>CM045772.1:78196045-78941302 GCA_025200525.1 Camellia lanceoleosa | reverse complement strand
GCGTTTGTTTGTTTGAAATGGTTTGATGGAAAGTACCATACAGTAGGCTAAGATCGTAGATTTGCTACCCTCGGTGGGCTTAGAAAACGTGGATTTTAAGCCACTTCATTCTTCACTAGTGGCTTACGAAACAAATAAATTGTGATTTGTCCCAATTCAAGTAACTCAACCTCCACCCACAGTATTCACAAGGCGCTTATATCACATACATATAGTGCAGTTCATGCTGTAAGCATGTAATCATGGTAGAATAATCACTGATCACATGCAAGGATGCTAAAGCATAAAACCCACCGAAAGTACCTTCCAAGGCAAAAAGAAGCTCCAATATTAGAAATCATGTATGTATCCTAAGACATATAAAGAATTGCCTAATGCAACACATGTGAAGATGTGAAACTATAGCAAAAGCCCGGCTATTCTAAAATAATGACATATGAAATGCTACAATTATCACGAATCAATCTCTGAATTGAAAATACAAAAATGCAGCTAGGAAGGATGCTACCGAAAGCCCTAAGCAAGGTAAAACAGATGAATGATGCAAACATGCTATCATACTCAGATATGCTATCTGTTCGAAATATGCCCTAATCTAGTCCACCATAAGCTTGATAAATAAAAAGTGGAAGAAAGATGTGGGTCAGAAGACATACATCACACCACCCACACTTATTACAATTATGCCTCACCAGAGGGTCCTAATAAATAATAATACACCCAAATAAAAGAATAATAATTACCAACATATACAAATTAATAATAATACAAATTCCTAATTAATTTAACAAATTAACTAAGGAAAATCAGAACTGGCCACATATTACAAGCCAGTGCTGCCGCTTTGACTCCGCTCCGGATAATGAACATAATGCATGTTGAGTCGCTTATGGAAATCTAATCGATGCTTCCAATCCGCCGCTCATGGCAATATTTCTCAAATGCGTATGACCAAAAGTTACTAATTCTATTTTTGGTCAGCAACAGAGAGCGGTGAAAGGGCATAGCAAAGGTATTTCACAAATATAACAATGCATGCTCGATCTCGTGGTTAATTAATCACGATCTCGATGCATGATGGCCGAGGAGTCGGATTGCACGACTCAAGAGGAGATGAATGGCGTATGAATGCGGCGTATAACAAAACCTAACCCATCATGGGTAATCCGGAGGTGCGGTGACTTGGGAATTGAGACCCGTTTCGCTTACACCGAGTATCGAACGCAGCATCGCTTTCGTGTCTTGCCAACTCCTATCCCTTAACACGATGCAATATGCATGATATGCATGAAATGTAGCTAATATGCAAATCCTAACATACACAATGTCGTGGAAATGAGATAAATTTCTTGACTCATGCAGCACACGGGCACGCCAACCGAGGAAATGATTCTAAGGCATAAATGGCATAATGCAATGCAATTAGACTTACACTAACATGAGGGACCTCGCCTACACTCACATGAGAGGCCGATGGATGAAAAATGATTTGTTTTAAATCATGCGGGGTAATATGCACACGTAGCATCTGAAACCTAGGGCAATGGCATACGGAATGCATTGAGACTAAAATGGCATATGTGATGCAAATGGACTTATACTAACATGAGTGAGCCCTCTCAAATTTCCACACCTATCACATAAGAGGCCGATGGATGAAAATGAAGTGTTTCAAATACGGCATGCACACAGCTGCACGCAAACCGAGGCAATGGTATACGGAATGCAATGATGCTAAAATGACATAAATAATACAATATGGGCTTACACTAACATGAGAGAGCCTCACCACACTCACATAAGAGGCCGATGGATGAACATGAGTCGCTTTCTCGAAATGCAGGTAATGCACGGCACGCAAACCGAGGCAATGACATAAAGGTATGAAATGGCATACACAATGCAAATTGGGCTTACACTAACATGAGAGGCCTCAGTACCGCACACTCATAAGGAGAGGCCGATGGATGAAATGAAGTGCCTTCGGCGCGCGCATTACGGGCACGCAAACCGAGGCTCCATGCTAAGGCACGAAATGACATGGAAAATGATATGCAAATATGCAAATGGAATTTCCAGCACTCACAAATGATGCAAAACAGTCCCGAAAGGTGGGAAATGACACCAAATGCACGGAATGGTCCAAAATGCGATATTAAGCACGAAATGGCTCTGACCATACTAAATATGCATAATTGGTACATGACATGCAAAACAGTAGCAAGGAAGCCCCAAAATATCATTTTTTACAGTACAAGACATGGCGAAATAGTAAGCATAGATAGGACAACAATGGCATGCAAAAATTGGGGCCAAGAGAGGGGTATTGAAACAAGTGATGTATGCATGCTCAACCTGAAACATTTCCTTCTACAACACCGATGAGGGACCAAAATATGCACATTTAAAGTTTGTGACAACCCTCAAATCAGTATGGAAACTTGCTAAAAATGTCATGCAAGAATGAAGCCAACAAAGGCTAGAACATGAGGTATGCCTTACATTCATCAAAACAGCCTTGGACCCTTAACAAAACATGACAAGAAGGCCAAAATATGGATATTTTCAGTACTTGATCATGGCCTAAAACAGAAGCTAGATAGGCCTAACAAAGCATGCAAAAATGGGGCCAAAGAGGGATATAAAGACAAGCACAACATGGAGACCCCAACAAGGTTAATCCCTTCTACAATGTTGTAGAGGGAACAAAAATAAGCTTACTCACAGTTCATGACATGCTCCAAAACAGATTACATGTAGGTCAAACAAATCATGCAAATTTACTAAATATGAGAGATTATGAAGCAAGTGCATGGATAGAGAGGTTAACAGGGTTGAGCCCTTCTTCAATGTTGAAGAGAGGCTCAAAATAGGCCCACTCACAGTTTACATTATGCTCGAAAACAGACCACTCATAGGCTAGAAATTTCATGCAAAAATGGCATATAAGATGGTATTGAAGCAGTACCAAATGGAGGGCCCAAACAGGGTTGAGCCCTTAAACAAACATGAAGATAAGTCAAAAGAGTGACCCTTGTTAGGGTCGGAGCCTTAAACAAAGGAGAAAATAAGCTTAAAAATTGAAGCAAGAAAATGCTACAAAAGAGGGAAATGGAGACTTACCCTTGTAGACAAGTCTTGGCTGCCTTTTGCTTGAAGAATGGATGCTTCTAAGCCTCTAAAGAACCTCTCCTTGCTCTTGAAATGGATTGGTGATGGGGATGCTTGATGGTGATGACGAAATGGCACCAAACTTGAAGAAAAATGACTTTGGAGCTTGGAAATGGAGAAATGGAGGTGGAAGGTATATCTCTCTCTCAAATGTGTCTAAACCATGTCTAACCTTGAGCCATAGCCAAGCCTCTCCTTTATAGAGGAAAGGCATAAAAAATCTAAAGGACCTCTCTAATCCTCCATACACGTAAACGGAGGATGGTCCATTGGCAACCACCTGGCATACCGAATACACCGAGGAGAGGAAAATGGCCGGCCACCATAGGCAAAAGGTCATTTCACAAAAAGGGTGGTGGCCATTAGTTTTAGGAACGCCGGAAGAAGGCTGGCCAACAAGGTTAGGGAAGTCCAAATGTGGCCATTCAAGTGTCCAAATTGAAGCCCCGAAGTTGTCTTTCCAATGGCGCAAACCTTGCATCAAAATTCTCCCGTGGAAAAAGTTATGCCCGCTTCCGTGAAGCCGCGAGAGATTTCGGTTCAACCGAGTGATGCCTTACTTCAATCAACCATATCTCCTCCGTCCGGAATTGAATTTAGGAGATTCCTGAGTGAAAAATGAAGCCCCGGGAGTAAGATTTCCAACGATGGTGGCCTCATACTTTAATTCCTCTTGTGCAAAGAGTTAGGGCCATTTCGGGGAAGCCGCGCAGACTTTTCTCCTTCCCGGATCCACTTTTCAAAGAGGTTTCAAAATGGACAAAGAATTACTGGCGCCATGTGTTTTTAGGGTCTCGCATGTGTGTACAACACAAATATGTAGTTTTGGCTCAAGAAAATGGCCCTAGGGTGTTCAACATTAGTCTTAAGTGAGAAAAAGCGGCACGGGCGCCAAGAGCATAACTAGTTCCGAGATAATTCTTGGCCTCCCACCCTCCAAAGGATCTTCCCGTGATAAACAGAGGTACCTTCCAAAATGAACAAAACCGATGCAAAACGAATGCTCGGGGCCAAAACACGCATGATTCGGGATCCGCCGATTAAGCAAAGTGGTGTTTGGCCACAGTGGGTATCTAAGACCCAGTGTCCCTCGAAAGGAGTAAATGAGATGCATGCCAAAACCGGAGGAATCGGAGATGGTTGGGTGGTCTGAGCGAGGCACAATGGCCCGACGGCTAAAAACCGAACCAAGACTCCGAAATGGGCGAAATGGCCTACGACCATGAAATGTAGCCCACTACCAGCGAGAGATGGTTTACGGAGCTCTCCTCCTCGAAAGAAAATAGAGAAAAACCGAAGTCTGGTTCGCAAACCGAGGCAAGGCATGAAGAGGGTTGGAAGTCCGGAGGCAGGCGCATGCGACTCGAGACTTTAACGAAGCACAATATGCAACATCACCGGCAATCGGTGACGTCGAAGTCTTAAGGTCGGTCAAAAATGGGGTGTCTACTGACCCATGTTTGGCACTTCTTTCTAAAAATGCTTTCAAAACGATTTCTTGGGATCTCGACTCTTTGATAATTCATCGGTATTGCATTGCACTCGCGAGATTAGATACAGACCGTGACATTGAGTCCTGAATCGTAGTGAGCCCAATGAACAAACGGGGATTTTCCATCACAGGGACGTTCGGGGACGTCTGCAGCTAATTCACACGATTCATTTGAACTTGATTTGAACTCATGATATCTTATTTTGACTACACTTATGTGTTTTTGCATGCATCTACATTGGTGTACCTAAGTCACAATGTTTGCCGTCTGCTATTCTGAGCAGTTTCTGGAGGCTCACTTTGAGAAGCGTGCCATAAGGTCGTCGACACGGGCTTTGCCACGATAGAACACAAACCCGGTTGTTACAGGCACCCTTCGACCATTCGACCTAGTGCATATTCGAATCCATAGTGACCATTCCAAGCTAAAACAGGTTGCTTACTTGATAATAGGTTGTTTGAATTGCAAGTGCGTGGTGAAACCCTAGCTCGACAAAATAGGACAGGAAACCCTACCCAACATAGGGGTGTTTTGGCTCTCACTTATCTGCTATGTGCTTTTAGAGTTAGCCTCTACAGGAATGCATGTATTACTTCGCAAGTTTGGGCATCAGGCCTGCGGGCACTAGTGTTTTGAGGATCAGTTATCTGCGGGTATCAGATTCGGTTTTGGAGGCAGTGATTTGGGAACGATGATCAGTGTTCGAGAACAGTGTATTCAGCTTATCAACTGCGTGTTGATTATACCCGACTGTGTGTTGTGTTTATTTACGCTGTTATGCTATCTGTTCGTTTGGTTGTATATTTCCTTATTATTGCTTTATTTATCTTTTTGCTAGGGTAGTTTAGCACAATTGCTTCGGACCAAGCAGATATTCCCCAAGCACTCTGGACAAGAGGTCGTCGACTCCATCGATCTGAGGATCTGGTGGATGGACAACCAGTGTATCATTCTCTACCCTCGGTTACCAGACGAAGGGTAGTTAGGCAGAGGATATTAGTTAGGCAGTCAGTTCAGAGGGCTTCGTCTACCCCGCCTAGGTATAGTAGGGATCAGAGTCCTGTTTCTCCCGCAGAGAGGGAACATATACCGACAAGACAATCTGACTAGATCAGGCAAGATGGCAGGATCGAAGAAATGATGCTTGACTCGGAGAGAGCATGAGAACCATGCAGCAAAACGCTGTTCGTCGAGATGAATTTGCCAAACAACAGGCGAGATCATGGCCTAGCAGGCAGAGTTAATTACCAGGCTGCAACAACAGACCGGGGTGTCTGCTTCACACTAGGTTCCTCCCCCACCAGGAGTTCCAGCGCCTGGGGAGGCACCAAATGCCCAGAATGTCCACATATTTTGTTTGTATAACTTGCTTCTAAACAACAAGAATAGAAAGAAGTATGAATACGATAATGTACAAATTAAGAAAATAGCATATAATATTGATTATGGATGAGAATATGATATTGTGGACGCCTTGCCTTTTTGGTTATAAGGCGTGTTTCCATATGATATTGTACCAACTCACTTTCTCATATCGATAGAGTCGCCACTTAATTTTTAGGAGAAACTGAGAAACCTGTAACAATGAAAACTTAAATAAAGGCACTAATCTGTCACAACCAAATATTCTTGGTTCAGGAACTTAGGTACAAAAGGAAAGGTCATTAATTGATGCACCATCTCTTGCCCAATCAAGGGTTTAGCCTTTACTAACCTTTTATTTTATGAGATTAAATAATTATTTATTCCACAAAATTCATTATTAACCCTAATTCCTTTACTAAACCTAACAACTAGGGGATTGAATAAAATACAAATCATTTAAGTTGGATTAATGAATACAATCACATCGAGCCAATAATTTTCCATAAAACAATGATTTTCTTACAAAAAGATGGCTCAAGCATCATATGATTATAAACATAACCCAACTCAAATAATATGTGAAAAAGCATGCAAAACACTTAATTGATCACCAAAAACACGTAACTTGCATTATTTGAAGAACAATGCACAAACCAAGCAACATGTTGTGAAGATTCAGGAAACTTACTCGGATGCCCACTCAAGCATCGTACATGCAAGGGTATAAAATAAACATGATCCTAATATGTAACTAAACACACAAATGATGATTATGCATATTAGAAATATAATTCAAAGGGATACAATTTTGTGTGATATCAATTTCCAAATTCCAACTTTTTTTATGTGAAAATAGGCCCTCAATACGAACCAACAAACAATAATTTGGTAAAAAAAAGTTTTTGGCGTGAAAATGATAATACAATAGCTCTAACAACTTCAAACATCTCTAAGGTTAAAATTATGACACCTTTCATCATTGGGAAGAATTTTAAGTGTCTAAGTCTTAATGGCCAAAATGGGGTGTCTCTGAGATGTGTAAATACCATTATGTAGAGAGATGCAGCAAACACACAAACAAAAAAGACTAAGCAGAACCAACCAACAATGTGGAGTGGGGATTGACCTTTTGCGAGAAAATTAGTTAGGATAAAAATTAGGTCGAATTAGCAACCCCTAACAGAAGTAGTGAAATAGTCTGACCTACATATGCCAAATTAATAAGTAGTTAGAGACTAAATAAACAAAATTTATGCGTGTGGAAAAAATGACTTATTTTTGGGGGACTTACTGTAGGTCATAATAGGTGGACTTATTGTTCAATAGATCCTATGTTAATTAATGGCGTCTTCATCAAACACTATTGAACAAAGTCACTAATTGTTAATTTTCAGTGACAGTTTGAAAACTTAGTCACAAAAAATGTCACCAATTATAAGTTTTAGCGACAGTTTGAAAATCGTTACAAAAATCGTTATTAATTTTTAACTTTCAGCGACAATTTGAAAAATCCGTCATAGAAAAACATTAGTAATTGTAAGTTTTAATGACAATTTATATAAACTGTGACAAAAAAAAGCCACTAATTATCAATTTTTAGTAACATATACAAAAACATCGTCACAAAAAATTATTTTTAGCAACAATTTTACTTGGACTTATTTTCAATAAAACTTGATGGGAATTAAGTCCAATTATTTGGACCTATTGGTAGTTTACCCCTTATTTTTCTATAGTTTCATACCTTCTTAGGTGCATAGAATAGATGTACACCTATATAAATGTACTCTATGAGGTATCCAAAGCTATTAATCATGATCAAAAGGGTGGGTTGTGAGTTGAAGACATCTTACATCCATAATGCTGCACTCAACAAGCCAACAATGCAGGGAAGTGACTAGAAGCCTGGCTTATTTTTTCTTGTAAATTTTGTAAAACGTCAGGCTATAATGACTATTAAAGAGTATATCAATGATTAAATATGGCTTAAACAATTGAAATTGTATGCTAGTTGAACAATAAATAGCTAATTAAATACTTACATAGGCGAAAGAAACACAAATAAAGAGACAATGTTGCCTACAAATTAGTAGCAAAAAAATAAAAATAAATAATAATAATAAATAAATAAAATTTAGACGAGCGCTTTGTTATTATTAATTTAAGAATTGAAAAATGATATGTGAACAGAAGGTGATGTGCTGTCCAAAATACCAGTCTAACGTACCTAAATATGGCCATAACATCAAGCATTGCCCTTATTGTTTTTATTTAAATTATTAGTAATCATATATAAATAGAATTTATGTATATAATTTTCATACAATATGAGATCACATCTTATAGTTCTTACATTTATAATGAAAACACTTATTATTGTCAGGGGTGGCATTTGTTTAAAGCAAGTAAACCCCAATTCTCTCTAGGTTTATATAAAAGGCCCCAATTTTCTATAAGTTTACATAAAAACCTATTTAGTACATGTTTTATTCTACCTAATAAACAAAGAGGAGAATATTAAAACAGTGAACAGTTGGAAAAATAATTTCAAATTAATGTAGGCATTTCTTACTTGCACAAATCTAGTATATAAACCACTTATAATTTAAGTAAACAAATACCTTATAGTTGACTGGCATTTGTCCAAGTCACCAGCATAATTTGAGTCCACGTATCCAACCAAGTTTTGTCCAAGTGTACTATCTCTTTTGAACTTCAAACCCAAATCAACTGTGCCATGAATGTACCTTAAGATCCATTTCACTGCCTGCAAGTGACCTTTCTCTAGATCATGCATATACCTACTCACCATACTAACAACATATGAGATGTTAGGTCCTGTACAAACCATAGCATACATCAATGCACCAACTGCATTTGCATATGGAACTTCCGCCATATGCTTGCGCTTTTCTTTTGTGCGTGGAGACATCAAAGCACTAAGCTTGAAATAGGGGACTAACAGAGTACTTACAGATTTTGTTTTCCTATTTATGCTAAACCGTTTAAACCTTCTTTAAGTACTAAGTTTGTATCAAACAAAACGTGCCCTTCTTCTGTCTCTCTTGATCTCTATGCCAAGAATTTTCTTTTGTTTTCCCACATCCTTAATTTCAAACTCATTGTTTAACTGTGCCTTTAGTTTGTCAATCTCCACCTTTGTCTTAGATGCAATCAACATGTCATCAACATATAAGAGCAAATAGTTGAAGGAACAATCGGAAAGCTTACAGAAATATACACAATGATCAAATTGACTTCTTGTGTATCCTTTCTCTGGAACCAATTAAATTGCTTGTAGCACCGTCTTGGGGACTGCTTGAAACTATACAACAAACTATTCAGTTTGGAAGCCCAATTCTCCTTTCTAGCAACTTTAAAACCATCTGGCTAGGACATGTAAATCTTTTCTCTAGATCTCTATATAAGAAGGCAATTTTGACATCAAATTGGGTGAGTTCGAGATCAAACTGTGTAACCAAAATCAGCAATATACGAATAGATGTTTGCTTAACAACAGGTAAGAACATCTCATTATAGTCTATTCCTTCTTTCTGAGCATAGCCTTTAGCTACCAATCTAGTTTTGAATTAGATGTTGACTTTACTTGGAATGCCTTCTTTCTTGGTGTAAACCCACGTACACCCAATTGTTTTCTTGCCTTTTTGAAGTTGTACCAAATCCTAAGTTCAACTTTTGTTGAGTGATCCAATCTCTTCATCCATTACCTCCTTTCACTTTTCACTTTCTGCACTTTGCACGACTTCTTTGAAAGTGCACAGAACATTATCATTAATGACTGCAAGTGCATAGGCCATCATGCCAGCAAAACCGAGTAGGTTTCTTGGTAACCTTTTTTGGTTTACTGGTTTGCAATGGATTTTGACTGTTATGGGACTTTCTAAGCTAGATCTTCATTCTTATCTGAACTCTGTTTAGAATCTTCATCAGAGCTATAAACTGAAACTTTTTTAGGATTGTTGACTGTCTGAACAGTCTTTATTGGAGTCTCAAACTCCACTAGTTCTGACTGCTTCGATTTTTCCTCATTCTCTTGAGGATTTACCTGCTTTAATATTGCAAACTTATCAAAAGTAACGTCTCTATTCATAATAACTTTCTTTGATTCAGGACACTAGAGTCTATATCCCTTGACCCTTTCACTAAAGCCTAAGAACACAACATTCTTGGCTCTAGGATCCAACTTGGATTCTGTAAGATGAAAATAAGCTAGATATCTGAAGATACGCAACTGATCATAATCAGTAGTAGGTGCTCCAGACTATACCTCCATGGGTGTATTTCTATCTAGTGCTATAGCAGGTAATTTGTTTACCAGATGACGAGCATAGTTCAATGCCTTACCCCAAAATGCCCTGCACAATTTGAAATGTGATATCATACACCAGACGTTATCCACCAAAGTATAGTTCATGCATTCTGCAACTCCATTCTGCTACGACATTCCACGAACTATGAAATATCTCACTTTCCCTTCATTTTGGCAAACTTCAAAAAAGGAATTTGATGTATACTCGCCACCATTGTCAGATCTGAGCCTCTTGATCTTCTTGCCTGTTTAGGTTTCAATCATTTTCTTCAATTTTAGGAAGATTTCTAACACTGCATCTTTATGCTTCATTGTGTAGACCTAACCTTGCCTTGAGAAATCATCAAAGTAGTGTTTACTCCCCAAAGAAGCAAATTTAGAAGGTCCTCATATGTTGGAGTGAACGTAGTCTAAAATCCCTTTGGTATGATGAATGACAGTACCAAACTTAATTCTTGTTTGCTTGTCCAGTACACAATGCTCACAAAATTCAAGCTTCCCTATTTTGGCACGCATTTCAATAAACCTTGCTTGACCAACCCTTGCAAAGCCTATTCGCCAGCATGCCCTATGCACATGTGCCAAAGTTTGGAAGTGTCTAATGTATCATCCTTTGGGCCAGTGGAGACAGCCACTATCCCTGTGACTATAGACCCATCCAGGAAATACAAATTTCCCTTTCGAGTACCTAAGATTGCAACAAATGCACATCGTACTACTTTGAGGACTCTACATTCCATAGTTACTCTGTAACCTTGGGAGTCTACAACTTCCACTAAGATAAGATTCTTTGTCAAGTTCGGTACATACTAAACATCCGAGAGAACTCTGATTGTTCCATAGTGCATCTTTAGCCAAATCATTCAAATTTTGGCTAGCATTGTCGTTGCCCATTAGCACGACTTCTCCATCAAACTCTTGAAAGCTCAAGAACCAATGCTTGATACGACACATGTGGGAACATTTGGAAGCTAGAATCCATTCATTAGAATGGCTACTTGATGATGAAACTATGATGATTGATTCTTCATCTTTATCTCTATCTTGTGCAACGTTTACATTTGACTCCTTCTTGTCTTTATTTAGACAATCTTTTGCCTAGTGCCCTTTTTGGCGATGTGTGGCACACTCATCTTTTGCAAGATGTCTTTTTCTTTTTCTTTTTTTTTTTCTGGTGATTTTCCCCTTAATTTGGAGTGAGATTTCCCTCACCTTCCAGATCTTCTGTTATTAGTCCTACCTCTGACTATCAATGCCTTAATGTTTGTGGGATCTATCAGATGGGAGGTCCGAGTGGGCCTAATAGTTATAACCCTTAGTTTGGTTCCACTAGTGCAATGTGAAACATAATGGAAGTTCAAATTTGGAAAATCCATAGAAAAAATTCACTAATCACAAGAAATGCCAAAAATAGACTACATTACTAGACTTAGAGTTGCTATCTAATCTTTTGGGAAAACTAAGAACCCATGACTCATGCAAAAGGCCACTATCCATCGTAACCAAAATGTCTTGGCTTGGAACCTTAGGTACGAGGAGGAAATGTCATGAATTGAGCACCTGTACTCACCTCATCAAAGATCGGCTTATACTAATTCTCGATATGAGATTCATTACCAATATATGCCCATGTGCTGATTATCAATGCTAAAATTACTATGTGAAGCAAACAAATATAGACTAAATCACTTACTTTGGAATATTTTGATTTCATGTGTTTTTTTAAAGAGTTTGAAAAAGTGCAACTCAAAGAAAAGATGAGTCCACATGTATGGAAATCAATATCATCCCAACTTAAGTGAAATAACCTCCATCCGCCAGCATCCAAAGAGATATATCAAGTAAACAAGTAGCCGCATAGTAAGAATTCTAGACATAGTAAAAAAAAACACACACAATTGGGATGCAAAGATGAAAAAAGCCCACCTAGTACTCATCTGCACCAAGCCAAGCCAAAAGGGCTAGAAAAATATGCATGATCCTAGATGCAAAGAAACTAATGCAACACACAAAAAAATGCAAATGCAACTAAAGACTTGGTTAGTAATCATATGATATATGCACTATCTCAAGACACAGGTAGCGCACATAATCACATAAGAAATAAAGAAATGAGAGATAAAATGAGCCAAACCTTATGCATGAAAAATGGATGCAAGACATGGAAGAATGATGAAATAAAGAAAACATGATGCCAACATAGGGAAAGCTCTAAATAAAAGAGATAGAGAAGAATGAGACGAGCACACAAGGTTCTATACTAATGAAAGAAAAATGATAAGAATAATGGAAACTAACTATATTAACAAAGCTATAAATGGAAAATACTAGAGAAGCTATCAAGTAACACATGATACCACACAATGATCATAAAATCAAATAAATAAAGAATGGAAATAAGCCAAATCTATCATTCTCACCATGGAAGAGATAAGATGATAGTCTTCCTCAATTACCAATGGATATAGAAAATCACATGATGATCATGATGACAAAACAAGGAGAGAGACTAAAATGAGAACTATCATGCACATCATAGAGGAAGGGATGAGATGATAGACTTCTTTGAGCATCAAAGATATAGGAAATCAATGATGATCATAGAAGAAACATACATGAAATGAAAGCTAAATAAGAAGCAAATCAAAGAAGTGAATATGAATCTACATCATCTCTCATAGAAAAGGGTAAATAAATACCCAAGTCCATGTTAAAATTGATAGAGAGAGTAGATTAAAAATTACTTCTAGGTGGAATCCATGTTTGGCTTCCAACAAAGTGGAGAGCACATAAGGGAAAGTAAAAGAAAATGAAAGAATATGGAATTTAGAAATCTCTAACCACCAATTTAAACCCATGAATCACCCAATTAATCTCGCAAAACAACCCAAATGTTCATTAGAATGTGAACATGGATTAAGTCACGAGAATTAAAATTGTTTGGATGATGAGAAAATTGGTGAGAAAGTGAAAGAAAATGAAAACAAACACAACAATTATCAAAACAAGCTATAGGGTAGGACTAGAACCCTCTATACAAGTCCACAACTAATCTAAATTATCAAAGAAAAAAATTAGAAAATTAAGTATTTGAAAGGTGAGAAAATGAGAGAAAGTGAGAATTCAAATAATTCAAGCAATCCTTTGGAGGGGTGGCTAATCCCCTCCACTATCCACAAGGCCCAATCACATAATAATCAATACATAAACTCAAAATTATAATGTTTGGAAAGAGAAAAGAAAAGAAAATTGGAGGAAGTGATGAGAAAGTTGGTAGACTTATTTCAATTTGAGGAAGATACGTCTCTTGATTATAATCCTTTACTTCTAGCATCCTCAAATGTTCTAAGCTTAATCTTCAATCCCTAGCAACTTGAGCTTCAATCCATGGTCTATAATGGTATATGAATATGTGGGGAGAGAAAATTTGAAGAATTGCAGAGTCAGAGAATTTTGGGTGACTCTAAGCACTACAGGAAATTACACTTTCGTTGAGTAAAAAATTTAGTCAAGAAAGTCTATTTTAGTTGGCAAAAGTCTTCTGCAACTAATTTTTTTAGTCGACACTTTGGTCACAGATACATAGTTGGCAAAAGTAATTTGCGACTAAAAAATTCTTTAGTCGGGATTTCTCTCACATTTGTTGACTAAAATTTTTGTTCGTTGAATATATAATTATCATGACTAAACCATTTTGTAGCTAAAAAAATTTAGTCACCAAAAGTACTATTCTATTGACCAAAAATTTTAGTCGCCAATTGTACCATTCCCTGGTGAAAAATTTTAGTAGCCAAAAGTAATGTTTGCGTGACAAAAACTTAGTCTACAATAGACCTATTTGCGACCAAACACTTTGGTGGCCAAAATTAATAATTTTACCAACTAATTGTTTAGTCGCCAAATATACCCTTTCGTCTACTAACAATTTGGTCGCCAAATGTGAGTGGTGAAACATCGACTAACAACTTTAGTCGGCAAAAGCATTAGCTATTTTCCCCTACCAATCACTTGGTCGCCAAAAGAGAAAAAACGAAACCAATTCTTTTTGTTTATCAAAATTGAAATAAAATATTTAAAGAACTCCATTTGACCTGTATGATATAATAATAATTTATCCAATCCATTCAATATAACCTGTAATTTGCAAGAATCATTCAAACCAACAAAATCAACTGACTCATGAACATCCAACAAAATAAATAAATCATCAAATCCTTAACCTATTTAATGAAAGTCATCAACTATTTTAAGTTTTCATCTAAAAGTAATTCAAAACTACATAAGTATCCAATCCAAATTGTCATGTACTCTACATAATAATCCAATTCACATTCATCTATCATAAAAATTTAAAACATAACAAGTACTTGTTATTATGTTTCAAATTTTTATTCATAAGCATCTATCCAAAAATATAACTACTGTAGTCGACTCAAATATTTTCCATACATATCTATCTAAAAATATATAATCCTCCAGAAAATAAAACTATTGCCAACTAGTCCTGTACAATTTAGCTTGTTGCATGAGTTCATCCATCTGTACAAATGAAAAAGAAAAAAAAATGTCAAGTCCATCACTTCAAGTTGACATTTACCAAAAATATAGGGAAATTTTCAACTGCCATTCTCCTTTCAATGACATTGGCCATATGAAATATACAAAACAATACATAAACACAATTCTAACATGTTTTAGCCATTCAAAACAAGGCCATCCTCATAAATCTAGTTACTACCTTCAATTTACAACTAGTGTCCAACAATAGTACACAGAACCAACTGATTAATAACCCAATTATACATGTGCATATTTTCAAAAGAACAAAACATAACAAACACACCAGAATGAATTTGCAATGATACCAGTAATGCATGATCTCCCCTTCCCCCCCTCCCCTCCAAAAAAAGACAATCAACTGAAATTATTTTTCTTGTATGCATATTGTAAATCATAAATGAAACATTTGAAAAGTGTAGCATGAAATGGAATCAAATAATTGGGATTAAAATCCATTACGTATGCTTTGAACATGATGAATTGATGAATCAAAGTGTAACCCTTGTGTGCTGTGATCAGAGTAGGTTAAGAATGGCCATCAATAGCTAATTGGATCATTTATTGATTGTTCGAAACCCTATATATGGAATTTATCATCACTACATAAAATGAAGAACCAGAGGGGTATGAAAGAAACAAATCAATAGCACCCAAGAGAACAAACTAAGGAGTGCCGTGTGGCAACGGTGAGGAGGAGTGAGGAGAAGTGAGTGTAGCGTGAAGGGTTTCAAAAGTATAAAAGGGGTTTTGAAAAACCCTAAATCTAGAACAAAAATCAAAACCCATTTACTCATTTCATAGAAATCAAAATCTTACAGCATCAAAAAACTATAAAAAAAAGCCTTGGAGCACTAGTGAAATCGAGAGACAGAGAGAGAAACTTGAATGTCAATGAGAGGCAAGGCGAAGATGAACAATGGTGTGCGACGATGACTGAGCGATGGTGAGCGGCTGTGAGAGAGAGAGGGAGAGTAAGCGACCTCTGTTTGGTGCTTGGTGTTTGGTTTATGTATCTCAGCCGAGATACAGAGAAACAAAAAATAAATAATAATAATAATAATAATAATAATAATAATAATAATAATAATAATAATAATAATAATAATAATAATAATAATAATAATAATAAAAATTAAACTCAAACTCAAATTGGGCAGTAATATTTTGTATTCCCACCAAAAAATTTTAGTTGTATTGCCGACTAAATGTTTTTTGGTCACCGAAAATGTATATTTGCCGACCAAATGAAATAGTCGCCAAAGATTAAAAATAAAATTATGCTAGTTATTTTGCGACTAAATTTCTTTTAGTTGGCAAAAGTTAGTACATGACAACTATATGTTTTTTAGTCACTGAAAATACATATTTGTCGAACAAATTAAGTAGTCGCCAAAGATTAAAAATAAAATTATGCTAGTTATTTTGGGACTAAATTTCTTTTAGTTGGCAAAAGTTAGTATATGATGACTAAATATTTTTTGTTCATTGAAAATGCATCTTTGCCGACCAAATTAGGAAGTCACCAAAGATTAAAAATAAAATTATGATAGTTATTTGGTGACTAAATCTCTTTTAGTAGACAAAAACTAGTATATCATGACTAAAACAAATTTTAGTAGCCTAAAACCTATACTAACGCTGACCAATATTTTTTTAGTCGCCTAATGTGAGACTTTTGGCAACTAATATTCTTTTAGTCAGGAATAATTAATATTCCTTGACTAAAAAAAATTAGTAGCTAAACCCTAAAACAATGCCAACTAATATAATTTTTAGTTGCCTATTGTACAACTTTTCACTACAACAAGTTGGGTCTTAAATGACGAAATTTTTTTGTCTCCAAAGAACTAATTTCGTCACTATAGATATTTGTGAGGAAATATTTTCGTCACCGCTTTCGTCATTGAATGTTTGTCACTACAAACCAACGTGATTTAAAAAATAATTTCGTCACCAATGAAATTACTTCAGTGACGAAATTTTTTGTCACCAATAAAACAACATTTTGTCACCAAAAATTCTCATTTTCGTCACCAAATAGTTATTTAGTACCATATTTTTAACTTCAGTTGACGAATAAATTTGTCACACAGGTTGATCATTGATGAGGAAATAATTTCGTCACAATAAGAGGTAAAGGTGACGAAATGTTTTGTCTTCAAAAGTCATATATGGATGACGAAATATATTTCGTCACAAATATATATATATATATACGTGACGAAATTTTTAGTCACCAAACAACAAAATCAATGAAATATTTCATATATAAACTACAATAAATTTTCTCACAAAAAATGTTTATTAGCAACGAATAATCACTTTGTCATAATAACAAGTACAAATGACGAAAAAAATTCTTCACTGAACTTGTTCCATATTTTATATTTCAATTTAAATTATTATTTCACAAATATCCCTACTCATATCCCAATAGCCTTTTAAATGTACTAAGAAATCCACTAGCTATTATACACCATTCCACAAAATAATTCACTAAACAATTTATATCATAAATGAAAATATATCCATCAAACAAATTTAATAATAATTCATTAAGTATAATAAAAAAAAAACCATCATAACAAATTCCAAAATGAACTAACGTGTAGTCCACCAAAAAAAATAACACTCAACTAGGTTTAAAACTAGAACTAAGTATCAGTTCAAGAAAAAAAATTCAACACTTGATCTTGATTTGCAAGTATGCTTCTAATAAACGTCATCAAAAACCAATCTGCAAAGAAATTAAACAAGGAAAACATTAATATATTATGAATTACATCTAAACTCATATATAAATAATTTTATTTTATAAACCAATTTAGTAGAAATGCATATAACAATCCAAAACTTCAAAGAGTTGAGGTGATCCTTGATGATAAAGCAACACGGATAACAGAAGATGCCAAAAGATTGCAGAAATATCATATATCACTATCACTAATGCTAGAATATATTTAATAGCTTGAAAATATAATATAGCATTGAGATACATTTGATTCATGACAATGGGTCGATGACTTCTTCAATGAAGTAAATTTGATCAGTAGAATTCAACACAAGAACCTTGTAAAACTTTTGAGTTGTACCATTGAAGGTCCAGACCGCCTTGTTTATGAATTTGTACCCAACAAAAACCTTGATCAAATCCTCTTTGATAAGGAATCATTGTGATTTTTTATTTTTTATTTATAAACATGTTCATGATTTTTTTGGCTCTTAAAAATAAAGATAGGTGAGAATTCATTGGTGGATCTTTCACCACACAATAGCAATAAGTGCATACATTAAGGGTAAGAGAAATTACCTTTATGTAGTAATTTATGCATCATCATCAGCTACTCTCTCTCCCTCACTCTCAAGAATATCCTCTACACATGACCAGCACTGCAAATATATATATATATATATATATTTTTTAACCGAAATTACTGATATGAAAGAAAATATATATAGTAACTTACCAAAGAGTTACTAGTTCCATCAAAGCTTCTATGTTGATTAGGAGAATAATCACAGATCTACAAGCTCAGTAGTCATCCAAATCAGCACACATGAGTCTTTGGTACTCCACAAAATGAATAATATCGAAAGAAACAAAAATAAAATAAAATAAAACAGACATAAAGACATGGCATCAAACACTTACATAATCTATAGATAGATTTCTGTAGTAACTTAAAAAAAAAAAATAAATAAAAAAAGAAAAAAAAAAGCACAAAACCCACGCATGTAAACACGAAAGAAATAGAATCACCTTCTTGAAATGCAAAATGAAAACTATACTTTTAGAGACTTGACTTTGACTTCTAGAATAAGAATTCTTAAATAGAAAACTAGAAAAAGAATTACATTGGTATTTACAAGCTATAGAGGCTCTTGCGTTTGTTGCCAATCCAATTTTCAACAACCCCTCTTCAATTTAGATGTAAAGGAGAAGAGCTAAGAATATATCAATAATTTTAAAGAAATGCACCATCCGTATCACTTCCTTGCATCCCAAATTTGTCTAATTTCTAGTTTGGCTAAAAGACAATCAACTTTGTGACTCAACCAAAATAAATAATCGGGACAAGGTTTGTGGAAAAGGAGAAACAACTTGAGGAAAAACAAGAAACAAAACCTCCCATGTCTATATATGTGTTTTTTCCATTCCACCCTAGATGAGGTGTAAGATTAGAGCAACATCCAAAGTTATGTTCGGATAAGCTTGCTACTCACTTGATAACATTTTATTGATGCAAGAGGTTGTTAGAGTTTATCACGAAATGAAGGACCAACAAGGTGTGTGTTCAAAATTGATTTAATCAAGGCCTATGGCTCAGTAGATTGGAATTTGTTATTGGTATCTATGACACATGGGATTCCCTTTCGGTTTGTTGGCTAGATTAAGGTGTGCATTTCCACCGTTATGTACTCGAGTAATAAATGGAGAATTAGTTGATTATTTCCCGCAAAAAGGGGTCCAAGGCAAGGTGATCCTATGTCCCCTACTTGTTTCTCAATTGTGATGGAGTGTTTCTATAGAATCTTTGCAAGAAAGAGTGAGAGAAGGAGGTTTTACTTTCCATTGGAAATGTTAGGCCTTACATCTCGTTCAATTGGCATTTGCTGATGATCTATTCATTCTATGTGAAGCTAACAAGGGCTCTTTCCAAATCATTAAGAGTATGTTATCTCAGTTCCATCTTCTATCTGGCCTACAACCTAATCTTCAGAAACATAAGTTTTCTTTTTCCCTTCCTCTGTGGAGTTAGTAATGAATCTAACTAAGTCTGATCTTTTATCCATTTTGCCAATACCAGAAGGGAAATTGACGGTTAATTATTTACTGTTTCCTCTGATTTCCTATAAACTAAAAGCTGCAGAGTGTGAGCAACTTAATAAAAGAATGATGAATATAATCAATAGTTGGACAACTAAATTTCTGTCTTATGGTGGTAGGCTCCAACTTGATCAATCTGTTCTTTTCAGCAACATATAAGTTTATTGGTCCTTCGTTTTTATCCTTCCTTAGCAAATCTTGAAAGAAATAGAAGCCATTATGAGAGACTTCCTTTGGTTAGGGGTTGAAAACCACTTAACATATGCTAAAGTAAGTTGGGAACAAGTTTTCTGTCCAAAAAATGGAGGATGAAAAATATATACACGATGTTGTTTCTAAAGTTATAGCTCATTTCTCCAAACTTCCTATATCCTTTAATGTCTTTCCATTAACAATAGAGTGATGAAAATATGTCTGACATACTGGTGTTTTGAGTCAAAGTCAGATTGCCTATTCATAGTAAAGTACATTTCCAAATGTTTAGAAGCCAATTTCAGATTAGGAACTTACACAATAAAATATCGCTAGCAATAACCAGATCCCAATCCATCAAACAATTGAGCAAAGTTAAAAGACATACAAACGAGGGATCTACTATACCTATCATGTCATATTGTTCATTCCCTAAGTCTAATTTTACAATGAAAAGTAAAAAATAGAAAAAATTCCACCAATCATGAGAATGAAGGTCAAAAGCATCAAATCTTATTGATAGTCCTCACCAATATTTTCTTGGATCTATCTTCCTTATCGTATAAAAGAGAAAAAGAACTCATGCTTAATGTGAGGAAGGATGGGAGAAATTCCATTAACTTTACAATTATGAGCTATGTTCTCTGCAATTTCTTCTTGATCATCATAGTCTGAGGTAGTGATGTCAAATTCCCTTTTTACTTTGTTTATTTGCATCTCCACACCATTATGTCCATTAATTCCAATCACTTTACCTTACTAAAAGAGATGTCGGTGTAATTACACTAAAAATATGGGGCTTATTATTTCTTTTCTTTCATTATTTTATTTTATTTTTTCAGATCTTAGGAGAATGGATCCATTCTTTTATTCGTTTTACATGAACAGAGGAGCATTAGCCAATTCAACAGCTGATCAACACAACAAAGTGAAAATTCAACAGTATTGATCAATAATTGATGAAAGTAAAATTGAAAGATTAGATTAGTACCTGAAACAATCCCTAAAATCCCAAGACTCTCTCTCTCTCTCTCTCTCTATAAAAACCCCTATTTCTATCTCTACAAGCTAAAAGGGATCAACTTTCCATTCAACATTCTCTTCTCTCTCTCTTCTTATTCAATGGAAATGTTAAAACACTCATTTTATTTTGACTATATAAAGCAACCAATATCATCAAAACAGAGATAACCTATTTGCCTAAAAACTTAAGGAGTAGCTATATTGATCTTGATCATTTGCAGAGGCAATTGCCATTTTTGTAACAAAGCTTTTATGCAATCCATTTTGACCCTAAACCCTTTTAACATAACATAGCAAAGTCCCAAGAAAATAAATAGACAGTAAATCAATTTCATCTTCCACATGAGAAATCAAACCTAGCAATTTCCAAATGCATCAGAATTCACAACTGATTTAAATCCATAGCTTTAAACAACATTGAGTTAAAATTTCCATGAATCAAAGCAACAACTCTGTGAAGCTAACCGTGTTTTCTGGCCGAGTGATGCGTAAGTCTCTTCGACAGGTTTCGCCAATTGCAAAAGAGTGCCAAAAACTCTATGAAGCAACAACTCTGTTTGGAAGTTGAGAAAGTGACGAATAGATGAATTTGTAAACACACATAGAACAAGAGAGAAAGAGAGAACGAGATAGAGAAAGTCACCACGCCGGAGAACCATCGTGTGGTAACGCCGACGGAGATCGCCACCGCTAGATCGTTGCCTTTGCAAAACCTATGGAGATTGTTGCCTTCGCTGCTATGTAAGAGTGAGAATGAGAAACCGTGACAGTGAGATTGAGAAAGAGAACCCTAATATATGGGGAAATGAGCGGGCACCCATTCCCGACCCATATCCTATGAATTTTTTAAAAACCCACTTAATTAATCCTATGGGTAAAAAAAAAAGGGTGAAAAATCCATATATTTAGATTGCATCTCCATGATACTCATAGGATAAGATCTTCATTACCATCCCTAATCAATAGGGTTCCTTTTTTTCATCACCACCAAATCTCAAAGTTCCCCCTTCAAGATTGGTTGGTGATAAAATAATTTTGTCATTAAAAATTTTAAAATATTAAAATTATTGAGGATAAAAATATATTTCTCATTAAATAGTTTTAAAATATTTAAAATTAATTTCTTTAAAAAAATATTTAAAATTATTTGTAATGAAAATATATTCCTTACTAATAATTTTATAATTGGTGAAATTTTTTTTTCTTACTAAAAATCTCAAAATTTTGGCGTCACCCAAAAAATATTAGAGGGAAAATCTTTGGTGACGAAATTTAATTTTTCTTCATCTAAAAATAAGTATTTATTGACGAAAATAAATTTCGTCACCTATTATTTTTACTTTTTATTATATGTGACAAAATTTTATAATTCGTCACGGATTATTCTTATTTAGTGACGAAATATTTTTTTCACTACTTTCCGTCACCATAGGTTTAGAGAGTTAATTAACTTTTGTTTTTATTTTGAGAGAGAGAGAGAAAGGGAGAGAGAAAAATTGATAAACAAAAATAAAAGGGGAAAAAAAGTTAGTAGTCTGTTTTTTCCATTACCGCCCAATATGTTAAAATTTTTTCTCCAAAATTGATGACAAAATAATTTCCTCACTAAAATGTCTCAAAACATTAAAAATTATTAGTGATAAAAATATATTTCTCACCAAATGGTCTTAAAACATTTAAAATCAAGTTTCTCAAAAAAAATATATACAAAATTATTGGTGACGAAAATGTATTCCTCACTAATAATTTTATAATTGGTGATAAATTTTTTTCTCACCAAAAGTCTAAATTTTTGGCGCCACTCAAAAAATATTAGCGGGAAAGCCTTCGATGACGAAACTTAATTTTTCTTCACCTAAAAAGAAGTATTTGTTGACAAAAATAAATTTCGTCACCTATTATTTTTATTTTTTTATTATACGTGACAAAATTTTATAATTCGTCATGGATTATTCTTATTCAGTGACAAAATTTATTTTCTTCACTACTTTTCGTCACCATAGATTACTTTTGTTGTATTTGGCGACTAAATTCCTTTTAGTCACCAAATTTGGTTGCCAAAGTGTAAATTGTTGTAGTGAAGCTTGATAAAAATTCTTCTCTCATTTCATTCTTGAAGGAGAGGTGTTTATATAGACCCTATGGTTGCTTTGTTCGCAATGTGCATGAGAATTGCAGAGGTGGCACATCCACATGCATGGGGGGACCATTTTTCCAAAACTGCTTTGTTTCTCGACAAACTTGTTTGGCTAGCCAGAATATGGCCAACTAGGCATAAAAGTTGTACAGTTGGGCTTCTTTTTGTAAGGCAGAGGTCATTTTTCAGGGAAAATAAGGTTTTTCGAGAGGATTCTTCTCCTTTGCACTCATTCCTACTTTGTCCTTTACTACAACAAAAGTAACCTATGGTGACGAAAAGTAGTGAAGAAAATAAATTTCGTCACTAAATAAAAATAATCTGTGACGAATTATAAAATCTTGTCACATATAATAAAAAAATAAAAATTAGAGGTGATGAAATTTATTTTCGTCGACAAATACTTGTTTTTAGGTGAGGAGAAATTAAGTTTCGTCACCAAAAGTTTTCCTGCTAATTCTTGTTTGGGGTGCCAAAATTTTGAGACTTTTGGTGAGAAAAAAATTTGTCATCAATTATAAAATTATTAGTGAGGAGTATATTTTCGTCACTAATAATTTTATATATATATATATTTTTGAGAAACTTGATTTTAAATATTTGAAGACCATTTGGTGAGAAATATATTATTGTCACTAATAATTTTTAATATTTTGAGACTTTTTAGTGAGGAAATTAATTTTTCACTAATTTTGGAAGGAAAATTTTGACATATTGGGCGATAAGGAAAAAAAAATAGACTACTAATTTCAAAACTAGTTACCTTTCAAAACTATATATTTTCAAAACTAATTTCATTGTTTTCCATAATTTGGAAAACTACTGAAACACGTAGTATCCTGTAACTTTCTTTCCGTGCTCCTTTTGGATACGACTAGCCTTACAGTTCGGACTCCCGTGATTCTAAATCTAATTTTACAAGTGTAATGTGAAACAGTGAAAACTCAAAAAGAGTACAAACTGACAATTCTTTTTGAAAAATCGATGTTTGAATCAAATGCCAAAAAAATTGACTGTTTTGCCAGATTTTAGAGTCGCCACCTAAATATTTTTTTATAAAATTTAGGAAACTCGAAATTCGTGCCAAAGGCCATTTATATGTCAACACCAAAGTGTCTCAGCTCGAGAACTTAGCTACGAGAGGGGAAGGTTATGAATTGAGCACCCCACTTGCCCGATTAAAGTTTGGCCTCTACTAATCATGATGTGATTCTTATTTACATTATATGCTCTTGTTCCGATTATTAGGCTAACTTTACTATATGATGCACACAAGTGTAGACTAATTTGTAAAAGTTGGAACACTTTAATTTCATGTTTGTTTGAAAATTGTTTTTGATACTTGTCACTTGAAAATGGGAGTTTGTATGTACATTAATCAACTTATCCTAATTTTAGCAACTAGCCTTTATCCACAGGCATTCAAAGAGTTATATCACTTAAGCATTTAGCCTCATAGTATCATGGTTGGCATGGCAACAATCACACTTGTGCGATATGCTAAAGTGATAAGTGCTCACCTAGCACTCCAAGGCAAGCCAAATAAAGCAAAATGATTAGAAAATATGCAGGTTTCTAAATAATGCAATATGACTAATGCAACGCACACATTTATGCTATTTTTTAATAGGCTTGGCTATGAGCATGGTATATGATCCAATTCAAAACATGTGATAAATCACGTATTCAAACAATGAAGTTAAAATTGACATTGGTTAGTATGATGAACCGAACCCAAATGCATATGAGACGAGTGTTTGCAAACATGGGAATGCTAAGTATGTATGATGCTCTACGCTACCACTATAAGCGGGTAAATAAAAGGGAGAAATAAATGGGGTTGGGAGGCATACACGCTTATTACATATTTTTGCCCTCACGTAGGAGGGTGCAAATAAGTGTTCGAATGTCCAAAATAAACTAACTATTACAAATTCGAATAAATGAATTAAACTAGCTAACTACTAAGCTAATTGTCTTCTAAGGGACACTAAGCTAACTACCTAATTTATTATAACAAAGGAGTTATATAAATAATAATTGCAACAAGGATATTACAACAATAAGAATTATTTACAACAATTACAACGATACTAATGAGAATAGTAATCTAGGCAACCATGAGACACAATGATCGCATGCATAGTACCCAGAAGCTACTCTGTCTACCCAGACTGCTCTACCTCACCTTCAGCCATTGCCCTCTATTTCTGCCAAAAGCTCATTGCTTACCAAACATTGGGAGCTGGCCCGCCCCAAATGAGATTCGGCAGGGCCAAAACAGTGTCGGCCGGCACTAAATTTTATGCAAGAAATGTTTTGTGCTTTGAGGTGAGAATAGTTCAGACAGAGCCTTTCTAGGCCTTATTTGTCCCTTTTGCCCCTCTCTGTCATGGAAAACTCAAGAGAAGAACGATTTCGAGTCCAAAACCATCAACAAGCATAATTTGATGGCTTGATGATTTTGAACACGTTTGGACAAAATTGAATAAATGTAATGGAAAACCACCCTTCCGTCTTATCATGAAGGCTCAAAGAGGGAAGTAGACATGCTCTAAGTCTTATCAACATATTATGTATTGATAAGTGACAATTCCTGGAATGATGGACCCGGCATAGTGTCTAGCTGAATCCAACCAGCTCTAAACATTTTCTTTATGTTGGTTTAGTTCATTTTAAGCCGATTTTATTAGTTTTTGCCATTCTTTAATCAATTTGTCCAAAGTGATGTTCGAGTCCACTAAATGAGAAGAAACGTCAAACGAGAAGTGATTCTAAGCATGAAAGAGAGCCGATGCCTTGACGATGAACCTCTATAGAGATTTAGCCATTGAGCATAGGTTTCTTTCTCATGCTTTGAATAACCGTCAATCGGTTGAAGTAACTCTTAAACAAAACAAAAAAAAAAAGAAAAAGAAAAGAGGGAGGTGGTAGAAACGACTTATGCAAAATTGATTATTTAGAATGAGACTCTTGACATGAAAATGAAACAAAGAAAAATTATCAAAGCATGGCTGACACAACACAACTAGCTAGATGTGAAGACTTGCAACACAACAAGCTAGATATTCAAGGCACACACTAGTTAAATAAATTAGGATAACCCTAAAACAACCCCTAATATGCTAAGACAGTGGCTAAAATTCATGTTAAGAGCATAAAAAAAAGGTTGGAAGGAACAACGCAAAGCAAGGCTAGTGAACAAAAGCAAGGAGAGGTGGCTAACCTCTCCATTTTTGAGACCTCAAACCATGTTTTTTAGCCTTTTTTAAACTCTATAAATCAGTTTAAAAGGCAAAGAAAAAAGTGTAAAACAAGGGTGTGAGCTATGAAGTAGAGAGCAAGAAAGGGTGTTAACCCTCCCTACCCTTTGGTAGCCATTCAAACCCAAGTTCTAACACTTGAAATAGGATCAAAACAATACGAAAACATTAGAAAGAGATAGTGAAAGATAGAAATGAAAGCAAGGGAAAGGTGGTAAGCTTATACCTCTTGAAGAAGGTAAGCCCTTGTTTGTGAACCAAACTTGGTCCGAGCACACTCTCAAGCTTGAATTGTGATTCACAAAGATCAACCAAGGTTCTAAGTTTTGGTTCCAAGGTTGTGTATGGTATATAGATATAGTATAAGGATGATCAAATATCTCAAAGTTAGCTTACACAAGAAGAAGGAGCTTTCAAGGGTTGTTTTGCTTCTTTGAAAATTTTCTAACCTCTAACACTGAGATATATTCTTGTATTTATAGAATTTGAGCAAAATAGGCCATAAATATCTTCAAAAATGGACAACTGGCCCATTCCTGCCCGGAATAGTGTTTCTTGCTATTGAGAGCCGGCCGGCTCCTAATAGTTACGGTCGGCTCTCAATGTGGTACGGCCGGCTCCCAATGCTCTCCCCTATTCCACTGTTTTAAACTCAGTGTAGGGTAGTACAATGGTCAAAAATGAATTTTTGGGGTAAGAATAGTATGAATATGAAGGGTTTGGAATTAGTTTTGGAGCATGAGCTTACGTTTCTTCGTTGAGAATTCGAATCACAATCAACACAGCTTCATCATCGAGTGCCCAGGACAAAGTGTCCAAGTCTTACAGGCGGCAAAAAATGGGGTGTCTACATGTCCCATATATGATTTCTTCAGACTGGTTACGAAGAAATGAGTGCTTGAATATAGACTTGTTAAGTTAATGACTCGTCCATGTTATTTTCTTTATCTGAGTGTATGATTTGATGAATAGAGTTTATTCACAATTTGCTTTATATGAGTGTATAAGTGTATGATTCAATGAATAGAGTTTTTTCACAATTTCCAATTTGGTATATCAATTTAGCTACTTGAGACTTCTCAGAGATTCATTTCCCAGGGAGCCTTATGCACTGGGTAAGACTTTTTCTTCAGTAAGTTAAAAGAGTAGAAAATGGAGGATAGGCATCTGAAACTCAGGTATCCCTACCTCGGGTATGGCTTGCATATTGAAATATCTCCTACAATGCAAAACTCTAGTTTTTGTCAAGAAAGCCAAGCATCTACTAGTGTATGAATCATGTGCCCAGAAATTAACTGAATACATGACATTAAACACATTTTGGATGTTTGCTTATGAAATTGGTTCTCAAAAGTTTCTCCTCCAGTATAGAATCTGGCTTCTATGTTTCTAAAAGCCTCACTGAGAGCATCTGATTGAGGCCATAAGCACAACAGAGAGCATTTACATACTGTAGAAAGTGCAGCAAAGCCTTAGATTTCTGATCTACTGCCCAATGCAAATATATGGAATTCTTGTCAGAAAGTAACAAACTTCAAGAAAAATATGAAAATGAGTGAAAGAACCGAGTACAATTATAATTCTTAATAGTTTCAGTTAGATTTAAATATTAAAATGCTATCTATTTCTCTTTGAACTTGCCAAATCTATGTTTGATGTGCTTTGATTTCTTGAACATAATCCCTTGGTTGTTTAGTTCCACGGTTTTAAAAAAAAAAGAAAAAAAAAGGGTAAATAATAAAGGTCTTAGAGAAAGCATTCCTTTTATGCAACTGTTATAATACTTTGGCCAAAAGGCCAATACCATGCTTCATAACTCCTAAAAAAGAAAAAAAAAAAGAAAAAAGAAAAAAAAAAGAACGACAAACCCAAAGAATATAGGAGATTGGAAACTCACCGAAAAAAAAAGAAGAAAAAAAAGGAAAGAAATAAGCATTATATAAATAATCTAAAATCATTAGGTTCTAGAAATTACCCAAAAACATGAGCTTCAACCTTTGAATTTTCCTTGTGTAATACATGCTATTGAATATCTTTGTTGGCACTTCTCTCTTTTCAATAGAATATATCCACATTGCCGAGTACAAAATACTTGGAAGTGTAAGAACAGATGTGCATGCACATCAAACACACACATATTTGGTGACTCGATCAAGTCTTGTCATCAATTCAACATGAAAGAAAATAGTGTTTTGCATGAGTTTGTCATAAATCTCACAATTCACATTGGCACAACATGACAAAATACCATTTGAATATGTTTTTTTTTTTTCATTCACAAACGAGTTCATAAACACTATTACACAAGTCTGCGGAACATTCTTATCCTTCAACTTGCTATAGGGACATAATATCTAAAGTAGTAGAAGAAGCTAAAAGAACACAAAGCCAGAAGGCTACTATTTATGGGCATTGTTCACACAGTGCCCAAGGCAACCTCTAAAACCTAGTGTTTTTGTTTTCAGACACTTAATGTTTTGTTACACCTTTAAAACCCTAAAATCCCCATATTTAACCATTCTTCTAGCCTTTTGAATCTAATTAAAATTAGCTCTAAATAGCCCTTTCCAATTAAGTTTGGCCTCTCTATTAGTAGGAGAATATTCCTGCACTTGTGCTACATCAATTTGGCATAAAAGTAAAAGATCCTATTGTTTAGAGCGAGTTCTAAACATGCCTATGCATTCCAGAATATATATATATATATATATATGAGGGATATTTCTTGAGAACGACCGAGATGAGATTCTTTTTTGAATTACAGAGCAACTTGATAGTTTTAGTGATCAACATAATGCTATAGAAAGCCGACCAACTCAACATAAGGTGATAAGCAATCTCATTATTGGGTTAAAAAAAGTCCAATTAAAGAATAGAAAACTCCCCGAGGAGCACTATGGTTGAAGAAAATTGGTAATCAAAATTCTGTGTGTTTCCTAGATTAATAAAAATATAAACAAAAAACAAATAATAAATAATAAGCCTTCATAATGAAACTTTGTTTTGGGTGCACTAAAAAAGTGTACTTATTTATCTTATTAGCTTTTTTGAATTATATCACCTTAGTATTTTTTCTACATTTTTTTTTTTGCAAAAATTCAAAAAATACGCTTATTTAGATTATCCTGAACAACCCGAGTTAGAGTTAAGATTATATATAATAAGAGTTTACTAAATTAAATTATGGAGATGATAAGGTTAATAATTTATTATACTTATTAATATCATTAAATTATTAGATTACATAATTCTATATATATATATAAATTAAATACAATATATATTGAAGCGGTCGGTTTCGGCTTAGTTCGATGCATAAGATGTTTGAATCGATACCAAACCGAAAATCAAAAAAATTCAAACTAAAAAACTACACAGACCAATTCTTGTAAAAAAAAAAAAAAGTAAGACTTTGCCTTAGTGACATCATTATATAGGCTTGTGGTAAATTCTGACATTACTAGCAATGGATAGTCAAAAACCTTCCTCAATTATAACTAGTTGAACTTGTGCGAAATTATGAATTAAATGTTTAGCCTGCTAATTCAATTTTTTTATGTTAAATTGCTTTGTATATTTCCTCGTGTGATTTATGTGTGGTTGTCATTTCTATAACTCGGTATAATCATTGAACTTCAAATTATTTTTTAATTAAAATTTTTATTTTTGATCTATTTTATATATAAAAGTTTTCCTATTCACCTAACTTTAATTAACTCAGCATAGTCAGACATGAACAAGAGTTGGATTGCACTAGGTTGCACAGTTAATGGAAGGATAAGTCAGCCGTATTATGATGGGGTAATATCATTTCTTCATTTTGCAATGACGGCTATTGATCGAGATGGTAAAATTTTGTACCCTTGTCGAAAGTGTGTGAATGTTGTTTGACAAAATTTTCAAATTGTTCAAATTCATTTACTACAACATGGGACTATTCCAACTTACATTATCTAACATGTGCATGGGGAACCCCATGAATCAAATGAGGCTCATCATCATGATATACTTGTTGAGGGAAATGAGGTTTTGGGTGGTATTGATGCCTTAGTGGAAGATCAAATAAGAGGGGAATCAACTAATACAACTCAGGAGGAGGAGGTTCGCACTTTTGATAAATTGTTGAATGATGCCAAACATGAGGTGTACCCAGGTTGCACAAATTACACTTTGTTAAAGTTTGTCATTGAAGTACTTAATATGAAGGTAACAAATCATTGGAGTAATAGGTCAGTTGACATGATGCTAGAGTTTTTAACAAAACTTTTATCGAGGGATAATTTGGTTTCAAAGTCAACTTATGAAGCTAAAAAAATACTACGTGAATTGGGTTTGTCATACGAGCTCATTGATGCTTGTGTAAATGATTATGTGCTCTTTTGGAAGGAGAATGCAACATTGGACAAATGTTCAAATTGTAAGGCTTCTAGATACAACACAAATCATGGTAGAGGTAGGAAGATCTCTCGTAAGGTCCTTCGATACTTCCCATTGACACCAAGATTGAAAAGGTTGTACATGTCGAGGAAGAGAGTTGAGGATATGAAGTGGTTCAAGGAAAAGTGTCAAGATGACAGCATATTGAGGCATCTTACAAATAGTGATGAGTGGAAGGAATTCAATTTACAACATCCTAAATTCACCTTGGAGACTCGAAATGTGATGCTAGGGTTGGCTACTGATGGGTTCAACCTTTTCAGAAATATGAATAACTCATATAGCTTGTGGCCTGTCGTACTAATTCCGTACAACTTGCCACCATGGCTGGCTATGAAGGATCCATTTTTCATGTTGTCATTACGTATTCTTGATGAATCACAACTAGGAATTGATATTGATGCTTACATGTGACCTTTAGTGGATGAATTGAATGAATTATGGAAAAATGACACATTAACCTATGATGCCTTGACTAGTGAGATGTTCTACATGCATGTAACTTTGTTGTGGACAATTCATGATTGGCCTGCATTTGGTGACATGTCTAGATGGAGAACAAAGGGTCATTATTCTTGTTACACTTGCAATGATGAACCATATTTGAATCTTTAAGAAGTAAGACGGCGTACACTAACCATCGATGCTACTTGCCTGAAGACCATCCAGAAAGGTGAAAGAGTAGAGCATATAATGGCAAGCATGAAAAATGAAAGAGATCTTTGGTGATACCGATACAAAAGATTCAACAACAATTGGATAGCGTGGCGGGTGTCACATATGGAAAGCATCCAAGCAACAAAAAAAGACCTCGTCAGAACCCAAATTGGACAAAGGTAAGCATCTTGTATGAGCTGTCGTACTAGAAGAAAAGGAGGCTTTGACATAACATTGATGTCATGCATGTGGAGAAGAAATTTAGTGAAAATGTTTTTGGAACTATGTTGGGAATTGATGAGAAGAACAAGGATACAGATAAGGCACGAATGGATTTGCAAGACATGAATATAAGGAAAGAATTGTGGCTAACACAAAATCCCAATGGATCATCTGTCAAGCCTCGAGCCAGCTTCTCACTGACCCCTAAATAGAGAGAGGGTTTCTTTGAATTCTTGAAATCAATCAAGAATCTAGATGGGTACGCGGCAAACATTTCGAGATTAGTGAATGCAAAAAATGGTAGATTAATAGGATTAAAAAGCCATGACTCTGCCATGTACTTATACAATAGATCCTTCTGATTAGGATACATGGTTACGCGGATAAATAGATTAGTACAACACTTTTTGAGTTAGGTAGCTTCTTCCAAGATCTATGCTCAAGGACACTGAAATGAAGTGAAATGGAGAAATTAGAGGAACACATAGTACTTATACTATGTAAGTTTGAAAAGATATTTCCTCCAGTCTTCTTTGATGTGATGGTTCATTTGGCCATTCATTTGGCATGTGAGACTATTCTTGGAGGACTTGTGCAATATTGGGTGATATACCTGATTGAAGGGTAATTTGTAAAATTGTACTTTGAAATGAAAGGTATAGATTATGTTGTATGGCTAACCTTACTCCTAATTGGTTATCTCTTCAAGGTTTCTCGGAGCTTTAAAAAAGTTCGTCACCAACCGAGCTCGACCAAAAGGTTCTATTGCGGAGGCTTACATTGTGAAGGAGTGCATTACTTTTTGCTCAATGTATCTTGAAGGGATTGAAACCGTGCATAATCGAGAAGCACGAAATGAAGATTATGGAATCCGTCGTCAAGGTTTGACAATATTCACAGAAATTACCCGTCTTATTGGCCAAATCAGAAAGCATGTTTAGATGTCACAGGAACTTCGTGATATTGTTCATTGGTTCTTGTTGTACAATAGCCCTGAGATAGAGAAGTATCTTGAGTACGTCTTTCTTATAAGTGTCTATGTTTTAACATTTTTCATATTGTTAGTCATAAATAATAGTAGTATTTCACTTATTAACCAAAACTATTTGAGTAGGGAACACAAGAATTTGTTACAAATTTCCACTAGACAAGATATAACTCAGATACAACAGAAGGAATTTCCAAAGTGGTTCAAAGAATATGTAAGTCATTTTTAATTTTGACAATTACCCAAACACTATTAGGCTTGTATAAAATTGAAACATTACTAACATAATTCAAGTGTTGCACATTGCATGTGGATGTAGATAAATAGATTTAGAGTTGATAAGGCACCAGAAGCAACTGAAGAATTGTGGTTATTAGTGAATGGTCCCAATTTGCTAGTGAAAGAGTACTCGGGCTGTATAATCAATGGTGTAAGATTCCATACCAAAGAATTAGACAGTTGTCGTAAGAGTTAAAACAGTGGTGTTCTTACTGAAGGGGACTACTAGGGAGAGATGAACGAATTCTATGGTCATTTGTGCAATATTTGAGAATTTGAGTACATGTGTCAAAATAAAGTTGTTTTGTTTCAATGTGAATGGCATGACACCGGTAACATTGGTAGAAGTAGAATAGTATGAGCTAACACATCTTGCACAAGCATCGTTGTCACAAGCCGATGGTATCAATCTGACCCTTTTATCTTGCCTAGTCAAGCTAAACAAGTGTTCTACTTGAATGACACCAAATGGGGGCAACCTTGGCAAGTCGTGCAACAGGTCCAACATAGGGGTGTGTTTGATGTACCAGAGGTTGGTGATGGAGAACCACCTAATCAACCAGAATTTCATGATGCATTTCGACAAGAAAACATTAACTCAGTTGTCCCGATCAACATTGAAGATAATATTCGATTTCATAGGGTTGATATTGAAGCCGAGGTTATTCTGAATAAAACAATGAGAGATGGTAGAGATGATGAAGAAAATGAAGAACTTGACATACTTGATGATGATATGGATCTTGATATGGATTATGATATGTAGTTTTTGTTTTGTATTTGCTATATGGACATATCTTTTTTATGCATTACATGCTTATGATATATATATATATATATTTTTGTCTCTTCAAGTAAATATTCTGCTTTATATTTTTTGTTTTATATCAATTTCTGCTTTTTAGTTACCAAAATGGCCAAAGGGGAGAAACAATGGATCAAACTAGGTTTTCTAACAAAACAGAAGGTAACAAAGTATGAAATGGAAAGATATAAGACAATCAAGAAGAATAACAAGAAAATCGATGCTCTACAATTGAAGCGTATAGCAACTTCTTTGATAGGTTCTACTCAGCCCAATCAAGTTAATGAGAAGGGAAAGAACATTAGGGTTGAGGTAGATGATGATGACTCTATACTGTTAGATCACGAGGATGATATTGATGTTGAGTCCTTTGAAGGTGTTGACGATGAGGTACTATATGTATGATGTTGAATTTTTGTTATTATGTCTCGTAGCCATATGTTCATTAATGATGCTTTGTTAATACTATCTTTATATTTCCATATACTTTTTTTGGGTGAATAAGTCATAAAATAAAACTAGAAAATATACATCCTACATACAACATAATATATATAGCAAAACAAAGCTAAAGAAAAAAAAAAAAAAAAACCCGTCCTGCACAACCTGTAGGAGTAAGTTAGCTGAAACAGAAATGTATAACGAAAGAAGAGATAATTAGACCATCTTGGAAACACCAATACTAGGACTAGCGCATGCTTGCAGCTTGGCCTTCATAATATAAGTAAAACACATGCCAAACTGATTGATCACCAACTTCACCACAACATGAACTATCTGCCATAGGGATTCAGCAAGTCTAGGACTGTTGCTGGAACTGGCACAAGATACAGCCTGGTCCACTTGACAACCTCCATAACATTAACTTCACAAACTAGGACTATCCAAGAGGGAATTCCATGGAGAATGGCCCCTAACTGTAGCTAGATCCTCCAGGTTGCCTCTTCTAGACCAGGCATAATAAACACTTAAGATAACCTGACAAAACCATACAAAGATACTAGCACCAAAAATTACAACCAATCCGAAGGTAAAATAAAATAACCTGCAACAAGTCTCACTCAATATATAGAGCTAATACACTCAACCCTCAAAATACAACCAATCTCAACATAGATAACAGGTATAGTAGCAATATAGAAACCAATCCAAAAAAGTAACCTCACATCACTAGGCCCTCAACAAAAAATTCCCTAACAAGGTACCATCACAGATAGAAACTTGCAAAAACAACCAGTTAGGAAAAAAATATGGTACTGCAATTTCACTTAACCCACCACTCACCACCACTCCCTCAAACTATTTATATGCTCACAGATACTCAACTCGCTTTCCTTAAGAATATGCCAGATTGACAACTTGCAAAGCACACAATTAAGAAAAACCAATTAAAAGATTAGAACTATTGGTAGCATCTCACAACCACTCAACCCTCTTTAAGGAATCTCACCACATTCAACCCACAATTCTACAAACAACACATTTCTCAAAACTTGCATATTGCAACAGCAACCAGGAGCACCTGCAAGAGATATTAGTATACACATATTTCATAAAGTGGCAACCTCTTTAAGCATGGAGGTTGGCAATCTCCAAGTACACAAGAACCATGCATCATCTGAATTCCTCTTCAAGTTTTTGAGTGACAACACTCTAAACTTGACCATATTAAAAATATTCCAAGCAACCACTTTTTTAGGGATTTCTCTTTGGTAACAACTCTATTGTTCTTCTCAAGCCAAATAAGGTAAACAGAACAGGTGAATGCAAGCCTAGAGATAATGGAAACCAGACACTTACCCCTAATAGATTTGGCAATATGGGCCACCAGATCAGACCAATTTCACACAGGCCAAGCCACATTGATTTTTGTATTAATATACAACCAAACTTTGTTAGAGAAGAGATAGTTAAAAAACAAGTGGGAATGATCCTCCTAGTGATAATGACATAAAGGACAAGTAGCAATAGAAGCAATGCCAAATAGTTTCAGCCTATCCCCAGTATTCAACCTATTTTGTATAGCCAATCAAGTAATAAAACTAGCTTTTGGAATATTGACAGCATTCCATAACAAATAAGACCGATAGACCTTATAAAAAAAAAAATTTCTCCAAGCATTCCAAGCAGATTTTATAAAGAATAAATCATTAGGAGAAGGAGTTCAAATAAGCTTATCAGGACCAGTCTTGGGAAGAAAAGGAGTGGACTAGATCAGATTACAAATATCAACAGTGGCCTTGATGAGTTTCCATATACATATCTTTACTTATCTATTTTTATGTATGTATTGTTTATGCTTTTCTATTATGTTTTTAGGGCTTACCAATGCCACCAAAACGATTGGTGCAGTCATCTCTTCAACCTTCACATGACGCAATTGTTGTTCCAAATGGGGATTTACATGACAATGTGGAGACCCAACACTTACAGCCACTTGATGTCGATATAGAGGCACCAAGGGAGGCAACCCCCCAATCTAGTGTCGGTAAGATGCTGAATTTACTATTAAAATGAAATTCTCTGTTTTAATATAATTCTATGGTGCAAATTTTTTCAAGCAGTTTGTTTCATAGGATTTGATTACTTTTTTTTAAAAAAAAAAGTGCTAGGGTATACCCTAGTTGAACTGTTGTAAGTTTTGTTTGCTCATAGATACATACATATTACCTGGTTCTCCAGAATTTGAGCATTTTTTATACTTTCATAGTCACTCTTTGTTTCATGATGTTTTGAGCATTTCTAAGCATTTGTAACCTTAAGAAAAACTTGGCAAACAATACCATTACTAGAATAGTCTGTCATGCCTGTCTAGGAAATGTTTGTATGTTAAAGCTTTTTAAGTAACTTCAGAATGTAAAAAAAAAGAAGAAAAGAATTTGTAGTATGACACTAACCAATGCTTGGTGATCCATTTCTAGATTACCACACTGCTTACAATCTTCTTCACTTTTCAATGTTTTTTGCTTGAATTTAGCATTCCAAATTCATAATAAGAACACTGAAAACTTTTTTTGAAATTGAACTTTAAGATTAACAAAAGAACAGACTGTAATGAATGTTCATTTCTCCGCTCTAAGCTAGACACATACACACATATAATAGTGAAAGAAAGAGAAGAGTAACTAACTAACTGCTAACCAACAGCTGGAACCAAGAGACATGTAAAGGCTTGGTAAATATATCAGCAACTTGGTCCAAAGAATCAACATAAGAAACCATAATCCATTTTGTGCAAGCAAGAAAAATTAGGATTATGAGAAGAACAAAGAAGTTGCAGAGGTAGGAAAGAGTGAAGAAACACGAAAATAGAAGAGCAAATATAACTATGAGAAAGAGAAAACAAATTGAGAAAGGAAAAGCATCAACTTGAGAGTAGGGAAGAAAGCTGCAATGTACCTGTGTGGCTGTATAGACAACCCATTTTTGACCGGCTTTAAGACTTGGGCGACTCAGGTTAAACACTCGATGATGAAATACTATGCTACACAAACGTTCGATTTCCTCAGCAAGAAGCTTCTATTTTGAGCTTCAGAGTTTAGAACCTTGCACCCCCTTTTGGACCGAAACATAATTTTTTTCTAGCTTGACCACTCAGAGGCCTGCTGGCCAACAGGTGGCCAGCAAGCTAACTAAATGGCCGACCGACCAGGTTTCTTGGCTGGCAGATATTTTGCTACCAGCTGTTTCCCCATGTGTATGCACTGCACCAGCTGGCTCAATACAAATATTTTCGACAGAGGCACCTATTTTTCTATATATATATATGACCATCCCTTTTGATTTAAGCTTAGAAAAATTTGCCAAACCTCAAAAACTTGCCAAACACTGTCCCTCTCTATCTTGGAACGTACATACATTATACATACACTTCCTAAACCAAAATTTTGAGGCTCCTTGCTAAGGTTCTTGAGCTAAAATCTCAGCCCTTGAGAGTGAATACCTTGTGGTTTGTGAACAAAAGAGTAACTCCTCTTCAAGAGGTATAACTTTGGCCATCTTTACACTACTTCCCTCTCTTTTCTTGCTATTTTTACACTATTTTTAGACTATTTTTGGTGGGATGAAACTTGTGATTTAAAGCTACCAAAGGTGGAGGGGTTAACCATCCTTTCTTGAACCTTATTCGATACGTTTTTATCCTTGTGTTTCTCATTTGTTTCTCAACTTTTAGTCCCTTATTTTCAGAGTTTTCAGAGGCTAAAACATGTGGTTTTAAGGTCCAAAAAATGGAGTGGTTAGCCACCCTTCCTTTGGCTTACTTACTAGCTTTAATTCTCTCTTATTTTTGCTCACTTTTTTTAGCTTTTCAACTTAATTTTTCAGCATTGTTTTATAAATTTTGGGACTGTTTTGATGTATTTACTTCATTCATGCTTTGAATATTATGCTTGTGTTGTTTTAAGTCCTCATAGGTTTGGTGGTTTAGGCCTTAGTCACCAATCTATAGCTTTTATTTCATAGTTTTCATACATGTGCTCACACTTGTAATAATAATCTCTGCAACCTCCCCTCTTTCTTGGTTTTTATTTTTTTATTTTTTTTTTTATTTTTTAAGAGTAGTTTCAAACAATTGATTGTTGTTTAAGGCATGAGAAAGAGACCTTCCATGCTTAATGATTTAATCTCTTTGGAGGTTCATTACCAGGGCATTACATCTTTCTCATGGTAAAGACAACGTCTTGTTTGACACTTCTCTTCATTAGTGGACGTAACTCTCACTATTGGACAAAATGAATAAAGAATGGACATGTAATGTTAAAAGAGGCTAATAAAAATGGTAAAAGTGGTAAAGAAGATAATAAAATTGAGTTGGGTTCAATCAGACGTTAATTGAACCTATTGCGTCTTGACTCATTGCGTACTCTCTAGTGACGTTTAATGGTTCAAGAAGCAATGTCCACCCCTTTCTTTGAGGTAACTCCATGATAAGAAAGATGTGTTAGTAACAACTTTGCGATAATTGATGGTTTGCGAATCGAGTCTACTTCTCCCTTGATAAGTTTCATGATAGGGAGAGGTAGAAAGGACAAACAACTCTTGGAAATACTCTGTTTTTGCTCTATTTCATTTATGTGGCAGTAGGGTAGTACCAAAAACTAGTAGCCATCCAGCCACCCTTCCATCCGACTGACCACTTTTCAAGGCTGACCGAACGCTCCATTTTATGCAGGCAGTTGTAGACGCGCCTGCGTGGGCCTCAACACTACAGTTCGGACTCAGATTGTCACGGTTCTTAATCTGAACCAAAGAGTCCAAATCCGGCAAATCGTTTTGGAAAATAGATTTTTGTAAAGAGGTCCAAACATGGACTGCTTTGCCAGATATAGAGTCGCCACATAAATATTTTTTTATGGGAGAATTTAGGAAACCCTGACTCGTTTTCCTAAGGCCACGTGTCCGTCATCAGCAAAGTTGCCTCGGCTTGGGAACTTGGGTATGATTGGGGAAGGTTAGCTATGAGCACACCCGCTCGCCCGATCAAAGATTGGCCTTTACTAACCATGATATCTGTAACAAGTCCGCGGGGGAACCTCGCTACAGCTCGGACTCGATTTTTGTCACGGTTCTTAATCTGAACCAAAGAGTCCAAATCCGGCAAATCGTTTTGAGAAAACAGATTTTTAGAAAAGAAGTGCCAAACATAGACTGCTTTGCGAATCTGAGTCACCACCTAAATATTTTATTTTTGGGAAATTTACGAAACCCTGACACGTTTGCCTAAGGCCACGTGTCCGCTATCACCAAAGTTGCCTCGCTCGAGAACTTGGGCACGATTGGGAAGGTCACCGTGAGCACCGCTTCGCCGATCAAAGACCGGCCTCTACTAACCATAATATCTAATTTTGAAAACATTGTGCGTTCTTATTCCGGTTATTAGCCTAGATTTACTATGTGATGCACACAACATACAAGTATAGACTGGGTCGCCTGAATTGGAATGAAGCATTTCATGTTTGTTTTTTTGAAAGATGGTTTGCTACCCGCAGGTAGGCTTAAAATGCAGATTTTGCCACCCTCAGGTGGGCTTAGAAAAGATGGTTTTGCCACTATCTAGTGGGCTTTAAAACTCACAGTCAACGATTTGTTCCAATCTAAACAACCCAACCTTCACCCACAGGCATTTAGGCAGTTATATCACATAAGCAAATAGCCTCATGGTAAGCATGGTATTCATGGCAGTCACTGACACGCATGCAAGGATGCTAAAGCATAAAACTCACCGAGTACTCTAAGCCAAAACAGAAACCGATTAGAAATCCATGCATGATCCTAAATATACAGAAATGCCTAATGCAACACATGCAAAAATGCAACTATAGCAGGCTCGGCTACTCTAAACATGGCGTATGGAATGCTACAGCTAACATGTATTCAACTTAGAATTGAAATACAAATGCAGTTAGTATAATTCACCGAGCCCGGTGCATGCAAGACAGATGAATGAATGCAAACATGCTATCATACTGTATGCTAATTGAAACATGCCCTAATCTAACCATCATAAGCTGGTAAATAAAAGGGAAGAAAGACGTGGGGTTGGAAGACATACATCACACTTACGCACACTTATTACAATTATGCCCTCACGCAGAGGGTCCGAATAAATAGTACAGTCCCAAATAAATAATACAGTTCCAATAAATAATACAGTCCAAATATGTACAAAATCCTAATTAATTAACAAATTAATCTAGGAAAGCGGTAAACTAGCATGCAAGCTAGGGACTGCCTCGACTCTGATCCGGATGATGACTGATGCATGCTCGGGTTGCCTTGCGTGGAAATCCACCGCGATGCCCCAATTAGCCTCTGTTTGCAATTGTTTCTTGCAAAGCGCGCCAAGCTTCGGAAGGCTGCTGATTCTTGATTTGCTACAACAGAGAGCAGGAAAGGGGCATGGCAATGCATTTTCACATATGTATGCATACCTCGATCCTCGTGCTACCAATTACGCATCTCGATGCATGATGGCCGAGGAGTCGAATGGCACAACTCGATATGAAATGAATGCACATATAAATACAACAATACCTAGACTCCATCATGGGTAATCCGGAGTGTCGGCGACTGGCGAATTGAGACACGTTCCATCACTCGGAGTACGAAACGTACCTCGTTTCCTGTGCTTGGGTTAACTCCTATCCCAAACACAATGCAATATGCATGACATGCATGAATGCAACTAAGATACAACCTAACATGCACAATGCTATGAAATGGCATACACGATGCACGAGGTAACATGGCATACACAATGCGCTAACATACAATCTAGCATACACAATGCTATGAAACGAAATGGCATACACAATGCATAATGGACTTACACCAACACAAGTGGACCTCAGCCACACTCACATAGGAGGCCATTAGATGAAAATGAGACACTTGAAATGCGTGCACACGTGCACGCAAACCGAGGACCGACCCTAAGGCACCAAATGCCACTCTAACAAGACATGGCAAGGTATGGAATATGGCATACTAGCATGCAAATTTCAGTATCAAAATGTGATGCAAAACAGTTCTGAAACATGGAAACATGGCACCCGATGCATGAAATGAATCCCGAAACATGAAATTAGGTACATGGAATGACCTATGGCTATGCAAAGCATGAATTATTTGAACATGAAGTATGAAGAAAAAATCAAGAAAGCCCCCCCAAAAAAAGCATATTTCCAGTTTTAAGCAAGGCCAAAAGGTGAACACAAATAGGGCTAAACCAACATGCAAAAATGGCCTCGAAAGAGAGATAAAGAAGCAAGTAGTATCTGTTGGCCCCAAAAGGTGAAGATCCCTTCAAAAAAGTTGAAGAGGGACTCAAAATGAAGCACTTTACAGTTTACAACAAGCCACGAAAACAAACACAAGTATGGCTAAACTATCATGCAAGAAATGGGCCTAAAGAGGGACAAAGAAGCAAGTGATGGCTTCTAGCCTCAAAAAGAGGAGGGCCCTTCAACAATGTTGAAGAGGGGCCCAAAACATGATATTTTACAGTTTATGATCAAGCCCAAAACAGTGCACAAGAAAGCTTAAAATACTATACAAAATAAGGCATAAAAGAGAGCTTTAACACAAAGAGAAAAAAGGAAGCCTCAAATAGTGAAAGACCCTTGATCAAACATGAAGAGTGGGTCAAAATATGATTATTTATAGTTTTGACCAGAGCCCAAAAATACAAGCACAAGGAGCTAAAAAGCATGCAAAAATAGGGCCAAAAGAGAGATAAAGAGGCAAGTGACAGATGGAAGCCTCAAACAGTGAAGAGCCCTTCAACAATATTGAAGAAGAGCTCAAAAAAAGCTTCTTTTCAATTTATGACCAAGCTCAAAACAGTTTAAAAATATGTCTAAAATACTATACAAGAAAGAGACATAAATGAGAGCTAAAGAGGCAAGTGGTAGTATGAAGCCTTAAACAGGGAAGAACCCTTAATAAAATATGAAAAAGACCTCAAAAAATGACTATTTTCAGTTAGGGTCGGAGCCCGAAAATGTAAGAAAAAAGAGCTAAGAAAGCATGCAAAAATAGGCTCAAAAGAGGGAAAATGGGACTCACCCTTGTAGAACCAAGCTTCAACAACTTTTGGACCAGCTTTGGGAGCTCTTGACCTCTGGAAGACAGCCTCAAGTTGCTGGAATGGATGTTGGAGGTGTGATGCTATGAGTTGTAGTGTAAAATGGTGTAGGACTTGAGAGGTTTTGATGCTTTGGAAGAGAGAGAGAGAGGGAGCTTTAATGCAAGACTCCCAAACAAATTTTTTTTTTAACCCCCCTAAAATGCAGCTGGAGCTGCTGGTTTTATAGGCAAAAGAATGGAGGAAAATGGGGGAAATTGAAATTCAAATTTTCCCCCAAAATAGGCCTAAAAGAGAGATAAAGAGGCAAATGGTAGCTGTCGGCCTCAAACCGAAGAGAGCCTTTCAACAAAGTTGAAGAGGGGCTCAAAACAAGACATTTTACAGTTTATGACCAAGTCCGAAACAGCTCACAAGTAAGCCTAAAATACCATGCAAAAATAGGCCTAAAAGAGAGTTAAAGAGGCAAGTGATAGTAGGAGACCTCAAACAGCAAAAGGTCCTTAATCAAACATGAAAAGGAGCTCAAAATATGACAATTTACATTTTGGGTCGGAGCCCAAAAATGCTTGCAAGCAAGGCTTAGATATAGAGCAAGATAGGAACAAAAAGGAGGGGAAAGAAGCTTACCCTTGAAGACCAATGAACCAGCAGCTTTTGGACCAAGAAGAGGAGCTCCTAGCCTCTGGAAAACAACCTCAAAGTGTTGTAATGGAGGATGGAGGTGTATACCAAAAACCGGAGCAAACGGAGGTGGTTAAGCGGTCCCGAACCGAGGCACATGGCCGTCGGCCCCGAAAAACTGGAAACCGGGCTCCAAACGGGAAAAATGGCCTACGACCATGAAACATAGCCTACGGCTACTCAGAGATGATCTACGAGACCTCTCCCTCCCTTCGGGAAGAGAAAATAGAGAAAATGGAGCCTGGTTTGCAAACCGAGGCAAGACACGAAAGAGCCCGGAAGTTTGCAGGCAAGGCTTGCAGCCGAGACTCTGAAACTTCCGCACGAGCACAATATGCAATATCACCAAGCGCTCAATCGGTGACGTCTGAGTGTTAAGGTCGGTCAAAAATGGGGTGTCTACAATATCTTGTTTTGAAAACATTATGCATTCTTATTCCGATTAATTAGCTAATCTTACTATGTGATGCGTACAACACAAAAGTATAGACTATATCGCCTAATTTAGAACAAAGCATTGCATATCCGTTCGTTTGGAAAATGGTTTGGAATTTGCTACTCGCGAGTAGGCTAAAACACGACTTTCAATGAGTTGTTCCAACTCAAACAATCCAACCTTCACCCACAGGCATTCAGGCAGTAATATCACATAAGCACATAGCCACATGGTAAGCATGCTATCATGTTAACATTCACACTCATGCGAGATGCTAAAGCATAAAAAGCTTACCTATTACTCCGAGCCAAAACAAAGAACTTGTTAGCAATTAATGTATGATCCAAGTCCATGTTAAGTGGCTAATGCATCGCATACAGAATGTCATTAGAATAGGCTCGGCTAATCTAAGGATGACATGTAAAATGCGACAACTCGATGCACGTATTCAAGTTTGGAATTGAAATGCTATGCGGTTAGCATGATGCGCCGAGCCTGGTACATGAAAGACTGATGAATGATGCACGCATGCATAGCATAAGGTATGCTAAATTAAACATGCCCTAATACTAACCATCAAAGCAGGTAAGTAAAAGGGAGAAAGAAGTGAGGGTTGGAAGACATGCATACACGCACCCACACTTATTACAAATTCACCCTCACTCGGAGGGACCAAAAGAATAATACAATTTAATCAACTAATAAGCTAATTAAATAGTTACAGACCACCTAATTAATTAACAAATCAATTAAGCTAAGGAAAGCATTAAAAGGCCTCGGGAAGAGGGATGCGCACGTGCTCGGATTGGCTTCGCCCGGAAATCTAATGCCATGCACAAGCTGCCTCTGTTTTCCCTGCTCTGCTCCTCTTAAAATGGCACAATTCCCAAGGAACACTCTCTGAACACGATGGAACACCACTGGCCAAGGGAAAACACCACCGGCCAAAGGTAAGTGGCCATCGACCACAAATGAAGCCATCGGCTATAAATGGATGGCCGGTCGGCACTGAATGAGGTCAATCGGCCATCTATGCCTGCAAAATTCTGCTTTGACAGCAACAGAGGACAAGCAAGGTATGGCAATGCATTTCAAGCAATGTTTGCACCAACACACCCCTTATCATGTTTATGACTCGAAGGAGGATGTTCCTTGATTCTCGGACCACCAATCGCGCATTTCGATGCGTGATGGCCCAAGAAGTCAAGTTGTGCATTTTCATGTCAAATGAAATGCAAACCAAATAAGCACATAAAGGCCCAACCTTTATCACTTGATTTCAAGAGGCAAGGCATGCATGTTGAATGCAATGCATCCTAAGCATGAAAACCAAGTATGCAACATGGGAATGCCAACAAGCATGCATGATGCAATGCCAACATGCAAATATGCAAAACATATGGCATGTTGGGCAATCAAAACAAAGATGAGAATGAATGCCAAATGCACTATGATTCAAGCATGCAACACATGCGATAGGCCAAGTATACAACAACACACAAGGTGAGCATGCAACAACATACTAACAATGGACTTATACCAATTTGGGCAGCTGTCAAATGAGCCCAAAACAGTGGCCAAATGCTAAGGAAATGAGGGCCAAAATACACAAAAACATGCATGCACACATGCTTCTAAACTTAAGCACCAAAGGGCAACTTTTAAGCACACTTAGAAGAGGACTAACATGGATATATAGCATGCATACTAAGCTCTAAAAATCATGTTATAAAGGCGCCAAACCAAGTAAACAAAACAAGCCAAGCATGTAACAATGTCCAAAACTGAAGACAAGCCAAGGGGCTTAAACCATGGCCATGCCAACCAAGCCTCACAAGGCTAAGAGGACTTAGAATAGTCCCAAGGCAGACCTAAACAAAGCTAAGGATACACCTAGATAGCATCTAAGTGGCCTACACATGGAAGCATACAAAAGAGTCCAAACATGGAGCACAAGATTACAACCTTTTAAAGCATTAAAGGAGCATCAAATGCAAGCATACAAGCAAACCATGGGGACTGAAATGATGCTATAAGTGGTGCCAAACCATTGAAACAAGCCAAACAATGCATGCTAAACACTCACACACCCGAGGCTAGCAAGCCAAAATGCAAGGTGGCTATACAAAGCATGTCAAGCATGGACAAAGCAACTAAAAACAGAGCTAAAGCATACTAAAACATACACAAAAGCTTCACAAAGCTTGGCCAAAATCATGCTCGAACATGGGTCAAAGCCTAAAGCATGCTAAGGCAAAATATGGCATTACAAGACAAGTATGCAAGGTAAGCATGGTGTGTCTAAACCAACTAAAAATAGTTCTATATCATGGAAAAATAAGCACAAAAAACACTTAAGACATGGCCAACATGAGATTAAAAATGGTGCTCACACATGAGGCTAAAATGGCACTTTTTGAAGACAACACGGAGAGGGGATGGCCCTCTCCTTCTTAGGACCTTAAGGCACCATCCTCACCACTGAAATCCCTCAAGATTTCAGTGGTGAGGAGGTCCAAACAAGGTGGTCCTGGAGCTCACCAAAATAGCACAAAATGGGGGCCAAATAAGGCCTAAGAGGGGTCAAACAACCCCAAAGCTCAAAGAAACCTTAAACAACTATTTTAAGCAAGTAAAAACAAGACTTTTATATGTTATACACTAAGCTAAAAAACAGATGCAAGGTAGGCAAAAAGACTATGCAAAAATGGGGTATTTAAAGGTAAAGTTCTTACCCTTGAAGACCTTCTTCAAAAATGGAGCTCCAACAGCCTCCTTAGCTCAAAACCAAGTCCAAAACTCTGAAAATAACTCTTTAGTACGTCAGTAGCTAAAGGAAAGTGTAATGGTAGGTGTTTGTGTGCAAAACTATGAACAAAAACACACTTATACACTATGAGAGGAAGATATAGAGATAGAATAGACACACACTCAAACCCTAATCTCAGACCTCTCTTTGGAATTTTTGTAACCCTAGAGGAGGGAGGAGAGGCCCTCCCTTTATAGAGGATCACTCTTGCAAAACTTACAAAACAAGCTAAGCAAGAGTGAAATCCCTCCATACACGTGTATGGAGGGGGGAAAAGTGTATGCTAGCTAGCATAACTGGCATAAAATTATCTGCAAAAGCAGATGCACAGTGGTCGGCCAGCCAAAAAATGCCAAATTGACCAAAACAATGGTTGGCCGGCCACAAAGAGTGCTGGCCGGCCATAACCAATGGCCGGTGGCAACAAAACATGGCTGGTGGCCTCAAGCCATGGCCGGTGAGGTGTGGGGATGGCCAACAAGCCATTCCTTGCCCCTTAAAAGTAAAACACAAATGTTTGGTACAAAACCAAACACAAAACAGTCAAGTCGAGAGATCTTGAGGCAAGGCGGGTGGCCGAAACCTCCGGGAACTCAAGACGAACACAAACATGGATGATCACCGAGTGTTCAAACGGTGACGTCCAAGTCTTGAGGACAGTCAAAAATAGGGTTTCTATAGTTGCCCCTCTTTGACAGAACTTGAAAGTCATAACAATAACGGGAGTGAATGTCAAAGCCCAGAGACGACCCATTTTTGATAAGGCCGAAGACTTAGACAAAGCATGCAAGACAATAAAGATATGCACCCGAAGGCAGGGACAAAATGCAACTGACAATGCAAGAAGCCAAACATAACTTCTTGTGGGGAAGTGATTTGTTGGAAATACTCTTCGGATCCGGGAAGACACTCTTGATTCTCAGCTAGTCACCTGAAAAGACAAATATTCCGGTCGGGGGTGTCGGGATTAGCACTCCGATGGGCAAGTCAGTTCCTCTGCTTAAGAAAGCTTGTTTACTAAGTTTAGTGAAGTGTATTTTTTTTTTACCTGCCTTTCCAAGAACGCTGCTTCTTTATTTATAGCTGTTCCTCCTGAGGCCTCGGGGCCTGAGCTTGGTTCTCAATCATTATCTGTTCTTATATTCGGCCCCCAACGATCTTTATTAATCGGTTTACGTATCGTATTCGGCCCATCCTACACTTGCAGGATGGGGCCGATTAATATTTGCTGGACGTCTGGTTAATGTCAGCACTAAGACGTGCCCCTTCCGATTTATCCGTATATTCGGCTCCCACAATTGCCCCCCGAACTCCCTATTGACGGTAGTTAATCGGCGTGTTTGGTTTAGAATTCGAAAAGTCCCTTAGATCAGGAGGCTTCGTGCATCCCAAGGCGTCAGAAAATGTCAGAAGGCGTACGCCTTTTCGTTTATCATTACACTTTCCCGCTTCATTCATGCGTCCCTCGCATTTATTGCGATTTGAAACTTCAGTCCCTTTTTGGTGCACATTTCGTTGATCATCTGATACGTTTGGACCGCCAGCGCGCATCTCTTCTCTCACCCGCATTTTCTGCAACTTTCATCCGTCTACCTTTTCCTCATCTGCTTCTCATAAGTTTTCTTCCCTTTTCTTTGTAGCCTTATTCTTTGTTTATCATTTTTTACTTTCGGCGAAGCCTTGGACCTCCGTCGAAATGGCTAAACACCTGAAAGACCTCCTTTTCGAGAGTCGCATTTTCGGATTCCGGCAACATTTTTCCATTCCCGATGACGTCCATCTAACTCTTGTAACGGACAATACTTTGGATATGGAAAGGGAGGATCAGAATACAATCGTATTCCCCCTCTTGTCCATAGCGGAAGGCGGAGTCCGTTTCCCCCTACATCCATTGCTTAGCGTCGCCTCTTCGCCATTGAGTCCTTCTCATTCAACGTAAATTTCTTTCGAATCATTATGGGTGTTATAGAGTTGAATCAGCATCTCAGGATCAATCTTGGAATTCCGGCTATTCGGCACTGCTATGCTTTAGCCAAATCCTCTGGTCGGCTGGGTCGGTACTTCCTTAGGGCCAAAGATACTGACCATCATTTGGTGACTATGCTTGCCAGTTCTGGTAAGAGGGTTGACGATGTAATGGTCAATGTCCAAGGTAATTGGGAGTTTGCTGAAGGCGAAGATCGCCTAGACCCTATCCCCAGACATAAGGGTGACCCAGGTTGCCACGTAGTATCTTGTGTTTAATGATTTATTTTTTAATCGGCTTTCTTTCCTTAATCGCTCCTCTTTTGCAGGTAATAAATTGAAGAAGATCCTAACTTGCGCTGACGAAGTGGTCCTTAGAGATATTAAGATTGCACTCAACTACTTTGGCTGCCCAAATGTGCAAAAACAAGGGAGAGCCGCCCACATTTTACTTCGATACGAGCCAACTTATACCACGTTCTCATTTGCCGAAAATATTCGATTCCATCCGGATCGGAGTTCTCGGCTCATCTTCCCACTACAAGAACCTCAGGCAAATCGGTCTCGAAGATTCTGATTCGGCGAGACGCGGAGCCGGAAATACAAGTAGTTGCCGATCCGTGAGAATTCTTGAGGAGGCGAAGAAGTTAGAGGTCGGCTTCGGCATTTGATTTGCGGACTCGATCAGCCTTCACCATCCACGTCGGGTCGGGCGGAAGTCTCTTCCGGAGACATTTTCGCGAATTTGGGTGACCTACTCGGCGATTTCTTCGAAGGTATGGCGAAGGAAAGCCTGTCGCAAATGGCGCGTAGGAGAAACGCCGAGCGAATGGCTGCTCGACAAAAGGCCGAGGCCGTGAATCGATCCCTGCCTAAGGCCTCCATACCGTTGTTGAAGAAATTTGGTTCAGATTCGCCGGTTGAAACGGAAAAAGGATGAACAATGGGCCATTGAGAACGGCAAATTCGAGGAGCGTGGCCAAAAATGTGTAGGGAAGCCAGTTCAGAAGCTAGTCCTGACAAGCGGCCCCGCCTCGAGGAGTCAGACGTGGTTGCTCCCTTTGTTATTCAGCCAAAGATCAGAGATACGCCGATTTCTTCCAATGCTTCTGCCATTGAGGATCCGGCCGTTGTGTTGAGCTTAGCGGCTTCGATTTCCTTGCCGGCTGATAGTGCAGCCTTTTGCGCTGTGCCAGATATTTTGGCCGTAGCCTTATCTGCGCAGTCGGCACTCCTGGTAGGAATTATATTTATTTCTGAATTCATTTTTTATAGAGGTATCTAATGATCCCTTATTCTTGCAGACCGTCGGCAGGATTGCCGACTTGGGTCGCTGCCTGCATGATGCTCTTGGCAGGGTTGACCGTTTGCAAGCCGAAATGGAAGGTCAGAAGAGTAGAGCGGAGTTTGAAAAGATGATGGCCGAAATGGAGAGCGCGCGAGCTGAAGCGGAGAAGGAGAGGGCTCGCTCTGCTGAACAGCTTCGATCTGACGCTAAGGCTAGAGCGAATGCGAGTGTGGAATCGCTCAAACTCTCAAAGGACGAACTTGCCCAGGCGGAGGCTCAGCTGGAGGAGCTGAAGGTGGCCAAGGAAAAAGCCGAATCTGACGCTTTCGAGGCGGGAAAGAGCGCCGCTTTCACCGAATATGTTGATGAAGTTCCCAAGTTTGAGAATCGGGGGTTCAAGCATGGGTGGCTCAAAGCCCTTGCTACCGCTGGGGTTACATCGGATTTGCCAATTCCTTATGAGCAAGTGGATGTCGAGCCACTCGAATCCGACACCGAGGAGTGATTTGAGAGGCGTTTCCTAATTAATTTTTGTTGTTGTTGTTTGTTTTTGTTCTTTTTTTTTTTTTGTTTGGTTGGGTTTTGTTGGTCAGGGTAGTTTTCATGTATAAATTGGTTACTAACTTGTACGCAATTTATTAATGAACATTTCCTTGTAATGCCACTACTTCTTGTGCACAATGTGTGATTATGTTAATGAAAAGCCTTTTGCTACTTTGCGTAAAATTGTTGCTCAAAGCCTTTTGCTACTTTGCGTAAAATTGTTGCTGAGTTTCAGCTTTTAGGATTGAATATCCTGTGTCAACATTGATTTGTCTTCTTCGTGCCGACTGGATTCGGATTATGAACTGTCAATTCGAAAGCCGGCTGGGTTCTATGAGCTGGATAGATTGATAAATCTTAGATTGATGAACCTGCCCTTGCCCCAGGCGGTCCTTGCGGGGTCGAGGGCCAGCTGGGGTACTTGAGCCGGATAGATTGGTGAATGTTAGATTGATGAATCTGCCCTTGCCCCAGGCGGTCCTTGCGGGGTCGAGGGCCGGCTGTGGTACTTGAGCCGACTATATTGATGAATCTTAGATTGATGAATCTGCCCTTGCCCTAGGCGGTCCTTGCGGGGTCGAGGGCCGGCTGGGGTACTTGAGCCAACTATATTGATGAATCTTAGATTGATGAATCTGCCCTTGCCCCAGGCGGTCCTTGCGGGGTCGAGGGCCAGCTGGGTTACTTGGTGCCGACTATATTGATGAATCTTAGATTGATGAATTTGCCCTTGCCCCAGGCAGTCCTTGCAGGGTCGAGGGCCGGCTGGGGTACTTGGTGCCCCTGCCGTTGACTTAGCCGGCGTCGGGGGATTCAGGATCTCCAATTAATGAGATTGCCCCGAGCTTGCTGCCTCTGTGAAGGATAAATGAGGAAACGTACATCCTTTATGAGCTTGGTAGACAACTGAGCTGAGCTCTTGGGGGAAGACTGACTGCGCGAATGTCGAACCGACTTTTCTTCAACAGCAAAGGGGAAGCGAAGACCCTGGCTGAGCTTGGCGGAGATATGAACCGGGGTGGTGAACCCTCGCTGGCAGGAAGTAGAAGTGCCAGGGGTCGGGAGAGGTGTCAGTCTCCCCGACGTCGCAGTAGATCGCCCAGGCGAGAGAAGCAGTCGCAGGGTAAAGCTCCACAGTCCCGAGTCGAGGGAAGGTCCGACGCGAAACCGTGTCCATTAAGCTTTGCGGTATTCGTGAAGAATAGACCCATGACAGAGGCGGATTCGATTGTTCGAGATCCAGATGTAGCGGTCGACTTTGCCCGACAGATATTTCCGCTTGAGGTTCAGAAATCGATGCTGGGTCGACAGGATTACGAAGTGTTTCGCGAGGGCATTCACGGCACAGTGAAGGGGCTTTACACTGCGTATGAAGTCGGCATGCGTCTGCGTGCTGCCTGTCAAGAGATGGAGAAGAAGGACGAACGTATTCGAAGTTTGGAGGCCCGCGTGGAGGCGGCCGAGCGGGAGCTAAGGAAGGCCAAGGCGGCTCAGGCGCAAACCACCGCGCACGCCAACCCAATTGTGGAAGAGAGGGTTGCGAGTCGACTTATCAGCTCCGCGCTTGCCGATCGAGAGACGGCTAGTATGTTCGCAATAGAGAGTGCGAAGGGGAGGGCCTACGAAAAAGGTTTCCATGAGGGCCGAAAGGTGGGAATCGTGAAAACCAGGGAAATGCTGGCTGAAGAAGTATGCCGATGTGAAAACCGCGGGTTCAGGCACGGTTGGATCAAGGTATCCCAAGCCGTAGAAGCTCTTCGAGTGTCGGGAATTGATTCGGCATCGCCACGCTACATGAGCAAAGATTTTCCGTTTTGTGCTTTTGATAGTGTAATGTTCGAATGCGGGTTGTATTCATGTAACAACTGTTTAATCAAATAAATGGTTTTATTTTAAATCTATTTGTGTGTTATTCTGCATTTTGGAATGTTGCTTGTGCACTAAGGCTCATTACTTCGAATGGATGATCTGTTCTAGCATGTTACACAAGATCAATTATCAATATTTTTTGTTCGTGCCAACCTTTGCTCTCGATTCGGAGACGTGATTAGCACTTAGCACTGTATAATCGCCTCCGAATCCGGAGACTTAATCGGCCCTAAGGCGTCATGCGCCAAAGGGGGCTTCGAATCCGGAGACTTAATCGGCCCTAAGGCGGCATGCGCCAAAGGGGGCTTCGAATCCGGAGACTTAATCGGCCCAAAGGCGGCATGTGCCAAAGGGGGCTCCGAATCCGGAGACTTAATCGGCCCTAAGGCGGCATGCGCCCAAGGGGGCTCCAAATCCGGAGACTTGACTTAGCCAATCGTGATACACGAAGGGCGCTCCGAATTCGGAGACTTAATCGGCCCAAAGACGGCATGCGCCTAAGGGGGCTTCGAATCCGGAGGCTTAATCGGCCCTAAGGCGGCATGCGCCAAAGGGGGCTCCGAATCCGGAGACTTGATTTGGCCAATCGTGATCCACGAAGGGCGCTTCGAATTCGGAGACCTAATCGGCCCTAAGGAGGCATGCGCCAAAGGAGGCTCCGAATCCGGAGACTTGATTTGGCCAATCGTGATACACGAAGGGCACTCCGAGTTCGGAGACTTAATCGGCCCAAAGGCGGCATGCGCCAAAGGGGGCTCCGAATCCGGAGACTTGATTTAGCCAATCGTGATACACGAAGGGCGCTTCGAATTCGGAAACTTAATCGGCCCAAAGACGGCATGCGCCTAAGGGGGCTCCGAATCCGGAGGCTTGATTTAGCCAATCGTGATACACAAGGGCGCTCCGAATTCGGAGACTTAATCGGCCCAAAGACGGCACGCGCCTAAGGGGGCTCCGAATTTGGAGGCTTAATCGGCCCTAAAGCGGCATGCGCCAAAGGGGGCTCCGAATCCGGAGACTTAATTTGGCCAATCGTGATCCACGAAGGGCGCTCCGAATTCGGAGACTTAATCGGCCCTAAGGCAGCATGCCCCAAAGGGGGCTCCGAATCCGGAGACTTGATTTAGCCAATCGTGATACACGAAGGGCGCTCCGAATTCGGAGACTTAATCGGCCCAAAGACGGCATGCGACGAAGGGGGCACCGAATCCGGAGGCTTAATCGGCCCTAAGGTGGCATGCGCCAAAGGGGGCTCTGAATCCGGAGACTTGATTTGGCCAATCGTGATCCACGAAGGGCGCTCCGAATTCGGAGACTTAATCGGTCCTAAGGCGGCATGCGCCAAAGGGGGCTCCGAATCCGGAGACTTAATCGGCCTTAAGGCGGTTTGCGCCAAAGGGGGCTCCGAATCTGGAGACTTGATTTGGCCAATCGTGATACACGAAAGGTGCTCTGAATTCGGAGACTTAATCGGCCCAAAGACGGCATGCGCCTAAGGAGGCTCCGAATCCGGAGGCTTAATCGGCCCTAAGGCGGCATGCGCCAAAGGGGGCTCCGAATCTGGAGACTTGATTTGGCCAATCGTGATCCACGAAGGGCGCTGCGAATCCGGAGACTTAATCGGCCCTAAGGCGGCATGCGCCAAAGGGGGCTCCGAATCCGGAGACTTGATTTGGCCAATCGTGGCAAGTGTCCCACTGGGAATCGACATATGATTTTCAGCGTCGAGGAAAAGTAGTTCATATTGCAAAGGTGAAACATATTTACAGTTATCAGAGCCCACAGATCGGGTCAGTGATAGGGTTTTCGTCAGAACTCTGCTTGTGCCGCTTGTGGTGAACCACGTATTTCTTCAATGCTGTGGGTTGTTGGGAAACGCAGGATCTGATGGTAGGTGCTTGGGACGGCCTTCATGATATGTAGCCAGGTTCTTCCCATTATAGCATTATATGGGGAGGGGAGCTTCACGACCAGGAATTCCACTTCGACCGTTCTAGACCCTGCTCGAACAGGTAATGTGACCTTGCCCAATGGGTATTCCGGGTCCACATTAAAGCCGAACAGTGGGTGAGGTGCCGGAGATAGATCTGCCTCATCGAGGCCGAGCTTGACGAAAGTTTGATAGTACATGACCTCTGAACTACTCCCTGGATCTATGAGGATTCATTCAATGATGAACCGGTTTATGCATAATCCAATGACCAATGGATCAATGTGGGAAGCCGTTGCGTCATTGAGGTCGGAGTCATTAAAGGCGATTGTCGGAGATTTTTCAGACCGGTCAGTCGAAATACGGCGCCCCTGTAAAGGGGGCGATCAAATTGTGTGCATGGCCGGGAGTGTAGGCAGGCTATAAATTACGTGGATCACACCGAGTGGGGAAGAGTCTTGCCTTAATGCTAATGCCTTGGTTGGCTTTCCCTGTTTTACATACTGCTGCAGTCGGCCGTCTTGCACCAGTTCCTCCAGGTGGTCTTTTAATGCGTAGCAACTCTCTGTTTCGTGGCCGTGATCTCTGTGATATTCGCACCTCTGGTCCCTTTGTCATGTATCGGGTGGTCCCACCATCTTTGACGGCCATTTGAAGAATAGAAGGTGTTGGATTTTGGTCATTACAGCGGTGATTGGCTCTGACAGTTCCGTGTACTTTTTGTCAGCGCACCTCGAGCGCCTACTGTCGACTTGCAATTGCTCATTCGTTGGGTGGGAGCATTGATCGCTCGATCAGCGAGAGTCCCGCCTTTTGTCCCGTTTAGCACGTTGTCATGGCTCGGGGCTCAGAGGTGGCACGGAGTTTATCGGCTAAGCAATGTCAGGAGGTTCCGATTTGGTGGACGCTTGACTAGCTTTGATCCTCAGGGCATCGTCTTCCACTTTGCAATACTCTTCGACTTTCTTCATCAATGCCCAGACTGTTTTGGGGGGTCTTCTGGTCAGGGAGTTGCGTAGAGCACTGTCAGGATGTAGTCCCATTTTGAAGGCGGTGACGGCCATGGAGTCGTTGCAAGCGTCGTCAACGAGATTGAAGCACTCCCAATATCGCGCCGAATATGCTCTCAGCGTTTCTCCCGATTGAATTTGCATAGCCCAAAGGGAGTCGGCCTGTTTTGGCTGTACCTCATTGGTGATGAACCTGGCCCTGAAGGATTTTTGCAATTGATGGAAACTCCTGATCGAAGTCGGCTCCAGCTTGTAATACCATCTGACAGCTAGTGGCCCCAAACTGCTGGGGAATATTCGGCACATGAGGGGCAGATTCATCGTCTGCATGCAACGTCATGGCCTGCTTGTAATGACGTATATGATCGGTGGGGTCTGATTTCCCATCGTAGAGAGTAAATGATGGAGCTTTGAACTTCTTGGGCAGGGCCGCCCTCACAATTCGTCAGATAAAAGGATCGTGCCGGTCCTCTTCGTCTGAACTGCTTCTTCTACGCTTGTTCCTTATATGTGGGCTTTTTTCAGAGGAACTGGAAGTGTCTGAGCGTCCCTTGTTATGCTCCGTGGATAATGAATTGGAGTCGCTATCAGTTTCCCTGGGTCGGGCTCGAGCTCGTTGTTTACCTGCCCACAGGGGTCGTTCGGGGTCTTGGCGCACGGCTTCTTTTGATTTTGCTACTTCCAGGGCCAAGTCTTGTCGGAGGCGTTCATTTTCTGCGAGCATATTTTCCAGCCTTTGCTCATTCTCTTTAGCTTGTTCTATGATGTCTTGCATCGTCTCCTGCGCTAAAGTCGTTGGTGAATCAAAATTCAAGGCGCGTCTCACAGCGATGGTTTCCTTTCCGAGCATATCTGCCGGGGTGATGTCGTCTCTCTTTGTGGTCTCGTCGGTGGCTATCGGAGGATCTTGCGTCACGCCTTCCATGGATGTATTTGAGTATTCCCACAGACGGCGCCAATTGTGGGGAAGTGATTTGTTGGAAATACTCTTCGGATCCGGGAAGACGCTCTTGATTCTCAGCTAGTCACCTGAAAAGACAAATATTCCGGTCGAGGGTGCCGGGATTAGCACTCCGACGGGCAAGTCAGTTCCTCTGCTTAAGAAAGCTTGTTTACTAAGTTTAGTGAAGTGTATTTTTTTTTTACCTGCCTTTCCAAGAACGCTGCTTCTTTATTTATAGCTGTTCCTCCTGAGGCCTCGGGGCCTGAGCTTGGTTCTCAATCATTATCTGTTCTTATATTCGGCCCCCAATGATCTTTATTAATCGGTTTACGTATCGTATTCGGCCCATCCTACACTTGCAGGATGGGGCCGATTAATATTTGCTGGACGTCCGGTTAATGTCAGCACTAAGACGTGCCCCTTCCGATTCATCCGTATATTCGGCTCCCACACTTATAATCATGCGAAGAAAGCTGTAACGAAGCATGACAATGCAACAGTTTTAAGCTAGCATAAACTAAACTACACTACAATGCAGAGAGGGTGCAAGAGAATTATTCAATTCTCGATACGTCTCACTCGGAGAATACAATACCTGTGCGGCTCGTCTGGTTGCACCAGCTTCAAATGAACCGTACATACAATATCGTGCCTGTAAAAGAGAGAAACTTAACATGTACAATATTGTTAGCAACATGCATGACAATGCAAGTTAAGACTACGTGACAACGCAAGTGTAGGGGTGCATGACAATGCAACCTATGTATCGACAATGCAGAACAATGCGGGATGGATGCAAAATGATATGCAACATTTACAAATCTACGTATAAACAATCCAAATGATATGCAATGCAATTGAATCATGATCAAATCATGAGCGGTTCAAAAACCACACAAATGTCATAAAGATGATGGAGATGCAAAGTTCGTCTACCATAGAAAAGGTGCCGCAACCCTCAAACCACAATACCAGTAGTGGAATAGGCGCGTATACATGCAGAACTATGAGTGATGTAGACGGAACACAAGAACAAGTAATTAGGTGGGATGACATAAGTGGGGAAATGACCCGCTGAGGAAAGATCGTGATCCTAAATGATGGATGCAATCGAACTACACTACAATGTAGTATATACAGTGGATAAGGCCTACGGCCAAACCGTATCTTGCCTAGGAAAGGCATGGACACAAACAAGCCACGTTTAACACGGAAATGGTGTCGTCACCCTCAAACCACAATACCAGCAGCGGAATAGGTGCGTACACATAGAATCATAACTGTGCTTCAACGTGAAAAGTATGGGCACATACCAAACCAAGCTCAATATGGAAAGGCGTAAACCATAGAGAGATGATGCAGTGAATGCATGCAATACTAAACTATGTACAATACAATGCATGCATGGCAATGCAAGCTATATACAATGAATGCATGACATATGCACTATTTACAATGAATGCATGACAATGCAAAATAAGGAAGAATGCACTACAATGCATGTAAGGAAAGATGCATGACAATGCAAGCTATGCACAATGCAATATTTACAAGCTAAAATGCAATGGATGTAGTGGATAAGGCCTGAGACCAAAACCGTGTCTTGCCTAGGAAAGGCATGGACACATACAAACCGCGTCTAACACAGAAACGGTGCCGTCACCCTCAAACCACAATACCAGCAGTGGAATAGGCGCGTACACATAATATCATAACTGTGTTTTGACGTGAAAAGTATGGGCACGTACCAAACCAAGCTCAACAAGGAAAGACGCAAGCCGCGGATGGAGGTGATGCAATGAATGCATGCAAGCTACAATGCAATATATACAATATGCACTGGATGCTATGATGCAATATTATGTACAATGCATTATACTATGTACAATGTATGCGATGCAAAATGCAACCTGCCAAGGAAAATGCAACGGATGCAGTGGAAAAGGCCTACGGCTGAACCGTGTCTTGCCTAGGAAAGGCATGGACACATACAAACCACATCTAACATAGAAACGGTGCCATCACCCTCAAACCACAATACCAGCAGTGGAATAGGCACGTACACATAATATCATAACTGTGCTTTGACGTGAGAAATATGGGCACATACCAAACCAAGCTCAACAAGGAAAGGCGCAGCCGTGGATGGAGGTGATGCAATGAATGCATGCAAGCTATAATGCAATATATACAATATGCAATGGAATGTAATATTATAGTACATGTAAATGCATGCAATATGCACTATATACAAGGGATGCATGACATATGCAATATTTACAATGATGCATGACATATGCAATGTATACAGTGAAATGCATGACATATGCAATATATACAATGACGCATGTTACTTTTGTTGTTTTTCTATTTTTTGAAATGCAAGCAAAGTGCGAATGATGCATGTTTTTTTGAGATGCATGACAATGCACATGAACTCGAATGTGCGATAACACGCATCGCTTGATATGCATGACAATGCATGTGAGGTGCGCATGATGATGCGACTTAAAGAATGTGCATACTAATGCAAGTATGACACGCGCATGACAATGCGAGATGTGTGCATAACAAGGCGAGTGAAATGGCGTATAACCAACGCACGTTTCACGACAAAACGTTGTAACGTATGCATGTGGGGCAACTTTCAAATCTCACAAGAAACAAAAAGGATATAACAAGGATACACCTCGCATGTATTCGAGTGCTACGCACAGAAGACACGGCACAGAGACCGGTTAAGCTTCGGAGATGCATTTTCTTGCACTGTTTTGAGCAATGGAGGCACTATCTTGAGCAATGAAGGCCCCAAACCATATCAAAGGCCCAAACAAAGGTGTAGGATGCTCACCGGCCATGAGGGGAGTCCACCGGCCATCCACCGGCCACAAAATAAGGCCATCGGCCATCTATTTGGCCGACCAGCCAACAATATGGCCGACCGGCCAAAAGTGCCTGTTCGGGGCAATTTTCACATTTCGACACGGGTCTTTAAATATAGGGCTTCTAGCCCTATTTTTCTACTTGCCTCTTGCTCGAAAAATCCTACTCCTTCTCTCTAGGTTATTTTTCCTCCTTCATTCCTTCGTTTTCCTCGATTTTAGAGCCCGTTTCACGTTCGATTCGCGAATACCTCATCGTTTCGTACGTTTTGAACCAAACAAAACTTTGTTTCGGCATTTCTTTCACGATTTTCACCACTCGGGGTTTGTTTCCCCCGAGTTTTCCTTGATTTCCATGCCTTTTCCGCACCTCGACCTTTCCGGCCATTTTCCGCCCTCATGGGGTTAACTTTTCAGTTGACCATTCACATTCTTGCCCAATTTTCGCTCTTCCAGCCATTTTCACACCCTTTTCGGCATGGCGGATGATATTCCACGAGGCGGGACTCCCATGGAGCAGGAGATGGACCCTGAGGCCGAGCTCTTGCCCTTGAGCATTCAACCGTTAGATCTGGTGGCCTACAGGCCGGTGATCCATGTGCTGCCTCCCGACGGCATTCTCCACTTCAGCAGTTTCGCAAGGGGTGTGGCACTGGAGCTCTTACTACGCGAGCCAGAGTCACATCTGTCGTTTGGTGCCTCTGAGGTACACCATTTTCTGTTTCATTTTCTGCAAAGTAGAATGTATAACTGTAATAGTTGATTCTGCCTTTTAACTGTTTAACTCGAATACACCAATATACCGTATGCTGTAATTGACTGTGACCATGCTTGCACTTGATATTTGTTTGAATCTGAACACGCACACACACGCTGTATCTATACTGAACCACTCGAAAACACTGACACATCATATGCTGTAGTTCACTGCGAGCACACTGGCACCCGATATCTATTTGAATCTGAACACGCGCACACACGCTGTATCTGTACTGAAGCACTCAAAAACACTGACACATCATATCCTGTAGTTCACTGCGAGCACACTAGCACCCGATATCTATTTGAATCTAAACACGCGCACACACGCTATATCTGTATTGATTCTGAGCACATTCAACACTGTATTCATAATGCCGTTTCGCGATTGTTTGTTTTGACCACAAGGAGATTCCCACACCCTCTGGGGGTATGGGAATGTCGCCGCACGAGGTTGGTACATGGAGCTACAGAACGCGGTTCGTTGCATCATCGACCGAGCTGGTTTCGAGACCTTCTGCACGAGGGCTCTCGCTCCTTACTGCGAGTAGGCCGCTCCTTGCTGCATTGGCGGAGAGGTGGTGGGACACCACCGACTCCTTCCACTTCCTTGTCACGGGAGACATGACGATGACTCCCTTCGACTTCTCGATGCTTACCAGCATCGGAGTAGGGGGTGATCCGATCCCCTTCGACACAGACATGGATGAGTGGGAGGCCGCCCAGATGCACCTGCTTGGCGTCCTACCCCCTCTTGCTCATCCAGGATTTGTGCGGTATTCTTGGTTCGAGGCTCATTTTCGAATCGAGGCACCGACTATTCAGGAGGAGGAGGAGCAGTATGCTCGCGGCTTCCTTATGTTCTTGCTGGGGACAACCCTTTTTCGCCGACCGGGCGAACACAGTGCCCCTCTGTCTGCTGAGCGCTTTGGTGGACGTCTCTCGGATTCGTGGCTACGACTGGGGTGGCGCAGGCATGGCCACACTCTATGGCTATATGAGCTCGTCTTCTCGCTTCAGCGGACAACTGCTCGGAGGCTACTGGTGGGCTTGGAAGGTATGTCTTCTTCTTCTATTTTGCATTTCTGCTTTACATTCTCTGTATTCTGTACACTGCACACACTGCACAATACACTGCACATACTATTTTCTGCTTTATCTGCATACTGCTTTATCTGATAAGTATACTAATATCTGTTCTATCATACTGTAGTTGTAGGTATATGCCTACTTCCCGAGGCTTGCCCCAGTGCTAGAGGAGAAGATGCCCCCCCATGATCCCGCTCTCTCACCGCTTCGACGTGAGGTGCGAGCGGAGGCCACGGGAGTCTTTCATATTCTTCCGCCGATACTTTGACACCATCACCGCCGCAGAGGTATTTTAGAACTTGCAGTTCATTTAAGCGTCGCTTTGTATTGCATTTTCAATAGCAGTAGACAACGAGTTGTATTTTGTTTGTAGATCATAATGGTGGGCTCATCGCTATCGGGATCGGTGATGTCGTGGTTCGAGAGGCGGCGCCTCGTTTGCCCAGAGTTTTATCGAGGGCCATTTCTGGAGGCCTGTTTGCTGGTACTTGGGCGAGCGCTTCTTGCGGCAGACGCTAGGCGTGCCAGAGCAGGCCGTTCCACGGCCGCCTCCTACTCATATGAGGCATACCGAGAGGTACATTCTCGAGGAGATGGCTGATTACACGATTGGCTGGGAAGCGGAGGGCTTTAGGGGCGAGGGTGACTACGCAGAGTACATCCGGACTTACATTATGCGGCCTTTGAGCAGTGGCTGTCGAGTTGAGCGAGAGAGGCCTGTGGCACCGGCGGCTAGGGCAGGAGCGAGAGCTGGAGCATCGAGGATGGCTCGGGTCCGTGGCAGGAGTGGGACTCGAAGAGGACGGGGGGCTAGTTGGCTAGTACTGCCCACGATGATGACATGCTGAGGGCAGGGTGGAGAGACTTACCAGATCCCCTATTGCTCCCCCTCCGACTGATCATGAGCTAGTTGGGTTCTACGACTTGCCTCCGGTATGTATTATTGCATCTTACATCTTGCACTGTCATTTTATTTCACTTCACTTGATATTCCGGAGAATACTGATGTTTCTAACACTTTTGCAGGCTTCCTCCGAGTACACTCGCCAGTCCCTGGAGTTGACTGCCTCTGTGATGGGGATGCTGCAGCGGAGCCTCGATCTACTGACCATCTATGGCATTCCGGTAAGTTCCTCTGACCGTAGTCTCAAACTTTACACAATCTGATGCATCGCATCATTACCACAACACTTGATATATGGCCCTCACGGCATCTGATACACTGCATACCACAGACTTGTTCACAACATTACACATGGCATTCATACCTTTGCTCTCATAACATTCATACACATTCATATTCATACTTTCTCAGACTGCATAATACACTGCTCATAACATTCATACACTGTCTTGCGTAGCATACTGATGCGTTTGCCATTTGTGCTTTTCAACCTCCATTCTAGATTCCTGCTGCAGGGGGTGCTCCAGCTGGGCCTTCTATTCTGGCTTGGGAAGGAGGCACAGTATATCCCCACACCAAAGCGGGGCGTACTCATGTTGGGAGCAGCTCTCGGGCGCCAGTTCCCGATGATGATGAGTTCGAGACGGAGTTAGAGGCAGAGTCGTCTGAGGAGGAGATCGGAGACGACTCGGGCTCAGGCTCAGACGATGGTGTCGATGATGATGATGCTCCTGGACCTTCGTCCAGGAAGAGGACGAGGACAAACTCACGGGCCTGAGACCAGTTAGCATTGATCCAGACTTTTGCTGCTTTTTCTTTTTTTTGTTTTGCTTCACTTTTTGTTGGTAGCTCGAGTACCTTGTACTGCTGTAGGCAGGTTTTTGTTTTCTTCGAAACTTTGTACTTGAAAAAGGATGAAATGAAACGAACTTTTTATCTGAAAAAGTGGTACATTTGTACAGTTCATATTTCGTATTGCATTGCATCATATTACACCTCAATGTAAATGAGATTGATCTCCTGTTCTGAAAATCAAACACTTGTATTGTAATAACCAGATAATGAACCGGCCAACAGCAAAACAATTCAAACAATCCACTGCTCATTTTGAATACACAGCCCATAACACAATACTTGGTTCAATCTGCACACAGCTCATACACACAGCTCATTCTGAACACTGCTCATTCTGAACTCAAAGCCTGTAACACAGTATTCTGTTCATTTGCACACGGCCCATCTTGGACAAACAGTTCAATCTGAAAAGACGGAATACAAAGATAGAAACTGCTGAAGCTGAAACACACTTAGATGCAATCCGGAAGCCATACGTTCACTGTTTCCAAGTGACCCGGGGTTGAACCCCTGTGGTTTCACAAAAGAACCAAATCATGTTTTGCACAAATGTGGAGAATGGCACAGCACTCTGAGCATAAAACGAATTTTTTGAAAATGAGAAAAGGATTCTCAACTGGGTATTGAGCCTACAATTGAACATAGCAAAAATGACTCAACAGTGGAAAAACAAAAGGTAAACAACCTAAACACAACAAGACACGCTCGGATACGACTCCAAACAAGAATCGAGACAAACAAAGCACAAGACACAACACACAGATGTGTTACCGAAACGAGAGACCTCAGATCATGAGGAGCCAGTTTCTTCGGGTATTATTTCCTACCCTTTTTTATTTGTGATTCTCACATCACTTGGCCCTCAGGTGCGGTTTTTTCACTCAAACCCTTTTGCTCACTTTTCTCTCAACTTATGTCTCTCTATTCTTTAATCTCTCATTTTGTATCCCTCCCCTGGGTGGTTGATGGATAAACAAGAGGTTATGGGTTCGTGCCCAACACTGTTAGCTTACAGCTATTTCCTCTGGTGACGTTTTGTCAATGCCCCAGATGAGGGAGTGGAGTACCTTGATCCATTCCAATTCGTGCTTCGCACTTGGTTTGATACCTCGTTGCTTGGAGGATGAGAGCTTTCAGCCCTTTAGTTGTTAGCTTCAGTTGTGCCCTCTTTGGCAGGTAGAGTGCCTTTCTGGCAAGTATGTTGACGACAGAGGAAAGACAGGAAGCCTGACTCAACTGTGCCCCTAATTCATCATATTGACCATTTTTTTTGTTTTGGTTTTCTACTAAAACAATTTTGACCAAAATGAGAGTTAGATTAACACACTTGTTCGATTTTTGATTTGAAAATCATGCAAGTCAGGCCATGAGCACTAAAAATTTTCCTTTTTTGGGTCCAAGAAAATGGTCCAGTTTTGGAAAATGAAATGGTTTTCGAGAAAATGGTCAACCTCAGTAAAAATTTTCAAAAACTATTTTTTTGCAAACGGTCGATGCTCAACGAGCGCATAACTTACTCTTGAGATGCACAACTTTGGATCGGAGGCAATGGAAAACTGCCCCTTGTCTGGATGGCACTGCACGGCAACGGAAAGTTGCCCTTGGTTTGAATAGCAACTCATGGCAACGGAAAGTTGCCCCTTGTTTGAGTGATGACTCATGGCAACGAAAAGTTTCCCCTTGTCTGGATAACACTGCATCATATTGTGCACAGTTCTCATTAGTGGTGATCACGACTGAACTCTCGGATACAGAGAAGACGAAGATGGTCAAAACCAATATATGGACACAGTCACTTTGAAAGTGTTGGTGGCTGGTCTTCAGGATGAAGTTGCCCACGTATCCCAAAGATGGGAATCAAGCCTTACGTAGTTCGGGTTGTCACAACCGAACTAATCGGATTCATAGAAGGCAGGGATGATCAAAACCATTACATGGGCACACTCGATTTGGAAGTGTTTGTGGCTGGACTTCAGGATGAAGTTGCCTACGTATCCCAAACATGGGAATCAAGCCTTACGTAGTTTCGGTTAAGGTACCCTCGTGTATTAACCCTCACTAGGCTCTAACTTTTGCCAAGGTCGCCCTTCTGGGTTTTCAACCTTGCGAGCTATGTTTTTCTTTTCTTTTCAATTCTTTTCTTCTTCTTTTCTACTTTTTTCCTTTTCATCTTTTCTTTTTGCATTTTCATCTTTTTTGTATTCTTTTTTTTTCTTTTTTCTTTTTTCTTTCCTTTTTGTATTTTTCTCTTGCTCTAACTTTTGCCTGGGTCGCCTTTCTGGGTTTTCGGCCCAGCGAGCCTCTCAAAGGGTAAAAGTATAACAAGTCCATGCCAAATGGTTTTAGGGTTTTAAAGCCATCCGTAACCAGGAGAGTGGCTGTTGTATTGATTTACAGAAGGATCCCTCTTCGGCTCTTTGAACACATCGGACGTTTTTGCCCCTAGTCTGATGGGTGGTTCTGATTTAGCTTCACAAGTTTCTTTTGGTGACATCTGGTCTTCTTGATGTGACTTTAGTGCCTCTTGGTCAAGGACTATTTCAAATCTGGCCACACAGGCCTTACATTGCGGTTGACTGTTGATCATTTTGAATTCAAGGTCAAGGCTTCGAGAGTGAGGGGTCGAGTCTCGGGGCTGAAAGCGATCCTAAGCTGCACAGTCTCAAGAGTGATTCCACACAGGTCTTCGCAGGACTACGCAAAACATTTTGTTTTTGAAAGTTTTTAAGAAAACGACAGATCGCTCGCGCTGAAGATAGTGTGGAACCAATCTGAATCAAGCCAGGGTCCTTCCCAGTACTCACACTAACAAGCATGATTTTATTCATTAAAAGCTGAGCACGCCTCTCTTTCTCTCAATTAGTCAAATTTTGCAAAACCCGAGGAATTCCTTCCTCTTCATTTTCACCGTAGTGTTCAAAAAGTTTTGAAAAACTTAGGTCAATGCAATGATTTCGAGGTACAGAAGAGTAGGTGAGATGCTTCGCCAGTCCATTCTAAACTTGCTGGCACAACTAGCTCAAAGTAGCAATAAGCACGGAAACATGATAGCCGTAACTGTTTCATTCAAAACCTCCGGTTGTAACTGGCTCCGCAGTAGTGACAGACTCAGAAGAAAACAAAAGGACAATTACAAAAAGATGATATCCGAGGCAACAACCCTGGAATCACCTAACATTCTATACAATGGGACTGACTCAGTACAACAAGACAGACCCTTAAGCAAAAAGACTGACTCAAGACAATGATACAGACTCAAAACAAAATCAAAGAAATGGCTCAACACCCAAGCCAAAAATTACAAAAAAAATAGCATCCGCAAACGCTCAAAACAATGCGTGCCAGACGCCACATCTGAAATACACTCAGCGCCGCCCGCAGGTGGTCCAACCCTTTGATCACATACTCGCAGTATCCTCAAAATCTAACAACTCAGTAGTGACAGACTTCGCTGAGGTGGGTGGGAGGATGACCTCATTGTCGATCAAATCTTGCACTTCGTGACGAAGATGAAAACAAGCTGCAATGACCGGTTATCGGTGGTACGCCAGATGACAAGGCAAAGATCATGTGTGGAAGGGAGATTCTTTGGGAGAGGCCTAGGCTCGAAGGGTTTAAGGTGCCCCCTTTCGGCAAGGATTTGGAGCGCCCTAGACAAAGGCATGTAGAGTGCGTGGAAGACTCTGCGCCCTCGGGGCAGATACTTCGAAGTTTGCTGACTTTTGCCGGATGCACTGGCAAAAGGATCAGCAGGTGCCGCCTTGACTTTCTGATCCTTTCCCGGTGTAGAGTTGGGATTGGAGGGAACTGTTCTAGCATAACGGGGCCTATCTCGATTTTCTGTCTGGCTGGAACTCCCCTCGGTTGGAGTGGGGAAAGCATCATCCACAATTTTGGCCACCACTGCAAATATTTGTTGCTTATTCATCCCCCCGGCTTTCAAAGCCTCGACTATCCACAACAGTTGTTCAACGGGATCAGCACCTGTTCCCACCTTGTTCTTACCTCTGGCCTCAGCTTGATCGAGGGTTTGGATTGCTCCATCAGAGCGGAACCCGGTTGTTGTTGACACGTCATTGCCATAGCTCGGGGCAACCTCAGGTTGGCTGAGCTCGATCACAATGCGCCCCAGTAGCAGGGGCTCCTGCGGTACAAAATTCCCGGTGTAGGATGTGGCTGGTGGCGAAGCGGACATCCCATAGGTGAGATCATCCACGGACCTCTGGAGGTCGCCAATCATTCCCATTAACTCGAACGTGGTGGGCTCACGAGCCTGATACAACTGGGGTTCCTAGATCGGGCGTGCGGCAGGCGACCTGGGTGGATGCGGTACATCAACATTGGTTTCATCCTGTAAGATGTTCTCTTGATCCAATGCGGCTGTCATAACCACTATTTCCTCTGAACTTTGTGTCATCATATGTCCTCTTGAACTGAACGGAGATGATGGATCAGATGTCTATCTTGCCTCAGCAAAAGAGAACATTGGCTATTCTATACTAACTCTCTGAACTGAAAGAGAAAACACGCAGCATTTCGGCCAAATCAGAACATACACGAGCATAGCTGAATAACTGTACTCTACTAGTGATCACTATTTCCCAAAATCACTGCCCCAAAAACTGAGTTTGATACCCGCAGATATAACTGACTCCCAAATATCGATACTGATGCCCTTGGCCTAGTACTCAGACTTGCAAACTGGTATATGCATTCCCTGTAAAGATACACTCTAAAAGCACATAGCAAGTAAATGAGAGTCAAAACATCCCTATGTTGGGGTAAGGTTTCCCTGTCCTATTTTGTCAGGAGCTAGGGTTTCACTACGTACGCAGCGGTTTCAAACAACCTAAAATCAGGTTTAAGCAACCTATCCTAGTTTAGAATGGTCACTATGGATTCCGAATATGCACTAGGTCGAATGGTCAAAAGGGTGCCCTGGTGACAACCGGGGTTTGTGTTCCCATCGTGGCAGAGCTCGTAACCGGTCAGCCTTATGGCACGCTTCTCGAAGTGAGCCTTCGGTAAACCGTTCAGGAATAGCAGACGGCAAACATTGTGACTTAGGTGCACCAATGCAAAGAAACACATAAGTGAAATCAAAACAAGATATCACGAGTTCGAGTCAAGCTCTCTAAACTCCCCAGCAGAGTCGCCAGAAACTGTAGACGCGCCCGCGTGGGCCTCAACACTACAGTTCAGACACAGATTGTCACGGTTCCTAATCTGAACCAAAGAGTCTAAATCCGGCAAATCATTTTGGAAAACATATTTTTGTAAAGGGGTGCCAAACATGGACTGCTTTGCCAGATATAGAGTCTCCACCTAAATATTTTTTTATGAGGGAATTTAGGAATCCCTAACTCGTTTGCCTAAGACCACGTGTCTGTCATCACCAAAGTTACCTCGGCTCGGGAACTTGGGTATAATTGGGGAAGGTCAGCTATGAGCACCCCTGCTCGCCCGATCAAAGATCGGCCTCTACTAACCATGATATCTTGTTTTGAAAACATTATGCATTCTTATTCCGATTAATTAGCTAATCTTACTATGTGATGTGCACAACACAAAAGTATAGACTAGATCGCCTAACTTGGAACAAAGCATTGCATATCCGTTCGTTTGGAAAATGGTTTGGAATTTTCTACTCGCAAGTAGGCTAAAACACAGCTTTCAGTGAGTTGTTCCAACTCAAACAATCCAACCTTCACCCACAGGCATTCAGGCAGTAATATCACATAAGCACATAGCCACATGGTAAGCATGCTGTCATGTTAACATTCACACTCATGGGAGAATCTAAAGCATAAACCGCTTACCTAGTACTCCGAGCCAAAACAAAGAACTTGTTAGCAATCAATGTATGATCCAAGTCCATGTTAAGTGGCTAAATGCATCACATACAGAATGTCATTAGAACAGGCTCGGCTAATCTAAGGATGACATGTGAAATGTGACAACTCGATTCACGTATTCAAGTTTGGAATTGAAATGCTATGCGGTTAGCATGATGCGCCGAGCCCGGTGCATGCAAGACTGATGAATGATGCACCATGCATAGCATAAGGTATGCTAAATTAAACATGCCCTAATACTAACCATCAAAGTAGGTAAGTAAAAAGGAGAAAGAAGTGGGGGTTGGAAGACATGCACATACGCACCCACACTTATTACAAATTCGCCCTCACTCAGAGGGACCAAAAGAATAATACAATTTAATCAACTAATAAGCTAATTAAATAGTTACAGACCACCTAATTAATTAGCAAATCAATTAAGCTAAGGAAAGCATTAAAAGGCCTCGGGAAGAGGGATGCACACGTGCTCGGATTGGCTTCGCCCAGAAATCCAATGCCATGCACAAGTTGCCTCTGTTTTCCCTACTCTGCTACCCTGAAAATGGCACAATTCCCAAGGAACACTCTCTGAATACTATGGAACACCACCGGCCAAGGGGAAACACCACCGACCAAAGGTAAGTGGTCATCGACCACAAATGAAGCCATTGGCTATAAATGGATGGCCGGTCGGCACGGAATGAGGTTGGTCGGCCATCTATGCCTGCAAAATTCTGCTTTGACAGCAATAGAGGACAAGCAAGGTATGGCAATGCATTTCAAGAAATGTTTGCACCAACACACCCCTTATCATGTTTATGACTCAAAGGAGGATGTTCCTTGATTCTCGGACCACCAGTCGCGCACTTCGATGCATGATGGCCCAAGGAGTCAAGTTGTGCATTTTCATGTCAAATGAAATGCAAACCAAATAAGCACATAAAGGCCCAACCTCTATGACTTGATTTCAAGAGGCAAGGCATGCATGTTGAATGCAATGCACCCTAAGCATGAAAACCAAGTATGCAACATGGGAATGCCAACAAGCATGCAAAGCGTATAACATGTATGCAAGCTAATTAAGCATGCAAGATGCAATGCCAACATGCAAATATGCAAAACATATGGCATGTTGGGCAATCAAAACAAAGATGAGAATGCATGCCAAATGCACTATGATTTAAGCATCCAACACATGCGATAGGCCAAGTATGCAACAACACACAAGGTGAGAATGCAACAACATACTAACAATGGACTTATACCAATTTGGGTAGCTCTCAAATGAGCCCAAAACAGCGGCCAAATGCTAAGGAAATGAGGGCCAAATACATACAAACATGCATGCACATATGCTTCAAAACTTAAGCACCAAAGGGCAACTTTTAAGCACACTTAAAAGAGGACTAACATGGATATATAGCATGCATACTAGGCTCTGAAAATCATGTTATAAAGGTGCCAAACCAAGTAAACAAGACAAGCCAAGCATGCAACATTGTCCAAAACTGAAGACAAGCCGAGGGCCTTAAACCATGGCCATGCCAACCAAGCCTCACAAGGCTAAGAGGACTTAGAATAGTCCCAAGGAAAACCTAAACAAAGCTAAGGATACACCTAGATAGCATCTAAGTGGCCTACACATGGAAGCATACAAAAGAGGCCAAACATGGAGCACAAGATTACAACCTTTTAAAGCATTAAAGGAGCATCAAATGCAAGCATACAAGCATACCATGGGGACTGAAATGATGCTATAAGTGGTGCCAAACCATTGAAACAAGCCAAACAATGCATGCTAAACACTCACACACCCGAGGCTAGCAAGCCAAAATGCAAGGTGGCTATACAAAGCATGTCAAGCATGGCCAAAGCAACTAAAAACAGAGCTAAAGCATACTAAAACATACACAAAAGCTTCACAAAGCTTGGCCAAAATCAGGCTAGAACAAGGGTCAAAGCCTAAAGCATGTTAAGGCAAAATATGGCATTACAAGACAAGTATGCAAGGTAAGCATGGTGTGTCTAAACCAACTAAAAACAGTGCTATATGATGGCAAAATAAGCACAAATAACACTTAAGACATGGCCAACATGAGATTAAAAATAGTGCTCACACATGAGGCTAAAATGGCACTTTTGAAGACAACAATGAGAGGGGGTGGCCCTCTCCTTCTTAGGACTTTAAGGCACCATCCTCACCACTGAAATCCCTCAAGATTTCAGTGGTGAGGAGGTCCAAACAAGGTGGTCCCGGAGCTCACCAAAATAGCACAAAATGGGGGCCAAACAAGGCCTAAGAGGGGTCAAACAACCCCAAAGCTCAAAGCAACCTTGAACAACTATTTTAAGCAAGTAAAAACAAGACTTTTATATGTTATACACTAAGCTCAAAAACAGATGCAAGGTAGGAAAAAAGACTATGCAAAAACTTGAAGACCTTCTTAAAAAATGGTGCTCCAGCAGCCTCCTTAGCTCAAAACCAAGTCCAAAACTCTGAAAATAACTCTTTAGTACCTCAGTAGCTAAAGGAAAGTGTAATGGTAGGTGTTTGTGTGCAAAACTATGAACAAAAACACACTTATACACTATGAGAGGAAGATATAGAGATAGAATAGACACACACTCAAACCCTAATCTCAAACCTCTCTCTGGAATTTTTGTAACCCTAGAGGAGGGAGGAGAGGCCCTCCCTTTATAGAGGATCACTCTTGCAAACCTTACAAAACAAGCTAAGCAAGAGTGAAATCCCTCCATACACGTGTATGCACAGCTGGCATAAAAATATCTGCAAAAGCAGATGCACAGTGGTCGGCCTGCCAAAAAATGCAAAATTGACCAAAACAATGGTCGGCCGGCCACAAAGAATGCCGGACGGCCATAACCAATGGCCGGTGGCAACAAAACATGGCCGGTAGCCTCAAGCCATGGCCGGTGAGGTGTGAAGATGGCCAACAAGCCATTCCCTACCCCTCAAAAGCAAAACACAAATGTTTGGTACAAAACCAAACACAAAACAGTCGAATCGAGAGATCCTGAGGCAAGGCGCGTGGCCGAGTCGTCCGGGAACTCAAGACAAACACAAACATGGATGATCACCGAGTGTTCAAACGGTGACGTCCAAGCCTTGAGGACGGTCAAAAATGGGGTGTCTACAGCAGTGCCATTTTCATGGAAGAACAGAGCAAAGGCTGGGGTGAAAACAGATTAATTTTCTTACTGTAAAATAGAACAGTTTTGGCAGCAAAACAGAGGAGTTTTCAGTCGGATATTCTTGTTCATGCATGTGTGACTTTTCAATTCCCATAGTCCTTTGAATAATGTTTGTTTTAATAGTAACACGTTGTGTTTGTGGCTCCATTTGAAACTTGTAATAGCTTGTTAATTAATTAGTTAATTCGGCGCCATAATAATTAAATTAAATTCGGACATTCGGACCCCTCTTGTACGAGGGCACACATGTAATATTGTGTATGTCTTCCAACCCTTATTTCTTCCCCCCTTTTATTTACTTGCTTACGATGGTTAAATATAGAATCATATTTTGGTTTCATTGGTTTCATGCCATTGCCATGCTTTGTATCCATGTTTGGCGTACATTGGGTTCAATTCATCATTTTAACCTTGTTGTTATTTCCTACTTAATTGAATACGTGCGATATCGAATGCTTTAGGTTGAGTCATATGCCGTGTTAATAAACCGAACTAAGTAGTTGCATTTTGTATGTGTTGCATTAGTCACTTGCATATTAGAGCATTCATTTTTCTAACTATTTTCTTCTATTTTGGCTCGCCTCAGTTGAGTTCTAGATGAGCATTTCTTACTTTAGCATATTGCATATGTGTTAGTGTTGTCACATCAAACATGTTATCATAAGGCTAAGTGCTTATTTGATATATCTCTTGAATGCCTGTGGTTGAAGGGATTTTCCACTTAAATTGGGATGATTTGATTAAATGTACATATGAGCTCGTTTTTTTAAGTGACACATATCCAAAACACTTTTTCAAACAAACACAAAGTCAAAGCATTCCAAAGTAGGCAAAATAGTCTATACTTGTGTGCTTCACATAGTAAGTTAGCATTAATAATCAGAACAAGAGCATATAATGTACATAAAAATCACATCATGATTAGTAGAGGCCGATCTTTGATCAAGTGAGTGTGGTGGTCAATTCATGACCTTTCCCTTTCATACCTAAGTTCTCGAGTTGAGACACTTTGGTTATGACGGACAAGTGGCCTTTGGCATGAGTCACAGGTTTCCTAAATTTCCCATAAATATTTAGGTGGCGACTCAGAAATCTGGCAATACAGTCCATTTCTAGCACCTTTAATGTTTAAAATGGATTTTTGTAAAAATTTTCGAATTTGGAATCATTCGTGTTTTATCCGTTTTACATTGCACTTGTGAAACCAGATTTAGAATCATGGGAGTCTGACCTGTAGGGCTATCATATCTGAGACTAAAACCCTCCAAGGAGCACAAAAAGCAAGCTATAGTTTCTGGCAACTCTGTTGCTATTCCTGGACGGCTTGCTGGGGGCTTGCCTAAAAAGCTTGCCAAAAGGCTGGCCGGTCATGGGCTCTGCCATGTTGGAAACACAACCCTTGGATCTGGATTACCGTCATTCTGCTGGATCCTCCTTTCACTTCTCGGTGTTAGGTGTGAGAGGTATATTAGGTTATTTTTCTGAGGTACCCCTTTTGACCATTCAGCCTAGCTGTATGTAGTAAAGCCATAGTGACTGTTCTAACTTAGGACATGATGCTCACCCTTTATACAGGATTTTGTGAAACTACTTGCTTGAAGTAGTAAAACCCTAGATCATGACAAAATCTAGGACAGGGTAACCCTACCCCCTCATAGGGGTGTTTTGGCTTTTTTACCTGTTATGTGTTTTACAATGAAACTGTATAGGAATGCATCATATCAGTGGTATAAGTCGATATCAGTTTTGGGGGTAGAGTTTAGTGGGAAATAGAGTTCGTCAACTGTGTTCATAAACTGTTACAAATTGGGCCGAAGTGCTGTCCGATTTTTTCTTATTGTTTCATTTTTCTTTATTTCTTTTTGCAAGGTAGTTTGCAATCATAGCTTCAGAGAGACTCGATATCTCCTAAGTGTTGTGGACTCGCTTTAGTCGACTTTGCAAAACTTGAGATCTTGTTGGTAGTCAGCCAGTGTTAGTCTCTCTCCCACTAGTTGTTCGACAGAGAAGAAACAGGCAGTTATCATCACTAACACAGATCACTCAGTAGTCATTAGTCCATTCTCACCTACTCAACTTACCGCTAGCTAACTCTCCTAGGGCCGTAATGGCGTAGAGTGCAGAAAAGGTTGCTGCTATGATGAGAGCTTTCTAGAGAACCATGGATACCTTGAATCAAAGGATAGCCGCTCATGATGAAACTATCGCTGAAATGCGACACCCATCTGGGGCATTAGCATCTACTGTACATCTAGTTCCAGCTGCCTAGCTAAATCCTAATCTATCTCCACTAGTTGAAAATCCTTAGGTCCCGGATCCTCAAGAGATGTTTACACAAGCCCTAGTTTACAGGCCTCTAGCACAGCCCCACAGGGGACTCCTTCCCTTTAACATCAACGATATTGATTTGGCTATGATCAAAATTGCCAAGCTAGAGAAAATGCTCAAAAACTCCCAAGGCTTCAATTCTGTCCCATATATTGAAGATGGTTATACTAAGGCCTCGGTCAGATTGCCAGAAAAGTTCAAAATGCCTCACATCGATAGATTTGATGGGAGCGAAGACGCTATTGTTCATGTTTGCTTCTTTTTAGATGTTCTGAGACCAATGGGCTTGATATAGATTTAGAAACTATTATTGTTCAGAAAAACTCTATCAGACGTGGCAGTTATTTGGTATGCCAAACTGGAGGATTCTACGAAACGGAATTAGGAAGAACTATCTGAGGGGTTTGTTAACTAATACTCATACAATACTCAGATAGAAGTAACAATCAGCGAGCTAGAAATGATTACTCAGAATCCCAAGGAACCCTTCATCGACTTTGTTGCAAGATGGAGGTAAAGGCAGCCAGAATGATGAATAGGCCCTTGGAAAGGGAGCAAGTCCGGTTGGCAGTTCAAAATCTTGAGCGGGATATGTTACAAAGAATGATAGTAGCACCACTGTCTACATTTGCTTCTTTGCACGAGTTGGGGCTCCAAATTGAAAGTGCGTTTAAGAAAGGCATCATTCAGAGAACCAATGAACTGACAAGAAGGCCATTTACGAGGAATACTAATGTTAGCAATAACACTATTCCTTGGTTTGCCGAGATTAGCACCGTCGCCATAGTGGCCAAAATGGTCGATCCCTTCCCTGCTACAACCTCACAACCCATCTGTCCAAACCGAAACCAAAGAACCTTCACCCTCTTCACATGAGCCCATCTCGTGCTTTTAAACTGCTAATGGAAAAGGGGCACCTCAAACCCTTTGACCCTCGACCTCTCCCTGACCCACTACCACCTAGACATGATCCCATCTAATATTGCATTTTCTATCAACAACACGGTCACCCCACTGATTGTTGCTATCGCCTGCGTCAGGAGATCCAAGATCTCATCGACAATAAAATCATAGCCGCACCCTCCAAACCAAATGTGACCACCAACCCGCTTACTGCGCATAACCAAGTCCCCCCCAGTCAGAAACATTAACCTTATTCATACACTACTGCCCACTTTTAACCTGGTGCATATATCATCCCATCCCATCTACCTAAGCTTGAGGTGGTTATTCTGGAAAGCACGGATATGTGCATGATGGATATAACACCCAAAACCCAATTAGGGCCTGTGGTGGCGGAAGTGGAAAAGAAGATTACGCCAGAAAAGGGGTTGTTTGACACCCAAGTTATAGAGAATGAGGCCTCACTTGTAAAAAGGTATGACCCCAGTAGGTATATTGTGGTTGCTGACCAGCCAAAGCCTGTATTTATACTGCCAGATTCCCTCAGCATTAACGCCATTAGAGACAATGAGCCGAGGAAAAATCAGAATGACTGGCCTGAACAAGGCCTTGATAGCTTTGCAGAAGTAGAAAAAGACTTGGAGAACCTCTATTTCATTGGAGAAGAGGATGTAGGTAGTGTCCAGATCGGGTGATGGGATCCAAGCCAACCTAAATCCAACAACGGATGGTTGAGTAGTGAAGAGGAATCCGATACGGAAGAGTAGATGAACAAGAATCTGAAAAGGGAGGAACTTGGTGAGAATAACAAGGCTGAGGCCATGCCTATGACTGAGAAGGAGTGAGTATTGGAGCAATTCCAATGAGAGAGGATAGAGGAAATCCAGAGGAAGATAGCCTGGGAGCAGGGAAAAGGGAAGAGAAAAGAAGAGGCTAAGTCAACAGTGGACAAGGTCCAAACCACGGAAAAGCCCGAATGGGAATCTAGTGACAAGGAAAGAATGCCAAGAAAGCTCAAGTAGTACCGAAATGTAGAGACTGAATTTGCTATAGAAGAGGAGTGGTGTGCTGATGGAGGGCGTGATGTAAATATGATCCGGGTGGAACCTGATAATAACCCAGCAATGATTGTAGGGGAATGGTAGAAAGATAGTGATCTGAACCATGCATATACCGATGAAGAGTGAAAAGCCGATACCCCTGATGATACATGGTACGCAAATAAGATTAACCAAATGATTCGAAGTGGTCGGTATTTCAAACCCCCGACCTTGGATCAAGCAAAATTCTCTAGGAAAGAGACTGAGAAATCGAAGGAGAAAGACATAGAAGAAAACTTGGTCTTGAAGCAACTCAAGAAGATCCAGGAAGATATATCGATTTGGGGGTTGCTAATGGTTTCCTGGGAGCACAGACATGCATTGCCAGAGGAAAACGAAGCTGCCTATTGATACCACCACTAACTAACTGGTGTCATTGGTTACATATGGAGATGTTACTCCAGTATTATCTTTTACGAACAAAGAGTTGCCACCTGAGGGTACTAATCACAACTGATCCCTGTATGTGACTCTAGAGAGTTGGGAGAAATGGATCTCGGTGGTGCTAGTGGACACCGGCTCGACAATTAACGTGTGTCCGGCAAGGACCACTTATGCCATAGGTTTGAAGCCAGCTGACTTCATGCCCATAACTCAAGCTTTTTGAGCCTATGACAACACCAGCCGAGATGTCATGGGGACCTTCAAGAGCCAAATACTGATTTGTCTGTCTGAGCATGAGGTTAAATTCCACGTTGTGGACGTGCCAGCAACCTTCAATTTGCTCTGAGCATGAGGTTAAATTCCACGTTGCACTAGATGTGGGTAGTTTCATCAACAATTCACCAGCTGGTGAAATATCCATTTAAGAGTGGGATTGCTACTGTTTATGGCAATTCTTCAATCCACCGTCCCCAGGGAACTACCATGCCTTTGTTAGAAATATTCCACGGAGAAGAGGATGTGTTCCTACCTGACTTTTCCTTAGCAAAGGCCCAACTGGTACAGTCCATCATAGCGGAGGATGACGGGAACTATGTGAGCGCCCAATCCATCTACACGATGAATAAGCAAGGACACATTCCCAGATCGGGATTGGGTAGAAGTGGTAGGCATGAAAATACTATTGCTAGAGAGATAAGTCACAACCCCCATGCTTTTGGGCTAGGGTACAAGCCAACTACAGAAGACTAGAAGAGAAAGGGAGATGAATTGAGAGAGAGAGAGAGAGAGAGAGAGAGAGCAAAAAGGGCTAGGAGGCAATATGAATTGGTCCACAAGCCAATACGGGGAACCTTGAACGGACGCTTTGTTCGCCAAGGGGAAGATTTCCCTTTCTGTAGATTTCCAGAGCCATGGATTGAATGGGAAACCAAGATGAGGTACCTGGGATTTGAGGTCTTTTTTGATCACCAGTTGCTGGATAATGAAGAAGAGGAGCGGATTGACCCGAGTGTCGGAATAGAGCAAGACAGGAAGACAAGCTTTGACGTCGATGTGGAGGAACTATTAGGGATGGCACTGGCTAACCTACTAGCGAGTTCCAGTGTTGGGGTTGAGCCCATTAACTTAAGGGATAGTGTTACTATCTCTATGATCGGGGATAAACCAACATCAGATTACTCTGGTCTCATCGTCGACGCAGCCCAGGCTCCACGCCTAGTCTAGCAATTTGAGAAGAGCACCATTGGTAGTTCAAAATCGGATAATGAGTCTGAATCTGATTCCATCGATCTGTTGAGTCAGGATTAGATTTGAGTCCTTTTGAGAAGTTTGAGTCTAGTACTTCTAGGGGTGGTAACCCGGATTCCAAGGTCTTGTCTAGGTCTTATTTCAGTTTTTCTTTTGAGTCAACTGTAACAGAGGATCCTGACTTTATTAATGGGAATGCAGTAGATTTCACTTACTTCTTTATGCCTTTAGTTTGTTGCACTGATCTTGATTTTCAAAACTTTTACTTAAACGAAGACGAAGAAATTCCTCGGGTTTTGAAAAATTTTGTTGACCAAGAGGAGGAGAGGCGTGTTAAGGCCTGTGTAGATGAAATCATTGCAATTAATGTAGGTACTCAGAATGATCCACGCTTATTCTAGATTGGGTCCACGTTGTCTTCGGAGGAACACAAGCATTTAATCATTTTATTAAAAGATTTCAAAGACGTTTTCATGTGGACCTATGCAAACATGCCTAGAATTGATCTCGAGATTGTACAGCACCAGATCCCTCTTGACCTTGAGGCCCGACTAGTCAAACAGAAACTGCACAGAGTTTGTCCGGATTGGGCATTGAAGATTAAAGAGAAGGTTACCAAACAGATTGATGCGGGCTTCTTGATGGTGTCTGAGTACCCAACTTGGCTGGCTAATATCGTTCTGGTTCCGAAGAAGGATGGCAGAATTAGGGTTTGTGTCGACTTTTGGGATTTGAATAGAGCTAGTCCGAAAGGTGACTTCTCATTACTACACATTGACGAGTTGGTAGACTTTACTGCCAACCATGCGTTGCTATCGTTCATGGATGGGTTTTTCGGATATTATCAGATTTTGATGGCATAGGAGGATAGAGAAAGTACTGCTTTCACTACGTCGTGGGGCACTTACTGCTATAGAGTCATGCCTTTTGGGTTGAAAAACACTGGGGCTACAAATCAGAGGGCTGCGACCACAATCTTTCATGACATGATCCATAAAGAAGTTGAGGTGTATGTGGACGACATGATTATCAAGTCTAAGGAGTGAGGACGCCACTACATCGCACTGAAAAAATTCTTTGAATGGATCAAGGAGTACACTGAGGTTGAACCCACAGAAATGCGCCTTTGGGGTGACTGCAGGAAAAATGCTCGGATTTCTGATTATGTAGTGGGGAGTTGAAGTAGATCCTTCCAAAATCAAGGCTATTCTAGAAATGCCATCACCGAGGACTAAAAAGGGAGTGCGCGACTTTCTGGGTAAAATGCAATTCATAAGACAGTTTATTTCAAAATTAACCTTGATTTGTGAACCACTGTTTGGTCTATTGAAGAAAGGGAAGAAGTTTCAATGAGATGATCGAAGTCAGTTCGCCTTCGAACAGGTTAAGTAGTACTTGTAGAATCCATCTGTATTGTCGCCACCAGAACAGAGAAAGCCACTGATCTTATATTTGTTGGTAATAGATTCGACCATGGGGTGCATGCTAGCTTAAGAATCAGAAGCTAAGGTAGAGAAGGCCATCTATTATCTGAGCAAGAAGATGTTGGACTATGAGACCCATTACACTCCCTTGAAGAAAGCTTGTTTAGCTTTAGTATGGATGACAAGGAAGTTGAGACACTACCTATTAGTTCACTCTATAATTCTAGTTTTGAGATTAGATCCTATCAAATATCTCTTTGAGAAACCGACACTTAAGGGTAGGCTAGCTCGTTGGTTGCTTCTTCTCTCCGAGTTTGACCTTAAGTATGTCACATGCAAATCAGTCAAAGGAAGAGCTGTAGTGGAATTTCTGGCAAACCACCAAGTAAAAGGAGATGAAGCAGCAGAGTATCTAATCCCAGATGAAGACATCCTGCAGATAGAAGAGGAAACATGGACAGTGTACTTTGACAGAGCGGCTAACCAATACAGTTATAGGATAGGTGTGTTGCTAATACCACCCGATGATTCCTATATACCGCTTGCTTTCAAACTTTGATTCAAAGTATTCAACAATGAAGCAGAATATAAGGCATGTATCGCTGGCTTGGAAGCTGCCCTAGAACTAGGGGCAATAAGGTTAGACGTCATTAGAGACTCAAACCTGGTTGTTTCTCATGCCAACGGGGATTGGAAGGTCAAGGAAGAGAACATGAAGGTTTATCACCAGACCCTGGATATTCTAATTTTGAGGATTGAAAATTGGCGTTCACGCATTTGTTGAGAGAGAACAACCGGTTTGCTGATACGTTAGCAACTCTATCTTCCATGGTAGACATATCGCCTGGAGTGAAGATGTGTTCGATCATCATTGAACATAAATATATGCCTGCTTATGAGACCATTGCCGCAATATATGAGGTTTAAGATAAGAACCCTTGGTATTACAACATTTGGAATTTTCTAGAGAAGGATACGTATCCATCAGGGGCAAATGCTAAGGATAAACGGGGAATACAGTGTCTGGTTGTCCAGCTCATCGTCGGCAGGGACAAGCTGTACAAGAGAGGCCATCTAGGAATGCACAAGCTCTGTGTTGAAGAAGAAGAATCGAAAGGCCATCCATGGAGGGGAGTGTGGAGCACACATGAATGGTGTGATGCTGGCTAGGAAGATTCTCAGACAAGGCTATTATTGGTAAACTATGGAGGAGGATTGCGTTAGCTTTGTTCAGTAATGCCACAAATGTCAAATCCATGCTAATCGTATGAATATCCCGCCATCAGAGCTCCACAACATGACTTCGCCGTGGCCTTTCTCAGTTTGGGAAATTGACATCATCGGCGCAGTCTCACTAAAGGGTTCAAATGGGCATGAATTCATCTTGGTGGCAATCGACTATTTCACTAAGTGGGTGGAAGCTTAATCTTATTCTATGTTGAAGGCGTCACATGTGGCCAAGTTCATCAAGAATAACATCATCTATAGGTACGAGGTGCCAAATGAGATCATCTCGAACAATGACTCACATTTCAAGAAAGAGGTGGTGGATTTGCTAAAGAAATACAATGTGGCTTTTCACAAGTCATCAACATATAGGCCACAGACCAACTGAGCTGTTGATGCTACAAATAAGAATGTTAAGAACATCCTGCGGAAGATGGTGGAGATGTACAAGGACTGGCCAAATAAACTGCCTTTTCCACTCTGGGGTTATAGAACGTCAATTCGAACATCCACAGGGGCACTCCCTATTCTCTAGGATATAAGATGGAAGCTGTTTTGTCGATTAAGATCGAAGTACCATCACTGAGAATCATGACCGAGTGTCAAATAACAAAGGTGGATTTGTTGTAGAGCAGGTTCGAAGAATTGATATTGTTTGATGACATGAGGTTGAAGCCATTATATCACATCCAAGGATATCAATGCAGAATTGCCATGGCATTCAATAAGAAAATTAAGTCCAAAAACCTCAAAGAAGGAGATATGGTGCTCAAGGACAACCGAGCTCCCATCAACGACTCTAGGGGCAATTTCAGACCCAATTGGACTAGCCCTTACATCATCAAATTAATTTGGTCAGAAGGAACGATTATCCTTATGGATTTGGATGGCCTAGAGTTCTCGCAGTCGATCAATATGCACAAGTTCAAGAAATTCTATCCCTGAGAGGCTCACTAGGCTGTAAACCTGAAAGGGAGACCCAGGTAAAAGTTAGAGCATACAAAATTAGAAGTGAAGAAAAATAGAGCTCACAAGGTTGAAAACTCAAAAAGGCGGCTTTGGCAAAAGTTACAGCATAAAATGAGAGAATTAATACTCGAGTGAACCTGAACCAAATTACGTAAAGCCTGATTTCTGTCTTTGGGATACGTAGGTAACTTCATCCCGAAGTTCGGCCATAGCCATCTCCAACTCAATTGTCCTATCCATCTGTTTGATCGGTCCATCCTTTTCCATCGTTCGTTAGATCGGTTGTGTTACCTCCATTTGGCAGAAGGGTTAGTTGAAAGACAAAGCGACAAAGTTGTGATGGTGAATGCAGTGGTGAGCAGTTATGATCTTCTGATTTGGGGTTGTACATCTGAAGGACTAATTCCATGTGTGTCAGGTGGTGACCATTTCCAAAAATTGTTTTGAAAAATTTTAATGAAGTCAATTTCTCAAAATTTTACCTTTTACAACATAGACTATTATTTAGACCAAAAAGGAAAATTTTCAATGCTCACAACTTTAATTCCATTAATTTCAACACCAGTACATTCTCCAACTTTGAGCTTAAATCGAAGTTGCTTTTATATCATAAAAACTTGAAAAGAAAAAGTCAAAGCAATAAACTAGGGGCATAGATAAGTCAGGTGCTAGTCCTCTACCTCTTGCTCACACTCACGAAAGTCTCTACAGCCAAGGATGGCCCAGCCTATGTCTCATCCTCAAGCCACGCTAAGCACTCACTAGAAAGGGCGTAACGGAAACTAGGGACAGGGACCAAAAGCTCTCTTGTCGTCCAAGCAGTGAGGTACTGAGCCAGGTGCGAAACACGAACTGAAAATGGAGCCAGGTATTCCACTCCCTCTTCTGGACGGGTCTAATCAAGTCTAAATTGGCGTCTGAACCAAAAAAGGAAATAGAACACACAGTGCGTAAGGCCAATCAACTGTATACCCGGCTGAAGGGACATGCTGTAGCTCATCTCAGCCAAGTTAAGCTAAGGGCAACGCCAAGCAATGTCAGTCGCAAATCTGCTGCACATCCAGTCACACCACAATCCTTCTGAGGGAAAGTCCACTATTCCCGGATGAAAGAAGTAGGCTTGGATTGAAAACTTGGGGCAAGGGTCCACCACTTTCAGCTTATCCATTAATCACACCTAGGAAGGGATGAAAAATAAGAGAGATTAAAGAATAGAGAGATGTGAGTTTAGGGAAAAGTAAGAAAAGGGCTTTGAGAGAAAATAGAAAGTGAGTATCGAGTGATGTGAGAAATTCTAAATAAGAAAGGGTGGGAAACAATACCTGGAGAAGCAATGGACTTCCTGCAAACCGAGTAGTCTCTCGTTGATGAAAAGCATCTAAACCCATCAGGGTCTTGGCCAGTGCCAAACCAATGTAACTCTTGCCCTCTTTTAGACATTGGGCCACTTCAATCAACCTAATGCTAGCTCCGTTGCAACTAGGAACAAGAAGGAAGTATGCAAGTAAGCATAAGCAAAGGGCGTGTTGACGATAACCTCGCCAAAGAAGGTCACCTCTGTCTCCAATGGCAGAAAACTGATAAATCAAACTGGGAATGTCTAACTCCCTGTCATGAGCCAAGGATTGAGCCTTGTGTAAAGTAAGCCCACACATCTGTTCTAGAGCCAATGCATGGCCAAAACGGGGTTGGGGTACAATCTCCTCATTCTGTCGAGATTCCATTAAAGCTTGAGATTTTTCAAGCATAGGGCACATTTCTTGTGCCTCGAAGCAAAATGCGTGTGTAACCAGGTTCCAGTATCGAACAGCAGCATGGAGCAACGAAAAACAAAGTGAAGTATGACTCAACGAAAAAAGAGCGTTTATGGCAATACCCTGGAAATTTACCTTTTTCGTGTTGTCCAAAGTGGTCATCCAATCCCTGAGCCTTTTGGCAAGAAATATCTCTATTTTCAGAGAAAATAACATCAAAGTTGAAGTTCTGTCGAAGAAACAGCGAAAAAAGACCTTTATAGAGGATAAGGTTATATGAGTGGCTGACAGTTGTTGCTAGCTGTCTAGCCACAGAAGATAAGGTTATATGAGTGATTGACAGTTGTTGCTAGCTATCTAGCCACAGAACTTGGCCGGCCATCCACGTCACCTGGCCAACCATCCATTCAAGTGGCCAACCGACCAACTGTGTTGGCTAGGTAGCCAAGCAGCAGTGTTTTGTTTGGTCTTTTTGATTTGAGGTCTTGTTTTAGAGTCTTTTGTTTCCAGCAAGTGTAAATAGCTATGTTTAGGTTATTTTTACTCTTTTTATTTATTTTTTATTTTTTATTTTTTTTCTTTCTTTCTATTTATCGAGTTGTGTTTTGTGTTTTGGTCAGTTGTTGGCTCAATATTCGATTATGAACATCATTCAAATACAAGCATTTTTTTTTAGTCTCAAATTCAAAATACAATCAATTTTATGCAAGTGTGGTGCCACGCTTGAGATACAAAAAAACCTCCTTTTACAAAACTGTAGGGTTTTACCCCGATCATAGTTTTTACAAAAGAGAAAATACAAGTGTTTAAAATAAAAGTAGCAGACCTATTTGAAGCTATACAAGTGCTACACTACCAAAACAAAAAGAAAAAAGGAAAGAAAATATGAAATCAAGGTCAAGCTCGAGAGGCCCTCTTCGTCCTATTCCATGGAGGGGACTTAGGGACACTATCACCGTCAGCACCGCTGTCATTAGAGGAATGGGACATAGAGCCATTGTCATCCTCCGCACTCCTTGACCGAGAGCTGTCGCCGTCCTCTTTGCTCCCCGACCCTGAGCTGACATCGTCATCCTCTCTCTTTGACTCGGAGCACCTATTCACTGTCTCCCCAACACTGCTGGTCTCGGTGAGGTCACCACTAAGAATCAGCTCTAAGGAGAAGGAAGTCTCCTCTGCCTTAGACTCTCTACTCCGGCCTTGGGCACCCTTGCTTCTGCCTCTGCCTCGACCTCAACTCTCATCCCTGTCACGTACAGGGGCCTACCTACTTCTCCTCCCCGCAGTTGGAGGAGGTGCCACTGGTGTCGCTGGCGCCACTAGTGCCATCGGTATAGAAGAGCTTGAAAACAAGAATTAGAGTATCTGAATACAGTATGAGTATTATGCTGATTCAACAGTAGTACAGTATGTCAGTACAGTATGATATAGTATCGGAATACATATCCGTATGAGTATGATGCGCAGATTCAGTATGAGTATGGCTTATCAGTACAGTAGGATGTGCAGATTCAATATGAGTATGTCATATCAGTACAGTGTGGTGCAAAACAGTATGGTGTAACTCGACTTTTTCGCGTCCCCCTCTTCGGAAGGTTTGAAAGAAGCCCTGTAGTTCGGACTCCCGTGGTTCTGAATCTAATCTCACAAGTGCAATGTGAAATTGATAAACACCAAATAGTCTAAATCCAGCAAATCTTTTGGAAAATCAATTTTGAATCAAATTGCCAAAAATGGACTACTTTGCTAGATACAGAGGCGCCACCTAAATATTTTGGGAAATCTAGGAAACCCATGACTCGTGCCAAAGGCCACGTGTCCGTCATCACCAAAGTTGCCTCAGCTCAGGAACTTAGGTACGAGAGGGGAAGGTAATGAATTGAGCACCCCCGCTCGCCCAATCAAAGATCAGCCTCTGCTAATCATGATATGATTTGTATCAACATTATATGCTCTTGTTCTGATTTATTAGGCTAGCATTACTATGTAATGTGCGCACACAAGGTATAGACTAGTTTGCCCAAATTAGAACAATTCAATTTCATGTCTGCTTTTCGAAAAGAGTTTGATTTTGCCACTTAGCAAAGTGGGCTTAAAATGTACATTTATTGAATCATTCCAATTCAAGTAACAAGCCTTCATAGCCTCATGGCAAGCATACTAGTCATGGAAATCACTCGCACTCATGCAAGTATGCTAAAGCACTAAAAACACACTTAGTACTCCAAGCCAAGAAGATACGAGTTAGAAAAATGCATGATTCCTAACTTATGCCAAATGTCTAATGCAACGCATGCAATAATGTAACTAATACGCTCAGCTATTAATATGGCATATGACTTAATTTCGTAACATGCGGTTAAAACACGTATTCAAAGAATATATTTAAACATCAATGTAGTTAGAATGATGTGCCGAGCCTCGGTGCATGTAATACAAGATGAATGGATGCAAGCATACGATATGCTAATCAAAATGTGATGCTCCTAATTTAACCATCATAAGCGGATAAATAAAAAGGAGAAAGATATGAGGTTGGAAGACATTCACATTATTACAACATTTCGCTCTCACAAAGGAGAGTCTGAGTGAATAAACTAGCTAAGCTAAACTACTTAACTAATTATTACAAAACTTGAATGAAATAAATTAGCTAACTATTCTAAGCTAATTTAATTAAGGATTTAACTAGGCTAAGCTAATTAAATATTACAACACAAACTAATTTAATTAATCAATCTAAACTAATTAAATATGTATAAAACAAACTAATTAGCTACAACTAATTAAGTACAACAAATAAATGGCTAAATGATAATTAAGCTAATTAACTATTCCCGGGAAGTGAGAGAGGCCCATGCATGCTCAGTCTCCATCCAAAGAACATCCATTGTCTGTCTTGGAAGCCTCTGTTACATAACCCTTGCACTAATTTCCTCTTCCAAATCAACTTTGCTATGCTTCACAAACACATTGCTCAAAATTCACTATTGGCCGGCAGGCCAAAAGTGGTGGTCGGCCGGCCACCACTAGGGGGTTGCCGTCCAACACTGATGGCCTGCCGGCCAGTAACAGTGGCCGGCTGGCCATTGATGATACACCATTCCTTACTGGAATAGAGAGTAAACAGGACAAAGAGAGGGTATTCTCACATGTTTTTTGTACTGTGTATCCCTTCTTATCATCAAAACATGCTCAAATGAGTGATATACTTGGTTCCAAAACCATCAATCAAGCAATTTCATTGCATGATGGCCAAAGAACCAAGGTGTACAAGTTTAATAAATACACAAACAAGACCAAAAAGCCATCACCCTATCATGCATGATTAAGGGCAATGAAGACCTAGGAAACTTGACATATTTCATCACTTTGGGTATGAAATGTTTCAATTTTCCTTATGTTCAAATTAACGTCTGATTTGAAACACAACAAGACACAACCGATCTTATCTTGCACAATTTTAGTTGCAACTTTTAGTTACTCATTTTAGATTACCAACCATTCTTTAACAAACTAAGTTTATTGGTGAGTAGTTCTCTAAAAGAGAAGGAAGTGTCAAACAAGGGGTAGTTTAAGATAAGAGAGAAGTGTCATGCCGTTGATAATGAACCCTCAAAAGAGGATTAAACCATTAGGCATGGACCTCAATCTCAAGCTTAACTTATCCTAAGGTTGAAACAACCCTCAAAGCAAACAAAAAAGTCAAGAAATGAGGGAGGTTGCAGAGATTAAAAGTGCTGAAACTAAGTGACAAAAGCACTAAAACAATGCAATCAACTCAAACAAATGGTGTCTAAAGGCCTAAAACACCAAGCTTGTGAGGACACTTACACTAGAAGCATGCAAAACAAGACTCAAATGACTTAAACAGCCAAAAATAGAGGCAAAACAATCCTAAATAGAGCGAAAAACATGCTAGAATTAAGCTACAAAAGGCTAAAAAATTAAGCTAACACATGGAGCTAACTAGGCTAGCAAACAAAACACAAGGATGGGAGGCTAACCCCTCCATTTTTGGACTTCAAAACATGATTTTTACCACTGAAAATACTCTGAAATTCAGTGTTTAAAGGCCCCAAAAACAAAAAAGGTTTGAAAGTGGGAAATAAAGGTGGAAAAGCCTTACCAACAAGGAATAAGGAAGGATGAACCACCCCCTAACCTTAAATGGCCTAAAACACCAATTTCAGGCCACAAAAATAGAGTTTTTATAACCCAAAAACAGTGGGAAAAAGATAGAAAAACAAGTGTTCAAAACAAGGTAAAAGGGGAAGTATTATACCTTTTGAAGCAAAGAACAATTTTAGGCAACAATTCAAGCCAGAACTACCTTCAAGAGCTCCAAGAAGGCCTCAAGTAACCTCAGCTCAAAGATAATCAACTTTGGTTAAGGAGATGTATGCAAAAGAGTAGTGTATGTAGGCAAGTATGCATACATTTGGAAGAGAGAGAGAGAGAGAGAGAGAGAGAGAGAGAGAGAGAGAGAGAGAGAGCTTTTTGTTCCAAAAATTCTAACCCTCAAAAATAAAAGAGGAGACCCCATATATATAGAAAAACACGTATTTGGCTGAGCTAAATCCCTCCATACACATATAGGGAGATAAAGCCCATTGTGCTAACAGTTGGAACAGCTGTCAACAAAATATTTGAAAAAAGACACTGATAGCTGGTAGGCTACACCGTTGACTGGCAAGGCACAAGGTTGGCTAGCGGGGCATAATTGGTGGCCGAAAGCCCACCAGAGGAGGCCTGCAGGTCCCAGGGTCTTGAGGTTTGAAGCACTAAAGTTTTGGTCCAAAACAAGGCACATAATGGATAGTATTTAAAGGCTCAAAGGCAGGGCAATCTGCTGAGATCTTCAGGCACTAAAACGAGCACATGCAATCATAATCATCGAGTGCACAAGCGATAACGTCCATGTCTTGAGGACGGTCAAAAATGGGGTGTCTATAGTTGCCTCTCTTTGACAAAACTCAAAAGCCATGAAATGACGTGAGTGAATGTCAAAGCCCGAAGACGACCCATTTTGACAAGGCTGATGACTTGGACAAACAAACAAAACAGAAAATAAATGGTTGCGCCCGTAAGCTGTCTACGTATCCCTTTGTAAGGAATCAAACTAGCGTAGTTCTAGGATGATGCAAATGATATGCATGCAAAACAATTTGAAGGTTAGACTTATACGCTTCGCGAAGCTGACCACGTTGAAAACTTACGATCATGCGAGATGATGCATTAAGCAATAACAAATATGATAAGCAAGAATGTATACAATAAGCAAGATAACAACATATGAATGAGCAGCTTCAAGTTTAAAACCAACACAGGTTGTGATATAAGAGATAACACATTCTAACCTTGCCAAAACAAGAGACGAGGAAAGAAAACACCGCTCAAGGTTGCATTTCACGCACCTTGGGAAACTGAGAACAAAATCGCTCGGGGTCGTGTTTCACATTTCTCGAGAAACTAAAATGCGTACTTTGTACGTCCTAAGGTAAAACCTGCCCAGGGCCGCATTTCATGCGTCCTGAGAAACAACCACTCGGGTGCATTCTTCGTATGTCCTGAGGTAAAACCCATCCAAGGACGCGTCTTGAGAAACAACCACTCGAGTGCGTACTTTGTATGTCTCGAGGTAAAACCTGCCCAGGGCTGCGTTTTACGCATCCTGGGAAACAACCACTCGGGCGCGTACTTCGTACATCTTACTGGCCTTGCCACTTTGTACGGCTATATGAGCTCCACATTTCGCAGGAGGAGAGACAGGGTCGGAGGCTATTGGAGAGCCTGGGAGGTATGCTATGCAACTTTCACCTCTGCTTCATATTTTCTGCTTTTTATCTTTGTGCTTTCTGCTTTGCACTTTTCTGTACACTGCATCTGCATTCTTGACACCTATACATTGTGCTTTCTACATCGCACATTTTGTATTCTCTACATCTATACACTATGTACTCACTGTTGCCTTCTGCTTCCTGCATTCTGCATTCTCGATATCTGTACTTTCTATACACTACATACTCACTGTTGCCTTTTCTTTGCAACTTTGGGTATATGTATATTTCCCGACTCTTGCTCCGGAGCCGGAGGTGGAGATGCCCCCCATTGTGACATACTCTCACCAGTATGATGGCAGATGCCTACGGAGGACCCGGGAGACCTTCGCATTCTTTCGCCGGTACTTTGACATGTTAACTGCCGACGAGGTAACCCAAACTCACAGTTATTTTTGCTTTACTTCAGCTCTTATTCATAGTTCGATATCTGATGGCAACTAACAATCTGTGCATTCTCTGTTTGCAGATCGCTTGGCAGCCTTGAACGATGATGCCGGTCGGAGTTAGAGACCAGTACACCAGAGCTTGGGTGGCTTCCCGTTTTTGGCTTATGCTTGAGGGCCCAGTTTGCCGAGCCTGGTTTTTAGGTGAGCAGCTCGTGTGCTAGACCTTGGGTTTGCCCGAGCCGGTAGTTCCTATGACACCTCCAGCATCTATGAGGGCTACAGAGAGCCTCTTTTTCCAGGAGATGATTCAGTTCACCGGGGGCTTAGACGTTGACTACTTCCTGGGAGAGGGAGATTATTTGATATTCATTCAAACACACCGCATACCTCCCTTGACAGGTACTCGTGTAGGCAGAGCAGTAGGTGCCCCCATGGCAGGTAGGACTCGGATGATGAGGGCCAGGACTAGAGCGGCCCCTCCCACTGGACAGATCACTAGTTGGCCAGAGCTTCTGACCGCGTTGACATGTTGGCGACATACTAGGGATCCTTACTAGGTCCCGATTGAGCCTACAGCGGCCGAGTATGCGCTTGTCGGGGTTTAAGGCCCGACTCAGGTATGGATCATTCATTACGTTTGCATCCCATACTTCATTTCAAATATGCTCATTGTAGATACTGATCACCTGAATACACTTGCAGGCCTCCACAGAGTACATGGGGAGGGCTCTTGAGTTCATAACCCCCCTGATGGGCATGGTGCAGAGGAGAGAGGTGCTACTCAGTCTCTACGGTATTCAGGTAGTTTTCCCTATTCTCTGCCCGCATTTCAGTATTTTCCACACTGTTGTACACGCCATTCTCACTGAAGCATTGATACTCATATCACAGTATGCATTCTGTCCCTTGTCACATCATACTGATATGCTGCATTGACACACTATACTGTATTCGTACTGTATTTGACTCATTGCATTCCACCACTATCATACTACATCTGCAACTATACATTACATCTAATATGCCAATATTGGCAGTGTTTGGAAAGTGTGGGTAGAGGCTATTTTAGCCTCAACAATAAAAATAAAAAATAAAAAAAAAAAAAGCCTTTTAGCCCCTTTAGACCATTGATTTTTTTTTTTTTTTTTTTTTTTTAAAAAAAAAAAAAAGCCTGGCTGTGGGCTATCACAGTGATAGTGTAAGACTGTCACTGCGGCAGGTTGGTTAATTACAATTTTACCCCTTTAAATTAATTTTGAAAAATGTGAAGTTAGGGACAAATTTGTCATTTTAACTTCAAATATCATTTCAACACATTTTTCAATACACCAACTCAAATAAAAATTTATCCTATCTTCCCAAACGCAAAAACTAAATAGCCAAAAAGCCAAAAAGCCTCTAAAATAACTACTTCCAAACACCCACATTGTACTTTTTCAGGTTCTAGCCATACAGAGAGCACCAGCGCCGGCGACTGTGGTCGAGGCCGGAGGAGCCCCTCGGAGCCAATGTTGAGTGATGATGATGCTGAGACCAATGGCTCCAAGGAGGCAGTGAGTCCGCAGTCTGAGTCCTCCGAGAGCGGAGATGATGGTGGCTCGAGATCTGGAGGTGATGCTGAGTCAGGCTCTAGAGTAGAGAGTGGCAATGATTCCGATTTCGGCTCGGCATCTGAGTCAGACAGCGGTGCTGATGGAGACAGCTCTAAGTCCCCACCCAAGTAGAGGATGAAGAGAGCCTCTCGTGCCTGAGATGACTGGTGTTGATTTATTCATATTTTGCCTAGTTTTTTTTTTGTTAGTAGCATTAGCACATGTATAGCTTTAGGAAGTTCTGTTTTGTTTCAAAACTTGTACTCATCTTTTGTAAAAAGGCCATGATCAGAATAAAAAATAGCAGTTTTTATGAAAAGTGTGTTGTCCTTTTTGTATCATGAGCACCATAGTTGCATGAAATGGACAGGGAATTGGGAGTGGCCAAGAACACTTGATTGAAACAAAAATGCTTAATCGGGTAATGAATCGACCAACGACCAAAATACAAAATGTAATCTACAACTCAATACACAACATAACAATAACTCGATAAACAAAACAACTCAAGTTACAATTAACCAAACTTGTTGAAAACTGAAAAGGACTCAAAACAAGGCCTTAAAACACATAAAGAGCAGAACAAGACATGTGTCTTCAGCATTTTCAGCATACAGGTGGACAGAAGGACAAAAAAGAAGTCTGCCGGCTACATAAAGGGCTTGCTGGCCATCTGCCGGCTATGGATGAACCTTGCCGACCACCAGCAGTGGCCTGCTGGCAATAAAAGTGGCCTATCGACCACAATGGTGGCCATCAGGCCACCAATGTGCAGAACCTCGAGATTGTTGACAACTAGCTTTCACTCACTGCCTTATTTTCTACAAAAGCTTCACCTTCGTCATTTCTTCTCCAGAACTCATTCTAGCTATTGTTTTTGCCACAAATGGAGCCATTTCTTGCCCAATACCTCACGGCTTGGATTGCAACTTTGGACGGCTAAAAAAAAGTGAATTTTTAGGGTTTTGGCTTAAATGCACTTTTTCCGTTGAGTCAGACTCCACTTTGTTTTCCGTTCCTTCATACCGCGGCTAGATGTTGGAATCCGATTACACACGTCTTTAGCTTCAGGGGACAAGAAATGTGCCCGACAATTGAAGAATTTCAGGCGCTAATGGAATCTCGGCAGAATAAGGAAATCATGCCTCAGTCTCATTTTGGTTACGCCCAAGCTTTGGGATGGATGTATGGGCTCACTATGCACAAGTCTCGATCTCTAGCTCATAACGGAGAACTAGACATTTCCAGTTTGATTCGTCGATTTTTCGATGCTGGTGACCGCAGCGATCATCTTTGGCGAGGTTTTCGGCAACATGCCCTTTGCTTATGTATGCTAGCTCATTTCCTTCTTTCCCCTAGTTTTGCTAGATCTAGCATTTGCTTGATTGAAGTGGTGCAAGGCTTGAAAGAAGGCAAGAGTTGCATTAGCTTGGCACTAGCCGAGACTTTGATGGGCTTAGACGTCTTCTATCGACGGGAGACTACCAGATTCAAGGGAAGTCCACTACTTATTCATGTAATGTTTCCCACCCTTCCTAATATGTGTTTCTCACATCACTCGGTATTCATGCTCTGTTTTTCTCTCAAAGCCCTTTTCCTCACTTTTCTCTCAACATACATCTCTCTATTATTTTATCTCTCTTTTCTTTCATCCCTTCCCAGGTGTGGCTAATGGACAAACTGAAGGTAGTGGACTCTTGCCCTAAGTATTCAGCTCGAGGCTACTTCTTCCGCCACCAACTAATGGATTTCTTGAATGAAGGGTGGTGGTGCGAGTGGATGTGCAACAGGTCTGCTGCTGACATAGCCTGGTGTTGCCCTTGGCTTAACCCAGCTGAGATGAGCTACAGCATGGCTCGGCAACCTGACATTCAGTTGATTGGCCTGACTCACAGTGTATTCTACTTTCCTTTCTAGGTCAGGCATCAGTTTGGGCATAATCAGATCTGCCTAGAGGAGGGGGTAGAGTACCCAGTTTCATTCCCCATCAGAGGTTCACATTTGGCTAGATACCTCACTGCTTGGAGGACAAGAGAGCTTCTGGCCCCTGCCCCTAGTTTCAGTTGCACCCTTTCCGGCGAATGCCTGGCCTGGCTCGAGGATGAGGCACAGACTGGACCTACTTTAGCATCAGAAGCTTCCACAAGCACAAGCGAGGGACGCAGGAGCACCTAATTCATTTATGCCCCTAGTTTATTGCTTTAATCTTTTTTTTTTCAAGTTTTTATGAATGTAATAAAAGCAACTTTCATTTGTATCTCGAGTTGGAGAACTTTGTATTGAAATCAATGAAATTAAAGTTGTGACCACTGAAAATTTTCCTTTTGGTCCAAAAATGGTCTAAGTTGTAAAAGGTAAAATTTGAGTAAAATCAACTTTTATTAAAAATTTCCAAAACCATTTTCGAAAAGGATCGCCACTTGACACGCACAGAATCTATTTTCGAGATGTACAACCCCGAATCCAAGGATCACAACTTGCCCCTTGACTAAATAAGACTACTCAGCACTGTAACTAGCTCTCAAAATAAAGATCACAATCGAACTCTCAGATAGAGAACAGACAAAGATGACCTGATCAGACACATGGACATGACAGTTGAGTTGGAGGTGTTTGTGGCCAGACTTCAGGATGAAATTGCCTATGAATCCTGAAGGTGGGAATCAGGCCTTATGTAGTTCAGTTCAGGTTCACTTAAGTATTAACAATCTCCATTTGAGCTCTAACTTTTGCCAAGGCCGCCCTTTAGGGTTTTCAACCTTGCGAGCTCAGTTTTTCTTTATTTCTAATTTTTCATGCTCTAACTTTTGCCTAGGTTGCTCTTTCAGGTTTTCGGCCTAACGAGCCTCTCAGGGATAGTGTTTCTTCAACTTATCCATGTTGATCGATTGGGAAAATTCTAGGCCACCCAGGTCCATGAGAATAATAGCTCCACTTGACTAGATAGTTTTGATGATGTAAGGAGCAGTCCAATTGGGTTTGAACTTGCCCCTAGGGTCATGGATGGGGGCTCGGTTGTCTTTCAGTGCCAAATCCCCCTCTTTGAGATTCTGGGACTTAACTTTCTTATTGAAGGCCCTATCGTTAATAATCCTGAACATGGTACAATGCTTTCAGCATTCTCTCATCAAACAGCATCAGTTCTTCGAACCTACTCTGTTGCCAGTCCGCCTCTGTTATTTGACACTCAGCCATAACCTGCAGCGACGAGACTTCTATTCGATTGGCAAAACAACTTCCATCCCATAGACAAGAGAGTAAGGAGTTTCCCCTGTAGATGTTCGGATTGAAGTTCTATAGCCCTAGAGTGCGAATGGCAATTTGTTTGGCCAGTCCTTGTAAGTCTCAACCATCTTCTGCAAAATATGCTTGATGTTCTTGTTGGCGGCCTCAACAGCTCCGTTGGTTTGCGACTGATATGTAGATGACTTATGGAAAGCCACATTGTATTTCTCCAATAAGTCAATCACTTCTTTCTTGAAGTGGGAGCCATTATTTGATATAATCTCATTCGGGACTCCATAGCAGCAAATGATATTGTTTCGGATGAACTTAGCCACATGCGTTGCTTTCAACACTACGTAGGACTAAGCTTCCACCCACTTTGTGAAATAATCAATTGCCACTAGAATGTACTCATGCCCATTCGACCCTTTTGGTGTGACTACTGTAATGATGTCGATTCCCCAGACTGAGAAAGGCCATGGTGAAGTCATATTGTACAGCTTTGACGGTGGGATATTCATGCGATTTGCATGAATTTGGCATTTGTGGCATCGCTGAATAAAACCAATACAATCCTCCTCCATGGTGGACCAGTAGTAACCTTGCCTAAGAATTTTCCAAGCTAATATTACTCCATTGATGTGCACTCTACATTCTTCCCCATGGATGGCGTCCATTAGGCGTTTTGATTCCTCTGCTTCGATACATAACTTGTGCATTCCCAGATGACCTCTCTTGTATAGTTTACCTCCACAGATGATAAATTGACCAGCTATCCGTCGTATTGCCCTCTTATCTTTGGCATTTGCCCTTGGTGTATAAACCTCATTTTCCAAGAAGTTCCAGATATCATAATACCACGAGTTTTGATCTTGAGCTTCATCTATTGCGGCGATAGTCTCGTAGGCCAGCGTATATCTCTGATTGATAATGATCGGATGCATCCGGACTTCCAGAGGGATGTCTATCATAGAAGATAGAGTTGATAAGGCATCAGCAAACTTGTTGTTCTCTCTTAGTAGATGTGTGATAGTCAACTTTTCAAACTTAGGAATCAGAACGTCCAGGGTTTGGTGATAGATCTTCATCTTTTTGTCTTTGACTTTCCAATCTCCGTTTGCTTGAGAAACAACTAGGTTCGAGTCCCCGACAACATCCAACCTTTTTGCCCCTAGTTACAGGCTAGCTTCCAAACCAATGATACACACCATATACTCTGCTTCGTTATTGGATACTTTGAATCGAAGTTTGAAGGCTAAAGGTATATGGGAATTGTTGGGTGCTATTAGCAACACACCTATCCCATAGCCATACTAATTAGACGCTTCGTCAAAGTACATTGTCCAAATCTCTTCCTCCACTTGCAGAATGGCTTCATTTGGGAATAGGTATTCTACTGCTTCATCCCTTTCCACTGGGTGATCTTCTAGGAACTCCGCTACAGCTCTCCTGTTGACTGACTTGTGAGTAACATATTTCAAATCAAATTCGGAGAGAAGAAGGAACCAACGAGCTAGCTTGCCCGTAATTGCTGGTTTCTCAAAGAGATATTTGATGGGATCTAATCTCAAAACCAGAATTATGGAGTGAGCTAACAAGTAGTGCCTCAACTTCCTGGTAGCCCATACCAAAGCTAAGCAAGCTTTCTCCAGTGGGGTGTAACGGGTCTCATAATCCAGCATTTTCTTGCTCAAATAGTAGATGGCTTTCTCCACCCTATCCTCAGATTCCTGAGCAAGCATGCATCCGATCGTTGTGTCCGCGACTGATAGATACAAAATCAAAGGCTTTCTCGGCTCTAGCGGCGATAACACGGGCGGATTCTAAAGGTACTGTTTGATCTGCTCAAAAGTGAATTGACATCGATCATTCCGTCGGAATTTCTTTCCTTTCTTTAGGAGACCAAACAGTGGTTCACAAGTCAAGGTTAATTTAGAAATAAACCTTCTTATGAATTGCACTTTACCCAGAAAGCCTCGCACCTCCTTTTCAGTCCTTGGTGGTGGCATTTCTAGGTTGGTCTTGATTTTGGAAGGATCTACCTCAATACCCCTCTGTGTGATCAAGAAGCCCAGCATTTTCCCTACTATTATGCCAGAAGCACACTTCAGCGGATTCAACCTCAGTCTGTATTCTCTGATCCGTTGAAAGAATTTCTTCAAGGCAGTGTAGTGGCCCTCTCTTTCTTTGGACTTGACAATCATGTCGTCCATGTACACCTCAATCTCTCTATGGATCATATCATGTAGAATTGTGGTTGCAACCCGTTGATAAGTAGCCCCGGCATTCTTCAACCCAAACGGCATCACCCGATAGCAATAGGTTCCCCACGGCTTAGTGAAGGCAATTTTCCCTTTGTCGTCGGGCGCCATCAGAATCTAGTTCTACCTGGAAAATCCATCCCTGAAGGAGAGCAATGCATGACCGCAGTGAAGTCTACCAATTCATCAATATGTGGCAGGGGAAAATCATCCTTTGGACTAGCCTTATTCTGATCCCTGAAGTCGACATAGACTCTGATTCTGCCATCCTTCTTTGGGACTGGAACAATGTTGGCCAACCACATTGGATACTCAGACACAAGCAAGAACCCTACCTCAATCTGTTTGGTAACTTCTTCCTTAATCTTCAAAGCCCAATCCGGGCGTATTCTCTGCAATTTCTGTTTGATGGGTCGGGCCTTGGGATCGAGAGGGATCCAATACTATACTATCTCGGGATCGATTCTAGGCATGTCTTCAAAGGACCATGCTATGACATCTTTGAAATTTTTTAATAAAGTGACTAAGTGCTCGTGCTCCTCCGACGACAACATGGACCCAATCTGAACTAGACGTGGATCCTTCTTAGTACCCAAATTAAAAGCAATGATTTCATTAGCAAGGGGTTTTGCAAACCTCTCCTCATCTCAATTAATCAAATTTTTCAAAACCAAAGGAATTCTTTTCTCTTCGTTTTCATTAAAATTTTGAAAATCCTGATCAATGCAATAAACAAGCGACACAGAGAAATACTCAGAATCTGCAGTGGCATTCTCATTCAAAAAGTCCAGCTCATCCAGCTCTTCGATTACAACCGAATGAAAAGAAAAGGAAAAAGAAAAGGAAAAGAATGACCTGGATAAGACCTTGGCATCTGGGTTATCACCCCCAGGAATACCAGACTCGGACTCAGAAGAACCCGAATCTGATTTCGACTCCACAGACTCTGTGTAATCAGATTTTGGCTCACTACCCGACTCAGAACTACTAGACAGGTAACCCTCCTCCAACTGTCAAACGAGAGATGGTGCTTCAGATACATCCAAAATGCTACTAGAAGGGTTCACACCCGGTTGGTCCCCGATCATAGAGACGGTCAGGTTATCCCCCAAGCTCTTTGAGTCGATCGGAGGATCTAAAATGAGACATGCTGGTGTTGTCCCTACTTCAAGTTCGTTGTTGTCCGGATCACTTTCTATGCTCCATTTAACTTCAGTAGCCGATTTAGCCTTTTCCTCTGTATCACTGTCTTACAGTTGCAAGTTGAAGAAAATTTTGAAGTCGGGCACACGTTGCTTCTTGGAATTGAACCAGGGCTCAAGAAATCCACAAAATGGGAAGTCTTCTCCCTCCCGAACAAAATGGACATTCAGTGTTCCCCAGATCGGTTTATGCACAAGTTCATAGCACTTCCCAGTCTGCTTGGCTCTAGCTCTACCTGCCATCTCTTCTTTCTTCCTGACCCAATCTTCTTTGGTAGGCACATAGCCAAGACCAAAGGCATGTGGATTATGCGGCACATCGGCTAATGCTATGATGCCTTTCTGACCACTTTTTCCTAGCCTCATTTCTAGCATATGTTGGAGCTTGTTCATGCAATAAATCGATTAGGTGCTGACATACAAGCCCTCATCAGTTGCGAAGATGCTCTGCACCACCTAAGCCTCTGCCAGGGTAAACCCAGAAAGGAAAACATCCTCTTTGCCATGAATAATTTCCAGCACATGAATAGTTACCTCTGGCGGAGGATGAATGGATGAATTCCCAAACATAATAGCCACCTCATTTCCATGGGGGTATTTCAGTATTTAGTGGAGGGTAGAAGAAATAGCTTTCACGTGGTGCAACCAGGGCCTCCCTAGCAGTAGATTGAAGGTGGCCGGCATATCCAGGACATGGAACTCAATATCCTGTTGAGCTGGACCAACTTGAACTCTGATCTGTACTGTGCCCATAACCTTTCTACTCATATTGTCATATGCTCGAATCACCTGGGCTGTAGGCACGAAATCTGTTGGTTCCAAGCCAATGGCGTAAGCTATACGAGATAGGCAGACATTGATTGCTAACCTGGTGTCGACCAATACCACTGGCACCCACTTTTCTCTGCACTCCACTGCTATGTATAGAGGTTTGCTATGTGCTAAGCCTTCTAGCGGCAGTTCTTTGTTTGAGAAGGTTAGAGTTGACGCAGCACCTCCTAGGAAAACTAACTCCACAAGCTGTTCAGGGGTGGTGTCAATGGACAGTTTGGCTTTGTCCATTGCTAATAATATACCCTGTCGATGCACTCGAGAAGCCATGCGCAGACCCCAGATTGAAACATCGGCTTGGATCTTCTTTAGCTGTTTCAGCACTGCCTCTTCCTCCAACTACTTTTCTTTCTATTTTTCAACCTCCTTATCTTTCCCAAAGGCTTCAGCTTTGTCGGCGGCTGAAGTATCGTCCATTTCTTGTTATGTGGTCAACCTCTTTAGTGTACCAGGTATTATTTGGAAGGTCTTCACCCCGATCTTCATCAGTGTGAGCCAAAAGTAGATCATCATCTTCTCACCACTACAGCTATTTTTTCTTTCTTCTCTTCCAGTTTTGGTTCAGTTCCTTCCTCTCAGTTAGGTTCATCACTAAGCCACCTGGAGTTGTCTATCGACCTATTCAGATCAAACCAGTCAATCTGCATGTCTCCCTGATCCTGTTCATCGTAGAACTGCAGAATGTCTAAGTCTTCTTCTAACTCAGTTAGATCATCCAGACCTTGGCTTGGGCCATCTTCCCAAACCACGCTGACTTCCGCTGCTATCAGCAATACCATTTTTGGTTTGGCTCGATCAATTGGTACAATGTAACAGCATGGGTCATATACTCCCTCAACTAAGTCCAGAGAGCTCTTAGGCAATGGACTGACATTCTCCTCCAAGTCTAACCTCCTTCCTTCTGCCACTATCACCACCACGGGTTTAGTTCGAAGTGTAGACATGTCCATCATGCACAAGTTCGTGCTTTCAGGAATGAACACGACTAGTTTGGGTAGGTGAAAAGGGGTAATATATACGCTGGGGTCATAGGGGATGACCAGTGTATGTATTAGATTTAAGTGCCGGGGTGGAGGGACTTGATTATGGGCTGGGACAGGGTTGGTGATTACATTTGGCTTTTGGGGTGGTGTTATTACCTTGTTGTCGATGAGACCTTGAATCTCATGACGCAGCTTGAAGCATTTGTCGGTGTCTTTAGCGTATTGCTAGTGAAAAGTGTAGTATTTGGCTGGGTTGTGTTTAGGTGGGAGAGGATCGGGTAATGGGTGGGGCTCTGATGGCTTAAGATGCCCCTTTCTAATCAGCACCCCCAAGGCTTTGGACAAAGGCATATAGAGTGGAGTGAAGACCCTTTGGTTTCGAGCTTGGTTATTTGAGGTTTGTGGAGTTGTGCTAGCGAAAGGGTTGGCAGTCTTGGCTGCAGTGGTGACGACATTAACATCAGATGGCCGTGCAGTTGTGCTTCCACTCGTGGTTGCATTAGAACTGCGCGTAAAAGGCCTTTTGGCCTGCTCCTTTTCATCGGTTATCAACCCTTATTTCATTGCATCTTGAATCTGAACCACTATTTCGTAGAGCTCAGTGAATGTGAATAACGGCAAGACAATCATCTTTTGCAATAATTTTCCTTGCAGATTGCGGACCACCATCCTGATTTGATCCTTCTTGGATGGCTTGGTAGTCATCATCGAAGCCTTGGTGCTCCACCTTGAGAAGCTCTCCTTTGGCTTCTGACGGGTTGCCTCAAGATCATGGGTTGTGACCTCAATCTGCATGTTGTATGAGTATTGTGCGATGAAGGCCTCAGCCATTTCCACCCAGCTCCGTTTTACAGAGTCCTCTAGCTTTGCATACTAGATAGTTGCTATTCCTGACAAGGTTCGGCCAGAAAGTGATAACTTTTGCAGTCTGGTGAGGTCCATTGGCTGTAGGATATCAGAGAACAACTGCAAATGGAACATGGGATCTCCAGAGCCATCGAACCAGTCGATATATGGCATTTTGAACCGATCCGACAAAGTTACCTCGGAGTCAGTATATCCATCTTCGATGTCAGGGATTAAGTTCACACCTTGTGCCTGCTTGAGAAGCTTCTCTAGTTCGTTGACCTTTAGTACAGTGGGGTCAACTTCAAATTCAAATGGAGGCTCAGTTTGGTACACTGGTGCCTTAGAGGCTTGCGGTAGGATGGGGTCTATTGGGTTGCCCAAATTCTCTTGGACATTGACAGTGATTCCGAGTGCTGGGATACCTGCAGGAGGTGCATGGGAAGCAGAAGCCGTTGCCAGCTGTGGTTACTGTTGCTACAACTTGTTTATCACTTGGTGAGCTGTAACTTGAGCTTGGCGGGAAGCATCTTGCTGCATGGTTTCCACTGTTTGTTGGAGATGACAAATCAAGCCCTCCATAGTAGCCGTAGGGTACTGAGTCATCTGAATAGGCAAGTGATCTCTCGTTGACCTGAATATAGAAGATTGAGCTTGACTGGATACAGGTGATTACTGAATTGGTGAATTGTGCCTAACTCTCCTCTGTCTTGTAATCGATGGGAGTGAAGCAAACATAGGTTGTCCCCTAACAAGATCCCCGGATCTGTAAAGTCGCCTTACATGGGTCCAGAGTGCTTGGGGGGTAGGGGGTAACCGAACTGTCTGAAGCAATTGTGATAAACAACCTTGCAAAAAGAAATAAAGCAAAAGGAAAACAAAAATTAGAAACCGCACAGCACCTCAGCTCAGATGTGAACGACACACATATGTAATCAAAAGCTGCAGAACAGCACTCAACACTGATTTCTGCCCCCAAAATCTGATACCTAAACTTGCAACTGCTACATACATTCCTATAGAGTTTCACTCTAAAAGCACATACTAGCTAAGTGAGAGCCAAAACACCCCTATGAGGGGGTAAGGTTACCCTGTCCTAGTTTCGTCAGGAACTAGGGTTCACTATTCAAGCAAGGTGGTTTCACACAATCCTATATTCGGGTGAGCAACCTGTCCTAGTTTGGAACAGTCTCTTTGGCTTTCGATATGCAACTAGGCCAAATGGTCAAAAAGGGTACCTCAGCAAGACTACCTAATATACCTCTCACACCTAACAACGAAAAGTGAAGGCGGATCAAATGGTACAGCAGTAATCCAGATCCAAGGATTGTGTTCCCATCATGGCAGAGCCCGTGACCGGTTAGCCTTTTGGCAAGCTTTTCCAAGCAAGCCTTCGACAAACCGTCCAAGAATAGCAGACGACAAACACAGTGACTTAGGCACACCAATGCAAATGCAAATACAAAGAAACACATAAGTGCAGATAAAATTTCATATCATGAGTTCAAGTCAAGTTCTCTAAAATCCCCAGTAGAGTTGCTAGAAACTATAGCTTGACTCTTTCGCATCTCCCCCCTTTCAGAAGGCTCGAAAGAAGCCCTACAGTTTGGATTCATGTGGTTCTGAATCTAATCTCACATGTGCAATGTGAAATTGATAAACACTAAAGAGTCCAAATCCAACAAATCTTTTGGAAAATCGATTTTGAATCAAATTGCCAAAAATGGACTGCTTTGCCAGATACAGAGTTGCCACCTAAATATTTTTAGGAAATCTAGGAAACCCATGACTCGTGCCAAAGGCCATGTGTCCGTCATCACCAAAGTTGCCTCAGTTAGTGAACTTAGGTACGAGAGGGGAAGGTCATGAATTGAGCACCCCCGCTCGCCCGATCAAAGATTGGCCTCTACTAATCATGATATGATTTTTATCAACATTATATGCGCTTGTTCCGATTTATTAGGCTAGCATTACTATGTGATGTGCGCACATAAGGTATAGACTAGTTTGCCCAAATTGGAACAATTCAATTACATGTCTGCCTTTCGAAAAGAGTTTGATTTTACCACTTAACAAAGTGGGCTTAAAATGTACATTTGTTGAATCGTTCCAATTCAAGCAACAAACCTTCATCCACAGGCACTCAAATAGTTTAACCAATAAGCACTTAGCCTCATGGCAAGCATACTAGTCATGGTAATCACTCACACCCATGCAAGTATGCTAAAGCACTAAAAACTCACTTAGTACTCCTAGCCAAGAACATGAGTTAGAAAAATGCATGATTCCTAACTTATGCCAAATGTCTAATGCAACGCATGCAATAATGCAACTAATACGCTTGGCTATTAATATGGCATATGACTTAATTTGATAATGTGTGATTAAAACACGTACTCGAAGAATATATTTAAACATCAATGCAGTTAGAATGATGCACCGAGCCTTGGTGCATGCAATACAAGATAAATGGATGCAAGCATGCGATATGCTAATTGAAACGTGATGCTCCTAATTTAACCATCATAAGGAGATAAATAAAAGGGAAAAAGACGTGGGGTTGGAAGACATTCACATTATTACAACATTTCGTTCTCACAAAGGAGAGTCCGAATGAATAAAGTAGCTAAGCTAAACTACTTAACTAATTATTACAAAACTTGATTGAAATAAATTAACTAACTATTCTAAGCTAATTTAATTAAGGATTTAACTAGGTTAAGCTAATTAAATATTACATCACAAAATAATTTAATTAATCAATCTAAACTAATTAAATAAGTACAAAACAAACTAATTAGCTACAACTAATTAAGTACAACAAATAAATGGCTAAATGCTAATTAAGCTAATTAACTATTCCCGGGAAGCGAGGAAGGCCCATGCGTGCTTGGTTTCCACCCAAAGAACATCCACTGTCTACCCTTGGAAGCCTTTGTTGCACAACCCTTGCACTAATTTCCTATTCCAAATCAACTCTGCTATGCTTCACAAATACATTGCTCAAAATTCACTGGTGGCCAGCAGGCCAAAAATGGTGGCCGGCCGACCACCATTGGGGGGTTGTCATCCAACACTGATGGCCTGCTGGCCAGTGTAACATGCTCGGGGGATACCTGCGTGCGTTAAATAGTTCGGGCTCCCGAGATCTCTTTGATCTAGTCTCATGAGTGCAATGTGAAACATAGATGAAAGTCCAGATTTGGCAACTTTTAGAAAATCCATTTTATCGTAAAACCTTTTGTCAAAAATGGACTACGTCATCCGATCTCAGAGTCGCCACCTAATATTTATTTTGGAAAAATTAGGAAACCCATGACTCATGCCAAGGCCACTGTTCGTTGTAACCAAAGATGCTTGGCTCGGAACCTTAGGTATGAGAGGGGAAGGTCAATAATGAGCACCCCCGTTCACCCGATCAAAGATCGATCTCTACTAAACCATGATATGAATTTTATTTACTTTTTATGTTCATATTTCAATTATTTAATAAATCCTAAAATTTACTATGTGAAGCATACAAGTCTAGACTGTGTCATTTATTTTGGAATAATTTGATTTCATATAGTTTTGAAAGAGATTTGGAGATGTACAACACAAATAAATTGAGTTTACAAGCATGAAAATCAACACTATTCCAAATTAAGCGACCTCCACTGGCATTCATATAGTTATATCAAGTAAGCAAGTAGTCACATGGTAGGATGCTTAAACATAATAAGAAAAATGCACACAATCGGGATCCTAAAGCATAAAAACATATATATTTATCAATGTCCCTTGAACAGGTACAAAACAAGGTTAATAAAACATGCATGATCTTATATACAAAATCCTAATGCAATTCACTCATGAGATGCAACTAAAGATTCGACTTTTAAGATATGACATGTGAATCATCTCAAAACATGAGGTAGCGCACATAATCACATAGGAATTGATTAAATCCACAAATGTAAACTTAGTCGAATCAAGATACATGAAACATGGATGCAAAGCATGGATAAAGAAAGCCAAAATATGATGCGTATTCACACATAAAAAAAGCAAGTAAAAGAACGGGATAGAAAGACGCGGGGTGGGGGAATTATTACAACATTTTAAATATTACAAATCTGAGGGAGATGAATAAATATTACAATATAATATAAAAAAATCCTCACAAACACTCAAAATGAAATGAACATGATAAAATAGTAGCTTCAAGTGCCTCAAAGACCATCAGAGGTTGTCGGAAGACTACCCAATTTTGCCTAGAGGTTGCAGGCACGGTCATGAAGGTTGCGGGCGCGATGGTATATTTTTAGGTGGCTACCCTGCCAACTAACTGGCTGGGTAGCTCGATAGGCTCGGCCAAATTCTATTTTCTTAGATTTCAACAATCATATCTATGGGAGTCTCAACTCACCACGTTCAGTTAGATTACAACAATATGTAATATGACAAGAAATCAAAGCAAAAGAGCAAAATAAGTTGAAATAAAAAGACAATGGGTTCAATATGATGTCTGATTGAACCCAACTCGATTTTATTATCTTGTGCCTCTTTTAGTCTAATTTTATTAGCCCTTTTAATTACCTTGCCATTCTTTAGTCATTTTAGTCCAAAAACGAGAGTTATGTCCACTAAAATAAGAGAAGCGTCAAACAAGGAGTTGTTCTTGGCATGAGAGAGAGGTAATGCCCTGGTAATGAACCTCCAAAGAGATTAAACCATTCAGCATGAAAGGTCACTTTCTCATGCTAAAAACAACATATATGGGACTTCAATTCACCACTTTCAATTAGATTATGACAATATAAAAAATAACAATAAATCAAAGCAAAAGAGCAAAATAGATAAGAAATGCAAGAAAATGAAAGGTTTGTGAAATTCACCTTCCAAGGAAAGGATGAACTTCTTAGTTCTCAAACTTCCTTTTGATCACTCTCAAGTGTAAGATGTGTGTTCTCAAATCCTCAATTCAAAATTATGGAGTTTATGGTATGAAAAGTGGCTAACTCTCTAGTTTTTCTCACTTTCAATTACTAAACACTCTTCCTTATGATCAAGACAATTGATCTTTGGCTATATCAGAATTTTTGGAGTGGTTTTGGTGTATGAAAATGAGGAATTTCAGTAGCTATGGAAGTTTGGAAGTGTTTTGGCTCAAGATTGAAATGGTTAATGGTTTCTCTCTGACTTTTTCTAACTCTGTCTTCAATCAAATTTGTTTTTTTTTTTTTTTGCTGCCCCTCCTGAGCCTCTCCCTCTTTGTCCTTATATAAGCAAAATATAATATAATAATACATGTCTCATCTATATGTATATAATATAATAATAGCATAAACATATATGCCTGATGTTTGATGTCGGCAGCCAAGGGCTAACCGACATCAAATGATTTGTTTATTATTTATTTTTTGTATAATATATATATATATATGTAAATAATATATAAAATATATAATTTATACCAAAATACTAAACATATAATATACTAATATAACTATACATAAAATACTAAACATATAGTATAATAATATAACTTTTTTTGAAAAATTATTTTCTTTTATATATATATATATAATATAATTTATACCAATTTATATAAAAACACCAAAAATATGACCAAACACATAAAATTATGCAAAATTACAAAAATACTAAACTAATAAAATATTCAATATTTTAAAACAATTTGACCATAATGGTGAAAGTTGTGATTAAAGTTCAAATTTCATCTTTCTTATTGAGGATTCTGTGAAAAACACATTTTAATTGTCATCGTCGGGTAATCAAAAGAAAGTGCCCAAGTCTTAGGGCCAATCAAAATGGCGTGTCTACAGCCAGTAACAGTGGCCGGCCGGCCACTGATGATACATCATTCCTTGCTACAACAAAGAGCAAACAAGGCACAGAGAGGGTATTCTCATAGGTTGTTTGTACTGTGTATCCCTCCTTATCATCAAAACATGCTCAAAGGAGTGATACACTTGGTTCCAAAACCATCAATCAACCAATTTCGTTGCATGATGGCCAAAAAACCAAGGTGTACAAGTTTAATAAATGCACAAACAAGACCAAAAAGCCCTCACCCTATCATGCATGATCAAGGGCAGTGAAGACCTAGGAAACTTGACACATTTCATCACTTGGAGTATGAAATGTTTCAATTTTACTTGTGTTCAAATTAACGTCCGATTTGAAACACAACAAGACACAACCAATCTTATCTTGCACAATTTTAGTTGCAACTTTTAGTTACTCATTTTAGATTACCAACCATTCTTTAACCAATTAAGTCCATTGGTGAGTAGTCCTCTAAAAGAGAAGGAAGTGTCAAACAAGGGGTAGTTTAAGGCAAGAGAGAAGTGTCATGCCGTTGATAATGAACCCTCAAAAGAGGATTAAACCATTAGGCATGGACCTCAATCTCAAGCTTAAATTATCCTAAGGTTGAAACAACCCTCAAAGCAAACAAAAAAGTCAAGAAATGAGGGAGGTTGCAAAGATTAAAAGTGCTGAAATTAAGTAAGAAAAGCACTAAAACAATGCAATCAACTCAAACAAGTGGTGTCTAAATGCCTAAAACACCAAGCTTGTGAGGACGCTTACACTAGAAGCATGCAAAACAAGACTCAAATGACTTAAATAACCAAAACCAGAGGCAAAATAGTCCTAAATAGAGCCTAAAACATGCTGGAATTAAGCTATAAAAGGGTAGAAAATTAAGCTAACAAATGGAGCTAGCTAGGCTAGCAAACAAAACATAAGAAGGGGATGCTAACCCCTCCAATTTTGGGCTTCAAAACACGATTTTCACCATTGAAAATACTCTAAAATTTGGTGTTTATAGGCCAAAAAAAAAAAGGCTTGAAAGTAGGAAATAAATGTCGAAAAGCATTACCAACAAGAAATAAAGAACTGTGAACCACTACTTAACCTTAAATGGCCTAAAACACTAATTTTAACTCACAAAAACAGAGTTTTTGTAGCCCAAAAACAACCCAAAAACAGTGGGAAAAATTTAGAAAAACAAGTGTTCAAAACAAAGGTAAAAGGGGAAGTGTTATATCTCTTGAAACAAAGAACAATTTTAGGCATCAATTCAAGCCAAAACCACCTTCAAGAGCTCCAAGAAGGCCTCAAGTAACTTCAGCTCAAAGATGATCAACTTTGGTTAAGGAGATATATGCAAAAGAGTAGTATATGTAGGCAAGTATGCACAAATTTGCAAGAGAGAGAGAGAGAGAGAGAGAGAGAGAGAGAGAGAGAATGTAGAGAGAGAGAGAGAGAGATATTCTTGTTCCAAAAATTCTAACCCTCAAAAATGGGGAAGGAGACCCCATATATATAGAAAAACATGCATTTGGCTGAGCTAAATCTCTCCATACACGTGTAGGGAGATAAAGGCCATTGTGCCAACAGCTGGAACAACTGTCAATAAAATGTCTGAAAAAAGACACTAGTGGTCAGTAGGGCACCAATGATGGCCGGCTTGCCACACCATTGGCCGGCAAGGCACAAGGGTGGCTAGTAGGGCGCAATTGGTGGCTGACTACCCACCAGAGGAGGCCTGCAAGTCCCAAGGTCTTGAGGTTTGAAACACTAAAGTTTTGGTCCAAAACAAGGCACAGAATGGATAGGATTTATAGGCTCAAAGGTAAGGCAATCTGCTGAGATTTTCAGGTACTACAACGAGCACATGCAATCATAATCATCGAGTGCACAAGCGATGATGTCCAAGTCTTGAGGATGGTAAAAAAATGGAGTGTCCATATCTGGGTAAGCAGTTAAATGACTAAGAAAAGAAAGGGTACTTGGTAACCGCGAAGAGCCAGCAATGTCTCTCTCCTCTGTACCATCTGGACCTGAGAGGCGACCAACTCGAAGAGGCTGTCTACATACTCCAGAGGCACCTGCAAGTGAGTTTGAACAATCAGTATCCAAAAGGGGAATATGAAAATGCAAACTATAAAGTAAGGTTCATACTTGCTGCGCGTCAGGATCCCTAACATACCTGTGCTCCTCCTTTGTTGGGTCTATCTAAATCTGATAGGCCGTCTAGCTTGGCCGCCAACATGGGATCGCGGTCAGGATCATTGGCAAACCAGCTACATGCATAGCAAGAAAGGCCCCTCGGATATCAAGCTCAGCCGCATGAGCAGCGCCTCTAGCCACAGTTACATCTGCAGCACCTCTCGAAGCTCTGGATAAGGATGGCAAGAGATGAAACCTGATAAACCCAATGTAGTCTCTGACTCATCAGAAGAGATTAGCATCCTGTCCCGCCATGTACTATATGATGACCTCGACTGGGAGACCATTGGTTGTCCTCACAGATGCCGGAGGCGAAATAGGAACGACATAGGCGGGCAAGCCCAGAGTCTGGCGCATGAATTGCTCTCCCAAGTACCAGGTCCGGCAAAAGGAGCCCTCTAGTAGGATCCACCGAGAGGTGTCCCAAGATCCAATGTACTGATCTCGTATCCCGGTTGGTATCACTGTCCATGGCTGCCATGTGATCTGCAAATGGAGAATTCACAGTTGTTAGTAGTCGTCAGTTGTCAAAGAGTTGATCAAAGCAGTATAACAGAATGGAATGGATATGAGTTTCGGGTTACCTCACATGCGGCCACCATTTCAAAGAATCGGCAATAGTAGGTGAAAGTGGTATCGTTGCGGCACCAGGGATGGCATCTCCCGTCGTATTGCCGAGAGTAAGGCACAGTCGGCTCTACCTCGTCCCTCGAAATCGGGGCAAGGCCAGGGAAATATACGTAGACCCATAGCTGCAAGAAAAGATCAGTTTTGTGAATCAACAGGTATGAACAGAGATAAAGACAGAAAGTGTAAAGCAGAAAGCACACAGTAAAAATAGAGATAAAGACAGAAAGTGTAGAGCATATAGAACAAGCAGTAACTGAAAACAAAAATGCAGTGTGTACCTCCCAGGCTCTCCAGTAGCCTTCGACCATGTTCTCCTTTTTACGGGAATCGGAGCTCATGTAGCCATATAGGGTGACGAGGCCAGCACCGCCCCCAATCATAGAATCAGACCCGGGGCAGCACTAGGAGAGCACTCAACAGATATAGACCTATGGTATTCCACTTGTTCGCAAAGAAGGTGGTACCGAGAAAATAGATCAAGAAGCCTTGGATATACTACTCGATCTTCTCTTGCATCTCTGGCTGACTCCCATAGAAGCGGTCGTAGAACCAATTATATCTAACCATAGCCGGCCTGTCCAAAGGAGGGCATGCGCCGAGCAAATAAATCCAGGCCGCCTTCCACTGGACCATGTCATGGTCGAAAGGGATTGGATCATCCCCTACTCTCAAGCCAGTGATCATTAACAAGTCGTAAGGAGTCATCATCATCTCCCCAGTAGAAGAGAAGTGGAAGGAGTTCATAGTGTCCCATTACGTCTCCACCAAATCTCCAAGCAAGGCCCGACTGGCCAATAGTAACGAGAGCCTGGAGCAAAATAGGTCGAAGTCCGCCTCGTCAACTAGCTCGTGGACCTAAGCGAGGAGCTCCTGGTACCAGTCCCTTGCTATCACGGCCTTGTATTCTCTCTAGGAGAGAGCGACACCCTGTTTTGAAAAGGAAAGAAAGTGTCAGGTGCATAATAGAATGAAAAACAGTAACGAAATGGCAAGACAAACAAAGTGCATGAAAGTATAGTTCTTACCTCAGCGGCATCATGTGAAAGATAGGAGGCCTGTTCCCTCAAAAGGACATCCTCGGGTATGCCTATGGAAAAATCCTCAAAATGCAACATGCCACTAGGGGCCATTGCATGTATCTCGGGATGGTAAGTGTAACAAGCCCGCGGATAGACCTCGCTACAGTTCGGACTCCCTTTTCGTTTGTGTTGCGGTTCTAAATCTGAACCAAAGAGTCCAACTCTGGCAAATCGTTTTGAAGAAAAACAGATTTTTGAAAAGTAGTGCCAAACATGTACTGCTTTGCCAGATTACAGAGTCGCCACCTAAATATTTTTAAAATGGGAAATTTAGAAAACCCTGACTCGGTGCCGAAGGCCACGTGTCCGTCATCACCAAAGTGGTCTTGGCTCGGGAGCTTGGGTACGATCGGGGAAGGTCAGCTATGAGCACCCCCTTTCGCCCGGTCCGAAGACCGGTCTCTACTAACCGTGATATCCGTTTTTGAAAACATTACATGCTCTTATTCCAATTATTAGCCTAGAATTACTATGTTATGCACGCAGCAAACAAGTATAGACTAGATTGCCTAATTTGGAAATAAACATTGCATATCTGTTCGTTTCGAAAATGCTTTGGAATTTCCTACTTGCGAGTAGGCTAAAACACGGATTTCAACGAGCTTTTCCAACTTAAGCAATCCAACCTCCACCCACAGGCATTCAAACAGTTTATCTCATATAAGCACTTAGCCGCATGGTAAGCATACTGTCATGTCAACATCCATACACATGCAATATGTTAAAGCATAAATACTTACATTGTACTCCGTGCCAAAACAATAAACTAGTTAGCAAACATGCATGTCCCTAGGTCATGTTAAGTGGCTAATGCAACACATGCAAGGATGCAATTTAGAGTAGGCTCGGCTAACCCTAAAGATGGCATGCGGAATGCACTTTATCCGATGCACGTATTCAATTTGGAATTGAAAATACAATGCAGTTTGTATGGTGTACCGAGCCCAATGCATGTTTAGACAAATGCATGGATGCACGCATGCATTGCATAAGGTATGCTAACATAGACGTGCCCTAATGTACCATTAAAAGCAGGTAAATAAAAGGGAGAAAGAAATGGGGGTTGGAAAACATACATGCCACTCACCCACACTTATTACAGATTTGCCCTCGCTCGGAGGGACCAAAAGAATAATACAAATAATTAACTACGCAAGCTAATTAAATATTACAAATTAATTAAATTGACAAAATAACTAATCTAAGAAAAACGAAGAACCGCCTCGGCGAGGGCCCAATGCAAAGACGTGCTGTTCCGCTCGAATTGCCTAGCTTGCCTCTGTTTTCCCTGCTTTGCACCTCAGAAGACTGCCAAAGCCTCAGAACTACTTCCTTGGATGCTGGGGATCACCACCGGCTAAACAGAACATCCACCGGCTGCTATCTGTGGCCATCGGCACAAAATATACCCATCGGCTGTTGATTGACTGCCGGTCGGCACTAAATACTGCCGGCCGGCAATGAATTCCTACAGAACCTGCAACTCATAGCAGTAGAGGGCAAAACTTGCATGGCAATGCAATTCAAAGCATATATGCACTAAACACACCCCTTGTCATACTAATGACTCAAAGGAAGATGTGCCTCGATTCTCGGACCACCAATCACGCATTTCCATGCATGATGGCCCAAAGAACCAAGTATGCAACTTTAATTTCAAATGCATGCAAACCAATCAAACAAAGTGAGACCCAATTCCCATCACCAAGTCAAGGAACAAGGCATGCATGCCTATGTGTGCAATCCTAAGCATGTCAACTAGGGATGCAACATGAGCATGTAGACAAACAATGCAAGCATACAAGGGAACATGCAATAGCATACAAGCAAGTAAATAATGGTCTTACCCATGACCTAGGCAACTCCAAGTAGGCCTAAAATCAGTAGCCAAATGCTAAGACATGAGGGCCAAACACATATACACACATGCACATGTTAAAGCACCAACACTTAAGCATAATAAAGCAACTCTTAAACACATTTAAGAGGCACAAATATGGGCCATTAGCATGCAATTTAGGCTCTGAAATCATGCTATAAAGTGACGCCAAATCATGTTTAAACAAGACAAGCAAAACATACGCACATAGGTTCAACATTTCAAAGCAAGCCAACAAGGCATTGAACTACCCTCATGCAAAACAAATATGGCATGCGTTGATCAACCCAAAACAGATTTTTAGCATGTAAAACTAAGCCTAAAGGACCACTTAGATGGCATCTAAATGGCTCAACTAGGAAGGCATGCACAAATGCTAAGACATGAGGCATAAGGCACAAGCTTCCGAAGCATCAAAGAGGCATGCAAGGCAATCAAACAAGCATGCTAAATGGACTGAAATGACATGCTAAATGGTTCCAAACCATTGAAAACAAAACAAGCAAGGCATGCTACATATTTGTGCTCTTAAGGCCAACAAGCCAAATACAAAGAGGTTACAAGATACATGCTAAGATTGACCAAAACAACTTACGACAGACCTAAAGCATGGCAAAATAAGCATATACGCTTCATGGATCTAGGCCTAAAACATGCTCAAACTAGGGCTAACAACCTAGGCATGTTAAGGGACCAAAGAGGCATTACAAAGCAACCATGGAAAACATGCAAGGAGTACTAAAACCAACACTTAGAAATGTCATATTAGGGCATAATAAACATAAAATGCAGCCAAGACATGCTCTTCAAATATTCAAAACTATGCGCCCTTAAGAGGCCAAATCTTGCCCTTTTCAAGGACAACAAGGAGAGGGGGTGCACCCCTCCTCCTTGGGACTTTAAGGCATCATCTACACCACTGAAATCCCTCAAGATTTCAGTGGGGAAGAGACCCAAACACCAAAATCCCGGAGCTCAACAAAATAGCACAAAAATGAGGCCTTTCAAGGACTAAGAGGGACCAAACTTCCCCAAAGCACAAAGTACCCTTAATAAACTATCAAGAGGACTAAAAAATAGAACTTTTATGTGTTGATCACCAAGCACAAAAACAGTCCTAAACTAGGTAAAAACAAAGTGCAAGAAAGGGGTAAAAATGACTAGTTTCTTACCCTTGAAGCTTTTCTTCAACAATGGTGACCTTGATGTCCCCTTAAGCCTCAAACCAGTCAAGAACACCAAGAATAGGCTTTTAGAACTTCAGCTCCAAGAGGAAGGTGAAACACTAGGTGCTTGTGTGCAATAGTATGAACTAAAACACCTAGTGTACAAAATGAGCAAGGAAAAGAGAGATAGGATAGATATAGGATTTCTAACCTAAAACCAGAGCTTCTTCTCTGTCTTTTCTCTCTAAAATGTCTAATCCTTCTAACCCTTGAGCCAAGAGGAGGAAGCCTTCTCTTATAGAGGACAAAGCTTACAAGCTAAGTCAATTAAAGGCTCATCCCTCCATACACGTGTATGGAGGGGAAACAAGTGCTACAAAGCTATCTGAAAATATCTCCAAAAACAGCTGTAAAGTGATCGGCAGGGCAAAATGGTCATTTTTCCAAAAGGTGTGCCGACCGGCATAATATAGTGCCGATGGCAACAATCACCAGCCGGTGGCTTCTAGCCACTGCCGGTGGTGTGTGGGGATGCCTCAAAAGGCATTCCTTGCCCCTCAAAGGCAAAGCACAAGTGTTTGGTGCAAAACCAGACACAAAACGGTCAAGTTCGGAGGTCCTGAGGCAGGGTGCATAGCCGAGGACTCCGGGAACTCCAAACAAGCACAAACATGGATAATCACCGAGTGTTCAAGCGGTGACGTCCAAGTCTTGAGGACGGTCAAAAATGGGGTGTCTACAGTTGCCCCTCTTTGACAGAACTCAGAAGTCATAACGATGACGGGAGTGAATGTCAAAGCCCAGAGACGACCCATTTTTGACAAGGCCGAAGACTTGGACAAACATGCAAGACAAAACAAGGTATGCGCCCGAAGGCAGGGGCAAAATGCAAGACGATGCAAGAAGCCGAGCATAACTTATGATCATGCAAAGAAAGCTGTAATGAAGCACGCATGCAATAGTTATAAGCTAGCATATGCCAATCTACACTACAATGCAGAAAGGATGTAAGAGAATTATGCGATTCTCAAAACGTCTCACACGGAGGATACAATACCTGTGCAGCTCGTCCGGTTACGCCGGCCTTAAATGAGCCGTACATACAATGTCGTGCCTGCTAAGAAAGTAAACTTAACAGGTACAATATTGTTAGCCATATGCATGGCAATGTGAAATGCAAAATGATATGCAATATATACAAAAATGATGTATGAATAATGCAAATGATATGTAGTGCAATTGAAACTATGCAAACTACATGCAAAGCAATTGAATCATGATTCAATCAGGAGCGGTTCGAAACCATACATATGTCAAATAGATTGATGGAAGTAACGAGTCCGTCTACCATAGAACGATGTCTGAACTATGAGTGATGTAGACGGACACAAGAACAAGTATTGGGTGGATTGACATAAGTGGGGTGACGACCCGCTGAGGAAAGAATAATGATCCTAATGCCGGACGCAACGATGACACTACAATGCAATATGCGATTATGGCGCGCGGGCCAAACCGTATCTCGCTTAGGAAAGGCATGTACACATACAAGCCATGTCTGACACAGAAAAGGTGCCGCAACCTCAAACCAAGTTCATCAAGGAATAGGCGCGATGCACATGAACCATGCTTTGACGTGAAAAGTAAGGGCACATACCAGACCAAGCTCAACAAGGAAAGGCGCAAGCCATGGATGGAAGATGATGCAGTGAATGCATGCAACTACAATGCAATATGCAATGGATATGTACAAGGGATGCATGACAAATGCTCTATATTACAATGAAATGCATGACGTATGCATGTTTTTTTTTTTTTTTTTTTTGGAATGCATGACATATGCAATAGTATTAATGATGCATGACAATGCAGTATGATGCAATGGCTGCGATTGCAGTTTTCCCTATTCTCCCAACAAGGCGATATACTAGGTTGGTTCGGTATCCAGGACTGAGGCGTAAACATGCCGCCTCAACCAATGGGGCTTCCATATAGGTTTTAAGCCGAGGGTACACCCCCTCGGTATTTAAACCAGACTTTAGTCTCGGAAATCCCGAACTTTTGCGTTCTAGGCATAAGCCTTTCAAACTCTAGTTTTCACCGTCCCCATTGGTCTTCTAGGAACTCACCGCAAACACAGACAGGTGGCTTTACCAGACCACCGAAAGTCGTTCGGGCACGACAAACACCGAAGGAGTTGCACCTTCAGAGGATTTAAGGTCTCCTAGACCGGGATGCGATGCATGACAATGCATGTTGTTTCCGAAATACGCGCCAACGCGCGATTTTTGAATGCATGACAATGCATGAACTTGAAATGTGCGGCAACACGCGGCTTTACGAATGCATGACAATGCATGAATTTGAAATGCGCGGCAACGCGCGGCTTTTCAGATGCATGACAATGTACGTGCCAAAGGTTTTGCACCTTCGAAGGATTTAAGGTCTCCTAGACCGTACGTGTTTAAGGTCTCGCCGGACCCTGGTGGGGCATTGCATGAATTGAGATGCGGTGCACAAGACAGTACGATGCGCGGGATTGCGTGATAGAATGCATGCCAAATGCAATGAGATGCGCAAAATAGCGTGATGCATTAGACAACGCGAATGCACAAAACAGTGTGATACGATGCAAGCCAAATGCAATGAGGTGCATACCTTAATGCACCGAAGGTCTTGCACCTCCCGAGGATTTAAGGTCTCCTAGACCGTGCGTGTTTAAGGTCTCGCCAGACTCGGGATGGGGCATCAATTACACAACACTTAAAGTGAATGTGGTGCAAATGAGACACGCATGCGGATGCAAATGGGGCAAATGAGACGTGCGTGCAATGAGCTACGCGTGCCTCAAAGGATGGAAAATGAAGCGCAATGAGGTACTCGTGCCTCAAAGGATGGAAAACGAAGTGCAATGAGCTACGCGTGCCTCAAAGGATGGAAAATGAAGTGCAATGAGGGTGCGCCAAACGGTGCGATGCGCAAAATAGCGCGATGCGTTAGACAACGCGAGTGCACAAAACAGTGCGATTGAATGCATGCCAAATGCAATAAGGTGCGCAAGATAGCGCGATGCGTTAGACAACGCGAGTGCACAAAACAGTGCGATTGAATGCATGCCAAATGCAATATGATGCGCAAGATAGCGCGATGCGTTAGACAACGCGAGTGCACAAGACAGTGCGATGCGATGCATGCCAAATGCGATGAGGTGCATACCTTAATGCACCGAAGGTCTCGCACCTCCCGAGGATTTAAGGTCTCCTAGACCGTGCGTGTTTAAGGTCTCGCCAGACCCGGGTGGGGAAAAACAATGAGGTGCGCAAGATAGCGCGATGAAATGCAAAATGAAATGTAAAACGATGCAAGTCGCAAGGGACGTGCAAGATGGCGCGATACGATGCGCCAGACAATGTGATGGATGTGTGCAACACACACGGGGCAACTTTTGAGTCTTGTAGAAGACGAAAGGATACAAAAGGATACAATCTTTGCTTGAATCTGAGTGTCACGCACAGAAGACGCTGTCCGAGGTCAAAACGGAGGCCGGTTAAGCATCGGGGATGCACTTTCTTGCACTTTCTTGAGCTATGAAGACCCAAAACTTCTCACATGGCCTAAAAAAGGCTGTGGGAACATCACCGGCTGGACTAGGTGGCCATCGGCTGCAGGAAAGTTCCACCGGCACAATATTGTGCCGGCCGGCACAAAGTAGTGCCGACCGGCCAAAAATTGCTGAATCGGGGCAGTTTTGACATTTTACCTCGGGTTTTATAAAATAAGGCTTGAAACCCTATTCTCTTCACTTCTTGTCTGCCGAAATTTCCTCCTCCACTCTCTAGAGCCTCTTTTCCTCCTCATTTGCTCATTTCTTTGAGTTTTCGCGTCATTTTCGTTGTCCGATTCGCGAAGTTCACCGCGTTTCGGACATTTTCGACCGATCGAAATTTCATTTCGGCACTCCTTTTGCTATTTCCACTTTTTCGAGACTTGTTCCCCTCGATTTCCTCTTCATTTTCGTGTCTTTCCATCTTCCGGCCTTCCCGGTCATTTTCGGCCCGTTTGGGGTTGACTTTTTCGGTTAACTCTTCACATTCCGGCTCTTCCGGCCATTTTCTCACCACCACTGTCATGGCTGACAACATTCCACCCGTCGGACTCCCCCAGATCACGAGATGGATCCCGGGGTCGAGCTTCTCCCGTTGAGCGAGCGTCCCTTCGATCCGGCGACCTACCGCCCGGCGATCCATGTCCTACCTCCGGATGGTCTTCGCCATTTCCGCGGCTTCGACCGAGCGCTGGACCCGGAGCTTCTCCTGCGCGAGCCGACCTCTCACCTATCCTTCGGCGCTTCCGAGGTAACATTTTTTTCTCTGTTTTACTTTCTGCAATGTAGAACTATTAACTGCCATAGCTGAATCTGTTCTTTAACTGCTTAGCTCTGATAGGCTGTAGACTGTAGTTGATCGCAATCATGTTTAACAACTGATATCTGTTTAAGATGCACACACACTGCACTAGCCTCAATCACCCAAACACACGGCACACACCGTACTTCACTGCAAACCTACCGACACCCGGCACTTATTTGAATCTGAAAACATATTGTATGCTGTATTTAGACTGAACCACACAAAACACGCTGACGCATCACACGTTGTAGTTCACCTACTGGCACACTACAACCCGATATCCGCTTGAATCTAAAAAATGTGCACACATGCACCATGTTTACATTGCACTTACTCAAAACACGTTGACGCATCAAACCCTGTAGTCCACCGTAGTATACTGAAACCCGGTACCTGCTTGGAATCTGAAAAACTTGCACGCATGCTAGATTTGTATCGACTTTAACATGTTTCCTCAGAACTGTACATTTCATATTGCTTTGCAACCATTTGTTTGTAAACAGGGAGATTCCCATACCATCCGCGGGTATGGGAATGTTGCGGCTCGAGATTGGTATTTGGAGCTTCCCGAGGCGGTTCGACGCATCGTGGACGAGGCGGGCTTCCTTTTGCGGTGGGTCCGACTGCTATCGCTGAGCCTCTTCTAGTCGCCTGGCGAGGTGGCGGGACACCACCGACTCGGTCCACCTATCATGGCGGGAGACATACGATGACTCCTCGACTTCTCGGTGCTCACCGGCATCGGGGTAAGGTGATCCGATCCTTCGACGGCGGCATGGATGAGTGGACCGCCGCTCAGATCTACTTACTTGGTGCGGCTCTGCCTCTTGCGCGTCCAGGTTTCGTCCGCTACTCCTGGTTCGAGGTGCAGTTCCGGGTGCAGCCTCTTCTTGTTGACGCAGCTCCGATGACTCAGGAGGCCGTGGAGCAGTATGCGCGCGGCTTTCTGATGTTTTTGTTAGGGACGACCCTCTTCACCGACCGGGCGAACACCGTGCCTCTCTGCCTACTCAGCGCACTGGTGGATGTCCGAGACGTATTGCGTTTCGACTGGGGTGGTGCGGCTCTGGCCACCTTCTACGGCTACATGAGCTCAGTCTCTCGCGGCAGCGGGCAATTGCTCGGAGGCTACTGGCGAGCTTGGGAGGTACGTCTTCTTTTCCGCTTTACATTTCGCTTCAGACTTTTCTATACTCTCGCATTACTGTAGTCTGTTTTACACTTACTGTATACTGTACACACGGCACACACATACTTCTGCTTTACACTGACTGTACACTGTTCACACTGTACACTCTGTTCAATACACTGCACAACACACGGCTCTGCTATTTCTGCTTTATTCTGAATTCTGCTTTATCTGATAAATGTTCTGGTATTTACTTTGCAGTTGTGGGTTTACGCCTACTTTCCCAGGCTGGAGCCAGTGCCGGAGACGGAGACTCCTCTAGTCATTCCCTTCTCGCGCCGCTACGATGGGAGATGCGCCCGGAGGCCGCGGGAGACCTTCAGCTTCTTCCGTCGTTACTTCGACACCATCACTCCTGCTGAGGTATGTTTTACTTGCAGTTCATTTAAGTTTCGCTTTTCCACCGTATATTTGCAATACCAGTAGGTAACAAACTGTATTTCAATTTCAGATCACCTGGCAGCCGTGGGCTCCTCTGCCAGCGATGGTGCGGGATCGGTTTGCCGGCGCCGTCGAGACCTCGCGTTACCGGATTTTCCTAGAGGGCCCGGTCTGTCGGGCTTAGTACCTGGGCGAGCGCTTCTTGCGTCAGACCACAGGCTTACTGGCGAGATAGTCGGTGCACCTCCCCGAGCATATGAGGACACCGGCGTTTCACCGTGGCGAGATGGCGGACTACACCATCGTGGGAGGCGAACCCAGAGGCGAGGGCGACATTTAGACGTCCGGACCTTCATCATGCGGCGACGGCGGTGGTCGCCGAAGAGAGAGACTGCGCCGCGGCGAGGCGAGTAGGGAAAGCGCCGAGGAGGGCTCGAGTCCGCGGCAGGGGCGGAGTCCAGAGAGGACGGGAGGCTAGCTGGCCCGCTTTGCCTTCTTCACTGTCTTTCCGGGGGTCGGATGGGGTGACCTATCAGATTCCCTTCGCCCCTCCGCCGGCTGATCACGAGTTTGTCGGTATCCCCGACTTGCCTCCGGTATGTATTACCGCATTTCTGTACAGTCATTTCATTATAGTTTATTTGATATTCCACAGAATATTAATGTATCTGATACTTTTCGCAGGCTTCCTCCGAGTACACCCGGCAGTCATTGGAGATGAATGCCTCCATGGCGGGGATGTTACAGCGGACCTTCGAGTTCCTAGCCTTTTATGGCCTTCCGGTATGTTCTCTCTGACATAGCTTCAAACCATATACAAAATGCTTCGCATAATCTGATGCACGACACAACATCTGATAAACTGCTCACGACACTTGACATACTGTATTCATACACCGTATTATGCACTGTTTCAACTGCTCACGGCATTCATACACTGTACTCATACACTGCATTTTGTACTGATTCACTGCTCACGGCATTCATACTCTGTACTTACACACTGCATTCTGCACTGACAAACTGCTCACGGCATTCACAAACTGTACTCATACACTGCATTCTGCACTGATAAACTGCTCAGCGGTATTCATACTCTGTACTTTCTGCATCGATAAACTGCTTCATGTATACTGATGCATCTGCCTTTTGTACTTTTCAGCCTCCCTTCCCGATTCCTCCTGTGGGTGGTGGCGCTCCATCTGGACCTTCCATTTCTACTCGGGATGGCAGGATATTCCCCCGCACCAGAGGAGGGCGTACTTTACGGAGGGCGCGAGCTCCAGTTCGAACAACGAGTCGAGGAGGAGGCGGAGGGAGGAGCGGAGGCATCGAGGCCGAGGAGGCGGCTCGGACTCGAGCGGTGACACTTCCGGTGATGCTCCTGGACTTCTGCCCAGGAAGAGGGCGAGGACAGATCCCCCGGCGCGAGGCCATTGATGATACTGATGACCCAGACTTTTGCTATTTCTTTTATTTCTTTTCTTGTACTTTTCTCCCTTTTTTGGTAGATAGAGTACTTTGTACTGCCGCAGGCAGATTTTTGTTTTCCTCAAACTTTGTACTTGAAAAAGATGATATGAAATGAAACAAACCTTTTGTCTGAAAAGAATGTTATATCTGTACATATCTGCATCTTTCATACTTTGCACTGCATTGCGTCATGTTACACCTCAAATGTAAATGATATTGATCTGTTGTCTGAAAATTGAGCAATTGCACTGTAATAATAGGATAACCAACCAACCTACAGCAAACCACTCAGAAAAATCACTGCTCAATCCGAACACACAGCCCATACTCTACTAGGGATTGATCTGCATACAGCCCATAACACAGCATTCGGTTCATTCTGCACACAGCAAACCTTGGACAAATAGCCCCAATCTGACAAGACGGATTAGAAAGCTGACACGGTTGCAGTTGAAACACACTCGGATGTCCCAAATTTTCCCTTTCCTTCTCTTGCTCCGCACGAATGTAGAGAATGGCACAGCATTCTGAGCACAAACGATTTTTCGAAATAAGGAAGGGTTTTCAACCAGGGTATCGAGCCTACCACAGAACACAACGAGACAGACTCAAAGAAAGAAACAAGAGGCACGCGACCTAAACAAAACGAGATACACTCAGAAAAGACTCAAAGCCAAAACCGAGACCGACAGATCAAAAAAACACGACACACGGACATGTTCACGAAAAGACCTCAAATCTCGAGGAGCCAATTCCTCCGGGTATTATTCCCACCCTTTCTGATTTGTGATACTCACATCACTCGGCCCTCAGGCTCGGTTTTTCTCTTAAAACCCTTTTCTCACTTTTCTCTCAACTTATTCCTCTCTATTCTTTATTCTCTCATTTTTCATCCCTCCCCGAAGTGGTTGATAGGTAAACGAGAGGTTGTGGGTTCATGCCCAGCACTGTTAGTTCACGGCTATTTCTTCTGGTGATGGAGTGCCCTCCTGGGCAAGTATGTTGACGGGGGGGAGACAGAACACTTGACTCAATTGCGCCCCTAGTTCGTCACTTTGACCATTTTTGTTTTCTAAAACAGCTTTGATAAAAAATGAGAGTTGGATTAACACACTTATTCAATTTTTGATTTGAAAATCATGCGAATCAGGCTGTGAGCACTGAAAATTCTCCTTTTTGGATCCAAACATGGTCCAATTTTGGAAAATGAAATAGTTTTCGAGAAAATAATCAACTTCAGTAAAAATTTTCAAAAACTATTTTTGCAAACAATCAACGCTCAACGAGCGCGGAACTTACCCTCGAGATATGCAACCTCGGATCGGAGGCAATGGAAAATTGCCCCTGGCTTAAAGGGGGATAGGGCAACGGAAAGTTGCCCCTGGTTTGGACGGTAACTTAGGGCAACTTGTGGCAATGTATGGCAACGGAAAGTTGCCCCTTGTTTGGATGATGCCTCGGCACGTTGTAAGCCAGTCTTTGTTGACGACGATCGGACCCTCAGGCGCGGAGGAGTCGAAGATGGTTTGAATCAATATATGGACACAGTCACCTGGAAGGTGCTGGTGATTTGGACTTCAAGAGGAAGTTAATCACGTAATTCCGGGTTGCTGCAACCGAGATTTTGGATTCGAAGGAGGCAAAAGTAATCAAAATCATGACATGGACTGAGACACTATGGAAGCGTTGGGGGCTGGACTTCAAGATGAAGTTGCCTACGTATCCCAAACATGGGAATCAAGCCTTACGTAGTTCCGGTTAAGGTACACTCGGGTATTTTAACCTTCACTGTTTAGGCTCTAACTTTTGCCAAGGCGCCCAATGTGGGTTTTCGACCTTGCGAGCTATGTTTTTTTTCTTTCTTTTTCTCTTCTTTTCTTTTGCATTTCTTTTCTTTTGCTATTGTTTTTTTTTTTTTTCTTTTTTTGCTTCTTCGTATTTTTCTTTTTTTCTTTTTCTTTGCTCTAACTTTTGCCTGGGCCGCCCTTCCGGGTTTTCGGCCCAGCGAGCCTCTCAAAGGGTAAAAGTGTAACAGGTCTATGCCAAATGGTTTTCAAGTCGAAGCCCTCTGTATCCAAGGGAATGACTGTTGTATTGACTTGCAGAAGAATTTATCACGGTTGCTTCTCGAGCTTTGCTTAGTGGGATCTAATCTTCCTGATCTAACTTTGACGCCTCTTGCTCGAGGGCTGCCTCGAAATGGGCCACACAGGCGTTTCATGGCACTGAATGCTTTGAACAGATTCCGATTTGCAACATGTAAATCAAATCTCGAGACTGGGAGCGATCCTGGGCTGCACCATCTCAAGAGCGGTTCCACACAGGTCTTCGCGAGACTACGCAAAATATCTTGTTTTTAAAAGTCTTTAAGAAAGCGACAAATCACTCATGTTGAAGATAGTGTGGAACCAGTCTGGATCAGGCCAGGGTCCTTCTCAGTACTCACACCGACAAGCATGATTTCGTTCATTAAAAGCTTAGCAGGCCTCTCTTTCTCTCAAAATGATCAAAATTTTGCAAAAACCCGAGGAATTCCTTCCTCTTCGTTTTTATCACCGCAGTGTTCGAAAAGGGTTTTTATGAAAAGCTTAGGTCATTATGACGATGTTTAAGGCACTAGAGAGCAGGTGAAATGCACCGTCGTTCCATTCAAATTCTCTGGCACGGTTGGTTCGAACAGTAACAAATACGAAACGTGATAGCCACAGTTGTTTCATTCAGATTTGGTAGTATAACCGGCTCCTCGGCAGCAATTAGGCTCAAAAAGCAAAAGCAACTAATTACAAGACAAAATGGTGTTTGAGGCAACAACCCCGGAATCACCTGGTATACTATACAAGAGGGACTGACTCGTTACGACAAGACAGACCCCGTAAGCAAAAAGACTGACTCAATACAGAGAGACAGACTCAAAAACAAAACAAAAGACTGACTCGACACCCAAGTCAGGACTTACAAAACTAGCATTGACAGGTGCTCAAAAATGCGTGCCGAATGCCACATCCAAAAATGTACGAATCGCGCCCTTGGCGGTTCACCTTCTGATTACATACTTGCAGCATCTGTACCCCCAAAATCCACCAACTGAGTGGTGACGGACTTTGCTGAGGTAAGGGGGAGGATAACCTCGTTGTCAATCAAATGTTGTCCCTCGTCTTGGGCGGAAGCGATTAATCGGTAGCATGGCGGTCTGGCGGTGGTACGACAAGATCTTGGTAGGGTCATGAGTGTCGAGATTCTTGGGAGAGGCCGAGGCTCGGGGTTTAAGGTGTCCCCTCTCGGCAAGGATTTGAAGCGCCTTGGACAATGGCATATAGAGCATGGAAGACCTGCGCCCAGGCGGTATTTTGGAAATCTGAGCACTCTTGCTAGATGCCTTGGCGAACGGATCGGCGGAGTGCGGCCTTGGGTTTGATCCTTCCCGGATGCGAGGTTGGGAGCGGGAACAAGCTGTTTTGGCATGACGGGGCCTATCGATTCTCGATTGGAGTTGCCCTCGGGCGGAGTAGGGAAAGCATCCTCCACAGCTTTTAACATAACTGCGGATATCCGTTGCTTGTTCATCCCTCCGACTTTCAAAGCCTCTACGCCAGCGGTTGTTCGATAAATTAAACATCTGCCTTCATCTTGCCTTTGTCTCGCCTCGGCTTGATCTAGAGTTTGGTTCGATGCGTCGTTGCCATCTCCGGTTGGTCGAGTTCAATTACAATTCATCGATGGCGGGGGCTCTTGGGGTATAAAGCCTCCGGCATATGGTGCAGCTGGTGGCGAAACAGACATCCCAGAGGCGAGATCCGCCACGGACCTTTGAAGATCACCTATCATTCCCATTAGTTCAAATGTAGTAGGCTCGCGAGCCTGATATAGTTGAAGATCACCTATCATAACCGTGATATCCGTTTTTGAAAACATTACATGCTCTTATTCCAATTATTAGCCTAGAATTACTATGTTATGCGCGCAGCAAACAAGTATAGACTAGATTGCCTAATTTGGAAATAAACATTGCATATCCGTTCGTTTCGAAAATGCTTTGGAATTTGTTACTCGCGAGTAGACTAAAACACGGATTTCAACGAGCTTTTCCAACTTAAGCAATCCAACCTCCACCCACAGGCATTCAAACAGTTTATCTCATATAAGCACTTAGCCGCATGGTAAGCATACTGTCATGTCAACATTCACACGCATGCGATATGTTAAAGCATAAATACTTACATTGTACTCCGTGCCAAAATAATAAACTAGTTAGCAAACATGCATGTCCCTAGGTCATGTTAAGTGGCTAATGCAACACACGCAAGGATGCAATTTAGAGTAGGCTTGGCTAACCCTAAAGATGGCATGCGGAATACACTTTATCCGATGCACGTATTCAATTTGGAATTGAAAATACAATGCAGTTTGTATGGTGTACCGAGCCCGATGCATGTTTAGACAAATGCAAGGATGCACGCATGCATTGCATAAGGTATGCTAAAATAGACATGCCCTAATCTACCATTAAAAGCAGGTAAATAAAAGGGAGAAAGAAATGGGGGTTGGAAAACATACATGCCACTCACCCACACTTATTACAGATTTGCCCTCGCTCGGAGGGACCAAAAGAATAATACAAATAATTAACTACGCAAGCTAATTAAATATTACAAATTAATTAAATTGACAAAATAATTAATCTAAGAAAAACAGTAAACCGCCTCGGGGCGAGGGCCCAATGCAGCACGTGCCCGGGTTCCGCTCGGAATTGCACTGCCATGCCTAGCTTGCCTCTGTTTTCCCTGCTTTGCACCTCAGAAGACTGCCAAAGCCTCAGAACTACTTCCTTGGATGCTGGGGATCACCACCGGCTAAACAGAACATCCACCGGCTGCTATCTGTGGCCATCGGCACAAAATATACCCATCGGCTGTTGATTGACTGCCGATCGGCACTAAATACTGCCGGCCGGCAATGAATTCTCGAGAACACGCAACTCACAAAGAGACGGCAAAACTTGCATGGCAATGCAATTCAAAGCATATATGCACTAAACACACCCCTTGTCATACTAATGACTCAAAGGAAGATGTGCCTCGATTTTCGGACCACCAATCACGCATTTCCATGCATGATGGCCCAAAGAACCAAGTATGCAACTTTAATTTCAAATGCATACAAACCAATCAAACAAAGTGAGACCCAATTCCCATCACCAAGTCAAGGAACAAGGCATGCATGCCTATGTGTGCAATCCTAAGCATGCCAACTAGGGATGCAACATGAGCATGTAGACAAACAATGCAAGCATACAAGGGAACATGCAATAGCATACAAGCAAGTAAATAATGGTCTTACCCATGACCTAGGCAACTCCAAGTAGGCCTAAAATCAGTAGCCAAATGCTAAGACATGAGGGCCAAACACATATACACACATGCACATGTTAAAGCACCAACACTTAAGCATAATAAAGCAACTCTTAAACGCATTTAAGAGGCACAAATATGGGCCATTAGCATGCAATTTAGGCTTTGAAATCATGCTATAAAGTGATGCGAAATCATGTTTAAACAAGACAAGCAAAACATGCGCACATAGGTTCAACATTTCAAAGCAAGCCAATAAGGCATTGAACTACCCTTATGCAAAACAAATATGGCATGCGTTGAACAACCCAAAACAGATTTTTAGCATGTAAAACTAAGCCCAAAGGACCACTTAGATGGCATCTAAATGGCTCAACTAGGAAGGCATGCACAAATGCTAAGACATGAGGCATAAGGCACAAGCTTCCGAAGCATCAAAGAGGCATGCAAGGCAATCAAACAAGCATGCTAAATGGACTGAAATGACATGCTAAATGGTTCCAAACCATTGAAAACAAAACAAGCAAGGCATGCTACATATTTGTGCTCTTAAGGCCAACAAGGCAAATACAAAGAGGTTACAAGATACATGCTAAGATTGACCAAAACAACTTAGGACAGACCTAAAGCATGGCAAAATAAGCATATACGCTTCATGGATCTAGGCCTAAAACATGCTCAAACTAGGGCTAACAACCTAGGCATGTTAAGGGACCAAAGAGGCATTACAAAGCAGGTAAAAGTACGTGCAAGTCTTGAGGACGGTCAAAAATGGGGTGTCTACAATAAGTGGTTAGGTGAAAAGGTCTCACCCTCAGTGGATGTAGCTCGGGCTCAGGTCCTAGAGGATAGATCTCTTTTTCCTTAATATTGGCGACGATGTCCTCTGTCGCCCCATCAGCCTCATCAGCTATAGGCTCCTTGATCTCTACAACAGGTAAAAGTACGTGTACCTTGGGAGGGGAACCGTTGTGTGGAAGGGCATCCGCCATGTGAAGATAGTCGGTGGTGGGTGAAAATGATGAAAATGAGGGAAAAAGGGCAAATATATCAAAAGTCGAACCCTAGGAGAGAGAAAATGAGAGAAAAAGTCAAAACCCAGGAAAAAGTGTGGGAACCAAGAAGAATACGAGGGAAATGAATCCAAAGCAATAAAAAACCAATCGGGTGGCCGGCCAGCTAGGTAGGTTGTCGGTATCCAACTCTTGTGGCTGGCCGATCTCTTTTCTGTTCCAGAGTTGGTTTTTGCTATTCTCATGCCTAATCTATGTAGGGGAGGTTCTGTTTTCACCTTGATAAGGAAGAATGAAGTGTGTGAAGTTGTTTCAGATTTCAAAGATCCCAAGATTGTGCCTCGGTTGCACCATCTTGAGACACGCCGTTTCTCCAATACATGAACATGCCCCGATCACAAGCCAGAGCAAATTGTATCCTTTTGTAAGTAGTTGGAGACCTCCGTACTGTAAGTCGGAGAGTGAAATATGAGGTGTTTTCCAAAATAACACCGCTTTACTTTACCTTTTTTTAGAGTATTATTTTTATTGTACACATTGTATCCTTTTGCATCATGCATTTGTCTTGTACTATTTATCCTTTTATGTCGAGGTGTATTAGGATCTTTGTCCCTCATTCTTTTCTCGAGACGTATGAACCACGTTCCCAAGTGGTTTTCTTTCCTTGTAACATGTGAATCATGTTCCTGGGCAGCTTTCTTTCCTTGAGATACATGAGACGTAATCTCGGGAGATCTATTTCTTGGGATATGTGATGGCATATCCCTGTACGTGCATGATAGGATGTTCCCTGCCATCTCTCCAGTGGGGGGTGCTTTCGATAGCACCGCTTTTGTGCATCTTTTCTATTACATCGCATGGAACATGCATCGTATCATATTTATTTCTTATCCATTGTATCACATGATGTTGTATCCATGTGCATCATGCTCTTTGTGCTCACCCTTATCATATGAGTACGATTTAGCTTGCACCCTCCACTGTCTCTGGGTGAGACAAAGTTTGGAATGGAGGTTTTTTCTCCTCTTTGCGCAAAGCGTAGTTTGGCTTGCACCCTTCACCCTCTCTGTATGAGACGTAGTTTGGAATGGAGTTTTTCTCCTCTTTGTGCGAGGCATAGTTTGGCTTTCACCCTCTACCTTCTCTACATGAGACGTAGTTTGGAATGGAGCTTTTCCCTCTCTACACGAAGCGTAGTTTGGCTAGCATCCTTTCCTCTTATCATGTGAGTGCGATTTGTCTTGCACCCTCTGCCCTTTCTACGTGGGACATAGTTTGGAATGGAACTTTCCCCTTTTTTATGTGAAGCATGGTTTGGCTTGAATCCTATCACCCTGATCATGTGAGCGTGGTTTTGCTTGTATCCTGTCACCCTGATCACGTGAGTGTGATTTGGCTTGTACCTTTTGTCCCTTTTGTGTAATATGTAGTTGATGCGCGTTCCAATCTTCCCCTCCTCTCCGTATGTAATACGGGGAGACATTTCTGCGACTTGCACTACCTCATTATTTGCTTATTTCTTTCCATGTGAGACCCGACTTTCTTTCTATTTTGATTTAAGCTTTTCATTTATGTTTTTGCATTGCTTATTGCATTATTTTACATGATCATGAGTTTTCAAAAGTAGCTAGCTTCGCGCAACGTATGAGTCCAACTTTCAAATACATCTTTTTTGCATATCATTTGCATCTTGCATCTGAAGTATGCTGGTTTGATTCCTTGCAAAGGGATGCGTAGGCAACTTTCAAGTTCAACTAATTGCATTTATGTTTTTATTGCTTGCCCAAGTCTTATGGCCATGTCGAATGGATCGTTTTGGGGCCTTGACATTCACTCACGTCATTTCATGACTTTGAGCTCTGTCAAAGAGGGGCAACTGTAGACACCCCATTTTTGACTAACCTTAAGAATTGAGCGCTTCAGGTTGAACACTTGATGATGAAATACTACGCTATACAAATGTTCGATTTCCTCAGCAAGAAGCTTCTGTTTTGAGCTTCAGAGCCTAGAACCTTGCACCCTCCTTTGGACCAAAACCTAATTTTTTTCTAGCTTAACCACTCAAAGCCCTGCTGGCCAACAAGTGGCTGGCAGGCCAACTTTTAGTGACCAGCCGCCCCCCTACATGGCGCTGTTTCATATTTACCGATGATATTTTTTTTTGCCGTTTGTTCGGCCGGGTTTTCTCGGGGCAGATATTTTTTTTTTAAATTTGTTCTCCCATATGCATACCGGTGGCTCATCTGAGATATTTCCGACAGAGGCACCTATTTTTCTATATATATATATGGCCATCCCTTTTGATTTGAGGTTAGAAAAAATTTCCAAACCTTAAAAACTTGCCAAACACTCTCCCTCTCTATCTTGCAATATACATACACTTCCTAAACGAAAAATTTGAGGCTCCTTGCTGAGGTTCTTGAGCTAAAATCTCAGCTCTTGAGAGTGAATACCTTGTGGTTTGTGAACAAAAGAGTAACTCCTCTTCAAGAGGTATAACTTTGGCCATCTTTACATTACTTCTTCCCTCTCTTTTCTTGCTGTTTTTACACTATTTTTAGACTATATTTGGTGGGCTGAAACTTGTGATTTAAAGCTACCAAAGGTGGAGGGGTTAATCACTCTTTCTTGAACCTTATTCCATAAGCTTTTATCCTTGTGTTTCCCATTTGTTTCCCAACTTTTGGTCCCTGATTTTCAGAGTTTTTAAAGGCCAAAACATGTGTTTTTAAGGTCCAAAACATGGAGAGGTTAGCCACCCTTCCTTAGGCTTGCTTACTAGTTTTAATTCTCTCTCATTTTGCTCACTTTTTTTAGCTTTTCAAACTAAATTTTCAGCATTGTTTTATGAGTTTCGGGACTGTTTTGATGTGTTTACTTTATTCATGCTTTGAATATTATACTAGTGTTGTTGTAAGTCCTCGTAGGTTTGGTGGTTTAGGCCTTAGATACCAATCTATTCGAGTTGATAGCTTTTATTTCATAGATTTCATACATGTGCTCACACTTGTAATAATCATCTCTGCAACCTCCTTCCTTTCTTGGTTTTCTTTCTTTTTTTAAGAGTAGTTTCAAACAATTGATTGTTGTTTAAGGCATGAGAAAGAGACCTTCCATGCTTAATGGTTTAATCTCTTTGGAGGTTCATTACCAAGGCATTATATCTCTCTCATGCTAAGGACAACTTCTTGTTTGACACTTCTCTTTATTAGTGGACGTAACTCTCACTTTTTGACAAAATGAATAAAGAATGGAAATGTAATCTTAAAAGAGGCTAATAAAAATGGTAAAAGTGGTAAAGAAGTTAATAAAATTGAGTTAGGTTTAATCAGACGTCAGTTGAACCTATTGCGTCTTGACTCATTGCGTACTCTCTAGTGATGTTCAATGGTTCAAGAAGCATGTCCACCCCTTTCTTTGAGGTAACTCCATGATAAGAAAGAGGTGTTGTTAGTCTCTTATTTCCAGTTATTAACCTTTTGTCCTATCAATTAATAAATCATCATGCAATACCAAAAACACTTTCAATTTCATGATAGAGAGAGGTAGAAAAGACAAACACCTCCTGGAAACACTTGTTTTTGCTCTGTTTCATTTTTATGGTAGCAGGGTAGTACCAAAAACCAGTGGTTAGCCGGCTACCCTTCCATCCGGCTGACCACTTTTCAAGGCTGGCCGGCCACTCCATTTTATGCAGGCAGTGCCGTTTTCATGGCAAAACAGACCAGAGGCTAGGGTAAAAATAGATAATTTTTTGACTGCAAAACAAAACAGTTCTAGCAGCAAAACATAGAAGTTTTCTGGCAGATATTATTGTTCTTGCATGTGTGACTTTTCAATTCCCATAGTCCTTTAAATAATGTTTGTTTTAATAGTAATATATTGTGTTTGTGGCTCCATTTGAAACTTGTAATAGCTAGGTAATTAATTAGTTAATTCGATGTTGTAATAATTAGATTAAATTCGAACATTCAGACCCTCTTGTACGATGGTGCACTTGTAATATTGTGTATGTCTTCCAACCCCCATTTCTTCCTCCATTTTATTTACTTGCTTTCGATGGTTAAATATAGCATCATATTTTGGTTTCATTGGTTTCATGCCATTGCCATGCTTCGTATCCATGATTTGCATACATTGGGTTCGGTTCATCATTTTTAATCTTGTTGTTATTTCCTACTTAATTGAATACGTGCAATATCATATGCTTTGAGTTGAGTCATATGCCATGTTAATAAACCGAACCTAGTAGTTGCATTTTGTATGTGTTACATTAGTCACTTGCATATTAGAGCATGCATTTTTTTAACTATTTTCTTCTATTTTGGCTCACCTCGATTGAGTACTAGGTGAGCATTTCTTACTTTAGCATATTGCATGTGTGTTAGTGTTGTCATATCAAACATGTTATTATAAGGCTAAGTGCTTATTTGATATATCTCTTGAATGCCTGTGGTTAAAGGCTTTTTCCGCTTAAATTGGGATGATTTGATTAAATGTACATATGAGCTCGTTTTTTCAAGTGACACATATCCAAAACACTTTTTCAAACAAATGTGAAATCAAAACATTCCAAAGTAGGTGAAATAGTCTATACTTGTGTGCATAGTAAGTTAGCGTTAATAATCAGAACAAGAGCATATAATGTACATAAAAATTACATCATGATTAGTAGAGGCTGGTCTTTGATCGGGTGAGTGGGGTGGTCAATTCCTGACCTTCCCCTCTTATACCTAAGTTCCCGAGTCGAGACACTTTGGTTATGACAGACAAGTGGCCTTTGGCACAAGTCACGGGTTTCCTAAATTTCTCAAAAATATTTAGGTGGCGACTCCGAAATCTAGCAATGTAGTCCATTTCTAGTACCTTTAATGTTTAAAATGGATTTTTCTAAAAATTTTTGGATTTGGACTCATTCGTGTTTTATCCATTTCACATTGCATTTGTGAAATCAGATTCAGAATCATGGGAGATCAAACTGCAGGGCTATAGTATCCGAGGAGACTAAAACCCTCCGAGGAGCACGAAAAGCAAGCTACAGGTTGCTGCTAGTGCTGTTTGTGCAACGTTATTCTTGGGTTTATTCTTTAGTTTTGCTTGCTTTTTCTCTCTTGAAGGTTGTGCAAGTTTATTTTGTATTGTTTTTGGCTAGTCTATTGAATGTTCATAGCCCTTGTTTCGTTATGTTGCAAATGAACATTCCTTTGTGCGGTTTATTTTAGGATGATTCTCTTTATAGTTTATTTGGTTTAGTTTATTTGTTTGGTTTTGTTTTTCTTGTATAGCTTTAGTTTTCTTTTTGTTGTTGTTGTTGTTGTTGTTGTTGTTGTTGCTGTAATGCCTGGGGAATACCCCTTGTATATCTCTATATGTTATCATTTTATTTTATGACTTATTAAAAAAAATTACTTATATTGCTTTTATGATTTTTCTTTAATTAATTACTAACCAATCAATGTTATGTCTTTAAAACAATGCCCCATAGACACCCTCGTGGCTTGACATGCGAGTTGAAGGTTCAAGCAATGGTTGAGAAAAATGGAAAGCTTAAAGTTCCCATACCACAAGAGTATCGTGCGCCAATGGGGAATCATGCCTCTCAATTAGTCTCCAAAATTGGTGTTTAGCTCCAAACACACTTGCCAGACTTTAGCATTCACAGGTGGAAACATGTCAACGAAGAAGTTACGACACCTATGTTTTAGCATCTAACGGTAAAAGTGGTACATAATTGATTAAAGTCATGTAATATAATTAATTATGACTTACAATATTTGTGGCTGTTTCTAGGATCAATTTGATATGGAAGGTGAATCCATGGATGTTAGCAAAGCGGTGGCAACAAAGTGTGGACGGAGCTTGAACACCAACACCTACAAATTACAAATAAAATACCTGAACCTTAAGAGTGCCAAGGGAGAGGAGTATGCTAGAAGCCACCCACTGCCTGAATGTGACCTCGAGAAATGCAAAAACTTGAATGATAGGAAGTGGAATGATACCAGTTGGCTGGTAAACTTTTCTTATATTTATGTATTGTTGACAATTACCTTGTCTTCCTAATATATATATATATATTTCTAATTGGAACTTGCTCCTTGTAGATGCAATCAAAACCTAACATTGACAATTGTGGGAGCCAAATGGTTAGAGGAACAATCTCGAATACTTGGTGAGCCGGTGACTGAACGGCTATACTCTGCTCAATTAGGACGCCGAATAATTAGGCGAGGATAAGGGAGGCGTATCTCAGCTTGACGCAAGCCGGCACATATCCCGCAGGGATACGGGGCCGAATAGGATAGATAGGCCGTATTTGGGTCCCTCCCTAGAGCTGAATAGAGGAATAGATAATGATTGAAAAAGTAGGACCAGGCCTAGAGGCCCAGAGAATGGATATAAATACAAGAGTTTCAGATTTGCAAAGGTATGTAAGAATCACTTCTAAAAATTTAGTAAACAAGTTTTCTTGAGCAGAGGAACTGACTTGCCCGTCGGAGTGCTAATTCCGGCACCCCCGACCGGAGTGTTCTTATCTTTTCAGGTGACTAGCTGAGGATCATTGGCGTCTTTCAGGATCCAAAGAGTATTTCCAAACCCTTTCACCACAATTGGCGCCGTCTGTGGGAATACTCAAATATATCCATGAACGACGTGACTAAAGATCCTCCGATAGCCACTGACGAGATCGCACACAGAGGCGATCTAACTCCGGCAAGTTCGCTCGGAAAGAAAACCGTCGCGCGGCGACGTGCCTCGAACGCTAGCCCACCAACGATTTCAACGACGGAAACGATGCAAGTGACCATAGAACAAGCCAGACAGACCAAACAGAGTTTGGACGACGTCATCGCTGAGAACGAACGCCTTCGCCGTGATCTGGCCTTAGAAAAAGCAAAGTCCAAGCAGGCAGGGCTCAAGGTTCCTGAGCGATTGCCGCGGTCAGGTCCTCAACGACCTCGGGGCCAACAGCTCGATGCCGACGCTCGCTGCGCCTTAACCGATTCCCTTGATGAGGTAACAGAGGATGCATATCGCCCAAGAGGCGTCCCGCTTGACACCGTACATATGATATACAGCCTACCGATAGCCCCGACTGTACATGCAATCCAGTCACTTCCAAACCCCCAGCATCAGCTTACACTAATAAAGCGACCCCGGCCCCGAGAGGCGCCAAGCATCACCTTCGACGACTCTGATTTGAGCGGTATAACACTCCCTCACGTAGATCCTCTAGTTGTCGCGCTACGCATAAACAGGTTCACCGTCGAACGCGTCCTTATTGACCAGGGAAGCACTTCAGAGGTTATGTACTATAAAACCTTCATCAAACTCAGGTTCAACGTTTCGGATCTGACTCCAGCTCCATATCCACTATTCGGCTTCAATGCCAACCCGGAGTACCCTTTGGGAAAGATTAGTCTACCCGTTCGAGCTGGCTCCAGAACGGTGGACGTGGAATTCTTGGTCGTCAGGCTGCCGTCGCCGTACAATCTCATTATGGGGCGATCATGGTTGCATACCTTGCGGTCCGTGGCTCTCAGCGATCAGCGAACTGTTACCTTCGCCGCCAAGTCGGCGAAGGCTGAAGTAAACTCCATTGAAGTGCCCAATCGAGATCTGGGCGACTTCGAGGCGTCAACCAAACGAAAAGGCCACGGAAGATTTAGACGGGTTGACATTGATGGAAGCGGATAAGTTTTTATGATCGGCGCCTCTCGAGCCAGTCGAGCAGGCGATTGATCACTTTCTTACTCGGCAACCTCGACGTCTTCGCATGGACTCCATACGAGATGCCGGGAGTAGACCTGTCAGTCTCTCAGCACCACCTCAATGTCGACCCCCGGTGCAGGCCGGTCATTCAGAAAGGCCGGCGATCCTCCGCAGAACACACCGCCGCCGTTGTCGAAGAAGTTGACAAATTGCTTGACGCTGGGGCAATTAGAGAAGTCACCTACCCCACATGGCTCTCCAACACAGTGGTGGTGAAAAACAAGAATGTAACTTGGCGAGTGTGCGTCGATTTCACGGATCTGAACAAAGCTTGCCCCAAAGACTGCTTCCCCTTACCTAGAATTGACCAACTCGTTGATGCGACGGCGCGCCACCGGCGCATGAGTTTCCTCGATGCCTACAGAGGCTACCATCAGATCGCCATGAGTCCGGATGATCAGGACAAAACTGCATTCCTCACTCCAAGAGGAACCTACTGCTACAGGGTTATGCCTTTTGGACTGAAGAATGCAGGGGCAACTTACCAAAGACTGGTCACCACGATGTTCAAAGAACAGCTCGGACACACTATGGAAGTGTACATCGATGACATGGTGGTCAAATCCAAAGAAGAACAAAACCATATAGCCGATCTGGAAAAGACATTCAACACCCTACGCAAATATAGAATGAAGCTAAACGCTTCCAAATGTGCCTTTGGGATCGGCTCCGGCAAATTCCTAGGTTATATTGTCAACCACCGAGGAATCGAAGCCAACCCGAGGCAAGTCACAGCAATTTTGGAACTAAGTTCCCCCCGTTCAGTGAAAGAGGTCCAAAAGTTGATGGGAATGGCTGCGGCACTCAACCGGTTCATCAGCGATCTACAGATCGCTGCAGACAATTCTTTCAGACATCGGCAGCGAGCTTTTGAATGGTCCGGCTGAATGCGGCGACTTTTAATGAGCTTAAGACCTACCTCGGACAAGACCCTTCTAATAACACCCGCCATTGATGACCTCCTCATTCTATATCTGGCCGGTCTTGCAACAGGCGCCATATTATTAAAAGAGGAGGAGGCAAAGAATACCAAAGGTATTATGTGAGCAAGGCAATGGTGGACGCCGAAACACGCTACCTACCGCTGGAAAAACTCGTCCTAGCGTTGGTCATGGCAGCAAGAAAACTGATGCATTACTTCCAAGGACACAGCATTAGGGTGCACACAGACTATCCCCTCCGATCAGTGTTACGGAATGCAGAAGCATCAGGATGTGTTTCGAAATGGGCTCTCGAACTCGGCCAATACGACATCCAATTCTTACCCAAAACTGCAATCAAGGGGCAGGTGCTTGCTGACTTTGTTGCCGAATTCACAGGAGGGCTTGCCGACCTCAAGCCTGATGACATCCAGCTAAAGGCCGCAGTTCGGCCAAAGCCAGATTGGAGAATATATGTCGGGGACATTTGGCAGTTATACTGTGATGGATCGTCTAACCAACGGGGCAGCGGCGCCGGCGTCGTAATCATGTCTCCAGACGGCGCAGTAATTGAGCAGGCTGTCAAGCTCGGCTTTGAAGCATCAAACAACGAAGCCGAATATGAAGCCCTTTTAGCCGGATCGGGAACGCAGACTTTCGGTCTTGGCTGTTGGTGTTTTGTGACTCAAAATTGGTAATCAACCAATTGAAGGGGGAGTACGCCGCACGGGACGAGCGTATGGCGGCCTATATGAAAACGGCTAACTCTTTGTTGATGAAATTCGACCATCATGAACTAAACCAAATAACACGCGACCAAAATACACACGCGGATGCCCTGGCTTGCTTAGCCTCCGCCATCAACTCCGAGCTCAAGCGTACCATCAAAGTAGGTTTCGTCCCAGAACCGAGTATAGGCCCTCCGGAAGAAACCCAAATCAACATTATAGAATCGGCTCCAAGTTGGAAGGATCCCATTGCCGCATTCCTTAGTTCTGAGCAACTCCCAGAGGACAAAAAAGAAGCACACAAGCTGCGAAACAAGGCCCTGCGGTACTACTTAGATCCACAAGGAGGGCTTTACAAAAAGTCCCTCTCTGGTCCATACTTGGAATGCGTGCACCCGGGCAAAGTGGAGGAACTACTACTGGCCGACGATGAGGGCCGCCGCACAAGATTATGTCAAGAAATGCGAACAATGCCAAAAATTCTCCCCACTAACCCATCAGCCGGTAGAAACTTTGAATTCCATCACAAGCCCATGGCCGTTTGCTCAGTGGGGCCTTGATATCGTAGGACCATTGCCGAGGGCCCCAGGCAACAAGCGATTTCTAATCGTACCAACAGATTACTTTACAAAGTGGGTCAAAGCGGAGGCTCTAACCCATATACGAGATTCTGACATTAAGCGCTTTGTGTGGAGGAACATCATTACGCGGTTCGGCATCCCAAGAGCATTGATCTCGGATAATGGTACTCAGTTCGATTGTGGCGTATACCGAGAATTGTGCAGCAAGTATGGTATTGAGCCTTACTTCTCTACGCCAGCCTACCCCCAAAGTAATGGTCAAGCGGAAGCTTCAAACAAATCCATCTTGGACGGCATCAAAAAGAGGCTGGAAAGTGCCAAAGGCAGATGGGTTGAAGAGTTGCCGAGCGTACTATGGGCCCATCGTACAACGCCGAGACGATCCACCGGAGAAACACCGTTTTCCCTATGCTTCGGAACCCAGGCAATCTTACCACCAGAGATCAGCTTACCAACTCTGCGATTGCAAGCCTTTGACACAGGCCGAAACGACATGATGCTCGCCCTGGACTTGGTTCTGATTGAAGAACGAAGAGACCGCGCTTTAGCATCCATGGCACGTTATCAGCAGCAGCTCGCTAAGTCATACAATCGGCGAGTTCAGTTGCGCCGCTATAATCCCGGAGAATTGGTTCTAAAGAAAGTACTACCAGCCGACCGGAGGTCGGTTGATGGGAAGCTCGGTCTGAACTGGGACGGCCCCTATCAGATAGATTCCGTCGCGGGCACAGGGGCATATCGGCTCTCGGACATGTCGGGAAGAAGCCTGCCACGGCCCTGGAATTCAACACAACTACGTAAATTTTATCAATGACCCGACCTGTGGGCTTGATACTTGTACATACGTCGTTGTAATGCAATGTTTCATGTTTTTACATGTTTGAGCTCAACACCTTAGGGCCGAATAAGTCTCCGGATTCGGAGCGCCCTTCGTGGATGTCACGATTGGCCAAAACAAGTCTCCGGATTCGGAGCGCCCTTCGTGGATGTCACGATTGGCCAGAACAAGTCTCCAGATTCAGAGCCCCCTTTGGTGCATGACACCTTAGGGCCAAATAAGTCTCCGGATTCGGAGCGCCCTTCGTGGATGTTACGATTGGCCAGAATAAGTCTCCAGATTCGGAGCCCCCTTTGGTGCATGACACCTTAGGGCCGAATAAGTCTCCAGATTCGGAGCGCCCTTCGTGGATGTCACGATCGGCCAGAACAAGTCTCCGGATTTGGAGCCCCCTTTGGTGCATGACACCTTAGGGCGGAATAAGTCTCCGGATTCGGAGCGCCCTTCGTGGATGTCACGATCGACCAGAACAAGTCTCCGGATTCGGAGCCCCCTTTGGTGCATGACACCTTAGGGCCGAATAAGGCCTTGTTTGGGAAACAAATATAAGTGCACTTATTTCATCTTTTTATCTTTTTTGGGTCACATCAATCAACATCTCCTCTCTACTTTTTCTACACATAATACAAGAAAAGTCAAAAAGTACACTTATTCTAAACTTCCCAAACTTGGCCTAAGTCTCCGGATACGGAGCGCCCTTCGTGGATGTCACGATCGACCAGAACAAGTCTCCGGATTCGGAGCCCCCTTTGGTGCATGACACCTTAGGGCCGAATAAGTCTCCAGATTCGGAGCGCCCTTCGTGGATGTCACGATTGGCCAAAACAAGTCTCCGGATTCGGAGCGCCCTTCGTGGATGTCACGATTGGCCAGAACAAGTCTCCGAATTCGGAGCCCCCTTTGGTGCATGACACCTTAGGGCCGAATAAGTCTCCGGATTCGAAGCGCCCTTCGTGGATGTCACGATTGGCCAAAACAAGTCTCCGGATTCGGAGCGCCCTTCGTGGATGTCACGATTGGCCAGAACAAGTCTCCGGATTCGGAGCCCCCTTTGGTGCATGACACCTTAGGGCCGAATAAGTCTCCGGATTCGGAGCGCCCTTCGTGGATGTCACGATTGGCCAGAATAAGTCTCCGGATTCGGAGCCCCCTTTGGTGCATGACACCTTAGGGCCGAATAAGTCTCCGGATTCGGAGCGCCCTTCGTGGATGTCACGATTGGCCAGAATAAGTCTCTGGATTCGGAGCCCCCTTTGGTGCATGACACCTTAGGGCCGAATAAGTCTCCGGATTCGGAGCACCCTTTGGTGCATGACACCCTAGGGCCGAATAAGTCTCCGGATTCGGAGTGCCCTTCGTGGATGTCACGATTGGCCCAAACAAGTCTCTGGATTGGGAGCGCCCTTTGGTGCGACACCTCAGGGCCGAATAAGTCTCCGGATTCGGAGCGCATTTTGGTGCGTGACACCTTAGGGCCGAATAAAATATTCTAAACGTTTATACCATGCCGTACAAAATATTCTAATCAAAATCTAAATATTCCAATAAAATGAATCGACGCGTCTGAACTAGAAATATTTCACGAATCAGAATATTTTACGATCAGAGACGGCAAGGGCAGATTTATTAATCTAAGCGGCCGCCTTCTCGCAGATGCCTCGGCCAGCCCACGAGTCCGAATCATTTGGCTCTTCACGCTCGAGCCCTGGCCAAGGCAAGGGCAGATTTATTAATCTAAGCGGCCGCCCTCTCGCAGATGCCTCGGCCAGCCCACGAGTCCGAATCATTTGGCTCTTCACGCTTGAGCCCTGGCCAAGGCAAGGGCAGATTTATTAATCTAAGCGGCCGCCCTCTTGCAGATACCTCGGCCAGCCTACGAGTCGGAATTGTAGATCTATTAACAAATATCTTCATAAAATTACAGAAACATCAGCACTTTGAACAGAATTCATAATCAGAACATTGAGCAGAATTCTTAACATTCTTGAACTACAAAAAAGTGTCAACGTCCACTTCTGTACCGTAACATTTTGTAATATCAGCCCGCATGAATAATGTCTGATAAACAAATACAAAATAAAAAAAATAAACGGAAAAAGTACTTCAAATCATAACAATTATGTATCGTAAAGATCAACCCTCGGAATCAGTCTCCAACGGATCGATGTCCACTTGCTCATACGGTATTGGCTCATTCAGTGAAACCCCAGCTACAGCAAGGGCCTTGTACCAACCATGTTTGAAACCCCGATTCTCAAACCGGGAGACCTGGTCCACATACTCGGCGAGTCCAGCCTCTCTCCCGGCTTCGAAAACTTTTGAATCGACAATCACCTTGGCCGCCTTCATTTCAGCCAATTCAGCCTCCAGGTTGGTAACTGTCTTTTGGGACAAGCCAAGTGCAGCTTCCATATCGTCGGCCTTCTTCTCGGCCTCCTCCCTCAACTTATCTGCGTCGCGAGTTCTCTCTACCGCGGCCTCTGCCCGAGAAGCCTCCTGATTTGCTCTTAAAAATTCGTCCTCGGCCCTTTTCCTCTGGCACCCAACTTGCTTTCGTAAACGACTAATTTCCTTGACGGCGTCAAGATGACACCGGCCTACATCGGCTATTCTACCAACGGCCTGCAAAAGCAAAATTCAAAAAACATAACGCGAACAATGTTTGGACGAAGTGAAGGAAAAATCAGAATACGTACCAAAAGGGCCGACTGGGCGGCTAACATTGTCGCATTCAAATCAGGTTCCAACTTGAAAACCCCCATATCAGACGGCAACGACAAAGACGTTGCCACGCCGAACGCAACCTCCGGGTCTCTAAGCGCCGAGGCGTCCGAAGAAACCGGCGTGTTTCCTACCATCGGTCGAATCACAAAGGGCACAACCTCACTCAATCCCTCCATTCGAGGTCGTTTGCCACCGTGATCTTCTGAATCGACCACACGATCCCTAACGCGTTTCTCCGCCTTTCCCTCAACATCATGAGCGGCTTCCCCAACCAACGCGGATTCGGCATTATGATTTGTCGCCGCCTCGTCAACAATTTCCAAGGATCTCGATTTGGTAACCGGCAGGGGATGTTCAGATTCAATGGTGGGTGGTTCGGTCGAAAGGCCCTCCGCTCTTCGCCGTCTTGACTAGCCTCTCCGCATTCGCCTTCTTAGCAAGTTTTGTCAGGCTTAACCCAGTCATGGTTGAACCTGAGATGGGAAGACTGTCCGAACGTTGAGGAACGTCGTCAACAGGAAGGTTCCCCCGCCCCGAAGCAGGTGGATCGGCAGAGTCCAATATCTCCTCAGATTCGGCCTCGGGCTGATCCGATTCGGCAGTATCGGATACTACAGTACTCTCCGAATCGGACCCTTGAAAACCTACCTGTCTCAAGTTTTTGAAGTCGGATAAAATACGAGCGACGACAAACTCTTCCCCCTTCGGAATCGGTATGTTCTCCGCTGCCGAAAGGTTGTATATGTAGGCTCGTAGCAAAGTAGAACGTGAGCCGCTCTTCCCTGCTTATGAAGACTCCGACGGCCGAAATAACTCAGAGCAATCCTAATGTCCGAGAGAACGGCATCGTCAGTTGAGGCTTGGACTCTCTTCAAGGCGTTCCCTGCACAAAACAAGCCGTAAGTCTCAAAGAAAGCAGGGCATGGCAAGAATGAACACATAGTAAGAGCAAGTGGGCATTCGGCGACCTGGTTCGCCCCTACGTCTAGGAATAGGATCGACACGATCCTCCCCTTCGCCGAACTCCCAGTTGCCGCGGACAACGACCATGACGTCATCGACTCGTTTTCCAGAGCTGGAAAGCATAGTGATCAACTGATGATCTGTATCCTTAGCTCTGAGGAAGTAACGCCCGTGCCGACCAGAGGATTTGGCCAAAGCGTAACAGTGCCGGATGGCAGGAATGCCAAGATTAATTCCAAGGCAACGATTCAGTGCCACGACCCCCATTATAATTCTAAAGAAATTCACATTGGGCTGGGAAGGGATCAAATCCCAATGGCGAAGAACAGCTCTCAGAAACGGATGAAGGGGAAAGCGGACTCCACCCTCCGCAATTGACAAAAGGGGAAAGACAATCGTGGTTTCATCCACCCTCTCCATGTCAAGAGTGTCGTCCGCCACAAGTGATAAGTAGACATCGTCAGGAATTGAGAAATGGCGTCTAAAACCAACAATTCGATCTGATGAAAGAAGGTCTTTCAAGTGTTTCGCCATAACCTACTAACTATAGGAACATGCAGCGGAATAAACAAACAAAGAAAAGCTCCAGAACAGGGGAGAGGAAAACTTACAAAAATGAAGAGAGTATCACGGATGGAAGATTTGCGAGAATGATTGAAGAAACAACCCGACAACCAAACTTCATAGAACACGGATTCGAAAGGACATCAGATTTTAAGTCATAATAAATAAAGCGTGTATGAAGAGGCGGGAAGTTGAGATGATGACTAAAGGGGGAATAATTAAACGCTCGCGTGAAAAGTCCAACTCCCAAACCGCGGTACGGAGTATTCGAAAATCGGAACCAAGCGTTTCACCCAACTATAATTGACAGAACGCTTGGGGGGCAATTGTGGGAGCCGAATAGTTAGAGGAACAATCTCGAATACTTGGTGAGCCGGTGACTGAACGGCTATACTCTGCTCAATTAGGACACCGAATAATTAGGCGAGGATAAAGGAGGCGTATCTCAGCTTGACGCAAGCCGGCACATATCTCGCAGGGATACGGGGCCGAATAGAATAGATAGGCCGTATTTGGGTCCCTCCCTAGAGCTGAATAGAGGAATAGATAATGATTCAAAAAGTAGGACCAGGCCTAGAGGCCCAGAGAATGGATATAAATACAAGAGTTTCAGATTTGCAAAGGTATGTAAGAATCACTTCTAAAAATTTAGTAAACAAGTTTTCTTGAGCAGAGGAACTGACTTGCCAGTCGGAGTGCTAATTCCGGCACCCCCGACCGGAGTGTTCTTATCTTTTCAGGTGACTAGCTGAGGATCATTGGCGTCTTTCAGGATCCAAAGAGTATTTCCAAACCCTTTCACCACAACAATAGAAAACAATTAAAGATAAAGCATAGATGTGTGTCAAAATCTCTCTCTGTTAGGGTACTTGAGGCGGTATGCCTTTTTTAATTTTTTTTCCCTTTTTTTTAAAAAAAAGATGATTCTACTACTATCATTCTTATTTAACTTACTAGTTGAAGGACAAAAAAAATCAGACAATCGCAAATGGGGGCCAATTGCCAGAGTTGCCATGTGTTTACAAATCCACACACTTTAATGATGTCACAAAACAGTGGATTTCTCTGGAGTGCAAAAAGAATTATGTATGTATATTTACCTTTTGTATTAGGGTGATTGCAATTTTTATTGTATCTTTATTCATTTTTCAATTTTTTTTTTTTTTTTTGAATGACAGGATAATATGATAAAGATCCAAGTTGAACATTGCTTCCAACCTATTGTGGTTCTAATTACTCTAGAGGAGCTATCTCTGAAGGTGCTCAAGCCAAGGTCAAGATATGTTAAAGGACTTGGGTTGAGACATTCCTTCTCTGTCAGGACTACTAGTGCTTCGACTGACAGTGACTATGTGAGGCGTCTAGAGATGGAAATTCAGTCACAAAAGGAGTAAATTACAGCACAAAAACATGAAATTCAAGCACAAAATAAAGAGATAGGGAACATGAATAGGTCAATTGAGGAGCATTTGGAGATGACATCAAGCATCATGGAGTTTCTTAAGAAGCAAGGTTTCAAAGGACAATTTAGAGGAGGAGATATCCCATGAACTCGAACCTTGCCTTTTTGGTAAGTCTCGGTTGTTTTATCTTTTTATTTTTCTCATGTTGGTTACTATATACTAGTTCAAGCACAACAGCTTGACTAATTATTAACTAAGATTTAACAAGTTTCAAGATGTATTTAATGAAAATATATTCATTATCAAATTCTTAGTTAGCATGACCCTAGTTAAAATACACACTAACCAAAGTAGAGACAAAACTATGTGTTTACTTTTTTTGTGTATTTTTGCTAGGTAGTGTTGGAGTTGCTCTAAGTTAGTGATGTGATTAGTAGGACCTTGCCATGTAGAAAGGAACTTCTAATTGATAAGCTAGAGTCATTGTGTACACAATTTGTGTTGACATGGATAGAGCTATTATTTGGAGCAATTATTTGCTAGGCTTTGATGTCTCTGTAACCCAGCTTTTGATATCTATGTGGATAATTTTCACTTTAGAGCCTTCATGGAGATATGCAAGCTCGTTTGCTATTCCCAATATGATGTTGAATAGCTGCTTGTAGCGTATAATTTGATTCTTGTTCTTATTTGCATGGAATAAAAGAGTGTCACCACTTAAAGATACAATTGAAAGAAGTTGCAAGGATATCTCAGGTTTTGTTTTATATGCTTTTGTCAATTATAATATAGCCAAAAAACAAAAAAAAACAAAAACAAAAAAGTTACAAATTTCGGGTCATAGTCATGTGAAACTCCATAAGGGAGTAGGATTAATCTCATATAGACAAGTTGATGATAAAAGCAGTAATAGTTAAGAGTTTTTTTTTGGAAACTCTTAAAACATATAAGTAGAAAAATGGCACAAGGAAGGCATGTTTGCGTGGTTTGTTATGTGCTATGATTATATGAATACATCTGTAACTACAATTTTGAGTGAATTCAGTGATCCTTTAATTTGTGTAGCAATGCAAGTTACACAATTGAGTTCAATTTACACGAATCTAATGATACATGGGGTCTTCTAAATATCTGAAGAAATGTAAAAATGTGTATTTTATTGCAAAAAGATGAAAATAAGCCGAGAATTTAAACAATTCAATATTTTATCTTTAGCCAAAAGCAACCAAAATTAAAAGCCAAAGTAAGAGCCAAAAAAATTATAAGCATGTTTATAAATAAAAAATTAAAAATCACAATGATTCCTTACCAAAGAGGATTTGATCAAAGCTTTTGTTGGGTACAAATTCATAAACAAGAAGGCATTAAGGGGCTTCAATGGTACACCCAAAAGACTTACAAGGTTCTTGTGTTGAATTCCACTGATCAAATTTACCTCATTGAAGAAGTCATCGACCCATTGTCGTGAATCAGATGTACCTCAATGCTACATTATATTTTGGAGCTATTATATATATTTTGGCATTAGTGATAGTGATATATAGTATTTTTGCAATCTTTTGGCATCTTATGTTATCTGTGTTGCTTTATCATCAAGGATCACCTCAACTATTTGAAGTTTTGGATTGTTATATGCATTTCTACTAAATTGGTTTATAAAATAAAATTTTTTATATATGAGTTTAGATATAATTGATAATATATTAATGTTTTCCTTGTTTATTTTCTTCGCAGATTGGTTTTTGATAACGTTTTGAAACATACTTGCAAATGAAGATCAATTGTTGAATTTTTTTTTTCTTGAACTGATACTTAGTTCTAGTTGCAAATCAAGATTGAGTTTTTTTTTTTTTTTTTTTGGACTCCACATTAGTTAATTTTGGAATTTGCTATGATGGTTTTTATTATTATATTTAATGAATTATTATTAAATTTGTTTGATTGATACATTTTCATTTATAATATAAATTGTTTAGTGAATTTTTTTGTGGAGTAGTGTATAATAGCTGGTGGATTTCTTGGTACATTTAAAAGGCTATTGGGATATGAGCAGGGATATTTGTGAAATAATAATTTAAATTGAAATATAAAATATGGAATAAGTTTAGTGACGAATTTTTTTCGTCATTTGTACTTGTTATTATGACAAAGTAATTATTTTTCACTAATAAATATTTTTTGTAACAAAATTTATTACAGCTTATATATGAAATATTTCATTGATTTTGTTGTTTGGTGACTAAAAATTTTGTCACGTATATATATATTTTTGCCATGTAATATATTCCGTCACCCATGTATGACTTTTAGAGACGAAAAATGTCGTCAACTTTACATCTTACTGTGACGAAATTATTTCCTCATCAATGATCAACATGTGACAAATTTATTCGTCAACTAAAGTTATAAATATGATACTGAATAATTATTTGGTGACCAAAATGAGAATTTTTTATGACAAAATGAGAATTTTTGGTGACAAAATGTTGTTTTATTAGTGACAAAAAAATTCGTCACTAAAGTAATTTCTTTGGTGATGAAATTATTTTTCCTCACGGCGTTTTTTAGTGACAATCATTCAATGACGAAATCGGTGAGGAAATATTTCCTAACAAATATCTATAGTGACGAAATTAACTCTTTGGAGACAAAAAAAAAATGTCATTCAAGACCCAACTTGTTGTAGGTTGCTCAGTTACCAAAAGTCACAACATTTTGATTTTGAAAGACGAGCTCGAACATTAAAAAAATGATTGGATTCACATGTGGCTAAAGAAAACATTTTGGAAAAAGTCTTTTTTAAAGGTCTGAAAACATTTGGCCAAAACGGGTGGAAAGGTTGGGATCGACTTTTGAATAAAGCTCTTTTTTAAAAGAGATTGAAGGATTTGTGCATTCCAGCTTTTCATCATCAGGTGCTTAAAGGAAAGGAGCTCAAGTCTTAGGGATGGTCAAAATAGGATGTCTACAATATTGAGTCCCTATTTGCAGACTTGTCCATTTTTCTGTACTCATTATTAACTAAAGCATTATAAACTTCCGCAAAACAGATTTTTTTTTTCCTTTACATACAGTGATGTGGTTGTCAGATGATCATACTGTGGACTTGACTTTTTCCGTGCCCCGCCTTTCAGAAGGGTTTGAAAGAAAGGCCTCACAATTCAGACTCTCACGGTTCTGAATCTAGTCTCACAAGTGAAATGTGAAACTGATAAAACACCAAAGAGTCCAAATTCGGCAAACCTTTTAGAAAATAGATTTTCAATCAAATAATGCCAAAATTAGACTGCTTTGCTAGATACAGAGTTGCCACCTAAATATTTTTCATTTTGAGAAAATTTAGGAAACCCTGACTCGTGCCGAAGGCGACGTGTTCGTCATCACCAAAGTTGCCTCGGCTCGGGAACTTGGATACGAGAGGGGAAGGTCATGAATTGAGCACCCCCGCTCGCCCAATCAAAGATCGGCCTCTACTAATCATGATATGGTATTCTATAAACATTATGTGTTCTTATTCTAGTTATTAAGCTAACCTTATTATGTGATGCGCATGCATACAAGTATAGATTACATCGCAAGAATTGGAACATTTCAAGTCATGTTTGCTTACGAAAATGGTTTGAATTTGCCACCCTGAAGTGGGCTTAAAGATACGGATTTGCCACCAAACATAGTGGCTTAAAACATGATTCGCCACTCAACAAAGTGGGCTTAAAATGCACATTCGTTGAATCATTCTAATTCAAACAACAAGTCTTCATCCACAGGCATTCATGCAATTTAGCATTTAAGCACATAGCCTCATGGGGCAAGCATGCTAATCATGGCAACATCGCAATCACACTCATGCAAGCATGCCAAAGCATAAAAACTTACTAAGTACTCCAAGCCAAAACAGAAACCAGTTAGAAAGATGCATGATCCTAACTATACAAGATGTTTAATGCAACACATGCAGTATGCAATTAATAGGCTTGACTACTAATATGGCATATGGATCGACTTGATAACATGCAATTAGACACGTATTCAAAGAAGATATTGAAAATGATGATACAGTTTGAATGATGCGCCGAGTCTCGATGCGTGCAAAACAAATGAATGGATGCAAGCATGTGATATGCTAATTTAAACATGACCCTAATCTAACCATCAAAAACGATTAAATAAAAGGGAGAAAGACATGGGGTTGGAAGACATACACGCACGCACGCACGCTTATTACAATATTACAACGCCCTCGCGAAGGATGGTCTGAATGAATAAGCTAAGCTACACTAAGCTAAGCTAACTATCACAACACAATATTTAACTAACTACTCTAAGCTAATTAAATATTACAACACTAACTAACTAATTACAAAGAAATTAAGTTAATTAATTACAACATAAATTAATCAACTAATCTATTTAAATATTTACAACATTTGCAAGCATCAGCTACAACTAATTAACTAGGCAAGTTGACTAAACGGCCTCGGGAAACGAGGGATGCATGCATGCTCGGTTTCTCCACCCGAAAAGTCACTATCTTGTTATTGCAACCTCTGTTTGCACATATTTGATCACTAAAAATTCTTTCAACTTTCAAAACACCTCAGCTCTACCTCAAGAACACACTGTGCAAATTTCATTGGTGGTCGATAGGGGGCTTGTCGGCTACCAATTATGGCCGGTCGGCTACCACTGGTGGCCGGTCGGCCACTGATGTCATGGTCTCCTCTTTTTACTACAATAGAGAGCAGACAGAGCAAAACAATGTTTTCTCACATATTATTTGCACACTTTGCCTCTCCTTTTGATGGGGAAATCAAATGAGGGACAAAATTTGGGTTTACAAACCATCAATCAAGCAATTTCATTGCATGATGGTTTGTGAAACCAACTGTGCAAGTTCAATGAATGCAAAATGAGACCAAAGGACCATCATCCTATCATGCATGATCAAGAGCAATGGAGACTAAGGAAAATGGCACATTTCATCACTTTTGAGTATGAAATGTCTCATTTCCCTTGTGTTCAAACTAACGCCCGATTTGAACACATGCAATGTAACACAAAGAATACTTATCTTGCCTCTTTTACTTGTCCAATTTTGTTTACTCATCCTAATTACCAAAGCCATTCTTTAATCCATTAAGTCCATTAGTGGGTGTCCTCTAATGGAAAGATGGCTCAAACCACAAGGTGCTTTGGGCATGAAAGAGGCATTACACTGTTGGTAATGAAACCCATAAGGGATTAAACCATTAGGTGTAGCACCTCAATTTTACACTTAGGCAAACAAATGGTTTGAAACCACTTTCAAAGCAAACCAAAGAGTGAAGAATGGAGGGAGATTGCAGAGATTTTAAGTGCTGCAATGAAGTGCAAAAGAACACTAAAACATGTTATTAACTCAAAACAATGATAGTTAAAATTTTAAAACGCTAAGCTAGTGAAAGAATTAACACTATAACTATGCAAAACAAGCCTCAACTGAACTAACCAGCCCAAAACAGAGCCAAAACAGGTTATTTCAGAGGTAAAAACATGTTGGACTTAAGCTAAATTAAGCTAGAAAAACATGCTAACATGTGAAGCTATCTAGGCATGCAAACAAGATATAAGGAGGGGAGGCTAACCGCTCCAAATTTTGGACTTCAAAATAAGATTTTTACCACTGAAAAGCCTCTGAAATTCAGTGGTTAAAAAGTCCAAAAAAGTTGATTTGAAAGTGATGAATAATGATACAAAAGCTTAACAAACAAAGGAGCAAGAGGGGTGGACCACCCTCTAACTCAAAGAGACCTCAAGCCAACACTTTTAAGTCACAAAAATAGAGTTTTTGACAGTTCAAAATCAGCCCAAAAACAGTTGGAAAAGATGGCAAAACAAAGATACAAAACAAGTATAAATAAGGTAAGTGTTATACCTTTGAAGTAAAGCACAAAATAGCCAATAATCTAAGCTCAAACCACCTTCTAGAGCACAAAAAAGACTCCAAGTAATCTCAGCCCAAAGGTGAGAGTATTTGGTTAAGGGTTGGTATGCAAAAGCTGAGGACTTGTGACCAAATGTGTACAAAATATCAAGAGAAAGAGAGATATTTTTGCTCTAATTTTTCTAACTGTCCAAAATAGGGGAGGAACCCCCCTATATATAGAAAGACACCCCTTGAGCTTAGAAACATCTCATCATACACGTGTATGGAGATGCAGCTCAGTGTGCAACAGCTGGCACAACTGTCAACAAATATCTGGAAAAAGGCATTGGTGGCCGTTGGCCACTACTAATAGCCGACCAGCCACCACTGGTGGCCAACGAAAAAACATCCCATGGCCAACAACCTTGGGTGGTGGCTGATATCACCAAGAGGTCTAGACATCAAGTTTTGGTCCAAAACAAGACATAGAAAGAATAAGGTTTAGAGGCTCAAAGACAAGGCGTTCCGCCGAGGACTTCAGGTGTTCAAAATGAACACGAACACACAATCATCGAGTACACAAGAGATGACGTCTAAGTCTTGTGGACGGTCAAAAATGGAGGGTCTACACATACGTGTTAGACAAGCAATTTAGTAATAACAGTGCTTTATCTTCATCTTCAACTTCAACGTCTAGATACAATAAATCTGCAAGAATTTTATTGAAACCATCTAGATATTTTATCATTGAAGTACATTTTTTGTATTGGAAACAGAAGAGCTGCATCTTTAGGTAGAGTAATTTTCTACACTCTTCGTCATGTATTTCTCTTCCAGTTTCTTCCACAATTCCATTGCATAAATTTCTCTCATAACGTAGTATTTCTGTTCTTTAACTAGACACAAACAGATGGTGCAACAAGCTTGGCGATTAATCTGTGTCTATTCCTTATCACTCATATCAACCGGTCTATCTTCCCAAGTAATGTCAAGTTCTTGTTGGTAGAGGACATCCATAACTTCGCATTACCACATGCCGATGTTGTTGGTTCCATCAAATTTCTCCACCTCTAACTTTGCATTGGACATGATAGTCCTTCTTCCAGAGCTACTTGAAGACTGGATTGCCTTTGGTGATGTGCCTTCAACCATTAGAACTCCTCTAACTCCGCCATAAGCAATAATGGAAGCTTGAAAATGCCCAAGACACGGCTATTTTTATGCTTTTAAGAGTTTAACACAAAATTTGGATCCAAATTTCAAAAAATGGAGTCCGCAGTTGTGTCCAGAATGGTCAATTTAGCTACACACAAGTTTTCCCTTGTAAAAAAAAACCCAAAAATGGCTTGGAAATTGACTGAAAACTTTTTTAGGGAATATTCTGTGAGAAGAAGGAATATTCTGTTAAAGAGAATGAATAGTTCATCCAAAAGAGAATATACCGCTACTAATAACCGTGACATTGATGTGGTAGAATTTCTTATGTGGCAGACACATGGCACCGACTAGATTGTCCTTGTGCTGATGTGGTAGTGACATGTCGTTGATATGGCAATGACATAGTGGTGACGTAACAGTGATGTGGCACTGACCTATCGATGACATGGCAATGACTGGTCTGCTAACTGAGCTATTGTGTCGATTGTGGAATATTCTAACAGAATTTCTCTTGCCATAGCTGGAACAGGGGCAGCTTGCTCGAGAAGACACGTAGGGCACATGTTTGAGAGTTAACTTCAAGCACCAACTTTGACCAAAGAATGAAGGAGCGTCCGATGTTCATTTGCCTCAATTTTTTCATTGTTGGACTTGTGAGTATGAAGGGATCAACTTGGTGTATTCAAAAGTTTGATTGGACAACTTTGGTTTATGAGGAGATTTGAAAAAACAAAGCTTTGGAGCCTTTTTCCCACAATTTGGGTGCGCTGATACTAGTTTGTAGTGCCTAGGGCTAGAAACAAACACTAAACAAGCAATCACACAAGAAAATAACAAGATTTATGTGGTTCGGCAAACAACTACATCTACGGGCACCGAATTTTACTAAACTGAGGAAGAAAATTATTACAAGAGAAATATTACTCTCAACCTCACTCTTCTCAAAGACTTGATGCTCTTCACTTGCTTGGTTTTCTCCCTCCTTGCATCTCTATTTGTACATAAATTTTGGGGACAATTTGGGAACTTTGCCAAGGCAACTTGCTTGCAAGATTCAAGAATTACAACTTGACAACTTGCAAGTCTTCTATAATCTGAGCCAACCCAATGAGTCAACTCAATGAGCTAACTTAATTGAGCCAACTCAATACAACAAGGAAATGGCGGAAGAGAGAGGCAAGGCTAGCGATGTAAACAATGCGGTAAATGTGGTATGGGTTATTATTTGTTAGGATTAGAATGTTGAAGATCAAGGTATAATAGGTATCTAAGAGGTGTGAATTGAGCAAAACTAACCGCCCCTCCCCTCCCCCCCCCCCCCAAAAAAAAAAGTGTGCGAATATGAATTGAGTAATAGTGTAAACTTAAAGAAATGGTGATGTGCAAAACAAATAGAATTTTTATACATAAACTCATTTTGAATATTGTATCAATGATATCTTCACAATTATGAGTTACAATGATGTGATTTTTTATTTAAAATAAAAAAGATGGAAAAAAAAAACTTCATCAATACATATATAATTCTACATAAAAACTCATTTTGTGTTGCATTATTCAATACAAAATTGTCAAAATCAATGGAGACTCAATGTTGATACACATTATTAACGAAGCAATTCTATTTATGAATGGCAATTTGACTCTGACTCGATGGAGACCTGCCTTGGACCTATTGAGGCAGTTTTTCCACCTCCACCCCAAAGGGTTTTGTGTGGTGTTGGTTTGTGAATCCCCGATCGATTTTCATGGCCCGTGTTGGTACACATTATTAACGAAGCAGTCCTATTTAGGAATGACAATTTGACCAACCCGATGGAGACTCGCTTTGTTTGGACCTATTAAGGTAGTTTTTCTATCTCCACTCCATTAGGTTGAGTGTGGTGTTGATTTGTGATTCTCGGTCGATTTTAGGGTTGGATTGGGTTTAACCGTCTATGAGGTGTAAAATAAAAGTATGAAGATTTGAACCATAGACCTTGTGATATGATGGAAATGAAATTTAACCAACCAAGCTACTTCAAATTGATGATATATTTATTGAATTAATTTAGGAAAAATTACGAAAAAAAAAACTCAAGATTTATTTTGTTAAAAGGCTCAAATCCTGAGATTTTTTTTTTTTTTTTGTATTTAATTTTTCCAATAATTTATATATATTAGTCTTCTCTTTATATTTTGCATATATATAAATCAACTTATTCTTGGTACAATAGTAGGAAAATCCTCTAGTATATGATCTACACAATTTTTAGTTTATTTAATTTATGTTTTCCTAGAGTGAAACTCTTTCAATTATTTGAAAATTATTTCTTTTAATCAATTTATCCCTTTCAATCACTTTTTCTCTTAATTTTTTATTTTTATACATATATTTTTTTGTAGAGATATGAAATGAAGCAAAGCAACATAATTTTGGTAGATAAAGAGAACGTGGTGGGGGTGTGTAGGGTGGGTGGCGATGTGCAAGGCGAGTGTGGTCTCATAAAAATGGTCTCCATTGAGGATTGGGGATGGGGATGGAAAAAAAATAAAAATCTGGAATTGGAGACAGGGAGAGTAAAATTCACAAGGTCCTGTTCTGCCCTGTTGTCGTTCCCACTTCTATTTGCCTACGGCATAGCAGAATTACGTTATATGTAAGCCTTTGGATCGAAATTAACAAGAACAAATAGCATTTTTGATCTTTTACCACATAGAAGAAAATATACGTAATAGAACACTCCATATATTAATAGCTGAATTATAACATCCATCAACCAAATGTTACACACTTCATATGTTAACACTATGTGTTAACAACTGAACTATATCATCCGTCAACCAAATGTTTGACACTCCATTTATTATCACTATGTATTAATACTAAACTTTAACCTCTATCAACCAACTGTTTTGACACACGAACAACTCAAGACTTAAACCAACAAGAAAATTAAATGCCACCACGTGGCTATGACATAGGGATTTCCATGATTTCATTTGGATGATAAACCTCTTCAATATTGTCACCTTAAACTTTTGCAGAAACATCAATACATTGCTCAACCGCTTCTTCCACCACTTCTGTTTGTCGTTCCTCTACAACATGAAGCCCTTGTTCCTCGACTTTCTTTCCGTTCTTGTATATTGCATAAAGTATCATTTGGAGGACACCTAAAATAAACCCTATGACATTGGGAATCTGTTAACGGAAAAATAAATAATTTTTAGTAGCTTAGGAGAAAGTAATTAAAACAAGAAGATGATTGAGTTTATCTTTAATATATACTTACAGAAATATTCAAATCTTTTCTTAGAATTCCGTAGAAGAACCACATGATTGCACTGAGTGTGAGGGATAGGGATAGATAAAATGGCATGAATTCCACACTTTTTGTTTGTATAACTTGCTTCTGAACAACAATAATAGAAAGAATTACGAATACGATAATGTAAAAATTAAGAAAAGAGCATATAATATTGATCATGGATGAGAATATGAGGTGTAAATACCATTATGTTGAGAGGTGCAGCGAACACACAAACAGAAAAGACTAAACAAAACCAGCCAACAATGTGGAGACGAGCTTGGCCTTTTGTGAGAAAATTAGTTAGGATAAAGATTAGGCCGAACCAGCCAGTTCCCAACAGAAGTAGTGAAACAGCCCTGACCTACATATAGCAAATTAATAAGTAGTTAGAGACTTATAAACAAAATTTGAATGTGTAGGAATTGACTTAATTTTCTTAGTTTCATACCTTCTTAGGTGCATAAAATAGATGAACACCTATATAAAAAGATTCTATGAGGCATCCAAAGCTATTAATCGTGATCAAAAGGGTTTCGTTTGATTTGAGAAGTGCGTAATACATCCATAAGGCCGCACTGAACAAGCCAACAACATAGGGAAGTGACTGGAAGCCATCGCTTGATTTTTTCTTGTAAATTTTGTAAAACGTTGGGCTATAATAAATATTAAAAAGGGTATATCAATGGTTAAACATGGCTTAAACAAATTGAAGTTGTATGCTTGTTGAACAATTAACAACAAATTAAATACTTACATAGGTGAAAGATACACCAAGATGGATACAATGTTGCCTGCAAATCAATAGGAAAAGAAAGGAAAAAAATTAGATTTGGCCATAGCATTGAGCTTTCCTTCCATTGTTTTTATTCAAATTATCAGTAATCATATATAAATATAATTTATATATATATAATTTTCATATACTATGATATCACATCTTATAGTTCTTGTATTTATAATGAAAACACTTATTATTGTCAGGTGTGACACTTGTTCAAATCAAGTGATAACCCCAATTCTCTCTAGGTTTTAATAAAAGACCCTAATTTTCTAGACGTTTACATAAAGGCCCCTATTTAGTACATGTTTTAGCCTACCTAATAACCAAAGAGGAGAATATTAAAAGAGTGAATAATTGGAAAAATAATTTCACATTAACGTGGATATTTGTCACTTGCACAAATCTAGTATATAAACCACTTGTAATTTTCACAATTTCTAAAATTATTTTCCAGGTTCCCACTTTTTATTTTGTATTTTTGTCTATATATATATATATATATATAATAGACATAGTTCTTACAATAAGCAAAAAATCACATGACACTCACACACACACACACACTAATCAATTTTGTAAAAGGCCCAACAAAAAATTGATGATAATTTCAAAAGCCAAAGGGATATTACAAAAATAAATAAATTTTGGACTAACTCTCATACCTAGAATTGTTTAGTTTTAAAAAAAATTATTAAAAAAAAAGAAAAATTACCCCAAAAAAATAAAAAATAAAAAAAATCAAGGTTTGACCATTGTAACAAAATAAATCCTGAATTTTTAATTTTGTCAATTTAAATCCAAAACTTTTGATTTGTTTACAACCTAAACCATTTGCTTATTTTTGTTAAGTAAAATCGATAGAAAAATGAGTATTTTAATTATTAAATTTAATGAAAAATGATATTTTTGATATTTTATGTATATTTATATTAAGTTTTGTGAGAACCCGAATATAAAAATCTAGTAAATAATTAAATAATAATAATATTCCAATCTCAAATATTTTGGTGGTGAATCCTAAAGTGTAAATTAAATATTTGGAAGGTCTTTTAATTAATTTTTAAAACCTAAAATGAATTTAAAGTGAAAGTCTTTAATTTAGAGGCAAGATTTATAATAAATAAATAAATAATAGGGGACCAATTAGTTGGTATATTTCGATTTAGTAATACTTGTATTTTATTTAAATTAATGGGATAGAAAATAAAATAATATAAAGAGATAATAATTTAGAGCCTTTTGTTTAGATATATAAAGTAACCCTAAGTTGCCTAATACAATATATAACAACCCTAGGGTTCCTAATCTACACTATAGCAGCAGCCACAGCAGCCACGGGGAGAAAGAAGTTGAGAGATAAGAAGAAGAAAAAGAAAGGGTTGCAAACAAAGAATGATTTTTGGGTGTGTGATAGGTCTTTATCTCTCTTCTTCCTTTTGTTTTTGTTCTTTATCCTTACTCTATGATTATTTAGTTCAATGATGGAGAGGTTGTAGGTTTATGTATTATGTATATAGATATCCTATTAAAAAACTTGAGGAGTTAAATTCATGTATAAAGAATGGGTATTATTTTTAGTTTAAAAATTCTGCACAGAATCGTAAATTTTAAAAATCAAGAAACCATATCAAACGGATGAATTTTAATCTGAAATTTTTACAGTAGATTAATTACATATTGAATCATATATCTGAATTTTTTCATAATTTTTGGGAGTCAAAATCCATATAAACCGAGGTATTCAAATCTGTCCAGGAAACCAGTCCGAAACAGTAAATTCGGGAGTATTGTTCTCTTTGGGTATAAATCCAAAAATTATCAAATTAGTGTCATTAGAACCGGTTACGAGTCTAGTTTCGTACGTTTTTGGCCTTGCATTGATTGCTCATGTATATTAAGAGAACCGTCAATTTCTTTAAAGTGCTGCAGAAAATAACCTGTTTGGATATAATAAATTGTAGATAATTATTTTGATAAGCAAATCAAGTGAAATCAATTGGGTTTGAAACTTAGGATATATAAGTTGATATCTGGAGGGTTTTAGAATTTTTTGAATAACGTGGAGTGGGTTTTTAATTTTCAAAGTTAGCGAAGAGATTGGAAAAATTCTATTTTATCTTAAAGTCGCAATTAATTAAGTTTTGACCGGAACCTATGTCTTGAGTGATTTTAGACCTTGAAGAACATGAACTTAGGTAATATTTAAGAGTAACGGTGAGTTGGGTTGAGCCGTATTAATGCGCTTTAGTTTGGGGTTACTTAGTTCGTATTCTTTAGTATTCTTAAATTAGTAGTGACGTATAGTTTTCATATTGGTTCAGGGCACTAGTTGGACTTTCATACTCTATTTGAGGATTATATTATTTCGTTTCCAGGTGAGTAGTTCCATGCTATGTATTTTTATAAATGTTCCCCTATCCTGAATTATTGGAAAATTAAATTATTGTTTTAAGACTAAACTGTTTTGATAAATTATTTATATTATCAATGGAATCAAATTATTTCTGAAACATGTGTGAACTTGGCATCTCAGAAACTATTTGTTTTGGTCTCATGTTTATAATGATGAACTACCATGTTTTGCGAAACTGATGTGTATTGATTATTGGGACCATGTGTGTATTTAGTCCAGGGAAATTATTCCACTGTGTGTGGTGACTTTGGCCACTACGGAACAGATCCGGGTTGGGCCGTGATGACTCTAGTGCTCAACGATTGTAAGGAAAAGACCTTTAAAAACAACTAGGTGACCTTCAATCGGATCTTCTTTGAGAAAACGCCCAGGTGCCACCCTGAGGATGACTCTTAGTTCGGTATTGGATCCAATGGGGCTTATAGCCTTGAGAATTGTGTGGCATATTATTTATTTTTATTGGTGCCCAGAAAATTATTGGTGTTTATGTTATAATCTGTTTTAAGTGGAAAATGTTGTTTATCATGTTCTTGCGAGACATGAGTATTTTAAGTGTTGAACTGTGGAACCTTCTTTTAAAACAGATTGTATTTACCAGACTGTATGCCAATTTAGTTTCTGTGATATATATCTTATTTTGGAATTTATCCATGTTTTCAAAACTATATTTACTATCCATGTTGCTACTCACTGAGCTATCAGCTGACTTAGTTGTTTACCATTTCCAGGTGTTAGAAGGATTTAGAGTGGACTCATAGCGTAGTGGGGACTCTATTTCATGGACCTCTAGGGCATTTATTTAATTTGTTTTAGGTTGCTAGTCGAGTTTGTGCATATTTATATTTATTTTTTTTATTGAAATTCATTTAGGATATTTTTTTTTTATATGTGGGTTGTTTATATCCCATAAGTTTGGATGGGTTTGTTTATGGTTGATTTTGCCGTTTACAATTGTGGCATGTCTGGATTGAGTTTTGGTTATTTATTATTGGACTATTGTTTAGTTGTTCAATGTGATTATGGATTCGTGTTTTAGGCTTACGTGTGCCTTGGGCTAAGGCCCTGTGGGCCACGGCCGATCATGCCCGGATTTTGGGGTGTGACAAGTTTAATAACTAAAATTCTATTTTTCTATCGGTTTTACTCAACAAAACTAGGGGAATGATTTAAATGGAAAAAAGAATCAAAAGATTAGAAGTTAAATTAATAAAATAAAAAATTCAGGGTATATTTTGTTAAAAGGCCCCATTTTTATTCTCTTTTATCCTCAATAAAATTATAAATTCTACTTATCTTAAGGCTCATCACCAATAGAAGAACTTTTTATCAAAAAAACTTGCAAATAAATTTAAGAAAATTGGGAAATTTTCAAATATATATATATATAAACACAGTTTTGTGCTTTGTAACAAAATAAATTATGAGTTTTTAATTTTATCAATTTAAATTCTAAACTTTTGATTTGTTGTTAATCTAAACAATTTGCCAATTTTTGTTAAATAAAATTGATGGAAAAATGAGTATTTAGTCATTAACTCAATAAAAAAGATATTTTAAACATTTTATGTACATCCAAATTGAGTGTAACAATTAAAATATTCTTTTTGGTCGATTTTATTTAACGAAAATAGATGAATGATTTAATTTAAAAGCAAATCAAAATATTAGAATTTAAATTAATAAAATTAAAAACTCAAAATTTATTTTATTAGAACCCAAATTTTGGATTTTTTTTTTTTGTTTTAATTATCAAAAAAAAAAATTTATCCAACATTTGGCAAAATAAAATCATACTTCACATTGTTCATTCATAGGAACTCAATAATAAATAATGCATAACACATTTGTTGACAAATCTCGAGTATGAATATTTTTTTGGAGTTTTCTTAGGTGTGCAACCCACAAAAGGTGTAAGTGGGTTGCACACCATGTGCCACTTACACAAAAGGTGTAAGTGTAAGGTGTAAGTGTAAGGTGTAAGGTGCACTGATGTGTCACTTACACAAAAAGTGTAAGGTGTAAGGTATAAAAGGTGTAAGTAAAATGTGTAAGTGTAAAGAATAAGGTGTAAGGTGTAAGTTGCACACCATAACCAAACCCTTTTTTTTATATATATAAAATACGAACAAAATAAAAATTCTCATCGTCTAAACGCCCCCACTAGTATCGGCGGCAAGAACACATATGTAAAGTAAAATGAAATTCAATAATAAATTTCAGAATGTTAATATGGTAAATATTAATTAAATTAATATTTAATAAAAAGTCCGATTTATAAATACTAGTATTTTAATATTAATATTAAATATTTTGAGATTTTGCTTTACGGCCCCACTATTACTGGGTAGGTCCATTTTATTATTCTCGTAATTTCACAAATATTATCATTTTTGTTATGAATATATATGTTCATACATAATTTAAAACAAGAATAATATGACAAGGATAATCTTACAATTACAAACCACCGACATTTTTTAATTTCAATATATATATGACACATCATAGACATTTTTAAACTCAGTTAACTCAGTAAATATATACAATTTTTTCCTTTTTTAGCTCGTTAAAACAGAAAACAAAAAAAGAGAGGTTACGCTTCAATTATTCTTCTAATCTAATCTTCTCTTGAATGTTTATATTTTACTTCAGTTGATTTGAAAAAGCAGTTGAACTCCTTATACAATAATACTATAAACTTAGAAAGTTTTTTAAAAAATTATCTAGAAAAGCGAATTAATGGACCAAATTTATTATAGGTGTGACCCACATCTCATTATCTTTAAATTTATACCGTACACTTACTTTTCGAGGTAAAATCAAAATATATTTTTATGGTACATAGCATTTTTTTTATCGTTTTATATACATAGCAAAAACGAACAACCAACAGATCTCATAATTCATTTCTGAGTATTGGTAAAAATCATAGTTGTCATTGTCATACCTTACAGACCGGTACGTACTATACTAGAAAGAAAACTAAATACAAATAGACCAATATCGTTCTAGTCGACTTCCTAGTTAGTACGGGCAATTCCGTAAATACCGAACAATACTAATTGGAAAATGTAATTTCAACAGAATTGAATGGTATGGAAGCAAAAGTGAATTTCTGAATTTATTGTTTTATTAAATATATATTGTTAAATATATTATATGATATATGTTATTTTTCTAAGAAAACAAAACGGTACAATTTTCGATGGTTAAAATATGTGCTATTATATAATATTTTTAATACATATATAATATTTTTGCAATAAATCTGAAATCGTAACCAGAAACACAATGGTTACCGGTAGGTACTGTGCCAATTGCAAAACCAGCACTTTGTTTGATACAGGATTAACAATAACTTTGGTAGAAAAATGTGTTGTTCGTCTAGATCTAAAGTTGTTTAAGAATTTGTTATTGCTTGGATTGTCTTAGGGTTTCCATTTTTATCACAAATCCAGTGAAGATGTAAATATATGATGTTTAAACATGTGTTACTACGTAGGCTGGTTTAGGGTTTCATTTTTATCACAAACCCAGCGAAAATGGCAAACAACCATGAACAATTATGCTTTCAAAAGTCAAAATTATACAATGCTAATATGATGTTTAAACATGTGTTACTACTTAGGCTGGTTTAGGGTTTCATTTTTATCACAAACCCAGCGAAAATGGCAAACAACCATGAACAATTATGCTTTCAAAACTCAAAATTATATAATGCTAAGACAAGGATATGTGGTGCTTTAATTTAATTTTTGTTAGTTAAAACTAGTGAGACTCATTATTTTTATATTGATTGTTAGAAGAAACACATCGTATGTATTAAAATGATATATGATTTTTTTTGGAGGGTAAAATAAAAGCTGTGAAGTACGTGTATGGGTATTGGTATCAGTACGATATACGTATGTTAATATAATAAAATTTTAAAAAAAAGTTCGGATACAATTGGGTATACGTTTCTAAAAAAATATTTAATTTAGAATAATACAAAAATTAGTTAAATGATTTAGTTTGTTATGATCTAACTTACAATTCATATTTAATGCCAAAAGTAAAAAATATAAAATAAAATTAGATATCATATTATTAAAGAACTTACAAATACCATATTATATTATTAAAATATCATTTTATTCTCTCTTGACCATTGTCTTTGCATTTGACTTCTCGTTTCATATTTCAACCTAGTTGAGATATGGCTTGAAACTATGATGCTTGTCTTAGCCTTTTGGGCCTTCTTGATGTAATCTTTTGGACATCTTGTACTTTTATTTTACATCAATAAATCTTCTTTTTGCCGATCAAAAAAACAAAAAAAAAAACCTTACAAATCATAACTTAATTTTAAAATCATACTACGTATAATAATAAAAAAGTCTAATGAAATTAATTTTAGTTCTTTATTAAAAGAAAATACTATTTCGACTGATGTATGGTTGCGGTACAACAAAATTTAAGAAAAATAAATTGAGTACGTATTTCATGTACTCGACATATATTCAGAAGTACCTATGCTTCATAGAATGAAAGTTTTATTGCTATAAAAAAAGAGAATTAATACAAAGTAGTTAATCAAAAATAAAAAGGCATGGCAAATGAATCCATGCCTAAAAAAACCAAATCCTTACTAGTTGGCATACTCCAAGTAGATTTTCTGCATCACCCAAACTAAAGACACATGATGACAAACAGAAAGATCTCTTTCTTCAAACTATACCCACTTAGATAATGTAGACAAGTATCAAAATTTCAAAGCTAAGGTGAAAGCTCCAAACTTACCAAGTATTCCAAATGTCAACTCTAAGCTTGCGGCCATGTTCGTCCACTGCAAATTGCCAAACTTCTCTCTGTTTGTTCACAGCTTTTGTGGGGAAGATAAAGCTTTGTGGATGTTTATTACCAAGTAGTGTAGGTTTTATAGTGATCAAGGAAAGAAATAAATCAATGTCGTAAACAAATATGTCAATTCCATTGACCAGCGAGACAGAGAGAAGCTATGGATTATGGAATACCCCATTTGGCATCCATTGTTTTTATCAGTAAAAAAAGATGAGTGCAAAAAATATCAAACCAAATAAAATCATCTTAATTAAATTGACACCGAAATATAAGTATAATCATTTACTAACATTAAACCAAGTTGGTGAGAAACCAAACCAGCCTAAGCATAAGTAACCTCATTTGCCTTCCGTAATGGAAAGGGCTCAAAACCCAAAGAACTGTTTTCGCTTTATGTCCAGCTAGACAATTTTAAAACAACTAAGGTCTCGTTTGGAAATAGATTAATTTAGAAATTTTTTAGTTATTTGACTAAAATATGAGTTAAAAAAACTAGTATGTTTGGGATGACTTTTTGATTTTTTACGAAAAGATGTGCAAAAAATAGAGAGAAAAGAGAATCTTTAACTTTTTGGTATGGATTGTTGACTTTTTGACTAATTTAGTAACTTTTTTGACTTTTTAGCTAAAATGAAAGGTTTCCAAACGAGGGCTAAATAAAAAAGAAAGAAAAAGATATATTTAAACAACATAGTATAAAGTGACTTTTTATTTTTTTTATTTTTTTATTTTACTGAAGAATTCTCGTATAATTGAATTATACCACCAGTAAAGAATTGCATCATTAGTTGACACCTTGCTAGCTAACTACAAGTGTTCATGGGATTGCTTGTGTCCATTCAAGCCTGATGGTGCCAACCTAATAAGGATGCTGATGCCGTCATGAATACATCGTGTTTTTACTTTATTTTTTCATTAATAAAATTTTCTTCTACTGAAAAAAAAATATATATATATATATATTATATAATTTATTAAATCTAGAAAAAGTTTACACCTCAGTGTATGGTCTCAAAATAAATTTTAAATAATGATAAAGCTTACCAACTTCAATAATTGAAGTTATAAGCTTTTCCACCACTTTGTAGTTTTTTTTTTCTTTTCTTTTTTTTTTTTTTTTTTACAATTGATTCATAATTTTCTCTTAAATTTAAAGTCAACGTGATATAGATTAAATTTAAAATAAATGTGGTTAGTTTTGTGAATACTTTTTTTTTTCTTCTTCTTCTTTTCTCTCTCTCTTTTCATATTCCAGAAAATAATCAAACTTTTTATCTAAGTAACCTGCATTTTAATTTAGCAAACTAAACCAACTTTTTAAAATATACAAGCTCCAAATGCAACTTCATCTTGAAAATGTAATTTTATATTGACATAATTTGCTGGTGTATAGATGTGACTCATATCAATATGAGATTGCGATTTCATCATGAAATTGAATTTTAAACCTGATTTTTAAAAGTCAGTTAGTTTGATAAATAGTTTGAAAAGTTAAGATTACAAAAATAGTTGGATTTTTTTGGAATATTCACCCCCAAAAAAAAAAAAAAATCACAAATTCTATGCATAAACAATTTTCTTTCGAGAAATTTGGATCTCCACCTTGGGATTTCGTTTTCTTTTAAAGTGTGAAACGATGGAGTACACTACAAGTGCAGTGCAAAAACAGTTATGTTTGTCACAGCTTTGAGTAGTTCGGCGGGATTGGGGGAGGTTTTTTTCTTCTTCCAAAATTTATCAACCTGTGTGCTCTTTGTCTTGGGTGAGTTCATGAATAACCCTAACAGAACACTCAAAAAACACATTTTGCAGTAGTTTCATACATAAAGCGACTTCATCACCTGAAGAAAAAGACCAAAATCACTTCCATGTCAAATACTGTGATTTCATAACAAAAAGGTGCTTTGATTAGTAGGTGGGTGTATCATGAGTGTTTTTTTTTTTAATTTTTTTTTAAATTTTTATTTTTTTATGATCTAAACCGTAAATATTGTACGCTTTGTCGAGCATATTATTTATAAAAAAATTCAGGTTAACTGGACATACCTAACTCCACAATCAGCACTAATCAGTTTAACAAAAATTATCAAAATTATACCAACCGTTTAATTTTTTTAAACAAATGTTGTTTGTTATGGGGTTATAGGTGCCTAATTGATCTGATTTTCTTTTTATGTATGATTTACTTGAAAAATTTTATAATATGAACGATTCGGATCATAAAAATACACTCTAGATAGTGGAAGAGCCACAGCAGGCCTACGAGGGCCACGTGCCCCCCTCAGCTTTGAAATTTTTTTTTGTTGTTGCATTATTCGCACACAATATGTAATTTATTTAGTACTCTTAGAGCGTCATATGTTATTTATGTAGTAGTCTAAATCAATAATATGGTGTCAAATTTTATGAATAGAACATAGTAACTCATTATTGTTAGGTAATTAGAAGATAATAGGTGAATTACTTAGTGTGATTTGCGATTTCTTATATCCAAAATACCACGCCATCAACATCACATAATATTATGAAATTATCTAATAATTTATATTCAAAACACATTTTTATAATCAATGCTGTCTCTCTAATATTTTTCTATCAAATAAAAATTATAAAAATTTTATAATGATTTGTGCTATAAATGATTTGCTTATATTTTCTAAAATTAAGAATTTTAATTTGTAATTTTTTGTGTGCTAAAATTGCATACTTACATTACTATTGTGTCTGAGTTATTCCATATTATTATAGAATTTTGATTAGTTGCTATTAATAATAAATAATTAAATTTTTATACTTAAATTTAACTCATAAAATTATTATTATTTTATTATTGATCATCCAAAAAAAAATAAAATTATAAAATACCCTCTCTACGTCAATTTCTCGACTCCGCCACTAAGGCCAAGTTTGGCTAAATAAAATAAGTGCACTTATTTCATCTTTTTATCTTTTTTAGGTCACATCAATCAACATCTCCTCTCTATTTTTTCTACACATAATACAATAAAAATCAAAAAAATACACTTATTTAATCTTTCCAAACTTAGCCTAACTCTACACGTGCCCAACGGACTTCTCATACCACGCGTGTTGTGCCATAATTCTCTTTATGCTGTGCTGTGCCATAATTCCCTTTATGATGTGCCACACGTGTTGTTTGAATTTCTTCGACACTGTAACCGCATAATATGGAGTAAACGGTAAATAAATAAATAAATTTATATGAAATTATGTGATAAATTCATTTTATTAGATGACTTCTTATTAACAAAATGTCAGCATTCCATCATATCATTCTAATAATTTCTTTCTTTCATACATAATAGGTACACAATTTATGTTTACAAATCATTTTTAATATAATTACCTAAGTCTTATTTAGTGAAGATGTGTTAGGGTAGGTCTCATGTAAAAAAATTTCAACAATGATTTAGACCACTAAAAAATACACCATTAATAGCACTAGCTAATACATTGGGAATGGTAAAAAAAAAAAAGAAAGAAGGCATAGAAAGTGGGCGGGGCCACTGCCACATAATTAGTGTTCATTCGAGTGCTTTATTTCTAGTGCTCCCAAACATTTTTCAAAAAAATTATTCCGGAATTTTATTATTATTTTTTTTTGAATTGCTTTTATTATTAGATGATTTTGCCTTCAATTAAAAAGGAAAAGAAGCCGGACATGTGCACATGCAAAAACTTGATGTTATGGAAAATTTGTCTTTTTTGTATTTTATAATTTAAAATGTCATAATTTTCATATTATATATATGTTTGTTATAAAATTTATGTTTTTGGAATGTACTCCTCGATATCAAACAAATAATACTAATATTGAATGTAAAATCATATAAAAATAAAAGCATAATTTATTGGCGAAACTGTATGGAACATTCCCGTTTGACTATAACAATTTACACTTTTGGCGATCAAATTTAGCGATTAAAAAAAATTTAGTAGCCAAAAGTATAATTTTTAGCGACTAAAAATTATATTAGTCAGCGTTGGTTTAGGATTTAACTACAAAATTTTTTTAATCGAGGTATATTATCTATTGGCGACCAAAAAAAAAAAAAGAATTAGTCACCAAACGTACCATAATTGGCAGCTAAAAATAATAATAGTCAGCGTTAGTCCAGTTTTTAGGCTACTAAGATTTGTTTTAGTCGTGATATACTAATTTTTGTCGACCAAAAGAAATTTAGTCGTCAAATAACAACCATAATTTTATTGTTACTCTTTGGTGACCAAAAAATTAGTCCGCGAATATGCTGTTTTGGAGACAAATAGATTTAGTCGTAATACACAAAACTTTTTTGACGAAAACAAAATTAGTCGGCAAATTATTACTTTTGGCAACTAAAATTTTGGTCGTGGTTAGTTAGGTGTTTGGCTACTAAATAAATTAGTCGTTATAAATTAACCTTTGTCAACAAACAATGAATTTAGTTGCCAAAGGTATATAAAATTTAAGTGGGCAACAATTGAGATTGGTGCCCAGGTTATTCTTAGCAATTTCGGAATACAAACAGGGGATCCTCTCTCTCCCTCTCTCTCTTACACACACACACACAATCAATCACCACCAAACCTCACTTCACCTTACCGCGGTCGCTCACAATACGTCGCACATCACCACCACTGCAAATCACCATTGTCACTGCTTTGTTGTTTTCATCTTTGTTTTTTTATCTTTGTTTTGCCTTGTTTGTTGGCTTCTCACCAACTAGGAGGTTGGAGCTTCTTCTAACTCCAAGATCCTCTTTATTGATGTAATTCAGTTGTTTTTTCATCAATAAAGTTTTTCTTTGCCGATCAAAAAAAAAAAAAACAATACATACAAGTTCGGGGTCTCTCTCTCTCTCTCTCTCTCTCTCTCTCCCCCTTTCTCTATTTCCCAATTTCTCACTCTTGCTCTAGGGTTTGTATGATTTATTCAATTTAATTTCCTATTTAGCTTGTTTTTAGTTTCATTTGTTCAAATTGTAGTAAACACATACATGATTCGCTCTCTCTCTCTATATATATGCTCTTCTTAATTATGATCCACAGAAGCCGTGGTTGATTGGGTTCACCGATCATTTTAGGTTTCTCAAAGGTCTTTGCTTCTTGGTTTCAATTTTTCGAGCTCATGAGTCGAAAACTTCAATTTTTCTTTATGGGTTTTGTGATCTTTATTTATCTTTCTTCTGATTTTTGGGTTTTCTTATTCATCAAGTGAAGTTTTTGGGTTGTTTAACTCATTAAGTTTTCTTGTACATGAACTCATATATTTCTTTTGTGAAATTTCTTCTTAAAGTAGTCTCTTTGTGGTTCATTATTTGAAATAATTGAATTTTTTTTTCTTCTTTTAATTAGTTTAATTGTATAAAAGCCCTAGGGATTGGTTGGAGCACTTTATTAAAATTTTAGTGATGTTTGTGTGAAAACTTTGGTGACGTTATTGGGTTTTAACTTGCGTCTGTTTCTGCTAAAATTTTGATGCACCAAGTTATTTTTGGATTACTTTTTTAAGATTTTAAAAGTTGGGTTTTGATTTTAAGAAATAAGGCGGTAAGTGGTGCTAAACGGGTTATGGAGCTACCTATTAATGTGAAAATTAGTTGGGGTAGCCTTCCTTGATAAGTCTTTTATGTTTGGTTGAATTGGTAGTTAGTATCATAGTATTATGACCTGATTAATTAAAGGAGTTAAATCTTAGTTCTCATTTTGATTAGGTTGTTAAGTGATTGGGGGTGTAACGATCTTGTGGTTGGGAGTAAGAGGTTGACTTTAGTTCTTCATTGCCTTTCATTAATTTCTTATGCTAAGGTAGTTGACGGTGAGTGCGAGTAATTATAATTTTAGAGTAAGAAATTCTTTCTTAACGGTTAACTTAGAGGCTTGGTCTTGGTTTTTGTGACCCGTGGGTGTGGGGAGATTTTGGATCACTTGTGTGTTAATCTAGAATAGTCATTGAGGTCATCCTTGCATAGTCTGGATTTTGAGGTAATGATGGGTCGTTGAACACACCAAATTTAAACACTAAACTACAGCAAATTCTTTTAGAATAATGGCAAGTCTAGGTATTGATTCACAGGGACAATTGTGAAATTAAACTAATTTAATTGATAAATTCCTAAATTAATTTTGATAAAAAGAATGATTGATCATAACCTAATTTAGTAACGAATAAATTAAACTAAATAATTAAATTATTAATTATAACTGACAGTGGATTTACTGAATTGGGGGAAAAACTAGGGCAAAGTGTCCACCACTAGTCACGTAATTAGGGTTTTCAATTGAAATCAATTATGTTATGGTTCGAACGGAATAATGCTTTGCAACTACAAGTTCAAAGCATTTAACAAGAAAATCATCATATTCAATGTACGAGTACGAACCATCTCAAGTAGTATGAACCGTTCACTCTAAACTAGGGTAGTGACACGACTCGTCCCTCATAGTATGATTCGTCTCATACCTTGAATGTGAAAGAATAGAAAACTCATGTATGGAAGACATTCAACAATCACAGAAAGCCGAATACTTGAAGAAATAATGAAAATTATATATAAAGAATTTCTAAAACACCATACAATTGTTTAAACCTTTACATAATTGAGAATCAAAAAGAAAACAAAATAATTACATGGCTATGGTTTCATCAAAACCCTAGAAAATAAGACTATCCACTCATGGAGGAGTGGAAGAAGGTCGATGGAGAAGAAGCCTCCATGGGAGACATGCTTAAAGCTTCAATTCCTTTCTCTTTTCAAACCCTAGCCCCCATTTCTTGACAAAACAACTTCAGAATCCCATTTCAACCTTTTCCTTGCCTTTTTATACTTCTGATCTCTTCCAAACAGGTTTAAAACGTTGGACACATTTTCCTATAAAAAGTCAACGCACGTGCAGGAAAGTCAACTCTCTCCAAATTTTGTCTTTTTGCCCATTTTATGCTCTGACTATGTATAACCTGATTGACATTCAACACACATAAAGTATACAGCTTGACCAGCAAGTGAAGTTAAAAGATTCTAATTAACGGCCTCAATGATGTACATTTCAGCCTTAATCACATCCCCCAACTTACTACTTGCTAGTCCTCAAGCAAGTAATAAAAATAAAATCAAATCAAACAAAATCTAACCATTTCCTCTTTCGTAGGAAAACGGTTGCATTTAGCATATGCAACAAGCCTTTAAACTACAAAGTTACCCCAAGTGGACGAGTAAAGTCTCGTGAGGGTTTCCAGAAATGATACCCACAAACATTTACATATTCATGTATGCCCAACAATTAACCACACTACTCCACCTAACAATCAACTTATGTGCCACTACAGTGTGATATTAAAACATAATGAGTCATTAAAGGCACAGTGGACAAGCATAAAGAAACGTATTGAGTCAAAGCCACAATTCAGTTAATACAAAAGTAAAGTCCCTTGTACTTGCGCATGCTAGTAAACAAATCATCAGTACCCTTGGTGTAAAGTGCAATCTCCATATTAGTTAACTATCCACTATAATAGCCTAGTGTATCTCATAATAACACCCAACATATACAGAAAAACTAACCTGTTGTAACCAAGATTCTCAAAATTGTTTTTTTCTTCTTTTTTTTATTATTTTTTTTTATTTTAAGATAACTGTGCAATGTCTTGATCCATTAAGCTTTCTAATCAACCCATGTAGCAAGTATTGGGCCAATGACTCCCAAACCAGATGGTTTTAGGGCACTAGGTATAGAGACACCCCTACAAGCTTAATAACTCGAGTTGAAAAGGCTACGAATCCGAACAAGTCATTCTCCTTATTTTTTCCTTAACTGTACAATGTCTAAGTTCCTTAAGCTTTCTAATTAACCCATGTAGCATGTATTGGGCCAATGACTCCCAAACCAGACAGTTTTAGGGCACTAGGTGTAAAGACACCCCTACGGGCTTAATAACTCGAGTTAAAAAGGCTACAAACCCAAACAAGTCAAGTGTTTTTTTTCTTTTTTTGGCTCCTCATTTATTCTTTTCTTCAATCCTAGTTATTATCAATGATGTACATCAGGGATTATAATAAAGATGTCACCACTATGAGAGTGTGTTCATGTGAATTAAGGCATACTTATGATAAGTGTACTAATACCACAAGCACAAACGACTCCCCTAATGCAAACATCACATGCAAGTATCTAGCCAATAAATCCTTTTCATACAAGTCTACTATGCTCCCCAATTAGCATATACAAATATCATCACCCTACTAGCAACAAGTCACATCAAGTGAAACATGTATAAGCATGAATGATGTACGCCAAATAGGAATGCACAAAAGAAAATACAACCCTCATCTCCCAACTTGAATATGACATTGTCCTCGATAGAAAAGTAAATAGAAATGAGAGAAGATTACCAGAGATTGTAGGTGCACATCCAGGTAGGCATATAGGAACACACACACACTCAACTTTTTTTTTTTTTTTTTTTTGAAGAAATTAAAAAAAATAACTGATAAGAAATAAAAATAAAAATAAAAAAGACAAAGCAATATACAGTGGGTACTACGGGGAAGCCGGTGGTGGTGGTGGCGGGAAATGCTGGGCAAACAAGGCTTGCATCAAAGAGCGCATCTCAAAGGCTTTATCCTGAACCCGTTGCTGGATATCGAGCTGGCGGGCGTGTATCTGGTCAAAGGTCGCCTGAGAATAGTCTCGATGCACCTGAAAATCCGTGCGCAACTCGATGAGACTCTGATGGTGGTCACGAAGAGTACAGTGAACCTGATCCACAGAGTGTTGAAGCCGTAAGTACTCCTCGCAAGTCATGTAGAGTGGGTCCCCTTGGGGAGGCACGGGGGGAACATGATGAGGTGGGTGGCCGTGTACGGGGTCCTGGGCCTCATCAACTAGGGTACCGACCTCCTGCGAGATGCGAGATATGCTATGTTGCCATTCCCGTTGGCCAAAAGTCGGACACCCTCTATCAATCTCCTCATTCTCGGCAATGGGGAGGCATTTCAGCTCAAACACAAGTGTCAACAAATCGGCAAATGACAGTGGCCAAGTCAGGTTCTGCATAGGTTCAGGCCGAACGGCCTCTCATAGAAATTTCCACAAATGCATCCAGATGATATGCTCAAGCGGGACCTGATAGCCATGCTGATAACCGTGTAAAACCCGAACAAACTCCAAACGGCGCTCAGCTCTGTAGACACCCCATTTTTGACCGCCCTTAAGACTTGGGCGTTACTGATGGTTTACTTGGTGGAGAAAGGTGTGCAGGGCACAGGTTCAGTTTCTTCGGCAAGGAGAGAAACAAATCTCAACTTCACACCCCGTTTTGGACCAAAGCTATTTTGAATGGTTTGTTAGACCTTAAAACCCTTTCTTTCAAAACATTTTTGAAATAAAGTTCCCACGATGTTCCGACACTCGCATTTCGGTAAATGTTGTGCTTTTCGGTAAACCGAGCAAGGACAAAGTGGAGATGAATGAAAGAGAGAAGAAATCTTTGAAAAATCTTTCAAAACACCTTACTTAGGGGTTTGAAGTTGAAAAGAAGAGGAGAAGAGGGGAGAAACCAAGTTAGAGAAGAGGTTCGGCATGAATTCGGGTAGAAAAGAGTTGAGCGGCCCTCGCTGAATCAGGCTTATTCATCTGCATACTTGGACTTTAGCTATGAGGCCACTACCGTTGGAAAGCTTATTTCCGGGGCTTCATTTTGCACTCAAGAATCTCTTAAAGCCAAGTCCGGGTGGGGAAGATATGATTGGTTGGAGTTGGGCATCATCCCGGTTGGATCGAATCTGCGCGGCTTCACCAAAAAGGGTATAACTTTTTTCACAGGAGGAATTTTAATGTAAAGTTTGCGCCATTGGAAAGCTAACTTTCGGGGCTTCAATTTGGACACCCACCGGCCATTTTTTGACCTTGGCAACACCTATCGGAAATCTATTTAGCTGACTGGAAATTTATTGTGCCGATCGGCAATTAATTTTGGCCGACAACCTCATTTTCTGGCCGATTTGACCTTTTTGCACCTTCCAGGCATTGTGCATGCCAGTTGTGCCAGCTGGAGTGCACAGACCCGACCCCCCATACACATGTGTGGCCATTTTGAGCCTTTGCACCCCTTTTTTTATCCAACCTTTTGCACCATTTTGGATAGCTTCTCTTAGAAGCTTGGACCCCTTTGACCCTTTGTACCTTGTCTTAGAAGCTTAGTCTTGCCTATATAAGGAGCTCTCCTCCTCCATTGTAAAAGGTTGGTTGGTGGAGCAAAAAACCAAAGATATATAGATATATATCTGATATATATGCACACTCTCCTCCATATCCTCCATAGCTCCCTTCTCCAAAGCTCAAAAGTCCATTACTCTTGGCCCTTTGCACTACAACACCTAGCACCATACTACCACTTCCATTCCAGCAGCTTGGAGGTCTTCTCAGAGGCTAGGAGGCAGCTTTTCTTGGTCCAAGAGGCAGCAAAGGATTGGTCTTCAAGGGTGAGTTGATTTCTTCCTCTTTCTAACTCATTTTTACAAGTTTTCTTAGCCCCTTTTTCTTGATGTTTTGAGCTCCGACCAAAAATGAAAGTGGAATTTTTTTGGGCTCTATTTCATCTTTCATTAAGGGTCTTACCCTGTTTGAGACCCCCATTTTGCACTTGCTTCACTACCCCTTTGTATGCCATAATCTTGCATAGTAATTTTGGCCTATGTATAATCTGTTTTGGAGCATGATGTAAACTTTAGATAGGCTTATTTTGAGCCCTTATTCAACATTTAAGAAGGGCTCATCATTGTTTGGGACCTCCATGTGCCACTTGTCATTATCCCCCTCTTTGGTCCCCTTTTTTGCATGATTTATTAGCCTATTGAGCTTCTGTTTTTGGACCTTGGTCCAAACTTAAAATGGCACTATTTTTACCCCCTCTTCATGTTTCATTAAGGGTCTATGGCTGTTTGGGATATCCTTTTTATACTTCATGTTATAGCTCTCTTGCTGCCCTTATTTTGCATAGCATTTTGAGCATACTTGTATCTATTTTTGGGGTTTGTCATAAACTTTAATACATCATATTTTTGGCCCCTCTTCAATATTGTAGAAGGCCCCTTCCCTGTTTGGGGCCAGCATTTGTGAGTTGCTTCATTACCCCTCTCTTGGACCCCATTTTCGCATGCTAATTTAGTCCCATTTGTACCCACTGTTTGGCCATGTGTTGAACTGTAAACATGCTTGATTTTGGACTTCCTTGCTTCTTTATTTACACTTCATGTTCAAATTATGCATGCATTGCATAGCTATAGGCCATTCCATGCGCCAAGTTTCATGTTTCGGGATTCATTCCATGCATCGGGTATCATTTTGCCATGATTCGAGGCTGTTTTGCATCTCATTTTGCCTCTGAAATTTGCATTCTTGTATTCCATATTCCATATCTTGCCATGTCTTGTTAGAGTGGCATTTTGGTGCCTTAGGGTCGGTCCTCGGTTTGCGTGCACGCATGCACTTATTTCAAGTTGTCTCATTTTCATCTTATGGCCACTGATGTGAGTGCAGCTGAGATCCACTCACGTTGGTGTAAGTCCATCTTGCATTGTGTATGCCATGTTTCAATGCGTTGTGCATGTTATGTTGTTAGCATTGTGTGTGCCATGTAGTAGCATTGCATGTTTGTATGGTTGCTTGCATGCTTAGTTCGCATGTGCATTGTTGTGCATTGCCTCGCCTCTTGACCAACCATGATTGAGGTTGGGTCCCTTGTATGTTTTGTGTGTATTGCATTTGACATTGAAATGCATACTTGACTCTTTGGCCATCATGCATCGAAATGCGTGATTGGTGGCCTGAGGGTCGAGGGCCATGCTCCCTTGAGTCCCTTGCATGATGGGGAGTGTGTCCATGCATACATTTGCTTGAAAATTCCATGCCATACACTGCTTGTCCCTCTGCTGCTGTCAACTGCAGGTTTCAGCAGGAATTTTTGGCCGACCGGCAAAGAATGAATGGCCGATACATCAAAACAGTGGCCGATGGACATTCCCCATGGCCGGTGGGCATTTCCTCTAGCCGATGGTGTCATGCAGTGTACAGGGAACATGTCCCAGAATTTTGGCAATTTTCAGAGAAGCAGGGCAGTGTAAACAAAGGCAGCAGTGGTATGGTACGGACTTTCCGGGCAAGATGAGTTCGAGCATGCATCATTCGCGCATCCCGAGGCGGGGCTGTGGCCTTTTCCTTTCTGCATTTAATTTGTTAGAAGTTCTGTAATAATTAATTTAGTATTATTTATTCGGACTGTAATATTCTTTCGGACCGTCCGAGCGAGGGCAATTGTGTAATAAGTGTGCGTGGGTGTGTGTATGTCTTCCAACCCCACGTCTTTCTTCCCTTTTATTTACCTGCTCATGATGGTAGACTAGGGCATACTTAAATTAGCATAACAGTATGATAGCATGCGTGCATCCATACATTTGTCTTACATGCACTGGGCTCGGCACATCATGCTAACTGCATTTGTATTTCAATTCCGGATTGAGTACTTGTTAGTTGTAGCATTTCACATGCCATGTTTAGGATAGCCGAGCCTATTTGGATTGCATTTTTGCATGTGTTGCATTAGCCATCTTAACATGAACTAGGATCATGCATATGATTACCAACTAGTTTCTGTTTTGGCTTGGAGTACTCGGTAAGCTTTTATGCTTTAGCATACCGCATGCGTGTGAGTGTTGCCATAATAACATGATTACCATGAGGCTAGCTGCTTATGTGATATAATTGCCTGAATGCCTGTGGGTGAAGGTTGGATTGTTTGAGTTGGAATAACTCGTTGAAATCCGTATTTTAGCCTACTTGCGAGTAGCAAATTCCAAAGTGTTTTTCAAAGACAAACGGATATGCAATGCTTATTTCCAAATTAGGCAATCTAGTCTATACTTGTTTGCTGTGCGCATAACATAGTAATTCTAGGCTAACAATCGGGATAAGAACACATAACGTTTTCAAAATCAGATATCATGGTTAGTAGAGGCCGATCTTCGGATCGGGCAAGAGGGGGTGCTCATAGCTGACCTTCCCCGATCGTACCCAAGTTCCCCAGCCGAGGCAACTTTGGTGATGACGGACACGTGGCCTTTGGCACCGAGTTAGGGTTTCCTAAATTTCCCCATTTAAAAAATATTTAGGTGGCGACTCTGTATCTGGCAAAGCAGTCCATGTTTGGCACTTCTTTCAAAATTTGTTTTCTCAAAACGATTTGCCGGATTTGGACTCTTTGGTTCAGATTAAGAACTGTGACACAAATTGAGTCCGAACTGTAACCCGTGAGTTCCCTCGCGGACCTGTTACAAGCTCTATGTCCAAGTGAAAGGACATTCTTATAGACCACGGAATTAATGAATAGCAAGCGGCTAGGCAGCTTGCTCCGCTGCAAGCATGTGAAACTGGGGTCACTGTGGGCCTCCGGGAAGTATTGCCGGATGAGGCTATGTATGGGTTGTCGATCCTCAACTTCCGGGAAGGGCTGATAGTCTGGCATGGTGAAAAACCCTAACGCGTCAGCAATCATGGCTACGGTGATGCTGACGAGATGGCCGTCAATGGTAGACAATAGCCCAGGCTCGGTGAGTGACTCACGTAGGTTCTGGTAGAAGAGTCGTACCATACGAGGATAAGTGGGCGTTGTCACAGTGCAAATGCCCAACTATTGCCGGAGTTGAAGCTGCTCAACGGCCCAAGAAGTGGCCAGGTTATGCCGAAAATATGAAACGTTGAATTGCGTGAGCTTGTGAAGAGGGCGTGAAGCCCACTCCAGCCATGGCAAGTCACCCGGTGGTGGTGGCGAGGATGGTGGCGCCGAAGAGGTGGAACCTCTAGCCTTTTTGGAGGCACGAGCAGATATACGTCGACTCATATCCTGCACACACCAAAAGCAAATAGACACAAACCCGTGGAACCAATCATGAGAATAAAGTAAAATATGAAAACACAAGTTTGCCCACCAATAAACCACATGCAATTCGTAGTTTAAATATATATAAACTAAAACAAATAAACTAAACACTGACTAAATAATGAAAGACTAAAGAACTAATGACTAAAAAATTAAACTAATGGAACTAAACTATTTAAACAACCTAAACTATTAAGTAGAAAATGAATGAAGAAAATAAAATAACATAAACTAAAATAAAATAAACTATAAATGAAACTAAACTATAAAATAAACTAAACTAAATTAAACTTTTTTTTTATTTTTTTTTTATTTGTTTATTTATTTTTATTGTTCTAAGTTAGTAAAAGAGAAGAGAATAAAATAAAATAAAATTTAGAAAATAAAAGAAATTAAAAATAAAAACTAAACTACTTAACAATTAAATGAACAATTTCATCATAAAATAAAAATAAAAATAAAATCACTAACTATACAAGTAAAATAAAAATAAAAACAACAAACTACTAACTAATGAAACTAACGAGAATCACTGCTAAACAATTGAAACTAAACAAATATAGTAAATAAATAAAAAAAAACTAAATTATTATTATTATTAGTACTATTATTGCTGAGTTGTGTTTTATTTTTTTGGGATCGACGTCTTGCCGAGAGGGTCGACGCAGTTCTCATCTTCTTCCTATGCAGATTTTTTTTTTTTTTTTTGTGAGATGAACAAACTAAATAAACATGGCTAAGTTAGTAAACTACATTGTGAAATAAACATGCCTAAATAACTAAAATAAAATAATAGAAAGAAGAAAGAAGTAACAACAAACATGGCTAAGCAGTATATTAAAAAAAAATTCCCTTTTTTTTTTCTTTTTTTTTTTATTTTTTGGTATGAAACAAAGATAAAAAAAAATAAAAATAAAATCACAACTCTACTTTTCTCCTCCTATGCCCACCAATCTAAACAAAAAGTAAATTTTACCTTGAAAAAGGAGAGAAAAAGAGAAAAAGAATGGAGATTCGCCAGAAAAAATGGTGGTCGTCGGAGATTCATCGGACAGAGAGGGAAGTGATGCCGGCGGTGAGATGATGGTGGTGAGGAAGAAGAAATAAGAAGAAAAGGGAAGAAGAAGAAGATGGTGGCTTTGTGGGGTTGAGAGAGAGAGAGAGAGAGAGAGAGAGAGAGAGAGAGAAATCTGAGAGTGATTGGGAGAGAGAGGGTTAGTTGTTGATAAGCTTGAACCAAGTCCCCCAAACCAAATTTTCAAATTTTTTTTTTTGTTTTTTTTTGAAACATGGATCGCCGCCCGATATGTGAGTCGCCCGCCGCCATGTTTTAAATTTAAAAAAAAAGAAAAAACCCCCGACTCGGCCAAAGGCCACGTCGTGTCATCACCAAAGTTGCCTCGGCTTCGAACTTGGGGTGGCATTAGAAGGTCACATCAGCAAGCATTCTCTCCGCCGGTCAAAGACCGGCCTCTACTAACCATGATATCTTATTTTGAAAACATTGTATGTCTTATTCCATATTAGCTAGGGTTATTATGTGTGATGACAAAGATACAAGTATAGACGAATCGCCTCGATTAGGAACAATCAACCTTCACCCACAGCATTCAAGGTTATTATATCACATAAGCACATAGCCTCATGGTAACACTCACACGCATGCAAGGATGCTAAAATAATATAGTCAAATATACAAAATCAATAAATATCTGATTCATATATTTGGTGCCTGTGCGCTTTGGAATGGATGCCCCCCCCCCCCTCTGCCTGCTTTGCCCCTTTCTAATGTGCTGCATCTCAAAAGGTTGCCGATTCTTCATTTTCATTAATGCAAAATGGATTACACACCAACATGAAGAGCCCTCTCCCACACCACATAAGAGGCCGATGGATGAAAAAACATGCAAACGTAATCATGCACTGATGGGGGGAAACAGCCCTGAATGAGCGTAAAAGTACACCCGATGCATGAAATGGCCCCAAACAAGGGTCAAACAGGGTTCAGCCCTTCAACAAACATGAAGAATAGCTCAAAACCCTTTTTCAGTTTGGGTCGGGAAAAAAAAAAAGGAAAAAAAATAAGAGAAAAAAAGCAAAAAAAAATGAGAAAAAAAAAGGAAGTGAAGTTACCCTTGAGATGAAGATCTTTTTTTTGTGGCTTGACCAAATTTGTTTCCTCTAGCTACCGGAAAGCCCTCTCTTGTGCTGAGATGGTAGTAGTGTGGTGGCGGTAGTGATGAAGAAATGTGGTTGGGAACTTAGATTTTTGAGAAAAGAGAGAGAAATGGAGAGATGGATGGAAAAAAAGCCTTAGGGAAATTGTAACCCCAACATGACATAGAGAGGATGGTTGTTAAGAAAAGAAGGGGAGCAAGAAAGGAGGGAAATGACACCAAGTTTTCCTCCCAAAGGCTTCATTGGTGTCCTCCTCCTCTCTTCACAAACATGTGGTTCAAAAATTGGCAACTCTAAAAAAAGAGAGAGAGGCCTACTTTTTAGGAGGGGTTATAAGGTTTTTTTTTTTTTTACGAAAATAGAAAATAAAAATAAATAAATAAATAAATAAACTACAATTTTTTTTAAATATATATAAATTTTTTTATAAATAAAATAACTATATATTTATTTATTTATTTTTAAAATTTATTTATGTATTTATTTACTTATTTATTTATTTTGAAATAAGTAAATACATTAAAAATGAAATTAAAAATAATAAAAATAGAAGAAAACAAAGCAAAACAAATATATATATATATTTTCCGAAAATTTCCGCACGTGCGGAAGTAGACTAAGACGCAAAAGCAGTATGCAAAAACCAAAATCACAAATTTCCCACACGTGCGAGGTCCAGGCCACACGAGCAACGATTTTTTTTTTTTTTTGGATCATCGTTCCACACGTGCGGGAGTCAAGCCGCATGTGCGGCTTGGTTGGCGCACGGACCCTCCGCACTTGCTTTTAAAGTACTGTGCAACTTTTGATTTCACACATTTTGCCGCACGTGCATGAACAGTGCCGCACGTGCAGGATTTTGTTTTTTATAAAGTTCTAAGCATTTTGAATGTGGTTGAATACTTGATTTCCCATAAACCACAAAGTAGAAATCAAGGTCTTACCTAGGCTAGAAGGGTCCCTTCCACCCACACGCATGCAATGACATTTTTTTGCTACATTGCAACAACATAGTTTAACAAAAACAAGAAGCACTCGCAAGCGTACATGCTTCAAGAAAATTGAAAACTAACTCCCACCACCTAACAAAAGGCACCAGAGTTATGGCATAAAGTTGCCACTTCAGAATCCCCCAGGTAATAAAACCCAGCGTAGTTTATAGCCTTCGGGCTACTAACCAAAAACAACAATTAACAAATACAACATTTTTTATTTTATTTTATTTTATTTTTTATTTTAGTATAACTATATATATATCTATATTTACAAAAGATTAAAGAAAAGAAAATAAAAACCAAGTACAGCCCAAAGTATACTTAACCATTTCTACCTTCAATTGACATCCGAAATAAATATAGTATTTTAGTAAATATCGGAATGCCTACTAAAGATATAATCTTCACACAAAAACCACGGGTACTACTTTTCTCCCTAACTATGTTTGTAACTTTCCCTATTCTCCAACAAAGTGACAGATTAGATTGATTCGATATCTAGAATTGAGGCGCATAAAGCTACCTCAACCTATGGGGCTGCTATACAGAGTTCAAGCCAGGGTAGTTTTGAAGCAATCTCCACACCCCTGGGTATTTAAACCAGACTTAAGTCTCGGAAATTCCAAACCTTTGTGTTCTAGGCTTTGCCATTCGAACTCTAGTTTCCACCATCTCAGTTGGTCTCCTAGGAACTCACTACAAACATGGTTAGGTGGCTATACCAGACCATCAGATGTCGTTCGGGCACGGCTAACACCAAAGGAATTACACCTTTAGAGGATTTAAAGTCTCCTAGACGCAAATAAAGCACAACAAGAATAAAGAAAAATAGAATAGAATAGAATAGAAAGAATGGAGAACAAGAAATCAATCTATCAATCATAGTAACAAGGGTCCATCAAAGCAATGGACTCAATCATTTCCCCATTCCCAATCCCCTCTATATATGGTTTCAGCCTTTGGCCATTCACTTTGAAAGTGTGGCCATTCTTTGGATCTTGCACCTCAACGGCACCATGAATAAATGCCTCAAAAACCACAAAGGGTCCATCCCATCTAAATTTTAGCTTACCCGGAAAGAGTCTCAATTTTGAATTAAAAAGCCACACTTTTTGGCCGGGTTCAAAGGATTTTCTATTAATGTGCTTGTCATGGAATTCTTTACTCCGAGCTTTAAAAACTCTTGAACTCTCATATGCATCATTCCGGATTTCCTCCAGCTCATTGAGTTGCAATTTCCGGTTGAGCCCAGTCGCGGCCATATCAAAGTTAAACTTCTTTATGGCCCACAATGCTCGGTGCTTAAGTTCAGCCGGGAGATAGCAAGCTTTGCCAAACACCACTCTATATGGTGACATCCCAATTGGTGTCTTACAAGCAATGCGGTAAGCCCATAATGCATCAATTAACCGTTGTGACCAATCTTTCTTATTTGGCCTCACCATTTTCTCTATTATGTGCTTTACCTCCCTATTTGACACTTCTACTTGGCCACTAGTTTAATGGTGGAATGGAGTTCCAACTTTATGAGTGATAGAGTATTTCTTGACTACCAACTCAAAGAACCGGTTACAAAAATGCGTACCCTGATCACTTATTATGACTCTAGGAAACCCAAAACGACTAAAGATGTTTTCATGGAAGAATTTGATCACAACTCTATGATCGTTTGTTCAGGTAGCTATCGCCTCCACCCACTAAGACACATAATCTACTGTCAAGAGAATATACTCAAACCCGAACGACGACAGGAAAGGTCCCATAAAATCAATCCCCCAAACATCAAATATTTTTACCACAAGAATAGCGGACATTGGCATCATGTCATGCCGAGACATCAAACCCATTTGCTAACAGCGCAAACAAGTTCTACAAAATTGATGGGCATCTTTAAAAATTGTGGGCCAATAAAACCCGCTCTGTAAAATATTGGCGGCCGTTTTATGCCCACTAAAATGACCGCCACATGCAGAAGAATGACAAAATGTAAGAATGCTATGCACTTCACTCTCCGGGGCACAACGTCAGATCACTTGGTCAGAGCAATATTTAAACAACTCCAGATACTCCCAAAAATAATACTTGACCTGCGAAAAGAATCGGTCTTTGTCTTACTTAGACCAATTCTGCGGAATTTGCCCAATGGCCAAGTAATTCACAATATGTGCAAACCACGGAGGGCTCGCTTGTGACAGCTCAAAGAGTTGTTTGTCCGGAAACGAATCATACAAAATAAGAGGATCACTAGTATACTCAACAAGGATTCGGGAGAGGTGATCTGCCACAACATTCTCAGATCCCTTCTTATCTCGGATCTCTAGGTCAAATTCTTGGAGCAACAAAATCCATCTAATTAACCTAGGTTTGGTCTATTTCTTTGATAGTAAATACCGCAAAGCGGCATGATCAGTGAAGACTATGACCATGAAACCTAAGAGATAAGATCGAAATTTGTCTAAGGCAAAGACCACAGCTAGCAACTCTTTCTCGGTGGCAGTGTAATTCAATTGTGCATCCGAGAGAGTGCGACTAGCATAGTATATAGCAAATGGTGCCTTATTGACCCTTTGGCCCAACACAGCCCCAACAGCATAATCGGAGGTATAACACATGATTTCAAAGGGAAGTGACCAATCTGGTGATTTCATGAATGGGGCAGTGGTCAGGGCCATTCTCAGTGTTTCAAATGCCTTTAAGCATGCCTCATCAAAGATAAAAGGCAGTGTAATAGGGTGAATGCACAAAACAGTGTAATGCAGGTGCACAAGACAATGCGAGCTAAAGGTGCAGGATTTAAGGTCTCCCAGACCAGGTGAGTGCACAAGACAGTGCGGGCTAAAGGTGCACAAAATAGTACGAGTAAGGTGAATGCACAAAACAGTGTGATACAGGTGCACAAGACAGTGCGAGCTAAAGGTACACAAAACAGTGCAAGCAGGGTGAATGCACAAAATAGTGCGATTGAGGTAAGGTGCGCAAGATAGTGCAATGCAATGCACTAAGTGCAGGTGAGGTGCGCAAGATAGTGTGATACATTGCACTAACAAGTGCAGGTGTGGTGCACGAGGTAGCGTGAATGATAAACTGCACAAAATAGTGCGATGCGCAAGAAAGCGCGAGTGATAAACTGCACAAAACAGTGTGATGTGCAAGAAAGCGCGAGTGATAAACTATACAAAAGAGTGCGATTGAGATACAAAGTGTAAGTACACAAGATAGTGCAAGTGATACAAAAATATAATGTGCACGAGACAGCGCGATGCAATGCATGTTCTATGCAAATGAGGTGCATTTTCTATGCAAAAGATACGAGCATTTTCTATGCAAGTATGGAAGAGTGCATTTTCTATGCAAATATGGGGGCATTTTCCATGTATGAAACAGGAGCATATTCTATGCAACATTGAAAACAAGCATATTCTATGCAGAATCGAAAGCAAGCATATTCTATGCATGAATCATAACGATGCGCGGCACGCATGTAGCAAAAGTGTATATGAAAGTCCACATTTTATGCAATAGAGGGGCATCAAACATGTACTCTGGTGCCTCCGCTTTACCTCTCAGAGGATTTTGTAACACGCTTAGCTCGAAAAGGGGACACCCTTTTTATGTTGGCAAGAGATAACATCTGCATGTGAAAACCACATGTACTACTTGGACTGTCATTCTGACTTGAAGCAGGCTTACACTTGAGGTAGAGGCACACTCATACTTCGGTAGCATTAACAAGGCCTAAGGAGGTGCATATGGAATGCAATCTCAGAATTTTCTGAAGGTGAAACACACTCAGATGCTCAAAAATTTCCCCATTTTCTTTTGCTTTGTAGTCTGGAACCTATATAGCTTCAGATAGGTCATGGTCTTTACTGTTCTCATATGACCTGGGTTGAACCCTGTGGTTTTATGAAAGAACAAATTCTGTTTCGCACAAATGTGGAGAATGGCACGAGCACAAAACGATTTTGTTTTGAAATTAAGTTTTTAAACGGGTATTGAGCCTACGACTGAACACAGCACACTACGACTCAACAAAGAAAAACAAAAGGCAAACAACCTAAACGTATCGAGAAACACTCGAAACGACTCAAAACAAGAGATGAACAAAACAACAGAAGACACGACACACAGACGTGTTACAAAGGGAAGAGACCTCCTGGTCACGAGGAGCCAGTTTCTTCGGGTATTGTTTCCCACCCTTTCTCATTTGTGATTCTCACATCACTCTGACACTCAATCTCTATTTTTCTGAAAAAGCCCTTTTCTTACTTTTTCTCTCATCGCACATCTCTCTATTCTTCAATCTCTCATTTTTCAATCCCTCCCCTGGGTGGTTGATGGATGAACGGGAAATCGTGGGTTCATGCCCCAACACTATCAGCTCGCAACTATTTCTTCTGGTGACGTTTAGCCGATGCTCTGGATGAGGGAGTGAAATGTCTCAACCCATCCCAATTCGTGCTTCGCACTTGGCTTGATACCTCGTCGCTTGGAGGATGTTGAGAGCTTTCAGCCCTTTGTTGTTAGCTTCAGTTATGCCCTTTTCTGGCAGGTAGAGTGCCCTTTCTGGCAAGTAGAGTGCCCTTTTCTGGCAAGTATGTTGACAACGGGGAAAAGACAGAACACCTAACTCAACTGTGCCCCTAGTTCATTATTTTGAACATTTTTTTTTTGTTTTTGCTTTCTAATAAAACAAAGTTGACCAATATGAGAGTTAGATTAACACACTTGTTCGATTTTCTGATTTGAAATCATGCAAGTTAGGTTATGAGCACTAAAAATTTTCCTTTTTAGGTCCAAGAAATGGTCTAGTTTTGGAAAAGTGGAATAATTTTTTAGAGAATTAGTCAACCTCAGTAAAAATTCTCAAAACTATTTTTTCAAACGGCCACTGGTCAATGAGCACAGAACCTACTCTCGAGATACACAACCTCAGATCCGAAGGAGAATTGCCCCTTGTCTGAACGGTCATGGCAACGGAAAGTTGCCCCTTGTTTGAATGGCACCGCAGGGCGCTGTATGGCAACGGAAAGTTGCCCCTTGTTTGAATAGCACTGCAGCACACTGTAACCGGTTTTCAAGGTAACGATCACAACCGAGCTCTCGGATATAGAGAGAACAAAGATGGCTAGAACCATCACATGAACACAGTCGAATTTGAAGTGTTTTACGGCTGGACTTTAGAATGAAGTTGCCTACGTATCCCAAAGATGAGAATCAAGCCTTGCGTAGTTCCGGGGGTAAGGTACACTCGGGTATTAACCTTTCCTTTTGCGCTCTAACTTTTGCCAAGGCCGCCCTTCCACATTTTCAACCTTGCGAGCTTTGTTTTTCTTTTCTTTTCAATTCTTTTCATTTCTTCTTATTTCTTTTTGTTCTTTTTTCATTCTTTGCATTTTTCTCTTTTTTTTTTTTCATTCATGTTTTTTTTTGCATTTTTTCTCTTGCTCTAACTTTTGCCTGAGTCGCCCTTCCGGGTTTTCGGCCCAACGAGCCTCTTAAGGGTAAAAGTGTAGCTTTGTCCATGCCAAATGGTTTTTAGGGTCACGAAGCCATCAGAATCCAGGAGAATGACTGCTGTCTGCTGATGATGTAGAAGTCCATCCGATAGGGGTTAAATTTGCCCCTAGTGTTGTGGATAGGAACTCGGTTGCTCTTCAACAAAACTTTCTTCTTTCTTCCCTTCTGGGATTTGGCATTCTTGCCAATCTTCATCTTTGACTCTTCGAGTGCATTATCTGATGTCTTTTGCCCCTAGTTCAAGGGGTGCTTCTGATTTGGCCATAAAAGCCTCACATTGTGGTTAACTTTTGAACACTCTGAATCCAAGTTCAATGTTCAAAAGTGAGGGGTCGAGTCTCGAGGCTGAGAGCGATCCCAGGCTGCACAATCTCAAGAGCGATTCTACACAGGCTTTCGCAAGACGGCGCAAAACATTTTTTGAAATCTTTTAAGAAAGCGACAAATCGCTCGCGCCGAAGACAGTGTAGAACCAATCTGGATCAAGCCAGGATCTTTCTCAGTACTCACATTAACAAACATGATCTCATTTATCAAGGGCTTAGCACGCCTCTCTATCTCTCAATTTATCAAAAAAAATTTGCAAATCCCGAGGAATTCCTTCCTCTTTGTTTTCACCGCAGTGTTAAAAAAGTTTTGAAAAACTTAGGTCAATACAATGATTTCAAGGTACAGAAGAGCAGGTGAAATGTACTACTGTTTCATTCTAGTTCGCTGGCACAACAGGCTCAAAGTAGCAATAAGCACAAAAACATTACCACAAATTTGTTTCATTTCAAGTTGCAACTGGCTCCACAGCAGAGACAGACTCAAAAGAAAGCAAAAGGACAATCATAAAATGAAATAATGGTGTCCGAAGTGACACCCTCGGAATCACCCAACTTCTGTACAACAGGACTGACTCGATACAACAAGACAGACCTTAATCAAAAGATTGACTCAAAACAATGAGACAGACTCGAAATAAAACCATAGAACTGACTCAATACCCAAGTCAGAAAGTACAAAAATTAGCATTCGCAAATGCTCAAAATAGTGTGTGCCAAGCGTCACATCTGAAATAAACCGAGTGCCGCCCGCAGGTGGTTTATCTCCCGATCACATAATCACATTATCCCCTAAGTTCACTGACCCAGTGCCAATAGATTTTCCAGGACCTGGCGCGACGATGACCTCTTTATCAATCAGATCTTGTATTTCACAGCGAAGGCGGTAACAACTATCAGTGCCATGACCGGTTTGTTGATGGAAGGCACAGTACTTGGTCGGATCATGGGAGAGAGGAAGTTTATCTGGCAGTGGCCGCGGCTCCAGGGGTTTCAGATCCCCCTTTCTAATTAGGACTTTCAAGGCCACTGATAGAGACATGTACAGTGGGGTGAACACCCTCTGGCCCCGATGTGGGTGTTTTGAGGTTTGTGGAGTTCTGCTAGATGCACCAGCAAAGGGATTGACAGGCACTGACTGGGTTTGTTGATCTCTTCTGAGCACGGGATTAGAGCTGAAAAGAACATTCTTGGTACAATGGCCCTTCTCCCGGCTTGCCCCTTGATTCAAACTGTCCCCAACTTGAGTGGCGAAAGTGTCATCCATAGCCTTCGCAACGATTGCAATCACTTGTTGTTTGTCCAACCCTTCGGCTTTCAAAGCCTCAACAGCCCACAGAAGGTATTCATGAGGATCCATGTCTACCCCTACCTTGTTCTTTCCACTCGCTTCCACTTTGCCAAGGGCTTGCCCTTCTTCAAATGATGCCCGTCCCAAGATTGGAGAGCCTTTTGACATGAAATTCCCGGTATGTGGTGTGGTCGATGACAGAGCCAATATCCCGAAGGCTAAATCTGCCACAGTTCCCTGAAGATCTTCGATCATTCTCATCAGCTCAGAAGTAGTAGGCTCATGGGTTTGAGATGATTGGGGTCCAGGTGCATCCATCATGCATAAGTCCATGCTTTCTGTGATAAACACCTCAGGCTTGGGTAGATGGACTGGGGTGATGTATACGCTGGGGTCGTAAGGGACTGCCAGTGTGTGGATTAGATTGAGATGTGGATGAGGTACTTGGTCATTGGGGTCTGAAGGTGGAGCTATCGTCCGGTTGTCGATGAGATTTTGGACCTCATGACGAAGGCAGTAGTAACAGTCGGTGCCATGACCGCGCTGCTGATGGTACACACAGTACTTGGAGGGGTTATGTCTGGCTGGGAGTGGGTCAGGCAGAGGTTCAAGATCGAGGGGTTTGAGGTACCCTCTTTCCATCAAGACTTTTAGTGCGCTAGTCAGGCTCATATAGAGGGGGTGAAAGTTCTGCCTTGAGCTCGGGCTAGGCTGGCGATTTGTAGGCTTGGATTGGCAAAAGGGTCAGCTGTGGCAACTGTATTGATTTCGGTGGATTTGGGAATAACGCTACTACCAGCATTGTTACTCCATGAAATCGCCCTCCTTATCGGTTCACTTGTTCTGGAGATGATCCCACTGTTGAACGCATTCTCGACCTGAACCCCCAGTTCTTGCAAACTTTTGAAAATGAATAGTAGAGCGACTATCAACTTTCGCAATATATCATGCTTGAGGTTTCGCACCACTATCCGCACTAGATCCCTCTCAGAAGAACGATCTGTCATCTGCGCTGCCTTTGCTCTCCACCTTGCAACAAATTCCACAAAAGGCTCTATTGGGTTCTAGCGGGTTGTTTCAAGCTCTTGCATAGTCATTTCAACTTGGGTATTGTAAGAATACTGACCGACAAAGGCCTCGGCCAACTTTTCGCAGTTCTGCTTCACTGTATTCTCTAATTTGGCATACCAAGTGGCTGCCACACCTGACAGGGTTCTTCCATATAGAGAGAGTTTCTGTGGCTTAGTCAGACCCATCGGCTTCAGGACATCCAAGAAAAGCCGGATATGTACCATAGGATCTCCAGACCCGTCGAAACGGTCGATATATGGCATTTTGAATCTGTCTGGGAGCCGTACGGCAGACTCAGTGTGCCCATCCTCAATGTCGGGAATGGAGTTAAGGCCCTGTGCCTTTTTGAATTGCTTCTCAAGGTTTGCAATTTTCACCGCAGTCAGATCGAGATCATTAGCATCAAGGGAATAAAGGCTCTCATTAGGCTGCACTAGGGGTCTGAACACCTGAGTGTGAGTCAACCTTTCTCGGGGGTCTGAACCCTGCAAATCTTCAACTAATGGAAGTAGGTCAAAGTTCAGCTGGCGTCCCGAAGCTAGATGTGAGGCAGATGCCCCAGATGGGCATTGCGTTTCAGCATTGGTCTCATCCTGCATGGCAATTCCCTGATTTAACGCTGCTATCATGGCCACAAATTCTTCCGAACCCTGTGCCATCACGGGTCTGCTAAATTGAACAGAGGTGATGTGATTAGTGACTAATGGATCAAATGAACCGATAAGCCTTAACTGGCCTTTCTCTGCCTTGCCTCAGCGAAGGAAAACACTGGCTGCTCTGAACTGAATCTCTGACTTGACAAAGTCTATCAGCACAAGTCTAATGTATCTGGGGGATATTGGAGCCTTCTGAAGCTATGGTTCCACGACTACCTTGCAAAAGAGAAAAGACAAAGATCTCGACTTTGATTTTACGAGCAGTATAAGCATACGAACGATCGTGTTTCTCTCTCTTGCCTAAAACTCGCCAAGAACCGATACCCTCAGGTAAAACTGATTCCCCCAAATATTGATGCCCACAGGCTTGATATCCAGACCTGCAAACTGATACATACAACCCTGTAGAGACACACTCTGACAGCAAATATCATATAAGTAAGAGCCAAAACACCCCTATGTTGGGATAGGGTTTCCCTGTCCTATTTCGTCAGGAGCTAGGGTTTCACTACGCACGCAGCGGTTTCAAACAACCTATAATCGAGTAAGCAACCTATCCTAGCTTTGAATGGTCACTATGGATTCCGAATATGCACTAGGTCGAATGGTCGAAAAGGGTACCCCGGTAAAAATTGGGGTTTGTGTTCCCATCGTGGCAGAGCCCGTAACTGGTCAGCCTTATAGCACGCAACCTCCGGCAAACCGTTTAGGAATAACATATGGCAAACACGGTGTCCTAGGCGCACCAACGCACATGCAATGCAAAAAAACATATGAGTGTAGTCAAAACAAGATATCATGAGTTCGATTCAAGTTCTCCAAACTCCCCAGCAGAGTCGCCAGAAACTGTAGACATCCTCAAATGTCCCGGGAAAATCCTGTTTTGTTCATTGGGGCTTACTACAGTTCGGACTCGAATGTCACGGTTCTGAATCTAATCCCACAAAGTGCAATGCGAGACTGATAAATCACCAAAGAGTCCAAATCCGGCAAATCGTTTTGAAAAACAAATTTTTAGAAAGAAGTGCCAAACATGGACTGCTTTGCCAGATACAGAGTCGCCACCTAAATATTTTATTTTGAGAGAATTTAGGAAACCCTGACTCGTGCCTAAGGCCACGTGTCCGTCATCACCAAAGTTGCCACAGCTTGGGAACTTGGGTACGATTGGGGAAGATCACTTCGTGAGCACCCCCGCTCGCCCGATCAAAGATTGGCCTCTACTAACCATGATATCGAGTTTTGAAAACATTATGTGCTCTTATCCCGGTTATTAGCCTAGAATTACTATGTGATAAGCGCAGCAAAAAAGTATAGACTGGATCGCCTGAGTTGGAACAAAACATTTCATGTTTGTTTTTGAAAGCGGTTTGCTACTCGCAAGTATGCTAAAATGCGGATTTTGCCACCCTCAAGTGGGCTTAGAAAACATGGTGATTTGCCACTATCTAGTGGGCTTAAAACTCGCAATCAATGAATTGTTCCAATTCAGATAATCCAACCTCCACCCACAGGCATTCAGGTAGTTATATCACATAAGCACTTAGCCTCATGGTAAGCATGCTATCATGGTAGTCACTCACACACATGCAAGGATGCTAAAGCATAAACATTTACCGAGTACTCCAAGCCAAAGAAAGAAGCTAATTAGAAATCATGCATGAATCCTAACTATGCTGGGATGCCTAATGCAACACATACAGGTATGCAACTAAGATAGGCTCGGCTATTCTAAGATGGCATATGAAATGCAACAAATGATACACGTATTCATCTCGGAATTGAAATACAATGCAGTTAGTACGATGCATCGAGCCCGGTGCATGCGATACAGATGAATGAATGCAAACATGCGAACATATAGATGCTAATTGAAATATGCCCTAAAACTAACCATCATAAGCTAGTAAATAAAAGGGAGAAAGACGTTGGGTTGGAAGACATGCATCACACACACGCACACTTATTACAACATTGCCCTCCTCGGAGGGTCCGAATAAATAATACACAACCGAATGAATAATGAATTACAGCTAATTATTACACAATCCTAATTAATTAACAAATTAACTAAAATAAATAAGCTAGCATGCAAAACATATGAAATGGACTGCCTTAGCTCGGTCTTGAATGATGAGGAATGCATGCATGCTCGAGTCGCCTTGCCGGATAATCCATCACGATGCCCCGATTTGTCTCTGTTTGCAACTGGTCCCAGAATACTGTACGAAGCTCCATGGGAACTTGTAGGGATACTGCTGACCAGTTTTTGCTGCTGGCTTCCGGTTTGCTGCAACAGAGAGCAAGAAAGGGGCATGGCAAAGTATTTTCAACATATATATGCACAACCACTCTCCCCATCATTGCATGAGCTCTAGGAAGTGTAGTCCTCGATCCTCATGCCACCAATCACGCATCTCGATGCATGATGGCCGAGGAGTCGAATTGCACAACTCAATGTGAAATGAATGCACAAATGGACACCTAAAGCCAACAACTCTATCATGGATAGTCAAGAGTGTCGGTGACCGGGAATTGAAGCACGTTTCGTTACTTTGAGTATGAAACGTCCCTCGTTTCCCGTGTTTGGACTAAACCCTACTCCAAACACTATGCAACAACTAGAATGGCATGGCATGCAAACACAATGCAACAACTAGCATGCAATCCTAAACAAAATGCAACTAAGACACGCAAATATGCAAGGAGTGATATGCAAAGGTGCAACTGGCATGCGCAATGCTATGAACTATCAATGGCATACTCAATGCACATGACATAATATGGCATACACAATGCAAGATGGACTTAAACCAATATGAGTGGACCTCAGCTACACTCAAATCAGTGGCCAAACGTGATGAAATGAAGTAACAACACTCATGCAAACATGCCCAAATGTAAGGAACCAAAACTAAGGCACCAAGTGCAACTCTACCAAGGCATGGAAAGCATGTAATATAGCATACAACAACACATTTTCCAGCTCTAAAATGACATACAAAAGGGTCCTGAATCATGCAAACACCTCACACAATGCATGCTAGATGGCCCAAATACCGAAACTAGTGAAGTGGATTACACTAGAGGTATGCAAAGCGATACTCAAATGACCAAACCACCCCCAAACAATCCATATGCAGACCAAAACAGTAGCAAATATGGACTAAAATGGTGGCTCAAAAGGCATGGAAATGAAGCTCATGCAATGGTCCGAAAATGAGGCAAACAAGCACAAATCTCAAATGCACTTAAGGAGTGGAAAACATGGGAAGATGGCACAAGTATGAGGTCTGAAATAACATGCACAATGATGCCAAGACATGCAAACACCTCTATTCAAGCATGCAAGAGGCTACAAAACTCAAGGCTAGGCATGGATATTGAACTACAACCATGCATAGCATGCATCATTCGACCATGAGGCACAAAAACAGAGCTAACGCAGTCCAAAACATGCACAAAATCAGGTTAAGGCATGGCCAAAAAGTGCTAGAATCAAGGGCAAAAACAACATGCAATACAAGCTAGTGAAGAGGGTTTACACTACAAGTATATTAAGCATTCAAGAGGCCACTAAACCAGCAAAAGTCAGAGGTATGACATGCCAAATAAAGCCCAAAAACTCACTGAAACATGGTCTATGAATGCAAGAATGAGATGCTCCTTTGATAGGCCATGAAGGGGGTTGTTCTACACATGCAAGAGGGACACCTAATATGACAAAACCATCTCTAGATAGAGGTTATGCAGGCCCTAAAACTCACTGAAAATGGCCTGAAATGAGGCTAGGAAGCATGCAAATAAGGGCTCCTTTGATATGCTATAAAGAGGGCTATTCTACACATGTAAGATGGACACCCAAAATGGAAAAATGGGCTCTAGACAGAGCCTATGCAGGTCCTAAAACCCACCAAAAAAGGCCTGAAACAAGGCTTGGAGGCATGCAAATAAAGGCTCCTTTGATAGGCCAAATGTGCTAGTAAACAAGACAAGGGGTGAGAGGGTCACCCCTCTCTGATTTTGGTGCTCAAAATAGCATGCTAGCCACTAAAAACTAGATTTCAATGGCTAAGAGACCAAACAAAGGTCAATGCAAAGGCCCTAAGGCATGGCTCAAAGTAAGATGAAATGAAGCATGCAAGGGGGTAGATGACCCCCAACAGAAAAATGGTCTTAAAAAAACATGTTAAGGACCTCAAAACAAGACTTTTTTCAGTTTATGACAAAGCCCAAATATGCTTGCAAGTATGGCTAAAAGATGGAGCAAAATAAAGCTTAAAAATGGAGAATGAGTGTTACCCTTGAAGCTCAAGAAGACCAGCAACCTCTGGACCAAAACTCAACCTTTTACCTCTGAAAATGGCCTCCAAGAAGCTTAGACCAATGGTAGAAGGGTTAGGCTATGGAGTTGTATGCAAAAGGGTCAAGAACTTCACACTTTAGGGCTCAAAGGAAGAGATACAAAGAGAGATATATAATTTTCCTTCCAACAAAATCTCAACCCTCTACAAGGAAGGAGAGGCCTCCCTTTATAGACAAACAAGTCTAAAGCTTCTCAAAGAAGCTTCAAACCAAGGGCAAATATCCTCCATACACATGTATGGAGGATCCAGTCTGTGCCCTCCAGCTGGCACAGTTGGAATCAACTTACAGAGACAAAACTGAGGGAGGCAGGCCAACCAGTTCAGGGGGTCGGCCGACCACTTGCCTTGGTCAGCCGACCAGGTCAAAAGGGTTAGGTGGTCAGCCAGCTACTTTTTGTGATCGGCCGGAAAGAAAGGTGGTCGGAGGGTGGTCTCCAAGGCCAAAAAGTGGTCAGCTAGTGTCAAAATGAAGCCCCAGAAGTTAGCTTTCCAATGGCACCAACCTTGCATCAAAATTCCAACTGTGCAAAAAGTTATGCATGTTTTGGTGAAGCCGCACAGATTCGGTCCAACCAGATTGATGCCTACTTCAACCAACCATATCTCCCCCGTTCGGACTTGGCTTTAGGAGATTATTGAGTGCAAAACGAAGCCCCAGAAGTAAGATTTCCAACGGTGGTGGCCTCATAGCTAAAATCCAAGTGTATAGACAAAGAGGCGTGATTTAGCGAGGACCGCTCGGCTCTCTCTCTTAGCGATTCAAACCCACCTTCTTCTTCAACTTGGTTTCTTCCCTCTTCTCCAATTTTCCTCAACTCCAAACCCCTAAACAAGGTGTTTTGAAAGATTTTTCAAAGATTTCAACTCTCTTTCATTCATTTCCACTTCTTCCTTGCTCGGTTTACCGAAAAGCGCAACATTTAACGAAATGCGAGCGTCGGAACATCGTATGAACTTTATTTTCAAAACATTTTGAAAGAGAGGGTTTCAAGGTCTAAAACCTTTTGATCAAGATTGTTTTGGTCCAAAAGGGGTATGAAGTTGAGATTTGACTCTCTCCTTGCCGAAGAAACTGAACCTTTGCCTTGCACACCTTCATCACTGAGTAAACCATCAGTAGCGCCCAAGTCTTAAGGGCAGTCAAAAATGGGGTGTCTACAATGCCACGTGGCACTTTGAGGGACCGGTCAGCCAACTGAAGTGGGCTTCAACTCGCCAAGCCCAAATTCCTCGTACACAGAGTACGGCAACAAATTGACACTAGCCCCTAAATCTAATAAGGCTCTATCAATGAAATAGTCCCCTATAATGCATGCAATGGTTGGGGCACCTAGGTTCTTAAGCTTAGGAGGTGTGTCATTCAACAAGATGGAGCTTACTTGCTTCGTGAGTAGGACCTTTTGGGACACGTGTATCCTAGATTTACGCTTTTGCGTACAAGGGTGCTTTAGAAATTTGGCATATGAGGGTACTTGCTTAATCACCTCCAACAGGGGGAGGTTGAATTTTACCTATTTAAAGACCTCCATCATTGCCTCCATAGATTCCGCCTTCTTATTAAAAGGGGACGGTGTACCAAGGCATTGGAGAAAGGGTGCCTTAGACACATATGGTGCCTTGGGCTCATGTGAAGTGGTAGGGACTAAGTCATCCCTCTTAAGTGTTTCTCCCTCACCCTTACTCTCATTAGGTGTACCACCGTGGTTACCCTTCTTAGCTCTAGTTGCATCAAACGCAACTAACTGAGGCTCTAACTCCCTCCCACTTCTCAAACTAATCACTGCTTACACCTGCTCATGGTGCTTTCCATTCCGACCCAAACTCTCTACCCCGTATTGTCCCTTAGGTTTGGCCACAGTTTGACTTGGTAATTTTCCCTTCTCTCTTCGATTCATGTTGTTAGCCATTTGACCCAATTGGGCCTTTAGCTTGGCAATAGAGTGAGTATAGGAGTGAACTACCGGTGCTAACCCATTAAGTTCTGAGAGAACTTCCAACACCTGAGTCTCAAACGCAGAGTTGCCCTGAGGAACAGGCGGGGGTTGTGGTTGCCGGTACGGTTGTGGGGGTCGATAAGGTTGCGGTGGTCGGTAAGATGATTGGTTGGCAAAATTATCGAAATTTTTCCTTGGTGGTGGAGGATTGTAAGAAGTGCCTTGTGAAGGGGGTCTCCATGAAAAATTTGGGTGATTTCTCCATTCCGGATTATATGTGTTGTAGTATGGATCATTACCTGGGTTGGAGAATCCTTGAGCCGCATTCACATGCTCTTGGACTAACTCCGAAAATTGTGATGCCGAAGGGCACTCACTCAAGTCATGAGCAGGGCTCGCACATATAACACATGCCTCACAGAATTGAGGCTGATCTTGCTGGGTAGGGGCATGTCCCGCAGCTAATAGTTGGTCCATTTTGTGGGACAGTGCCTCTACTTGTTGGGCTGACTCTGGGTTTTGCCCGACCTCATAAATGCCCCCTCTTTTCGGGGCTCCAACTACTGGTTATCGGACTTGCCAGGCTGCGAAGCCATGGTGAAGGGAATTATCACTTAGGTTCTTAAATAATTGCCATGCCTCGACATCATTTTTAGACATGAATGTCCCATCACAGGACAAATCCACCATTTGGCGGTGCGGCTCAGTTAAGCCATAATAAAATGTTTGAACAAGTTGTCAATCAAGCACTTGGTGTTGGGGACACTGTTGGAGAAAGTCTCGAAGTCTTTCCTACGTCTCATGGAATTGCTCGCCATCCATTTGAGCAAAGTTTGTGATGGCTTGCCTAAGTTGGTTTGTTTTACCTATGGGAAAGTACTTCTCCAAGAACTGTTGCTGTAATTGGTCCCAAGTTGTGATTGAATTAGCAGGTAAAGAATTTAGCCAGTGTTTGGCTTTATCCTTTAATGAGAATGGAAACAATCGCAACATTAAGGCCTCATTTATGAAATTTTGGATCCTCACTGTCGAGCAAATTTTCAGAAATTCATTCAAATACTTATAAGGATCATCATGATTTAGTCCACGAAATGATGAGAGCATTTGTATGGTGCTGGACTTAATCTCATAATGAGCAGCAGTGGTGTTGGGTAATTGAATACATGATGGTGATATATATGCAGTGGGTGTGAAATAATCCTTAAGGGTCCGGTTAGGCACATTCGGGACATCAGGATCTGCCATCTCTAATGGCTCAATGTATGAATATGAATACTCAAGCCTAGGAACACGGGCAGAGGCCCTAAGTCTCCTAAGAGTCCTTTCTTGTTCAAGGTCCAAACTCCACAATTCAGGGCGACAAGAACGGTGCCCGTGCATACACTACCCACACACACACAAAAAGTTCGACTCTATGCACTAAGTTACAAAAGCAGAAGGCCAAAGGAGAAATACTCACAGCGGTTCAACGAAAACGCTTTACTCGTCGTGCGGATGCTTGATGTGTAGACGTTGTCTCCAACCTCTATTTGAGCATTGACTTTCGTTTTAGCACTTTGGTGCTTTACTTGCGAGTGTTTGCTTTTATTTACGCACTTTAGTGCTGCGGTTTTTTTTTAAATATTTTTAAAGCTCAGTTGCGCTCCACCTTGCACTACGGTGATAGCTCCAATTTCAAACGCTCTGCATACTTAGCAACACAAAAGTATAAAATCCTAAACTAAAAATTAAAATAAGAATATAACTTTAAATTAACTAATTTTACCAGAAGTCCATAGCAACAGCGCCAAAATTTGATAGGTCGTTGAACACACCAAATTTAAACACTAAACTACACCAAATTCTTTTAGAATAGTGGCAAGTCCAGGTATCGATCCACAGGGACAATTGTGAAATTAAACTAATTTAATTGATATATTCCTAAATTAATTTTGATGAAAAGAATGATTGATCATAACCTAATTTAGTAACGAATAAATTAAGCTAAATAATTAAATCATCAATTATAACTGATAGTGGATTTATTGAATTGGGGGAAAAACTAGGGCAAATAGTCCACCACTAGTCACGTAATTAGGATTTCCAATTGAAATCAATTATGTTATGGTTCGAACGGAATAATGCTTTGCAACTACAAGTTCAAAGCATTTAACAAGAAAATCATCACATTCAATGTACGAGTACGAACCATCTCAAGTAGTACAAACCGTTCACTCTAAACTAGGGTAGTGACACGACTCGTCCCTCGTAGTATGATTCGTCTCATACCTTGAATGTGAAAGAATAGAAAACTCATGTATGGAAGACATTCAACAATCACAGAAAGCCGAATATTTAAAAGGATAATGAAAATTATATATAAAGAATTTCTAAAACACCATACAATTGTTCAAACTTTTACATAATTGAGAATCAAAAAGAAAACAAAATAATTACGTGGCTAGGGTTTCTTCAAAACCCTAGAAAATGAGACTAGCCACTCATGGAGGAGTGGAAGGAGGTCGATGGAGAAGAAGCCTCCATGGGAGACATACTTGAAGCTTCAATTCCTTTCTCTTTTCAAACCCTAACCCCACTTTCTTGACAAAATAACTTCAGAACCCTATTTCAGCCTTTTCCTTGCCTTTTTATACTTTTGATCTCTTCTAAATAGGTTTAAAACGTCGGGCACACTTTCCAAGAAAAAGTCAACGTACGTGCAGAAAAGTCAACTCTCTCCAAATTCTGTCTTTTTGCCATTTTATGCTCCGACTATGCACAACCTGATTGACATTCAACACATGTAAAGTATACAGTTTGACCAGTAAGTGAAGTTAAAAGATTCTAATTAACGGCCTCAATGATGTACATTTAGGCCTTAATCAGGTAATTAATAGTTTCCTTACAAGGGTGGTGAGAATTTTGTTGTTGGTGTGCTAGTTTAGTATTGTCAATGAGTTTAAGTTAGGTGCATTTGAGCTTAACTAAAATTAAGAAGTATTTAGTTTTACTTAATAGGTTGATTTGATCTCATTTTAATTTTATTCCAACGTGTTTTGTGGTGAAATTATTTTTCAGGGGTGGAGCAACTTTAGTAGTGATTGGATTGAAGTACTGAAAATATGATTTTGTTAGAATTTTGTAATAGAGGTGTAATATTATTTTGATGAGAAATGTATATTGAACTTCGTTTGGAGAGATTTTACTATAATATGAATTAATTTATTTATTAATGATGTGAATATTTGTCATTGAGTAAGTCACTACAACAAATAAGAGTTTTAGAGACCAAATGTTTTGGTCTCTAAAAGTGAAAAATTTGTTACAAAAGACATTTAGGAACCAATTTCTATCGTCATGAGAATAGTCGCTAAAAGGCCGTTTCGAAAAGTCCAAAACAAGGCTTTTAGCAACAAAATTTTGAAAATGTCACTAATAAATAGACTTTTAAAGACAAAATAATTTTGGTCTCAAAATGATTTATTTTTTGAGACAAAAAATTTGTTCCTAAAAGGATAACAATTCATCACTAATGTCTAATTTTTGTTGCTAAAAATATAACGACGACTCTTTTTGCAACAAAAATATTTGGTCTCTTAAAAATAATTTTGTCCCTAAATTTTGGTCTCTAAAACCTTAATTTTTTGTAGTGAGCTCGTGTTATAGAAGATATTGAATTAAGGTTTGACCTCGTGGGATATCATAACATTGGTGTGGTGTGGAGTTGTTTCAGCTTTGGAGTTAATATCATGACATTGACTTCAACTAGGCCATACCTCCTGTTTGAGCCTAGTATATTCTAATCATCACTCAAGTCTCAATCGGGCAATACCACGCTCAATATGTTTAACTTCTATCTCATTCTGTTTTCAAAACTCTTCATAACAACAAACTGTTCACCCTACAACAAAATCTTTACTATCATCTGGTCACAATTACTTCTCATAAACTTCCAAAGTCAGTAAATTAAGGTTCCACACAAATCTCACAATCGCATTCTTATGTTATCCCTAAACAATTTATCTTATCAATAAAGAGGTGCCAATAATTCAAGTCCCAAAAGTTTTCCCCCCCATTTGGGGTCACCCTTGTCCTTACATCCTATGAGAAAATGGAGGTAAGATTTAACCCACACTTAAATACTCTGCACGAGATCTCATACGCCACACGCAGGTTATACATGTCTATACATGTATCTACTTCACATAAGCACATAGTCATGTGCCTTTCCAAAAGAATTTCGATGAATCTAATAGGCGCAAGTTGTATCCTAGAAGCTTAACCCCATACCCACATAGTCACAGAAATGCATTACATATATAAGGTAATCTAATGTGCCTTCCAAACATGATAAACTCCACTAGCTCAAGGCATTCAAACCTGGTTAGCTCTTATACTAATTTATAATGCCTCCAAATTAATTAAATTAAAACATTACTCATAACATGATTAATTTAAAATCTTACCAAACCAAACAATAATATTTAATCCTAAAAGCCTTCTTTTCCATTGAACTACATATCAAATATTATAAATTTTCATATTCTTGTCTCGATTACAACAATATTAACACAATTCAAGAAGCTAAAGGATAAAAATAATAATGCCTTAATGGCATACAAACATCAAGGCAAGGCATTGTTACAACAAAATGGACACGCGGTCCCAAAACACATATGCTCGGAGCTTCCACATAACATATCCATGAGCCTTCGTGCTCCAACAAAACAAAAAAGTCCCCCTCATTCTCGTCAGGGTGATTGCACATTACCAATTTCTGAAATTATTAGATAGGAATGAGTTAGATGCCTAGTAGAAATATTTTTAACAAATAATCTAGTTACTCAAAAATCCATATGGCATTATCACAACCAACCATCTTTAATTCAACTCATAGTATTAATTTAAGAAAGAATACATGAATTCATAACTTCCACAATTTCACAATTCAATACCGGGGGATAAATATGCTATGAAATCCCTAAAAAGAGTCCAATACATAGATATACATTTGGCATGCATTGAATACTTAGGTCTCGTTTAGGAACATATTATTTTAGTAACTTTTTGACTAAAATATGAGTTTATAAATAAAAAAAAACTAATGTTTGGAATATTTTTTTGATTTTTTTACGAAAATATGTCCAAAAAGTACAAAGAAAATGAAATTTTTGACTTTTTGGTATAAGTTATAGGCTTTAGTGTCGAGCGGTAAAACCTCCACTCGAGCGTAGAACTCAAACTCCTAAAATCTTAGACCATACAAGGAACAGATTGCTTGAGCAAACCAATCTGTGCTCGAGCGAATATTACCACCTCTTAGAATCTCAAACTACAGACAAAAATACTAGACAACTCAAAAGACCGTTTGAGCACTCAAACTTGTGCTCGAGCGAAAAAAATAAAAAATAAAAAATTTAAATAATCTCAAAGTGATATAGGTTGGGAGTGTTAAGTTAAACATTAAATGTACCAGAGAAACCAAGTTGGGGTTGACTTTTATGCCCATATTTCTTTGCCCAAGTTTAGTTATTGCAAAATTGTCTTGGTTAATGCTCAACTCATGAGTTATTTAATTTATTTATTGATTTATTTATTTTAATTGGCAGATATATTTTTTTAATATTTTTAAAATTAAAAAAAAGCCTAAAAATTGTTTAATTTTTGTTAAGAATATAGACCTAATTTCAACTCATGATTTGAATCAATGGTAATTAGCAATTTAGATCAAGTATATATACATGTAATAAAATAAATCAAGTTGCAACATTTAAGTTAAGTAGGTCATTTTAACATGCTTATTGTATATCATCAAATTATTTCATAAAATTTTTCACTTCCTATATAATTTTTTACGTGACGTGACAAGTCTCAGACTATTTTTCAAAGGAAAATGCTAACAAGTGTTTCATGGGCTTTGTTTAATATTGGAAAACGTGTAAAAAGTCTTTTAAAAATGCACAAAAAAATGCTAAAAAAAATATATTGATTTCAATAAAGTACATTGAATTTAATAAAAAATATCTTATGTTATTCAAATTTTTTATCTTTTACTTGTGCTCTGAGGATACTTATTAACAAAATCATTTTTTAAATATAGTGAGTCCTATGAACACGTGATATTTACTACATAAATACAGATAAGGGTAAGAACTAAAATAAATCAAGTGATAAAGAGTATTTTTCTTCGACATATCTTGACACCTAACTATATTACTGAAAAAATATTGATCTATCTTGATTCATACAATCAAGCAAAATCAAGTTGCTCCATTCTTAGTAAATAACAAATCAAGATTGGATAATGATCAATAATCAATAATTGTCTTGAATAAATTTGAAAATTTTAAATTACTATAGAAGGAAAAAAAATAAGAAAAAGAACATCGAATAGGACTGTACCTTGCTTTTCGTACTCTTTTCGGATACGATTAGCTCTACAGTTCGGACTCCCGTAGTTCTGAATCTGATTCCACAAATACAATGTGAAATAGATAAATACAAATGAGTCCAAATCCAATAAATCTTTGGAAAATCGATTTTGAATAAAAAAAAAATGTCAAAAATGGACTGCTTTTCTAGATTACAGAGTTGGCACATAAATATTTTTAGGAAATTTAAGAAATCCGAGACTCATGCCAAAGGCCACTTATTCGTCATCACTAAAGTGTCTCAGCTCAGGAACTTAGGTACGAGATTTTTTATTTTTTTAATAACTTTTTGACTTTTAAACTAAAAATGTTACATGCCAAACAGAGATTTCGCATCCAAATAGGAGGGAATTTAAACATCAAATTCACGTGGCCCATTTTGCTTGACGAATAATGCCTCGTAGCTCGAATGCTACGAGGCTCGAAATGGCTCGAATGGAGAAAGAGGGAGAGAAGAGAGGAAACAGAGGAGGAAGGGAGGAAGAAGAGAGGAGGAAGGGAGGAAGGAAGTCCTCGTTGCAGCCCGGCGTCCTCGTCGATCCGATCGTCGCAGGAGGAGGCTCGTGGAGGGAGACCTCCGATCATCTCGCCGCCCGTCGGCTGTCGGCCATGAGCTCGTCTGCAGCCTCTGTCTTCTTCTTCCTCCGTCTTCTTCCTCCATTTTTTAGGCCCCCTCCAGTCCCCCTCACCCTCCCCCCCTCCCCCTCCTCCTCTTCTCCCTTCTTTTTCTTCTTCTTCGTTCTGCAAAACGAAGCCAAAACCAGGAAAGAAAAGAAAAGAAAAAAAAAAAAAATTTTGGAGACCCAAAACGACGTCGTTTTGGGTCTCGAGCCAGATTTCGAGCCAGTGATTCGAGCTACCAATCACTGCCGTTTGCTTGACTTCGTTGAATCCGATTAATTGAAGTTTTAATTGGAAGGGGAAAATAGAGGATGGGGTGTTCAAATGATTTGGGTAATTAAAGGGAAAAACAGAGGATGGGGTGTTCAAATGATTTGGGTTTTGCAAAAGGAAGTGAAGGATTTGGATTTTTGCTCAAAAAGATATGCATTGAGATTTTTTTATTTTAAAAAAATGTGTACAAAAAAAAAATTAGATATAATATTAGGAGGTATTTTGATATCCATTATAGTAATTTTGTTTTAAGGAACAATTGTCAATAAAATAATATTTCATTAAGTGCGTACAAAGAGATAAATAGGTGTGAAAAAATAGAATTTTCCTTAAATATAGGGATAGATTATACCTAATGTACATTTACTAATAAGGACAATACATATCAAATTTTAAAATAATTTTTTTTTTTCTAATGGTATACCCAAACCAACGTATTCTTCATATTCAATTATTTACATCTTCTTCTTTAAGTTCTAATTATTTTCTGTTAATCTTTTTCAAAATTATTTTAGATATATCTAAATAAAGTGCATTTAAAAAAGTAAAAAATAATTGTTTAAAATTTTAAAAATATTCACTAAAAAAAACAAAAATTCAATTTTAAAAAAATTATATTTAAAAAATTGAAACCAATCATATTGATTAATTTTTATTATATTATATATATATATATATATAATAAAAATATATGATAAAACAAGAATTTAAACAAAAACATGTCCGCCATCCTTTCTGAGAGGATCGACTAACCTTAATGGGAGAATAAACACCCAGGGTTTAAACCCAGCCCCCACACCCCCCCCATTTGCGCCACTACATGTGCAGCCCCATTCTAAGCAGTGGAACAAAACAAAAAGAGCAATCATCAAGAATGACAACTTCTACAAAAAGAGGAAGCATGAAGGCCACCCACCACCAGTTCAAAAATATCGTGAATCACAACTTCTACAACCTGGGCTAATTGCCTCTGACAATCAGATCGATTAACGTATATATATATATATAACGGGATACTTACATGTAGGTCTTAATAAATAAATTTATTATCTAATATATTCTATGGGAAAAATTTGTCATAAAAAAAAAAAAAAAATCACTAATTGTAAGTTTTAGAACAATTTACAAAAATCATGACAAAAAAAATTCACTAATTGTTAATTTTTAGTGACGTATGTAAAAAATTGTCACAAAAAAATTATTTTTAGCGACAATTTTACTAAAATTTATTTTCAATAGAACTTGATGGGAATTAAGTTCAACTATTAGGACCTACTGATAATACACATATATTTGTTGTGTTAGCTTCGTGGAAGTCGTTGCTATAAGGGAAGGGCTGCAGCTGGGCCTCCAGTTGGGTGTTTCGCAGGTTGTCGTTGAAATTGACTCTCAACCTACGATAAACATCATAATGGAATTCTCATGGTGAGTCAAGATGTTGCTGTTGTTATTCAAGATATTAAGCAACTTGGTCGTAGGTTTCATTCTTGTGGTTTTGAATTTAGTATGTGTGGGGTGGGAACAAAGCAACACATGTGACTGCTAACACTACAAGAATTAACACTTTTGGCAACAAAAAAATTAGTCGCTAAAAGTCTATTTTTGGTCGGCAAAAGTTATCCGCGACCAATTTTTTTGGTTGCTACTTTGGTCGCCAATTGAGGGTCGGCAAAAGTAATTCGCGACCAAAATTTTGATTGGTCGGCAAAAGTTGGATTTGCCGACTAAATTTTTGGTCGCTAATTATTTAATTACCGCGACTAATTTACTTTGTCGCTAAAACATTTTGGTCGCGAAAAGTCGCCATTTGCCGACCAAATTTCTTAGTCGCCAATTGACACATTTCGCAACCAAAAAGTTTGGTCGCCAATTGTGACATTCCGCGACCAAAAATTTTGGTCGCTAATCGTGACATTCATGACCAAAAATTTTGGTCGGCAATCGTGACATTCAGCGACCAAAAAATTTGGTCGCCAATTGTGACATTCCACGACCAAAAAGGTTTTGGTTGCCATTTGTTACTTTTACATGACCAAAACTTTTGGTCGGCAAAAGTGAGTTTCCACGACCAAGAGTTGTTTTGGTCGGCAATAGATGTATTTTTTGCGACCAAAACTCTTGGTCGGCAATTGTCATTTTTTGTGAAAAAAAATTATTTATTTGTCGCGACTAATAAATTGGTCGCCAAAGCAGAAAAACAATACACCTGTAATTCTTAATAATTCATTCAATCCATAATAAATCTATAATTTTAAAGCACCATTCAAATTAACTGAATCATTAACATTCAATCACAATACATAATTCATTAACATTCGACACAATACAATTATTCTAAGTTTTCATTCACAAGTCACATCCATCTAGCATAACAATTTGAAACATAACTATTTGTTATCCATGCGCAGCTATCAACAAATAAAACTACTAATATTTGCTATCAACAAGTAAGGTGCTTAGCAGCTGCTTTAGCATCCTTTAGGTTCCTAATGCACTCCACTGCCTCCTGATTTGTCATTACCTGATACCAAAAGTCCAGTCTGTTCAGAGCATACATTACAGGGAAAAAGAGAAATATACACAAAAAAAAAAAATTTCTCACTACTTGCCATTTCTCACTCTTTTTTATATTTAAAAAATTTTTAAAACATTTTGTCAATTACCAAACGCGTTTGTAGTTTATGTTTTTTTAAAAATAAACAAAAATCAATTTATAAAATTTTTATAAATATAAATTAAAAACATAAACGTTACCAAACACACCCGTTGTATTCGTATTCATGTTTTCGATACACAAACTTAATATGACACGAACTGAACACATATGATACGACATAATGCTCACCCCTGCCCACAAATATTACCCGTTTCAATATTCTTGAGATATCTCCTTCTGATGCCCCAAGACATTCAAATCATAGGCTCCACTACTGAAATGAATATATATATATATATATATATAAGTTGGGAAATTATATGGTACGCACCCTCTTTGGGGTGTGTCTACCACATATACCTTTTGATTACGATATTTGTATATTCGGTTATAATTTATTGTATTGTTAGTTATGAAACATAGTTGATTATAAAATTATTTTAGTTATGATCCAATAATTATTTGACTGTACTTCATGTGATGTTTGGATATAACTTTTTTTTTTTTAAATTTTTTTTTTATAGTTATGGCTCTCATAATATTAAGTTATGCCATTATTTTAGTTATGATTCAAAAATTGTTTAGTTATACCTTATGTAATGTTTGATTATAAGTTCTTTTTTATTTTATTTTAGTTATTACTCTTATAATATTAAGTTATGTAATTTATGATAATTAAATTCACAAATGACATAACTTGTATGTGATCCATACACACCGACAAACCTTTTGAAATTGTATACCACAGCATTAAAATGTACAATGGTTTAATATTTTGAAAATCAATATCTCAAAGACCCTCACTAATAATATTAGGGACACTTTTTCACAAATCTCTTTTTACCTATTTATGTTTCATGTAGTCCACATTACTTTTTTATATTCCAATAAGTTTTATGGATGATATAGTTACTAAATACTTCTAATAATATTCAGATTTACAATGCGAATATTCCGTAATGTGAATATTCACATCGTCAATATAAATATTTATATTGTCAATGTGAATGTTTACACTATCAATGTGAACATTTACACGTCAATATCAATATTCACATTGTAAAATATGAATGTTCACATTACCAAATTGTTAACCTTTTACAAAATATTTAGAAGGGTAGAAATATCCATAAAATACCTTAATATAATAATCAATATTTGATAGATCAAATATTTAAATAATAGGTCTTATTAAAATACAAAAATATCTTATAAGCTAATTATGACACAAACACTTAAAAAATAATTTTCTAATAAATCTCTCAAAATACTACTAAACTAAAAGAAACCCATTATTGGTATTATATTTATTAGGAAATAAGATCTATTGGGGTGTTTTGGGAAGATGGTTATAATCAGCTTTTTGGTGAAAAACTGATTATAAGCAGATTATAATCAGCTTTTCTGTGAGAGAAGAGGAGATAAAAAATTTGAAAATCAGATTTTTTATCTCTTCCCAAAAGAGCCCTCACCTCTGCAAGATCCAAAATCACCGACTCATCACGTTGATTTACTGCTTGATTATGTCATTCATAATCCAGGGTTGTTTAGAATGCCTTGAATAAGTGTATTTTTTGAATTTTTAGGCTAAAAAATTGAGGAAAAAAGATAGTTATTTGGATTAACTTTTTGACTTTTTATAGAAAAATGTGTATTAAAAAATTATATAAATTAGTGTGCAGGAGAAGATTAGACTATGAGTTATACGGCCGTACTGTGTGCAGGTTGAATTGATGCTAAGAAATTGTTGTCTACTTTTCGGGCATTACACTGGACCATGTTGTTCTGGCCATGGGGGCCATAACGGGTCCCGTTTTAATAATCTGAACTGTTGAATGTGTAGAACTTGTCGAGTATTATATACTTGTAAAAAAAATCACATTGATCGGATATCAATAGCTATCTGATCAGATTAGGTTTTTTTCAACCGTTAACTATAACACCATCCATTTTTTTTATACAAAATTGATTTGATCATGTAGTTAGCGACATCCGATTAATGTGATTTTTTATAGGCATATATTACTCGACGAGTTCTATTTATATTATCAAAACGGGATCTGTAATGGGCCCCCACAGGCCGAACAACAGTGTGTTAAAATTGCACCATAACTGTGCAATTTTTCTAAAAAAATGAAGCCACAGATCTGAACCGGTCAGACTGAGTTGTAATTTTGTGTGTAAAATTTATTTATTTATTTTGGTGAATAGTGATAATTTTTTAACTTTTTAAATAATTTTTTGACTTTTTAATTTTTTTTGAGTATCCGAAACCAGGCCTTAGACTCCATACGTTTGACTTTCCTATTTTTAACTTTTACTCTTAGACTCTGCACATTTGATTTTCCTATTTTGAACTTGTATAAACATTTGTTCACAATATTAATGGTATGTACCAATTGATATACTAATTAGTATATTAATATATGATATGACATTATTATTTCAAAATTATCATCCTAGCCATTATACAAATTATAAAGATTCAAAACTTTTAAAATTATGTCACATCATCTATTAAATACTAATTAATATACTAATTAGTACATATACCATTATTCCAATAGGATAAAGTCAATGATTAATTAAAAATAGTGTACTATCATTTTGACAGTTTAAGATTTAAATTAAAATTGAGGAAACTTTATCCCCCCTCTCCCCCTTTCAAAACTATACATCTCTAATCAATTTCACACCCGAACTTTTGATATTGTTAATTTATCTCCTCACCTATTTAAATCATGATTAATTTGTCCCTATTGTCACATTTAAATGGAAAAGTTAAAAAAAAATTATATTTTAATCCTAAATTTCAAATTATAGATCTAAATTCACTTATTCTCTTCTCCTCTCTCACCCAAACCATCATTTCTCCTCTATCAACCAAACAACCATTACCACCATCACCATCATCATCACCACCACCACCACCACCACCACCACTTCCATGTTGGTGTACCGCCTCCACCACCACCGCCAATCATCCTAAAAGCTAAGAAAATTCTTCAAAGAGAAGACATACTTCGATTCACAAACAACCTTATATAAATAATGAAACCTACTAATTTAGATTCAATAAATCTAAACAAACTAATTCAATTCAATTAATTTTAAAATCTATTTAATTGATACATACATATACATACGTTAACAATTTCTTTCTTTCTTTGTTTCTATATATATGGCAAATTTTCATTTTGACTTCTAATAAAGAACAAAAATACAATTCAACTAAAAGATTTGACTAAAAGTAGTCATTTTCTAAAAGTGACACCTCCTGATAGGTAAATTGTTTCGTAAAATTTGAGTAATTGTGTAAGCCATGTAACATGTGTGGATTTGTTAGACAGGATTTCCACCCTCACATAAAAACACCATTCCCCAAGAACACCATACTTATATCGTAATCAAAAGGTATATGTGGTAGACACACCCCAAAGAGGGTGCGTACCATATAATTTCCCAACTTATATATATATATATATATATTCATTTCAGTAGTGGAGCCTATGATTTGAATGTCTTGGGGCATCAGAAGGAGAGATCTCAAGAATATTGAAACGGGTAATATTTGTGGGCAGGGGTGAGCATTATGTCGTATCATATGTGTTCAGTTCGTGTCATATTAAGTTTGTGTATCGAAAACATGAATACGAATACAACGGGTGTGTTTGGTAACGTTTATGTTTTTGATTTATATTTATAAAAATTTTATAAATTAATTTTTATTTATTTTTTAAAAAATATAAATTACAAACGCGTTTGGTAATTAAAAAAATGTTTAAAAAATTTTAAAAATATAAAAAAGAGTGAGAAATGACAAGTAGTGGTAAGTGGCGTGAAAGGCGGTGGTGGAAAGTGATGTGATGGGTGGTGGGTAGGGTGGTGGTGGGTGGTGGCGAATGGGTAGTGGTAGTGGGTGGGTGGGTGGGTGTGTGGCGGGTGGTGGGTGGGTGCAGTGGGTGGTGGTGGTGGTGGTGTCGGGTGGTGGAGGGTGGCAGGTGGGTAGCGGATGGCGAGTAGGTGGCGGTAGGTGGGTGGGTGTGATGGCGGGTGGTGGGTGGTGAATGGGTGGTGGCAGTGGTGAGTGGTGGTAGGTGGTGGTGGGTGATGGCGGGGAGGGGGTGGTAGCGGGTAGGTAGTGGGTGGGGGGTGGAGGAGGGTAGATGGCGGGTGGTGGGGGTTGGTGGGTGGGTGGCGGTGGTGGTGGGTGGTATCGAGTAGGTGGTGGTTGTGATGGTGGTGGCAGGTGGGTGACGGATGGCGGGTGGTGGCGGGTGGGTCGTGATGGTGGGTGGGTGGGTGGGTGGGTGCAGTGGGTGGTGGTGGTGGCGGGTGGTGGGTGGTGATGGCGGTGGGTGTGGATGGTGGTGGTGGTGGGTGGTGGCGGGTGGTAGTGGTGGTGGGTGGGTGGGTGACGGTGGCAGGTGGTAAGTGGTACCGAGTGAGTGGTGGTGGTGGGTGGCGGTGGCAGGTAGGTGGTGAGTGGGTGGTGGGTGATGGGTGATGGTGGTGGGTGAGGGGTGGTGGTGGCGGGTGGGTGGGTGGCAGGTGGCTGGTGGTGGTGGGTGGATGGTGGTGGCAGGTGAGTGGTAAGTGGTGGTAGCAAGTAGGTGGCGGGTGGTGGATGATAGTGGTGGGTGGATGGCAGGTGGGTGGTGGTGGTGGTGGTGGCGGCGGCGGCGAGGGATGGGTGGTGGTGGCGAGTGGGTGGTAGCTGGTGGGTGGCGGGTAGGTGGTGGTGGTGGAAGACGATGGTAGAAAATGGTAGCGGGTGGTGGCTAGTGTTGGGTGGTAAAAAAAAAAAAAAATTGAAAACTCAAAATGGAAACACATTTTTTGTGTTTTCATTTTTTGGCCAAATTTATAAACTGAGACCACTGATGTATAAATCAAAAATTTTACCAAACAAGTTTTTATTTGAGTTTTTTAAATTTTTGTAAATATAAATAGAAAACTGAAAACGTAAGTGTTACCAAACGACACCGTTGTTTAATAAACGTCTCTTATATGCAAACATTAATAATTGTCTCAATTCGTGGGTGACACGATTGGCACGATTAATTTCTAAACCTATTTATTTATCATGATACGACACAATACGATTGGCCTAACAAAATAGCTGTTTGAGAGGGAGAAGCAAACATAGAAAAAGAAATGAAGAAAAACAAAAAATGGACTCTCAAAATCATAGTTGTTTCAAGTAAGAGGCCCTCTCAAGAACAAGAAGAGATAGAAAAATCACTTTATATGTATGTATATTAATTAATTAATATAAATATATATATCTATATATATAAAGTTACACAGGTCGTAAATATGTCATTTTCGGATCATGGGTTATGTTCGTATTAACAGGTTAGACATGCCATTTTTGGGTTTGAGTTGTGTTACCGTGTCGTGCTAAGAATTCTCACCCCTATTTGTGGGATTAATCATCACAAATGTTATAACTTCATAGTATAAGTAGAGGTGATCGGCGGATGCCTGACCCAACTAGTTTTGGGTTGATGTGTGGTATTAAGCGGAGCAGATATAGGTCTGATTTTCTGAGTTTGGTGGTTGCGAGTGCAGATCGGGTGGCAAATCACTTACATTAGAGCCGCACCAATCTGACCTGACCCGCTCACATTAAATTACAATTTTTTTTTTTTTTTTGGTTCTTACCTTGGTTCGTTCGCAACAAAGAAGCCCTAACAAAAAAACAAAACATTTTGCAAACCCCCTCTCTCTATCTTTAAAAACCCTAGCCCTACTACACAAACGGAAGATCTTCATTATCTCCGTCTTGTGGGACCCTAAATTTTGTAAATCTAGTAAAGCTCTCACTTTTGAATTATTATAATAAAAACTTTCAATTTCTTGTTTATTCACAAATTTAATCCTAGAACCTAAACGCATCGCAGACGAAAGTATGCAAAGCTTAATAATCATTTCTAACACTCTAATATTCATTATTTAACTCTCTAATTAGAGTGTAATTGCTCAAAACCCTAGTTTTTAGTTTTCACCATTTTCGTTTGGTTATTCACCTTTTAATTCAAAGCGAGAATATAGAAACCAAATTATTTTTCCTGTCATTATTTTAATTAATTCTACACTTGAAATAAATATTTTAATTCATAAATTGAGCCCAAGCACTCACAAGTCAGCCACCCTATAAATATACATTGTAGTGTCCTTTTTGAAACAAATTTTATGAATTTAGGAAAGACTTTTGACTAGGACCTCAAAATCTAGGAAATTTGTCTTGTACTTGTAATTAGCTTAGTTCTAATTAAACATAACCCTAACTAGAACATGTTTGTATACAATTAGGGCCCTAACATAACATTCCAACTAAATTCGATGACTATTCAATTACTTTGGAACCATAGGCATTTTGAACTGTTCACACCAATTTTCCTATAAATACACTACCATCCCCTTAGCATTTGCATACTCAAACACACACACACACACACACACACGACATAGAAAGATGAGAAGTGTGAGCTTGGAGGTGAAGGGAAGGAAAGAAGAGCAAACTTTGTCCAAATTTTAGCAAGCTAGCAAGCAAGCAAGCCACAAAGAAACTCATTTTTTATTGTCTTTCAAATACATGATATTAGGTGCTTAGAATATTCTTTTTAAATTTGTATATATTGTGTTCATGTGTTTAAATAAGAGGAGTTGAGCCTTGATTATCACCAAGGTCAACTCTGACTTTTCCGGGAGCCAAAGCAAACCCTAAATATGGGTACTTTCATATATATATATTTTCTTAAAAGATTATCTATCAAATTTTGCTTTAAATCTTTGCTTTTAACAATGCTCACAAAAAGGCTATTAAAATTTATTTAAATATATAACAAAATTTACAATAATAAATATATATGAAAAAAAAAAGACAAATATAAGTTGGAGTACCAAATAAAAAGTAAACTAAGTCTTGTATTCTTTGGGTTTTTTTTTTTTTTTTTTTTTTTCCATATGCCAAGTTATACTTTCTAGGAATAGTGATATGTTTGATATAATTTTAAAAAATTATTAACATTATCATATTGCTAACTTAATCCTCAATCATTACAAATCAAATAATGTCAAGACCCAAACCTGCCCCTAAAAGTTTAGGTCATAACCAGCCTGTACTTAGGCCTCAAAGCAAAAAACCAACACAATATTTTATTCAATAACGGGGCCTAAAGCGGAAGCCAATGATAACAGAACGTCTATTGAGCAATGCTTAAATGCCAAGATTCAAAACAAATAGCATCATATACATATATATAGATCACATACGTACAAGTCCAAGTTAGATAGGTATATACAAAGAGTTAACAACCCAAAATTTACATAGTAACAAAGTGTTTAACAAAAGCCACCAAAGCCTTAACAAAAATGTGGCATCGAGAAACCCCTCAAAAGACAAAAGGCTCCAATTGTGGAGGCTTAACCAAATAGGTCCACCAAAAGTTTCCTGAAGCTAACCTAGGGCTGCCCTCCAAGCTGATCACCTACATAAACATATAGAAAAACGGAGTGAGCAAGGCTCGGTAAATAATAATAATGTAAGGAGGTTCATGTGAATGGGCATATGTCTTGAAGAATATTTATCTAGCATGTACATGTCTTATCCATAATCATGTTCCCAGCACAGCCTTGGGCCCACATAAGACAAAACGGCCTTGGGCCCAACCTAAGACGGAATGGCCTTAGGCCCAACATAATACACAATGGCCTCAGGCTCAACATAATACACAACGGCCTTGGGCCCAACATATCAACAACTGTTTTGAACTTCATAGGGTAGATGGAACATCGGCATGTCTCCATCTCCCTCAGCCTTAGGGCCATTAATCATAACAATTCTTGGTAGGGTAGATGGGGCCACCCCACATAACGGAAACAGAATGACCTCAGGTCTATTTCATATACCATTGCTCACATATACCATTGCTCAATCGTTTCCATCAAGTCATAATTTATATAACGTATGTCATTCACAATCAAAATACATGAATCATAACACAATTTATCTCAAATATGCCATCCACGATTAAGGTACATAATTCATAAACAAAAATACATATCGTTACACTAGTATTACTTGTAGTGCTTTGGTCGCACAATGGTCCCTTCTGGCGAGTGGCCTACACATGACATACACACAAACTGAATAAGCAAGTCATTCTTTTCTTAGCCTCTTTGATTAACTCTAACTCGTTCCCATTCGTTCTTTCGTTTTCTCTTGTGTTTATACAATATATATGCACATGAAAATAGTTGAAAACCATGCAATTGGAGGCCCAAAAGTTAGAAAACGAAAAGAAAAAAAAACCAAAAAAATCAGCCTTGTTGGTTGCACGTGTGGTACTCTGGTCGCTCGTGTGGTGGCCTTGGCCGCATGAGCGGCAAAACTTCATAATCGAATTTGGCCAAAACAGGGTTGGCCGCTTGTGCGGTGGCCCAGGCCGCACGAGCGGTCTGGGTTAAAAAATTGCAATTCGAAACTTCAACAATTTCAAGCCTTCCAAATGCATTTCTAAGGCTCAATTCCAGCAATTTCACTTCAACATGTCATATGATCATGATAAACATGAAACCTAAACTCAAGTGGATCATAACTTATTTTAATTTGGCATATACAACTCCAATTTCCATATTTCCTTTATCTTCTTCATCTTTTCATGATATATATACAAACATATACATACATGAGTTCAAAGCATGCCAAAAACTAAAGATAAAAAGGCAATGGCTCACAATCTAACGCAAGGCAACTCAAAACACAAGAATCAACCCTTTAATTAGCCAAATCCAAAGATTACATGTTCAATTTCATGAAATTGGTTAAGTTAAGATCATAACCCAAAACCCTAACTTATATACGTGTAAGAAACTTCATCTTAAGACTTAATTCCAAGCAATTGAAGAGATATTGCCAGTATTTTAGTTGATTTACACTTACCTTGAGCCAATCTTTGAGTTACTCTTCCAATTTCTTCCAATCTCCAAGCTTAAGTTGAATTTTCTTCTTTTCTCTCTTTTCTCTTCTTCCCTCTCTCTCCAAGAGATATTTTGGTGGTTTTGATGAACTTAGTCTCCCAAGGCTTATATACACACATAATATCTAACAAGGCTTAGTTCATTAAGCCTAAGTTTAAACTTAACTAAGGGTTGAGCCCAAATAAATCAATTTAATTTATTACGAATCAAATTTTTACAAAACTTTATATTATGCTCTAAAAATCATGCTCATCACAACTGTAAAGTCAATTTTGGTTATCGCGTATCTAAGACCTTCAATTTTAGTCCCAAGGTTGCAATTTCAACAGATTTTGTTGATAACTGACAAATACAAGTTGATAAACATGTAATGCACACATGAAAACATAGAATTTCACACCAAACACATAATCACACATATAAGCACACATATAATAAGGGAATTACACATATAAGATGGTCGGGTTATTACAAATAATCAATGAAAGGAAACATAAAAAATAATAAAAATCATGTAATCATAATAGAAAATATATGTAATCGATGATCAAATAAAAATAAGGACTCATCTCTATTATAGAGTATGTATCTTGAAACCCATTTATATTACAAATTTGATACTTTTCGTCATAGTTGAACAAATAAAACAACTGAAAGAAATCAATACATAAAAGGCTAAGAAATATCACAGTTCCTTAGTTAGTTTTTTTTAAAAATAAAAATAAAAAATAGATGAATACTTCTAATTCTTGTTGCCAACAGAAACCAACTAGTAAGTTAAAAACTTTGGTTTTATTATATTTGTAATTACATCTCAAATGTATTTAAAATATAAGTTGAGCCCTCGAAATTTTGGGCCTTTTTATTCAGATTGGGCCTCTTCTAACACCAAAGAATAATGTGAGGCAGAGGTAAAGACACATTATTCTTGCTCCATCTTCATTATCTGTGTGAGTGTGCCCTTTCATTTTATTGAGTAGTGCTTGTTTCAAAGTTGAACCAGTCAATCTGTCTATCGATCAGAATTTTCTCCTAACAAAAAACGTGTCAGGTTTCTAGCTTTTGGAGATTTGTATCCTCATAAGTACAGATTCTACACCAAAAATTATAGTGATGTCCAAAGCGTCTGAATGGCACAAGCTCTTGGCCTAGGCAAAATGTTTCGGTCTTCAGATCATAAGTTTCTATGATTCTGGCAACATCAGCATCAAATTTGCGGCACATGTTCAACGTAATGCTTTGTTTAGTCAATGCTTCGATAAGAGACCAAAATGGTGTCAGCTGTAATTCATCATAATGGTCAGCCGTGAATGTTATTTTATTTTTTTATTTTTTTGAACGAGGAAGTTATAGACATCATGTTTGATCTGTAATGTTTGATGTCAGATTTGGTAGTCTTTCCTTTTGCAATTTTATGGAAATACAGGGGATAATCAGATAAAGATAAAGAAGGCAAATAGATAAAGGTTAAAAAGGCAATATATATTGTTATAAACAGACTGTAATTTATCATACAAGGAATAATACACAATATTGGATGTGGATTGTAGTAGGCAATCTAAAAATGTATGTAAAAAAATAACAAACATTTGTAATTAGTCTGATGATAAAGAAGTTTTTGGGAACCTTATCTATTTAAATAGAAAGTCTAGCAACCATTGAATGAAAATAGAAAATAACAATATAATAAGATTTTAAATTGAAAATCTAGCAAACATAGAATGAAAGTATAAAACAACAGTGTAATAAGATTTTTCATGTGAATATTGAAAGGTTTTTTCTTTTATTGAAATGAGATATATTATGTAGAAAACGCATATTTTTCTGACTAAAACGTGAATGAAATATAAGTAGACACAAACAGATAAAAGTAAAAAAGGAATATATGTTGTTATAAAGAGAGCATTGGATGTAAACTGTAGTGGCTACCGTCATTGTTGGAAAAATAATGATTTTTAGGTGACTCTAATGTAATATTAAAGTGGGTGTCAATCTTCAATTGAGGTGACGTAAAGTGGGTTTAGATTGTCCTTGGGAGTATGTTGTTAACTGTTGTGATTCCTAAATAATAAGAGCATATATATTTGCATGCTACTATTTCTCACTGTATTATATTTTCTATATTTCGTCTGCCATCAAAACAAAGTCATGAGCAGAAATTGGTGTACATATGTATATGTAGTCTACTGTTGCATGCTTGGAATTACAATAAGAATAAATAAACAAAGGAACATCTTTGCATGCTATTTTTTTACCACTGGTGTTATAATGTCATATATGATTACCTCATAATTTGAATTTAATTATGTGACATTATGAGGTTTATGTAACTTTTGCATATTTAATTTAATTTATTTATGATTGTGAATTAAATTAATATGTAACTCATGACTAGAATATTAATTATTTAGGAAGTATAGGGCTTTGTAACCTGTCATAATTCTTGACTATTAACTTTTAATTTAAATTCTAGAATTATAGATTGATTTTTGTAACTCATCTAGCAGGTTAATTGATTAGTTAATTTTATTATTAATTAGTTTGCTAGATGGTTTCAATTTGGTTTATTATATTTATCTTTTGCCTAGATTATTTGTTTTGTATTTTGTTGTGGTTTTCTTCTAGCCTTTGTCATAGGAATACCTATGTGAAAGGGAATAGGGGAAAAAAATACAAATCCAATTGAACAAAATTTGGGCTGTAAAACCAAAATTTTGAACTACTAACCTTTGTGTTGAACAGGTGAAAATGAATTATTTGGACTATATAATTGAAGCAATTATTTTGCTTGAGATTTTGTTATGGTTTTTTACCAATATGTAAAAGCATTTTATTTGTTTGTATTGCTGTAGCAATTTTTTACATTGCTTGTAAATTTGTTATCAATTTTTAAATTGCTTGTAAGTGTTGGACCTTTGGTTTGTTTTAACCTAGTTCATCCCTTAGAAAACTTAATTCTAAAAATTGTTTCACACTGACTAGGGGTCAACATGCTCTTGAAAGTTTTGTCAAAAGGTTAACTGGGTTTTAAGTAGGACCGATATGACCCCTCCAGCCTTCCTGGGAACATTCTTGACCATGTTTGATTCTAGGTTAAGTGGTGAGACTAATTTTGAATTAAATTTCCAACTGTGAGATTTTCTAGTGTTAAGTTTAATTTCTGGAAACACAAAAAAGGAAATTCTATTGTATTTTTCAAAAATGGCAACTATCACCGATACTGATGCTACTACTAATGTTGGTGGAGATCTGAACCCCATGGCAATTGGCTTGCCAACCTCAACTATGACCTCTGTGGTCAACCTTGGTGTTACTCTGGCTGTTCCAGGAGGACTGCTCAGTCACCATGAGCGCTCAAAGAAATTTGCAGGGGTGAACTTCAAGAGATGGTAGTAAAAGATGCTATTCTACTTGACCACACTGAACCTTGCAAAGGTTTTGAGCGATGATCCTCTAGCTATGGCAGAAAATGAGCCAAACAGGCAGAAGGTCATAGCGCTTGACACATGGAAGCAGACAGACTATATTTGCCGGAACTATGTTCAACAGCTTGGCAGACTCACTTTACAGTGTGTTTTGTGCCAAGAGTTCAGCAAAGGAGTTATGGAAATCTCTGGACAAGAAATACAGGACTGAGGATGCCAGTGCAAAGAAATTTGCCGTTGGCCGGTTCCTAGACTTTAAAATGATCGATTCAAAAACTGTGATAAGCCAAATCCAGGAGTTCCAAGTGATCTTGAATGAAGTTCATGCTGAGGGGATGTCTTTGAATGAGTCATTCCAAGTTGTTGTGATCATTGAGAAACTTCCTAATGGTTGGAAGGACTTCAAGAACTACTTGAATCACAAGCGCAAGGACATGTCAATTGAAGACTTGATTGTCCAACTTCTAATTGAGGAGGATAATAAAAAAAAATGATGGAGTATCTCCTCTGTGAAGGCCAATGTCATTGAGCATGGTAAATCTTCTGGGGTGAGGAAGAAGCCCCCTGTGAACAAGGGCTCAAAGATAAGGCCAAGGGGTGGTGTTGCAAAGAAGCTGGCATACAAGCCGTAGGAACCTGGTTATCGCTTCTTAGGGAAGTGCTACAATTGTGGTAGCGAGGGGCATCGGGCTATTGACTGTCGTAAGTAGAAGAAGCCATACAAGACCAAATCTCATGCTCACATGGCAGATATGCAAGAGTACTTCTATGATGAGAATGACATGTACTTGTCTGCCGTTGTCTTCGAGATGAATATGGTGGGTTCAAACCCAAGAGAATAGTGGATTGATACTAGGGCTACACACCACATCTACTCCAAGAAGAAGTTGTTCACAACTTTCAAGCTGGTTACAAACGACGAGAAGTTGTTTATAGGAAATTCTGCTACCTCGATTGTTGAGGGGAAAGGAAAGGTGGTCCTAAAGTTGACCTCAGGAAAGGAGCTGACCTTGTCCTATATGTTCCGGACATTCGTAAGAATCCTGTCTCGGGGTCTCTTCTTAGCAAACATGGTTTTCGCATGGTCTTTGAGTCAGACAAGGTCGTTCTGACCAAGAGTGGAGTGTATGTGGGTAAGGGATATATGTTGGGGGGTATGTTTTAACTTAATGTAATGACTCTTATCCCAAAGATGAATAAGATGCATCTTCTTCTGCTTACATGCTTGAGTTTTCCAATGTATGGCATGGTAGACTAGGACATGTAAACTTACCATCTTTTACGATTAATCCGAAACATAAGTGTGAAACTTGTGTTGAAGCGAAGTTGACAAGATCTTCGTTTCATTCTATTGAAAGAAGCTCAGAACCATTGGACTTAGTGCATAGTGATGTGTGTGACTTAAAGTTTATACAATCACGTGGTGACAATAAGTACTTCATCACTTTTATTGATACTTGTACTAAGTATTGTTATGTGTATTTGTTCAAAAGCAAAGATGAGGCTTTTGACAAGTTTGTTCTTTATAAGAATGAAGTTGAGAATCAATTAGGCCGTAAGATTAAGGCTTTAAGAAGTGAACGTGGTGGTGAGTATGAATCACCATTTATTGAGATTTGTGCTCAATCCAGGATTATCCACCAAACCACATTGAGATTTGTGCTCAATCTGGGATTATCCACCAAACCATGGTGCCTTATTCTCCTCAGTCAAATGGGATTGCTGAGCGGAAGAATAGGACGCTAAAGGAGATGATGAATGCAATGTTGATTAGTTCGGATTACCACAAAACATGTGGGAGGAAGCAATTCTCTTCACGAATTACATTCTGAATAAAGTACCCCAGAAGAAAATGGACAAGACCCCGTATGAGTTATGGAAAGGCATCAAGCCTTCTTATAAATTCTTATGAATGTGGGGGTCTCTTGCAAAAGTGGCGGTGCCTACACCCAAACGGGTTCAGATAGGACCAAAGTCGGTAGATTGTGTATTCATTGGATATGCACATAATAGCAATGCATACTGATTTCTTGTGTATAGGTTTGTTATTCTAGATATACACAAGACTACTATCATGGAATCAAGAAATACATCTTTCTTTGAAAATGCATTTCTGTGTCCTCTCCAAGAAGGGATTCAGAGTTCCACGAAAGAAGTTGAAGATGACAATGATCACATAGATGATCACATGGATGATCAAGTCAATGATCAAGTCGATGATCAAGTTGAGAAAGTAGATGAGCCAAGAAAGAGTAAGAGGGCTAGGACTGCAAAGTCCTTTGGTCCGAACTTCTTGACTTATATGTTAGAGGGAGAACCTTGAACTTTCCATGAAGCTGTGACTTCACCTAAAAGTCCTTTGTGGAAAGAAGCAATTAAGAGTGAGATTGACTCCATCTTGCAGAACCATACTTGGGAGTTGATTGATCTACCCCCAGGCAATAAGACCTTGGAGAGTAAGTGGATCTTTAAAAGAAATATGAAAGCTGATAGGTCAACTGATAAGTATAAAGCTAGACTAGTTATCAAAGGATACAAGCAACGTGATGGCCTGGATTACTTTAATACGTATTCACCGGTGACAAGGATTACATCCATTCGCATGGTAATTGCGATAATAGCTTTACGTGGTCTGGAGATACATCAAATGGATGAAAAGACAGCTTTCTTAAATGAAGATTTAGATGAAGAAATCTACATGGAGCAACCCGAGGGGTTTTTAGCTCCAGGAGAAAATAAGAAAGTCTGTAAGCTTGTCAAATCATTGTATGGTTTGAAGCAAGCTCCCAAGCAATGGCATGAGAACTTTGACAACACTATGTTGTCAAATGGGTTCAAAATCAATGAGTGTGACAAATGCGTGTATGTCAATGACACTGATAGAGGTTATGTAATTTTGTGTCTATACATAGATGACATACTCATTGTTAGTAGTAATGATAAGATGATTCGAACTACCAAGAGATTGCTAAACTCGAAGTTTGACATGAATGATATGGGCCTTGCAGATGTAATTCTGGGTGTTAAGATTACCAGAACATCTGATGGTATTGTACTTTCTCAATCTTACTATTTTGAGAAGATACTTGAGAAATTTGGTAAATCAGATACAAGTGTGTCTAGGACACCAATAGACGTGAGTCTACATTTGACCAAGAATAATGGTGAGATTCTCAACAAGAATATTCTTGCGTCATTGAAAGTTTGATGTATCTGATGAGTTGTACAAGGCTGGATATAGCATACTCAATTAGCAAGCTTAGTAGATACACGAGTAATCCGAATACTATTCACTGAAGGGGCATTATGCGAGTGTTAGGTTATCTACGCTACACCCGGGGTTATGGGTTGCATGATACCAAATACCCAGCGGTACTAGAAGGGTATAGTGATGCTAATTAGATATCTGATATAAAGGACTCCAATTCCACTAGTGGTTATATGTTTACCCTCGAAAGGGCAGCCATGCCTTGGAAATCTTCCAAGAAAATGTGTATATCGAGATCAACGATGGAATTTGAGTTTATTGCTTTGGATAAAGCAACTAAAAGAGCTGAGTGGTTTCACCAGTTCGTTGAGGATATTCCAGGTTGGTCCAAACCTATGCCAACCATCTGTATTCTTTGTGACAGACAATTGGCAATTAGACGGGCACAGAGTAATATGTATAATAGAAAGTCTAAACATATTCATCATAGACATAATTCCATACGACAACTACTCTCGAACGGAGTTGTCACTTTAGACTCTGTAAAATCTCAGGACAACATTGTGGATCCGCTAACCAAAGGGTTAAATCGAGTGTTAGTAGAGAAGTCATCAGAAGGAATGAAGTTAAGGCCTTTAGTGTAAGGTGTTATCGGAATGGAAACCCAACCTAGTTGACAAGAGATACCAAGATCTAGGTTCAATGGGACAACCTAATTGCATGTAACGGTGGCATGTCACTGAAGAGGATAAACCTCCAGCCAATCCTTTCATCAGTGATACCTGCAAATGTAAAGGTTAAGTTGAGCTTTTAATGACTCTAGTGTGTTGAGCTGTTGAGCTGAGTATAGCAGAATACTCTAGTAGAGTCACCTATGTGAGTGTGAAGTGGGGCCGCTTCTATACGAATTGACAGGGCCTAAATTCTTTAAACCACTCGTTGAACCAAGCTAGTGTTCCAGGGCCAAACCGGACACAACAGTCACTACAACAACAAAAAAAAGGCCTTTGGTGACAAACTGATTTTGTCTCCAAACATCAAATTTTCGTCACTAAAGTGATCTGCGATGAAAAAAATTTGTGACCACATTCATGGCCTATACGTCGTCGCTGAAAGTACCTGGTGACGAAAAACAATTTCGTCGCCTATTTTTGATTTTTGGCGACAAAATGTTTCATCTTCGAATGTTGAATTTTTCATCCTCTATACCATCAATTTCGTCGCCAAAACTAGATAATATTTTATTTTAATTGTTTTTTGCAACGAAATATTTCGTCACCAAATAGATTTTAGTGACGAAAGTTTTCCTCACCAACGATATGGATTAAGGTGACAAAAAAATTCGTCACTAAAATGAGCAAAAAGAAAATTCTTCAATGACAAAAAAACATTTTGTCACAAAATATTTCAATTTAGCGACGAAATATTCAGCAAATGTGACGAAATTATTTGTTTGGTATTATATATTAGTGACAAAATTATTCGTCATGTTTTTTGAAAACTAATAGCGACATTTTTTAATTTGTCACTAATAAAAATTAAAAAATTTGAAAATGGGGGTTCTATTTTCTTCCGAAATTTTTTCTTTTCAGTAACAATTCCCTGCGCATTTCAATAACCTATTCAATAAAATATCTATTACAAATCAATACAGAAATCTGTTCATTTTCATAAACATCACAATCGAATTTCAGCACTATCCACAAAAATACAATATGAACTGCATGTGGATTATAAACATGACTCCTAATATCCACAAAAAAGTCTACTAATATCCACAAAAATATAATATCAACAGCATGCGGATTACCAAACACATCTCCTAATATCCAAGAAAATAATGTCTACTAATATCAACAAAAATAAAATATCAAGGGCGGATTACCCAACATGCCCTGTAATACCAACAAAAATAGAAAATTTATAACGCAACCAAAATACATGTAAGGTAATATGAACAAAAACACAAAATGAGCTACCATCTGCCCTCCAAATTACCAAACATGTCCATATCAAATCTTGAATCTGCAAAAAAATGAAACACAAAAAAAAAAAAAAAAAAAAATGCAAGTTAGACAATTATTATCTTATCCATAAAATATACAATTTAACATGTATTTTTCGAATTAGTTTTCAAATCGGGAGTCCAGTGCAAGTTCCGTAAGTTTCCACAACTTACATTGGTCTCTTCCGACGTGTTTGAGGTGTTCCCCAGGCCGTCCCGTGGATGTTGCATGATTTTGGCCCCCGAAGGTCTATTTTCAAGCTTAAGTGTGAAAAAATGCAATTTTGGACTTAGTTTTCAAACTGGGAGTTCCGTGCTAGTTCCGTAAGTTTCCACAACTCACATTGGTCCCTCCCGAGGTGTTTGAGGTGTTCCCCAGGCCATCTCGTGGCTGTTGTACCATTTTGGCCTCCGGTGGTCTATTTTCAAGCTTAAGTGTGAAAAAGTACATTCTTGGACTTACTTTTCAAACCGGGAGTCCCGTGCTAGTTCCGTAAGTTTCCACAACTCACATTGGTCCCTCCCGAGGTGTTTCTCCGGTGGCCTATTTTCAAGCTTAAATGTGAAAAAGTGCATTTTTAGGCTTAGTTTTCAAACCGGGAGTCCCATGCTAGTTCCGTAAGTTTCCACAACTCACATTGGTCCCTCCTAAGGTGTTTGAGGTGTTCCCCAGGCCGTCTCGTGGCTGTTGCACGATTTTGGCCTCCGATGGCCTATTTTCAAGCTTAAGTGTGAAAAAGTTCCTTTTTCAACTTAGTTTTCAAACCGGGAGTCCCGTGCTAGTTCCGTAAGTTTCCACAACTCACATTGGTTCCTCCTGAGGTGTTTGAGGTATTCCCTGGGCTGTCTCGTGGCTGTTGCACGATTTTGGCATCCGATGACCTATTTTCAAGCTTAAGTGTGAAAAAATTCAATTATGGACTTAGTTTTCAAATCGGGAGTCCCGTGCTAGTTCCATAAGTTTTCACAACTCACATTGGTCCCTCTCGAGATGTTTGAGGTGTTCCCCAGGCCGTCTCGTGATTGTTGCACGATTTTGGCATCCGGTGGCCTATTTTCAAGCTTAAGTGTGAAAAAGTTTATTTTTGGACTTAGTTTTCAAACCGAGAGTCCTGTGCTAGTTCCATGCCTACATGTTGGAATAGTTTTCGACTTAGTTTCATGCCTACATGTTGGAATAGTGCAAATTTTAAAGTAGTCTCCTAATTGGGAGCGGCGTGCATATTTCAGTGTTTCTGATGTTTCTCGGGCTTTTACATGCATAGTTCACTATCTTAGTTGAAGAAGAAATTTCTACTAAATTAACATAGAAACATAATATACTAACCAAGAAGCTTGTCCATCAGAATAAGAAGTTGCATGCTAGTTCCGTAAGTTTTCACAACTTACGTTGGTCCCTCTCAAGATGTTTGAGGTGTTGCCCGGGCCCTTCTCGTGGCGGTTGCACGATTTTGGCCCCCGATGGCCTATTTTCAAGCTTAAGTGTGAAAAGTATTCTTCGTTACTATGAACTATGAATCACATGTTAGCCTTGTGTCCTAAAAGCCAATCTAAAAACCATTTGTAATTTCTACCGGGTAATATTGGATAAGACAGAAATTAATTATTTCTGCAAACACCTCAATAAAAATTGAAAAGGATAACCATTTAAAAAATGGTTAACTACCTCTACACATATATTGAATCCGACCAATAAATTATCTTTGCATCTTATAATTTGTAATTTGCAAAGGGTACGAGACCAATAAAGAATTGACTCAAAAAGGAAAAGAAAACACAAATAAGTAGAAATCCCCTTTACATCCTATGTCCTAATTATCAGTCTATGTAGAGGAAAAAGGAAATAGAAGTTACTCCAAAAGACTACCTCTCTGCTCTAGAAAGGTAGAACATAGAAAACGAAACTGACTATAAATTTATATCTGATAAGCCAATCAACACGTGTTCATTTAGAATATACACAAAATAGGTTGTTGTTCTGGCATCATGCAGTTGAATAACAAGTGCTGTGATATAATCATATAACATACACAAAATAGGTTCAAAACAACAGCTGAGCAAATCTGAATGCCATTCATCATCCCAATTTGAACCTCTAGTAGACAGCAGATCACGTCCGGATGATACTGAGGAAGTATTTCTGCAAAGAATTTAGACAGAAAATTCTCGTATCAGGCAACTGAGTTACGAATTCAAGCAATCTACTAGTTAAAATTTGTTCATGATTCAATGAATTACATGACAGAGTAAACACATTATCTGTTTTTTGATAAGCACAGATTTCAAATTAATGAGGCAATATAGGCCATTTGACACCAACACAAACTGCATTTTAAGGAATGATTTCACTCTCTTCTACAACAACAACAACAAACAAACAAACAAACAAAACAAGCAAACAAAAACAAAAACAAAAACAAAAAAATGAGAGAAACAAACCTTGAAGTTGAGTGAGTCTCACTTTGCTTAGTATAGCTTTCATCATATGAATGCTCATTTCACTATTAACATCCGAATAATTCTGCTCCACATTTTTGGAATTTCTCATGGATGAACTCTTCTCAGATACAAAATTTACGGCAACAGCCTCTATGACATCAAGCAGATATTGAATTACTTCACACTCACCCCATCCAAATTGGCTTGTGAACGTTGTAGTTCTAATTGAAGCTTTTCATTTTCTTTTTGGATTGCCTCATTAAAAGGCAAGTTTGGGTAGGAACAAGAAAGAGTTTTCTTCAACCACATAGTGTCATTTTTTGAGGGGTCTGGTTTAAGAATTACATCTTGAACCTTCATGTCCTCATCGTCCAATGAATATTCACGTTGGTCCCTTTCAATATCCTCCAGTCTTTCATGCCAATTTGAGGGAAATGAAAATCAATTTACATTAACAAATTAACCGTATCATAAAGAAAACTTCACATAATGGTAATCAAGCAGCAAAATACACAATTTTAACAAACTTCATGTGCTTATACTTAATTAGCAGGAAAGTCCTATAAAACAATTTAAAAAAATCAATCCTTCATGTAGTTCCAGTAAGGTTACAAAAACCAATGTTCCATAAAAAAATAATTCTAAGGCAGCTGATTGAGGTGGGTGGTAAAAAACAATTCTTGATTGGAAATGAATACAGAATTTTTTTAACAAAGTTCACATCCACCAATAAAAAGTCATCAAATAAAAGTATACTAAAAGAACCTAGCCAAAATACACTAGCAAACATAGAGGGGAAAAATAAATAAATAACCTGAAAAAATATGAAAATTATTTGCCAAACTTTAATTAACCAAAAAAAGGACAAGGAACAAAAATAATAACAAAGATTTATATAATACCCTAACTTGAGCATTATCAACAAGAGTTATGAGGGGGATGAAAAAAGAAGGCAGCCAACTTCGTTTCCAATAGCATGTAAAAGTCACCCTTCCTTACCCCACAACGCAGTTGTTATAGAACATTACTATTCTCAAAAATAGTTGGCTTAAGAAGATTATTGGGCTTCACACAGCGAATATAACGAGGCTCAGTCAAACTTAGAGTTTCAAGCAATTGTTACAATTGTTGCTGCAAAAAGTACAACAGGAATTTCGTAAGTCAAGCTATTGTACAAAACAAGTAGATAATTTAATAGAGAAAGAGAGAAAGAGAGAGAACATCAGACCTTGAACTGTGAACCTATTGAAGAGAACTTTGATTGTTTAGAGTACTCCTCAGATGAAAGTGGAAACAAACTCGACACAAAGGAACATTTGGAAGCACTCAAGAGTGCTTGATGTTCAACAATAACATAATCTTTGTTTTGGTCCAGAAAAAATTCAGTTTGATAAGTGACCAAAAAAATAAATTGAAGTGCTAGTCAATGTTTTTTGTTTAAAAAGTGTATATTCTGGAGCTGAATGAACTATTAAATAAATACATATAATAACACAAAGAATAGAAACTTACATCACCAGCATAATGGCAAACCAACAGATAAGCCTACTGCAGGTGCAAGATGTGATGTCCCAAAGATAAAAATTTAAAACCAGGAATTAAAAGTCATGATGTGTTGTTGTGTTATCTGAAGAGAAGCCAGTTTCAAGAATAAAAATTCAAGTTGAGGTAAGAGTAATTAGACAAAGACAACTAGTTCAATTTGCTTCCATGAATTTTATTTTCCTAAAGTTTCAATAAGCAATGCAACATTATACATAAGATTCAGAATTTAGATTTCTTTTGACTTTTGAAAGGATCTGAATTTGCTACCACGAAATCAGCAACCCTACTAAATTGTGAAGTTCAATCAAGTTTAGGTTTAGTAATCGAACATCAATAGTTCTTAAGATAAAATATAATCTTTTCAAAAAAAATCAAGATAATTAAATTGCGTGGATGAATTTGTCTGGCATAAAAAGAAGGGGGGGGAGATCAACTGCATGCTATACAACACAATTGCAAGACCAATCATATACTCTTTACAGCACTGCAAAGCAAGTTGAAGATGAGGTTTTTGAAACTGTTGTATCAAGCAAGAATATCCCCAAATTGATATCATTAATTCAAAAACAATTTTTTCATTTTAATATAACAACCAAATCGTAATTCTAACTAGGTTTCCACTTTCCACCATAATTTTTTCTCTCTCACTAATTCAATTATTTTCATCTTCTTTTAATTATTTTTAGTTTTTCAGGGTAAAATTTCTCATATTTCCAATTCACCATCCAACCCCAATCAAGAGTAAAAACAATATTTACACGAATTTAACAACAAAACAGCTAAAAAAAAACAAAACAAAACAAAACAAAACAAAGGGCATATTATTGCCCGTACAGATGTGATACATCAAGTTTCTATTATAGAATATAGATTTATACACACATATATATATAGATTTCTACCAAAGAAAGGGCATACAAATTGACAAACCAAAACAATGAGAACACATATATATGTACATATATATATAGAAAAGAATATACCTTGTGCGAAATGGATGGAGAATAGGGCTTCTGGTGGTGCCGCATCAGTGAAACAAAACGAACAGAGAAGAGGGCTTCCGGTGGTGCGATTCGAACGGAGAGAGAGGGCTTCCGGTGGTGTGATTCAAACGGAGAGAGGGGGTTTCCGGTAGTGCTCGTGTGCATGGGAGAGGGCAAGGAAGAAATCAGTGAGAGGGTTTCACGAGTTCAGACCAGAGAGAGAGACGAGACTAGGTGAGAGTGAGAGAAAGAGCGCGAGAGAGGAGTGATTTGGGTAGACTAATTTGGGAAGACAAAATGGCATCATTTTGTCCGCTTAAAGTATAGGTGATGAATTTATATTTGTCTCTGAAATATTTTTACAATGGTGATGAAATTTTTCGTCTCTAATATGGTACCCAAATTTTCTACCAAAATTTCTAAGGGCAGGAATTTGTTTTGCGACAAAAAATAAAATTTAGAGATGAAAAAAAATTTCGTCACCTATTATTTTATTTATTTTAAACATTTGGTGATGAAATTTTGTTTTCGTCTCTAAAAATAGTACAATTGGAGACGAAATTTTATTTTCATCACTAAAACATGTATATTTGGAGACGAAATATTTTTTCGTCATGTGTTTTCGTCACCATAGACCTTTTTTGTTGTAGTGAGTGAGAGCAAAACGATGGTTGGAGTAATTCCTGTGTGAGGAGTGTTGTCTTGGTTTACATAAACAGCAGAATAGTTCAAGACTTCGTGTTCACTGGATAGCTAGTAAATTCAATATGAGGGGTTCAATGCCAAAAGCTACCTTTTCCGATGCCGGGGTTATTCCGTTGCACTCTCTCCGAGTCTTTGTTGATAAGCGTTGTCTGTTAGTTGTTATTCGGTCAATTTTTATTCATATGGGGGATTGTTGGAAAAATAATGGTTTTTTGCTGACTTTAATGCAATACTAAAGTGGGTGCCAATCCTCAATTGCAGTGGAGTAAAGTGGGTTTAGATTCTTTGTAATGAAATCTTTACACCACAAAAAGAATGAGCAAAGACCATTAAGGTTTGAATGAGAAATTAACTCATTAATTTGGCCTCATGAAAGAGATGTTGGGAAAGGTGTAAAACCTTATATCCCACATTCATTGTAGAGGAGAGTATTGATGGGTATTTAAATCCCATTTTTTGCATAAGGTGCAAGCCCTTTGGGGCATCCAAATTTTGCGAAAGAATGGAGTTATGGATGTTTCAAGGATGGAATTGGGCCAAGATTATGGTCCAAGTTGGTTATGCAAAAATTACCACATGCGTATGCGTGCCCAGACCGGGCTAAGACCGGGTCTGTGGTTCGTGATATGTGGTCCATGGGTCGTGGGTCGTGGATCGTGGGTCCTAGGACTTGGGACTTGGGCTTAGGCTTGAGGCTTGTTGGAATGGATTGAGTGTGGGGGTTGGGCTTGGCCCACCCTTCTTAATATTTTTGGGCCAAGCTAGGTTTGTGGGCTACAGAATTATACACATTCACATGTGTATAATACTATGTAATTCCTCTATAATGGTGATAGTTTAATCCATCAGTTTTGCAGCATTTGTTTATCAGTTTTGCAGATTTAATTGTCAGAATTAAATCCTACATTTGCTACAAAAGGCTCTTCCTCTCTCCTCTTCCATGTGTACAAGGATTACATCCATTCGCATGGTAATTGCGATAGTAGCTTTACGTGGTCTGGAGATACATCAGATGGATGTAAAGACAGCTTTCTTAAATAGAGATTTAGATGAAGAAATTTACATGGAGCAACCTGAGGGGTTTTTAGCTCCAGGACAAAATAAGAAAGTCTGTAAGCTTGTCAAATCATTGTATGGTTTGAAGCAAGCTCCCAAGCAATGGCATGAGAAGTTTGACAACGCTATGTTGTCAAATGGGTTCAAATCAATGAGTGTGACAAATGCGTGTATGTCAAAGACACTGATAGAGGTTATGTCATTTTGTGTCTATACGTAGATGACATACTCATTGTTAGTAGTAATGATAAGATGATTCGAACTACCAAGAGATTGTTAAACTCTAAGTTTGACATGAATGATACGGGCCTTGCAGATGTAATTTTGGGTGTTAAGATTACCAGAACATCTGATGGTATTATACTTTCTCAATCTTACTATTTTGAGAAGATACTTGAGAAATTTGGTAAATCAGATACAAGTGTGTCTAGGACACCGGTAGACATGAGTCTACATTTGACCAAGAATAATGATGAGAGTGTTTCTCAGCAAGAATATTCTTGAGTCATTGAAAGGTTGATGTATCTGATGAGTTGTACAAGGCCAGATATAGCATACTCAGTTAGCAGGCTTAGTAGATACACGAGTAATCCGAATACTACTCATTGAAGGGGCATTATGCGAGTGTTAGGTTATCTACGCTACACCCGAGGTTATGGGTTGCATTATACCAGATACTCAGCGGTACTAGAAGGGTATAGTGACGCTAATTGGATATCTGATTATAGACACCCCATTTTTGACCACCTTTAAGACTTGGGCACTACTGATGGTTTAGTTGGTGGTGAAAGATGTGTAGGGCAAAGGTTCAATTTCTTCGACAAGGAGAGAGTCAAATCCCAACTCATACCCCATTTGGACCAAAACAATCTTGATCAAAATATTTTAGACCTTAAAACCCTCTCTTTCAAAATATTTTGAAATAAAGTTTCTGCAATGTTCCAACGCTTGCATTATGTTAAATGCTGCACTTTTCGGTAAACCGGGCAAGGGCAAAATGGAAATGAATGAAAGAGATGAAATCTTTGAAAAATATGTCAAAACACCTTGTTTAGGGGTTTGGATTTGAAGAAAAGAGGAGCGGAGTGAAGAAACCTAGTTGAGGAAGAAGTTGGGTATGAATCGCTAAAAGAAAGTCGAGCGGTCCTCGCTAAATCGGGTCTATCTGTCTATGCACTTGGATTTAAGCTATAAGGCCACCACCATTGGAAATCTTACTTCAGGGGCTTCATTTTTCACTCAAGAATCTCCTAAAGCCGAGTCCGGATGGGGGAGATATGATTGGTTGAAGTTCGGCATCATTCTGGTTGGACCGAAACTGAGCAGTCTTCACTAAAAGAGGCATAACTTTTTGCACAATTGGAATTTTTATTCAAGGTTACCACCATTGGAAAGCTTACTTCTGGGACTTCAATCTGAAGACAATAATGACCTGAAAAGGAGTCCATATGAAGGAGTTATGCCCATTTGAAGTTGGGCCTGAAAAGTAGATTTTGTTAGCCGATCGGCCAAAAAAGTAGCAGATAAGTGGCAAATCGGCACAAAAGATGGTCGATCGGCCAAGAGTGACCCAAACTCAAATTTTTTGAAGATATTTCATCTCCAGCTGTTCCACACAACCTCCAGCTGTCCTATATTTAGATATTTTCGACTAAAAGCTTTGAATTGCTATATATGGAGCCAAATATCTCATTTCTAAAGGGTTAGAACTTCTTAACCAAGTTTGAGAGCTTCTCTCACAAAAACTCCCTCTCTCTCTACAATTTTTAGAGTTTTGATCTCTGCCTCTCTCTCTAAAGCCTCTCTTTCTTACCCTTTGGTGCATAGAAGTGCATAGAAGTAAAGAAATACAACTAGTTTACCTATGCATCCTTGATCAAAGCTGCCTATCTTTGGGAGGAGGTTGCTTGAAGCTTACTTGGGACTTTGTTTGAGCTACAAAAGGTGTTTTGGCTTAGATTTTGTGCTGGTTTTGCAGCTGTACATCAAGGGTAAGATCTCCCTCCCTTTAAGCTTGTTTTACACACTTGCTTGGCCATCTTTTCACACTACTTTGGGGCTGTTTTTTGGGGTGGTGTTGAACTAAAAAAACCTCTATTTTTCCCTCTATTTTTCAGTCCTAAAAGTCTTGGTTTGTGCCTTGGTTGGCTAGGGGATTGTCCTCAATTTTGCTCCTTGGCTTGTAAGGCCTTGTGAGCTAACTTTCAAACTTTTCAAACAACTTCTTTTTGGCCTTAGAACCATTGAAATTCATAGGAATTTCAGTGGTAAAAACCCTGTTTTGAGGGCCCAAATAGGAGAGGGTGGTCCCATCCCCTCTTGTCTTGCTTGCTAGTGTTGATGGCCAACCAAATAAGTATGTGTTTTTACTTCTTTGTGGATTTTTTTAGGCTCATTTTTGTGACTTTTGGGACCTTCCATAACTCTGTTTTAGGCTGGTTTAGTCACCTCTTGCATGCTTTATACACTTGTAGTGTAAACTTGCACACTAGCCCAACATGCATCATGCTTTAGACCATCATTCTAGTGTGATTTTGGCTTAACTCCAAGAAGCTTTTGGCCATGTTTTATCATGCTCAAGGTCTAATTTATGTTGTTTTGGTCATGCATCTCATGCTTTGTATAGCCATAGTGCATTCCAGCTCACTAGCTTTGAGTTTCCAAGCATCTAGCATACATTACTTGGACCATTTGCACGATTTAGGATCATTTGTTATGTGAATTCAGAGCATGTTTCATTGCCATGCGCTCACATCTTTCACTCCTTCAATGCTTTGAAGGGTTCATACTTTATTCTTTAAAAAAGAGCCCATGTGTATGCCATCTTGCCTAGGCTTTTGGACCACCATTTCAGTGTGTTTTGGGTCTTATTTTGCCATGATATAACTCTTTTTTTAGTTGGTTAGGGCATTCCTCATTTGCTTCTTACACTTGTAGTGTAAGTCCTCTTTACTAGTCTTGCATACCTAATGAGTGAGCTTGTTATTCTAGCATTTCTTGACTTGGTATTAGCCCATTATTGGTGTTAATTTGACATGCCATAACTCTGATTTTTGTTGGTAAAGTCATCTCATGCTTGGTCTTGGTACGTGTAGTGTAATCCTCCCTATTGCCCTTGCATGCTCCATGTTTTGGCCCTTCATGCTAGCTTGTTTTGGCTTTGTTCCATGCATGTTTTAGCATCATTTTAACATGCTTTAGGACTATTTTAGGTTTCCTTGGCCATATGACTCATGTTTTGTATAGCTATAGTGCAAATGCCTTGACTAGTCTTGAGTTTTGAGGTCCCTACCATGTTATACTTGTGATGTTTGCTTGCCTTGGCATCATTTGGAATGATATTTCAGAGCATATAGTGTTGTTACACTTCCATGTTTTCCACTCTTTAAGTGCTCTTGAGAGTTGTACCTTTATGCCTTATTCATGAGCCATTGCATGAGCCTCATTTTCTTGCCTTTCAAGACATCATCTCAGTCCATTTTGGCTACTGTTTTGGCCTGCATAAGGTCTGTTTGGGGCTGGTTTGGCCATTTGAGCATTGTCTTGCATGCCTCTAGTGTAATACACTTCACTAGCTTTGATGCTTAAGCCTTGCAACATGCATCACATGAGTTGTTTGCATGATTTTAAGTCATTTAGTATGACATTTCAGTGCTGGAACATATGCCATTGTACTCCATGTTTCATCCTTTCAATGCCTTTGGAGAGTTGTGTCTTGTGCCTTAATCTTGAATTAACATGTATGTATGCTTGGCTAGTCCTTGGAGTCTCCATTTCATCATTTTGGCCACTAATTTGGGCATGATTGAGGTCTGTCCATTTTAGTTTAAGTCCATCTTGCATATTGTTGCATGCTTGTCACATTGCATGATTCTTGCATGTTGTTTACATGTTTAGGTTGCATTACATGGTGCTTGCATGCTCATGTTGCATTACATTGTTTGCATGTCATTAGCTTTGTTAAGTTATGCTTGCATTGCATTGCATTTGGCATGCTCATGTTGCGTTGCATTGCATTTCCATGTTATGTGCATTGCATTGTGTTTGTCTTGGGTGATAAGCCAAATATGAGGAACGAGGGACGTTTCATACTTAAAGTGATAAAACGTGCCTCAACTCGGTCGCCAACCCTCTTGATCATCCATGATAGAGGTTAAGGCACTTATGTGCTTTTGTGCATTTCATCCATATTGATTTGTGCAACTCGGCCTCTTTGGCCATCATGCATCGAAATGCGTAATTGATGGCTCGAGAGTCGAGCACTACACTCCTTTGAGCTTCAAACATGATAAGGGGTGTAGTTGCACAACATTTTCTTGCAAATACATTGCCATGCCCTTGTTTGTGCTCTGTTGCAGCAAAAGGAGCAGTTTGTAGGAAGAGATGGCCGATCGGCTATATAGTGTGCCGATCGGCTAACAATTTTTGGCCGATAGTCTCAAAATTGGTCGATGACCATTATCCACTGGCCGATGGTCACCCCTCTTGGCCGATGACCTCTCAGAATATTCATGAGGTAGGTCAGAAGCATCACAGAAGTTGGCATAATTTTCAGAGGTGCAGAACAGTGCAAACAGAGGCAACATGAGGCATGGCAACGGATTTCCGAGCGAAGCCGACCGAGCATGCATCTCTTCTTCGCCTGCGAGGCCATTTCACTACTGTTGATTAGTTTGAATGATTAATTATTTGATTTGTTGTGTAATAATTAAACTAGCTAATTTGTTTAATTAGTTAACGTGTTGTAATAATTAGTTTAGTGTTAGCTAGTTATTCAATTTGATTATGTAATAATTAGTCTAATTAGATTATTAGATTAGTTAGAATAGCTTAGCGTAGCTAGCTTGTATTATTCATTCGGACCCTTTGTCGAGAGGGTGAGTTTTGTAATAAGTGTGCATGAGTATGTGAATGTCTTCCAACCCCATATCTTTCTCCCTTTTACTTAGCCACTTACGATGGTTAGTTCTAGGTCATATTTTGATTAGCATCCTTATGCTATGCATGTTTGCATCATTCATCTGTATTGCATGCTCCGGGCTCGGTGTATCATATTAACGGCATTGTGTTTCAATTCCGATTTGAATAATGTTATCAAGTTACATTTCACATGACATCTTAAAATAGCCGAGCCTATTTCTAGTTGCATTTTGCATGTGTTGCATTAGGCATTGTTAACATAACTAGTATCATGCATGATTTCTAACTAGTCGTTGTTTTGGCTCAGAGTACTAGGTACGCTTTTACGCTTTAGCATTTTGCATGTGTGTTAGTGTTAACATGACAGCATGCTTGCCATGAGGCTATTTGCTTAAGTGTTTAATTGCATGAATGCCTGTGGATGAAGGTTAAATTGCTTGAATTGGAACAATTCATCGAAATGCGAGTTTCAAGCCCACTTGAGGTGGCAAAATCATATTTTTTTAAGCCCACTTGAGGGTGGCAAATCCACGTCTTAGCCTACTTGCAAGTAGCACATTCAAACCATTTTCAAACAAGCGTAAGATATTTTGTTCCAATTTAGGCGATCTAGTCTATACTTGTATACTGTGCGCATCACGTAGTAAGCTAGCTAATAACCGGAATAAGAACACATGTGTTTTCAAAAACAAAGTATCATGTTAGTAAAGGCCGATCTTTGATCGGGCAAGCGGGGGTGCTCATTGCATGACCTTTTCCTCTCGTACCCAAGTTCCCGAGTCGAGGCAACTTTGGTGATGACGGACACGTGGCCTTAGGCACAAGTCAGGGTTTCCTAAATTTCCCAAAACAAAAACATTTAGGTGGCCACTCTGTATCTGGCAAAGCAATCCATGTTTGGCACTTCTTTATTAAAATCAGTTTTCCAAAACAATTTGCCGGATTTGGACTCTTTGGTGATTTATCAGTCTTGCATTGCACTTTGCGAGATTAGATTCAGAACCGTGACATTGAGTCTAAACTGTATTAGCTAATGAACAAAATGGATTTCGCGCCATTCGCGCTTAGAGCCGTGACGTTTGGGCACGTCTACACTGATATAAAGGACTCCAAATCCACTAGTGGTTATGTGTTTACTGTGAAGCCCCTGAAAAATGTTTTCTCTTTAAAAACCCTAGTGTTTAAATTATTTTCTTAAAGCCCTTAGTTACTTGAATTATTTCGAATCTTAACGGTTAGCATTTTTTTTATCAAAACCAGAATATCCTAGCTTGATTAGGTTCCTTAGCCTAATTTAATTAAATTCTACATAAGTAAGGTTCCAATGCATGAATTTAACTTCAAGCCCTCATTTCTTTATTTAAATTCAAAATTTCCCCAAAACTAGTACATGTACCTTATACTATAAGTACCATCAATTAATTGAGATCCATATAAATATATACATTGAGGAATGTGCTCCTAGTACCTAGATTGATTAAAAAAAAAATGGCCCCATCACCCTTCCCAATGGCCGGCCACCCTAGAGAGAAGTAAGAAGCCTATTTTCAAGATTTATAATCATGGTATTCTAGAAACTAAAAAAAAAAAAAAACTATTCAACTAGGAATTAACTAGGTGTTGCCTAATTCCAAGGTTAAGCTCCCTAATCACTCCTAATTCATTGAACTTCCCAAGGTTAAGCTCCCTAATCACTCCTAATTCATTGAACTCCAAGTAAATCCTAGCTTGTCCATTCAATTCCAACTAGTGGGCTTCTATGTCATTTTACACCAAATTTGCCTATAAATATCACCACTCCCTAGCATGGCAAACACAAGCATCACACTCACACACACACACTTTCGGCTAGAGGAGGGGAAGGAGAACAAGAGAGAAGTCTTAAGAGGAAGAGGAAGGGAGAAGAGAGCCATCTTGTTCAAAGCTTAGCATGTAAGCCACAACACAACCTTCTCTTTCATTTTCCTTTTTCAAATACATGTTCTTAAGGGTTCTAAATATTGTTTTCAGATGTGTCATTGATATATGTTAGTTAGCATGTTTTCATCATAAAAGAGACGAAAATTTTCCCTTAGTGGATCCCTTTTCCCAAAAATCTTCTTGTTTTGTACATTGTACCTTAGAATTTGTTTTTGCATCCACTTTCAAAAATTCTAACAAAATGTATAAAATTATTCTGGACTTCTATTTTATGTCAAAATCTTCCTTAAGGAGTTAGCTTTCAACTAAAATTAGTTTCATGGAAAAACAGTGAGCGGTTTGCAAGAAAATCAAATTTTCGTAACGATCAACGAGTCTAGACAGCGCTGGAGTGTTTTCTAAATAACTCAAAATCTAGAAACGCTATCCCATTTCCGAAATATGTTCTGGAAACTAGATTAGATTCTCTATGAACCATAGGAGGGCCGAGTCTAGTAAAAATTCTAAAATAGCCCTTCTATTCTAATCCTTATGTGATACCGAATCTGGAAATCTTGTTATGCATAGGTGTTTTATGCTCTTGTGTTCATGAAATTGTTTATTAGCGTATGATCATATCTTGGCATGATGTTGTACATATTATGGTTATGTTCTTATTCTCCTTCTTCTTAATGATGCATGCTTATGTGGATATTATTATCTTGTTAAGATTGGTTTAACCTTGTTTTAAAACATTTAACTCAACGGGAAACTTAATTGGGATGGTATTGGGTTTTCGATCACTTGAGTAATGATGATAATGTGTGATGTGTGGATTGTTGGGATGTGTTCCCTACTTGGAAGTTAAAGTCTTGCGCAAGTGGTTTTCGGAACCCTTAAACGGAGCGGTTGTATTCGAACCCTATGTGGTTTGGTGTGAGGAGAGATTTGGGCAAGGCCCATTATTACCGTCTCTTTTGAGGCCCTGCGGTTGGCACTACGCGGTATATAACCGGTGGTAGGCATCCGAGGTTAGTTCTGCAACAAAGCAGCAAAAGAGGGGGCATACCGAATAATTCGAATCCGATTCTTGTGGTTGGGAGGACGAAATCTCTTTGGGGGATTTCTAGTTTACTAACTTGTAACCCTTTGTTTATCTATTTTGAGTATCATGCTTTACTACTTGTTGTTATATTTGAGATTGTGTATTGGACTGAAAAAAACAAGAACGGGGTGTGTGTGTGTTTACTGGGCATTCAAAGCTCACGGCGTATCATGCCAGGTGACGAAAAGAAACTTATAGCTGGAGACGAAGAGCCTGAAATCTTCGAAGACTTTTGGCTATCTTAGTAAAGGTAAAAATTTCCTTTTCATGTTTTGTAAGACTCATGTGATGATTTAAATTTTCTTGGAATATAATGTAACGGAACAAGCTTTTGAATTAAGGATATCCGTGGTTTTTATGTATTTATATTCTACGTATATGTATGAACCTTATCGTTGCTTATGAGACCTTGTGTCAATGCCTTTTAAGATCTGTCAAAAGGGTAGTGCGCTGCCTAAGAAAGCCGGACTTAGAAGGGAGGCTAATTTGACTCTTTCGGTGAACTGGATCTTAATTGGTTATTGACTACAGGACTCATTCGTAATTCTTCCTTGACTACAACCAATAGTATAGAATCGGGGCGTCATATTTGCCCTCGGAGGGGCAGCCATGTCTTGGAAATCTTCCAAGAAAATGTGTATATCAAGATCAACGATGGAATTTGAGTTTATTGCTTTGTATAAAGCAACTAAAATAGCTGAGTGGCTTCACCAGTTCATTGAGGATATTCCACGTTAGTCCAAACCTATGCCAGCCATCTGTATTCTTTGTGACAGTCAATCGGCAACTAGACGGGCACAGAGTAATATGTATAATAGAAAGTTTAAACATATTCGTCGTAGACATAATTCCATATGACAACTACTCTCGAACGGAGTTGTTACTTTAGACTATGTAAAGTCTCAGGACAACATTGCGGATCCGCTAACCAAAGGGTTAAATCAAATGTTAGTAGAGAAGTCGTCAGAAGGAATGGAGTTAAGGCCTTTAGTATAAGGTGTTACCGGAATGGAAACCCAACCTTGTTGACAGAAGATCCCAAGATCTAGGTTCAATGGGACAACCTAATTGCATGTAACGGTGGTATGCCACTGAGGAGGATAAACCTCCAACCAATCCTTTTATCAGTGATACCTGCAAATATAAAGGTTAAGCTGAGCTTTTAATGACTCTAGTGTGTTGAGCTGTTGAGCTGAGTATAGCCGGATACTTGAGTAGAGTTATCTATGTGAGTGTGAAGTGGGGCCGCTTCTATAGGAATTGACAGGGCCTAAATTCTTTAAACCACTCATTGAACCAGGCTAATGTTCAAAGGCCAAACCGGACACAACAGTGAGAGCAAAACGATGGTTGGAGTAATTCCTATGCGAGGTGTGTTGTCTTGGTTTACATAAACAGTAGAATAGTCCAAGACTTCGTGTTCATTAGATAGCTAGTAAATCCGATATACTTTACTATGAGGGGTTCAATGCCAAAAGCTACCTTTTCCGATGCCGGGGTGATTCCGTTGCACTCTCTCCGAGTCTTTGTTGATAAGCGTTGTCCGTTAGTTGTTATTCGGTCAATTTTTATTCATGTGGGGGATTGTTGGAAAAATAATGATTTTTTGGTAACTTTAATGCCAATTAACTGTGACAACGATGGAATTAAAGTGGGTGCCAATCCTCAATTACGATGGAGTAAAGTGGGTTTAGATTCTTTTGTAATGGGTTTAGATTCTTTTGAAATGAAATCTTTATACCACAACAAGAATGAACAAAAACCATTAAGGTTTGAATGAGAAATTGACTCATTAAGTTGGCCTCATGAAAGAGGTGTTGGGAAAGGTGTAAAACCTTATATCCCACATTGATTGTAGAGGAGAGCATTGATGGGTATTTAAATCCCATTTTTTGCATAAGGGTGCAAGCCCTTTGGGGCATCCAAATTTTGCGAAAACATGGAGTTATGGATGTTTCAAGGATGGACTTGGGCCAAGATTATGGTCTAAGTTGGTTATGCAAAAATTACCACATGTGCGCCCGTGCCCAGACTGGGCCGAGTCTGGGTCCGTGGTCCGTGATCTGTGGTCTATGGGTCGTGGGTCGTGGATCGTAGGTCTTAGGACTTGGGACTTGGGCTTGGGCTTAAGGCTTGAGGCTTGTTAGAATGGGTTGAGTGTGGGGGTTGGGCTTGGCCCACCCTTCTTAATATTTTTGGACCAAGCTAGGTTTGTGGGTTGCAGAATTATACACATTCACATGTGTATAATACTATGTAATTCCTCTATAATAGTGATAGTTTAATCCATCAATTTTGCAACGTTTGTTCATCAGTTTTTCAGATTTAATTGTCAGAATTAAATCCTACATTTGCTGCAAGAGGCTCCTTCTCTCTTCTCTTCCATGTGTATAAAAGGAGACCCTTCTCCTTCAATTTTCTACCTAGAAAATTTTGTTGCTCTTCCTATCTAAAGTTTTCTTCAGTTTATATTATATTCTTCCTGTGAGAAAGTGCTGCAAAGTTCTGTTCGTCGAAGCTATTCAACAAGGCATATCATGAGCTAGTCCAACCGTCAGATCCTAGGAGATGACATCGAACCTCCAAAGACTCCAACCAAAGGAGGTGGCCAATCTGTTTTAAGGACACTGTCTAATGCAAGCTTCGGTTTGCTTTCTTCTACAATTTTATTTTTATGAATTTTTGTTCTATCTATGTATAATTTCCAGCATGAAATTCAAATTGTTAAATATATGAATTTATTTGATTTATGTTATCACACAATTTATACAATAGTCATAATAGTAATGACCATTTACGAATAGTCTAGTAAGTAATTTTTTAAAACTCTATCTGTTTAAATTAACCAAAAAGAATATGATTAGAATTTTCATGTCAATATTTATTTTTTTTTCTGAACTGAGACGTATTATATTCTTAAAAAAAATAAAATAATAAAAAAAGATCCTAATTTGTGAGTTTCAAAATTAAATGAAAACTTTAAAACCCTATCGGTTTAAATTAAATATATGTTGAATTTTGAACAAAAAGAGTGTGATAAGATAATTAGGGAGCCTTGCTATGTTGATGAACGAGTTGAAGAGAGACGAAGAGCAAGAGTGTGAAAATCCGTTTTAGGTGACCGCTCATGTAGAATTGAGGTGCTGTCAGTAGTTGCTGTGCAGGTCAAGGGACTACTCGATCGAACAAGTGGTCACTCAAATTAAGATGAAGGGGTTTCCAGTATCTCGTTTTGCAGGCAAAGATACTAAAAGGTGTCATTCACCACTCAAGCAGTCTGCGCAATATCAGCCACTTAAAAGTGATTTTCAAATCATTTTCTTCACTTTTTCTTTTCTATCTTCTTTTCTTTATCTCTCTCTAGCTCCCAAAACCCTAGCTACCTCTCCCTAGAAATCTTCCATTTCTACTTAGATTCACAAACCCTTTCTATTTCTACTTAGTTTCACAAACCTGTTGCTTGTAAAAGTTGGAGTTTGGGTAAGGATCAAGCTTTCTACCAATTGGATTGGGATTTCTCAAGGAGTTTGTGGATAATCTAGCTTTTGGTTCTGAATCTTGAGGTGGGACTACTTTTAACCTTTTATCTCTTTGATTTGAAGATGATTATATGGTGTTTCCATGACATTGATGAGTTGACGAATGTTTGAAGTTATAGATTGAAGTTTTCTTACAAAATTAGTATTTTTCCTACAATTTTCTTATGATTTCTACTTTTAACCATGGATTATGGAAGTTTTTGAGGAAAATTTATATTATATATGTTAGGGGCAAAAGCACCAATTTTTTTTTTAATATATAAAAACTCTAATTTTGAACTTTTAGAAACAATGTAAATAAAAGTCTTTAAATTGATGATTGGCCTATGATATTAACGTGGTATTTGAATGGAGAATGGTGAACTTGGAATGTTCTTGAGGTTTGCTTAGTGATGTTGGATATTGTCACTTTATATTTTCTCTAATTGCTTGGATGGTGAAACAGTATTTTTATTCTAATGAATGTATGAATACACAGATCCTTTGGAAAACTTATTAAGGGAAAGGTAAATAGCATGTGAGTCCGGGTAGAGAGTCGGTTTTTGGGAAAATGGTTGTGTATTGTGTTGGTACCCGCGTGGAGAAGTCTAGGTGCCCAATTGCCCTATCTTAAGTTTATCGCCAGATGAATGTGGGGGAAATTTTTTTAGGTGTCCATTGGTCCTACCATATTGTAGTTGATAAAAGTGGAAAAACGAATAATTTTGGGTGCCCATTTCCCACCGTTTTAATAGCCGGCAAATGTGGGGGTATTTTTGGATATAAACCTTTGTGTATGTATGTATTAGGACTCTCCTTAGAGACTTCATGGCGTATTTACCCTAGTGTTGAATTTATCAATTTGTGGAAATTATAGACTCTTGCTTTCTCTTTTAAAATAATATTACGAGTAGAATTAAATATGTTTTGGGTTGTGATGATGCCATATGGATCTTTGAATAACTAGATACACTATTAAAAGTTTTTCTACTAGGCATCTAGTTCATTCTTATCTAACATTTCAGGACTTGGTGATGTGTTACCACCTTAATGAGAGGAAGGTGGAAGTTTTGAGCTGGTTGGAGCATGAAAGCTCATGGATGTATGTTGTGGAAGCTCTGAGCATACGTGTTTTGGGACCACGAGTCCATTTTGTTGTAACAAGGCATGGCCTTGATATTTGTAAGCTAGTAGGGCATTTTTGTATCATCTCCTCTAACTTCTTAAACTATGCTAATGTTGATTTAACTAAAAATTGAACATGAAAATTTTTATTTTTGAGGTTATAGTTCAATGAGAAAGAGGGTGTTGGATTAATATTGTTGGTCGGTGACATATGGTTTAACATTAATTATATTGTGAGTAATGTTTTATTATTAATAATTTGGGGGCATTACAAAGAAAGATATGAAGACGAAGACAAGGACGAGAAGGAACTAGAGAGGCGAAGACAAAGAGCGAGAGAGAGAGAGAGAGACGAACTGTCTGAGAGTGTGTAGAAAGTATGTTTTTGTCTATTGGGTTATACATATAAAAGAGTATTTTGGTCACTTCACTTTGGAGAATATGCGTTATACACTTTTGTAAAGGGGTATTTTGGTAATTTTGGTCATTGATGGGATATTTTGAAGTGAAGTAAGCTGTTTGTTGATGTGATTTTTTGAAGTGCAATGAACCACCATTTTGGTGCCTTGATTTTGGAGTTTATCTATTTAAATTTGGTTTACTTTTTGTTTTATTTTTAGCCCAAGCGGGTGTGGCTACTTGGCAAGGGCTCGAGGCATAAGCCTAGAGGTGTCAAAGGTCATCCCTTTGTGGCTAAGCCTCCTTTTTTTCTTTTTTCTTTTTTTTTTTTTACTTTATTGATTTTAAACAAATAAGTGTCATTTTATGGTTATGGTTTTTTCGAGATTTTGTTATATGAATTTTTTTTTTTTTTAAGGATTGAACAGATAGACATTTTAAACTGATAATTTGTTATGGTTTAGGCTATCTGTTAAAATGAGTTATATATGGATGTTGTCTGTTTGTTGAAAGAATTGTGAGACATTCTTTGTGAAAAAAGAAAAAAAAAAAAAAAAAGGCAACAAATATGTGTTAGAAAAATGTTATGCACTAATATAATTCAATTAATATAATGATTAAGAGATTTATGATAAATAAAACATGAAAGTAAGTAAATTCATATAGAGTAAGAAAGAGTTGGCCCGTGAGACTGAGAGGCATGTAGTCATTGCCTAAAGTCATTGTTCCTCCCCACGTGAAGGTACAATTGAAGTGCAATAGCTCTAAGATACAACCCAAGCACTCACAGCCTTCCTCATCCGATATTCACGTCCACTAAGAGGATATGGACAAGTTACGAATTATAGTTGCTAAAAAATACAAAAGATAGATCAAACTATACTCTTCAATAAAATCCCAATATATATTATACTCATGTATACTCTTGTGTGTCTCTTATGTGCCTTCCATTTTCAAAAAACATAGGAATATATATAAGTGAAAATCTTATAATAATTAATACGTAACATTTAATCATGACATACTTATAATAATAAAACTTAATAATATCTTTGTACCCGAAAAGTTTAAAACTAATATTAATGTTAATAACAGTCAAACAAATTAAAGAGAATTAATTAATTTTCTTTTAATTAAAATTCCAACATTCCCCCACTTTTAATAAAAATAAATTTTTTAATAATACCATAAAGTATATTATACCCCTACATTTTTAAAACTTCATATATAAAACAAAATAAAAATATATAAGAGCAATTGCATACTGCGTAATAGATGTGAAAGCCTTCCGATCTTTAACCATACTTAACGTTGACAATTTTCCTTTGAAGGAATATAGTGAAATATATCTTGAATTAAACCCTTTGTGCCAGAGTTCAACTTGTCATGCACACAACACTGGTATTGGACATCAGTTCGCAGGTTAGTACTCTTAAAGGCCATGCACTAGATCTTGATTCTCATGGGGTTACTAAAAACTAACCCAAGTCCCCAAATTGCAGCCTCACGACAACTCCTACTTAGTAGAACCCTTCAAATGTATAGTAACGGAATGCACCTTGCAGGAGATTGCCTGCATTGGATTCATTCAGGGTAAAACCCTTCCTAACCAGTCACTTCTTTAGCACTGCTGCCTTAGAGATGACTTGGAGATCAACCTTGATATGGTGTCTCCTAAAAAATGAGTACTGGAATCAAGTCACACTATATGGATTGTTTTACCCATTGAACTTCCTTCATGGGATCTCCAATCACAGAAGATGGATTATCTCCGTAGGCGACTTCTTAACAGGATCATACTCATCCCCCTCAACAAATAACAGATCTAGCCTCAACGCTAGTCTAAAGGCAAAAATTCCTCTTTTGGCTTCTCAAGCCTAACTATTGATCAGCAATGTATTTCTCCATCTCATGGAGTATACAATTATTAAGTCTTTTTCATTGCAACACACCTCTACTTATCTTTACACATCTGTAAAATTTTCAAACACACTTCTCCAATAAACAAAATTAGTATATCTGTAGACACCCTATTTTGACCAGCCCTAAGACTTAAGGGCTCTTTTCCGAACACGCTATGATGAAAGTTAGAATGTGCTATTAGTTGAATTCCTCAGCAGGAGAGTCGGGTTCAAGCTTGAATCCCAACCATACACCCATTTTGGCCAAACTATTTTAGACCCTTTTTCAAAATGTGTTGTGTGGATTCAAACATTTCTACCAAGTTCGAGGCTCGTATTTTCAAAATTTAAGTGTTATATTTTCTTAGCAAATTGAGTAAGAATAAGGTGGAAATAAGTGGAGAGAATGAGAATTTTCAGTGAGAAAAAAAATCCTGTTTTTTCTTTCTAAAAAACTGTCTAGCCAAACTCTTTTTTTGTCTAGCCGGACACTTTTTTATTTGCAAACTGATTTGTCCGAAAAATAGAGTAGTTTTAGAAAATTCAGTATTTTCTCCAAATTTTACACAAATATCTAAGATATTTTGCCTCTAAGCTTCCTCTACAAATATCTTAGATATTTTCTTTTCCTCAAAAGTCTACAAATACACCTCTCCTTCTTCATTTTAAAGGGTTACAAAATTTGTTTACTCTCACACCTCATCTTCAACCTTCTTCTCTATTTTCTTCACTATTCTTCACTGATACACCACCCAAAACTCCATCACAGTTAAAATTAATGTTGAGAAATATTTCTAAAGGGATTACAAAATATTTAAAAAGGCCAAAGACTTGTTTGAGAGCCATCACCTACACTTCATTTTCAACCTCCATTTCTCATACACCAACCATCAACACTCTATTAAAGCTTGACTCCAAGCTGTTTGCTAAGGATCCTAAGAACTACAAGCCATATCTAAAGGACCTTGAGGGTGCCAAGAAAGGGTTTTACAACCAAGAAGTTTACCCTCTTTCAAGAGGTGAAACTTTTGCAATTTTCTCATATTTCTCTCTTGTTCTTCATTTATAATCATGTGATTGTTGTAAGTCCTCATGGATGTAGAAGGAGTAGAATTTAGCCATCTATCCTTTGAGTTGATAGTTCTTTCTTCATTTTCCTGCTTTTCTTAGCTTTAACTTCATTGTTCTTATGTATTTTGGACCCTTGTGGATGTGGTTTGGGAGTAACTATTAGCCATCTATTCACAAGTTCAATATATAGAATAGATTTGTTTGTGTTGTTATACTCTTATTCTTCACCTATCCTCTCCCTTAAGCATGTTAATCTATGTGTTTCAACCTATGCTCAATGATAATGAGTAGAGGGGTTGTCTCATAAGATTACTTTGGGGATTCTTGGGATTTGATGTTGAAAGGATTTTGTTTCTCCTTCTTATGAGTTGTTTTTGGAAGTAAAATAAGAGATTTTTGGTCAAAGGATGTTGAAATCTCCCTTCTCAATCATTTGTGAACATAGAAATGGGTGTAACTACCTTTGTTCAATGACTAGATGAGGTGTTTTCACTAAATTTGATAAGTCCCTTGTTTTAATATGCAAAGCTTCCACCAAGAAATGATTTGCATTGATCTACGATCTCCACTTAATAGCATGGATTTGGGTATTAATTTGCACTTATTCATAAAAAGAAGATATATGTTCCTATCAATTTCTTGGGCTTGAACTTGTTCTTGATTTAATCTTTTTAATTTGTTTTCTTTTAGCAAAATATCTATTGTACATATATGTTTGTATCATTGTTGGGGTTGTAGGCCATCTACCTCTTCCTTAAATGGTTTCTGTGAGTGGAGGAGGGAGAAGGGATGAATACCCTTTTGAAAGTGTACATGGCTTCTGTTCTGGAATCCTTGCATAAATCCAGATTCTGCTCAAATGAGAGGTTTGGGCGACCTATATTCTGCTCAGCCGGTCACTTTTGTCCATGGATGACTAAATTATCCCAAGAACAGAGCAGACAACTTCAGAGGGGTAGTCTCCTGGGTGGTTCTAGAGCTGCTAGTTGATTTATTCTGTTTTATTTAACATAATTTGTTAGATTCAATAGTAATTAGGCTGAATCAATTCATTGTTGTAATAACTCCTCCAACCCCACTTCTTTCTTTCTTTTATTAATTATTCAAGTGTTGTAATAATCTCTCTTTCTCTTTCTCTTTCTCTTTCTCTTTCTCTATCTCTTCCTTTCTTACTTGAATTATTGTAATAATCTTCCAACCCCACATCTTTCTAACCCTTTTATTTATCTGATTTTTGTATAACATCATGTCTTATTTATCATATCCATTCTTTGCATCCAATTTTCATGCATTAAGATTCGACTAATTTGCATTTGTGGGTTTCATAAATTCTTGTGTGCCTTTGTGCACTAATTCATGCCTTGAAATGATTCACATATCATGTACTTAGTAGACGAATTCTTAGTTGCATTTCGTGTATGTATTGCAGGTTGCGTTGTAGATGCGCTGGGCGAATTTATCCCAGGTTGCGTTGTAGACGCGCTGGGCGAGTTGTTGGACCTCATTTCACGATTTCAGCGTGGATTGAGTATCCCTTTCCTCACACAATTACAGCGTGTTTGGAATTTGACTTAGGTTGCGTCGTGCGCACGCCTGATTGTTTGTTTTTCCTCCTCTCATGATTCCAGCATGGTTGGAGTATTTTCCCCTTTGCATTCACAATTGCATTTTGCATGCATTGCTTCGCGCTATCTTGCGCACCTTACCTGTATCACACTGCTTTATGCATTCGCCCTACTCACACTATTTTGTGCACCTCTAGCTCGCACTGTCTTGTGCACTCATCGGGTCTAGGAGACCTTAAATCCTCTAAAGGTGCAATTCCTTTTTTTGCATAAATCCTGAATTATCAAACCGGCTTCGCGCAGCGTATAAGTCCAATTATCAAACCGGCTTCGCATGGCGTATAAGTCCAATTATCAAAATCGGTTAACAACAGTAGGTGCGCCTATCTGTTTACACCACCCAAATCGGCTTCCCGTAGCGTATAAGTCCAATTATCAAACCGGTTTCGCATAGCGTATAAGTCCAATTTTCAAATCGGCTTCGCGTAGCGTATAAGTCCAATTATCAAAGGCTTCCTGCATATCATTTGCATCCTGCTCCTGAACTACGCTGGTTTGATTCCTTGCAAAGGGATACATAGGCAACCCGCGGGCACAACCATTTATTTATCTGTATTTTGTTTGATTGTCCAAGTCTTTGGCCTTGTCAAAAATGGGTCGTCTCTGGGCTTTGACATTCACTCCCATCACTTCTTGACTTCCGAGTTCTGTCAAAGAGGGCCAACTGTAGACACCCCATTTTTTACCGCCCTTAAGACTTGGGCGTTACTGATGGTTTACTTGGCAGTAAAAGGTGTGCAGGGCAAAGGTTCAATCTCTTCAGCAATGAGAGAGTCAAATCCCAACTTCATACCCCTTTTGGACCAAAACAATCTTGATCAAAAGATTTTAGATCTTAAAACTCTCTCTTTCAAAATGTTTTGAAAATAAAGTTCCTACGATGTTCCGACGCTCGCATTTCGGTAAATATTGCGCTTTTCGGTAAACCGAGCAAGGACAAAGTGGAGATGAATGAAAGAGAGATGAAATCTTTGAAAAATCTTTCAAAACACTTTGTTTAGGGGTTTGGAGTTGAAAAAAAGAGGAAAGGAGAGAAGAAAACTAGTTTGGGAGAAGTTCGGCATGAATCCGGGTAGAAGAGAGTCGAGCAGCTCTCGCTGAATCAGGCTTATTCATCTGCATACTTGGATTTTAGCTATGAGGCCACCACCCTTGGAAATTTTACTTCCGGGGCTTCATTTTTCACTCAAGAATCTCCTAAAACAAAGTCCGGGTGAGGGAGATATGGTTGGTTGAAGTAGGGGATCAATCCGGTTGGATCGAATCTGCGCGACTTCACCAAAACGGGTATAACTTTTTGCATAGGAGGAATTTTAATGCAAAGTTTGCGCCATTGGAAAGATAACTTCCGGGGCTTCAATCTGGACTACCGACCACTTTTTGGCCTTGGTAGCCATGTACCGGCCACCAACTTAGCCGGCCGGCCAGCAAAATAGCAGGCCGACCATTTATAGTAGCCGGCCGACCATTTATTTGGCCGATTGTCTCCTTTTCTGGCCGGTACCTCCTTTTTGCCTTTTTTAGGCATAGTGCAAGCCAGCTGTGCCAGCTGGAGTGCATGGACCCTCCCCCCATACACGTGTGTGGCTGTTTTGAACCTTTGTACCCTTTTACTCAAGCTTCTCATGGAAGCTTGACCCCCTTGACCCTTTTATATTAACTTCTCTAAGAAGCTTGGAGCCATTACCTTGTCTATATAAGGAGACCTCCCCTCTCCTTTGAAGTGGCTCAGCAAAAACCAGACCTAATTACATATATCTCTGATATATATCACCCTCTGTCTCTATATCTCCCTCTCTCTCCTGATTTGTGTGTGTTTGAGGGCCTAAAAGTGTAGTTTGTTCTTAGTTTTGCACTAGAACACATAGTATTACACCATACTTCGACTTTGGAGGTGTTGAGGGTTTGTTCTTCAAGTTTTGAGCTGGTTTTGATCAGAAGAAGGTGGTTGCACTTGCTGTTCTTGAAGTGTTCTTCAAGGGATTCTGCAGGAATAAATGGTCGACCGGCCATCTTTAGTGTCGACCGGCCATCAGTGTCCAGCCGATGACACAATCTTTGGCCGATAATCCCATTCCCATGGCCAGTATCCTTTTGTTCTGGCCGGTGGCACTCCATAGCACTCAGAAGGAAACTCAAAGCAGTTCTGGAAACTTTCATAAATTTCAGAGGAGCGAGGCAGTGTAAACAGAGGCAACAGTGGCATGGTACGGGTTTCCGAGCAAGGCAAGTCAAGCATGCATCATCCACGCATTCCGAGGCAGGGCTACAGCCACCTTCCTTCTGCGTTTAATTCGTTAATTAATTAGAAGTTCTGTAATAATTAATTTAGTATATTCATTTTGTTGTGTAATATTTATTTGGACCCTCCGAGTGAGGGCAATTGTGTAATAAGTGTGCGTGAGTGAGTGTATGTCTTCCAACCTCACGTCTTTCTTCCCTTTTATTTACTAGCTTTTGATGGTTAGTTTAGGGCATGTTTTGATTAGCATACTTATGATAGCATGTTTGCATACATTTATTCATAATGCACGCACCGGGCTCGGCGCATCATACTAACTGCATAGTATTTCCATTCTAACTTGAAATACGTGTATCGAGTTGTTGCATTTCACATGCCATCCTAAGATTAGCCGAGCCTATTCTAGTTACATTTTGTATGTGATGCATTAGCCACTTAACATGAACTAGGATCATGCATATGATTACTAACTAGTTTTGGTTTTGGCTTGGAGTACTAGGTAAGCATTTACTCTTCAACATCCTTGCATGTGTGTGAGTGTTGCCATGATAGCATGCTTACCATGAGGCTACATGTTTATGTGATATAACTGCTTGAATGCCTGTGGGTGAAAGTTGGATTATCTGAATTGGAATAATGCATCGACTGTGAGTTTTAAGCCCACTAGATAGTGGCAAAACCATGTTTTCTAAGCCCACCCAAGGATGGCAAAATCTGCATTTTAAGCCTACTTGCGAGTAGCAAACCGCTTTCAAAAACAAACATGAAATGTTTTGTTCCAATTCAGGTGATCCAATCTATACTTTTATGTTGTGCGCATCATATAGTTAATCTAGGCTAAGTAACCGGAACAAGAACGCATAATGTTTTCAAAACTAGATATCATGGTTAGTAGAGGCTGATTTTTGATCGGGCGAGCGGGGGTGCTCACGAAGTGACCTTCCCCAATCGTACCCAAGTTCCCGAGCCGAGGCAACTTTGGTGATGACGGACACGTGGCCTTAGGCACGAGTCAGGGTTTCCTAAATTCCCCCAAAATAAAATATTTAGGTGGCGACTCTGTATCTGGCAAAGCAGCCCATGTTTGGCACTTCTTTCTAAAAATTTATTTTCAAAACGATTTGTCGGATTTTGACTCTTTGGTGATTTATCAGTCTTGCATTGCACTTTGCAAGATCAGATTAAGAATCGTGACAATTTGAGTCAGAACTGTAGTGAGCCCAAATGAACAGAACGGGATTTCTCCCGGGACGTTCGGGGACATCTACACCACCAAACATAGTGGGCTTAAAATTGATTTGCCACTCAACAAAGTAGGCTTAAAACGCACATTTGTTGAATCGATCCAATTTAAACAACAAGCCTTCATCCACAGGCATTCAAGCAGTTTAGCAAGTAAGTATATAGCCTCATGGTAAGCATGCTAAACATGGCAACATTCACACTTATGCAAGTATGCTAAACCATAAAAACTTACCTAGTACTCCAAGCTTAGAAAACATAAGTTAGAAAAATATGCATGATTCCTAACTATGTTAAGTGTCTAATGCAACACATGCAATATACAATTAATAGGCTCGGCTACTAATATGACATATGATTCGATTTGATAACATGTGGTTAAACACATATTCAAATAAGTATTGAAATGGCAATGCAGTTTGAATGATGCGCCGAGCCTCGATGCATGCAATACGAATGAATGGATGCAAGCATAAGGTATGCTAATTGAAATATGACCTAATCTAACCATCAAAAATGGGTAAATAAAAGGGAGAAAGAAGTGGGGTTAGAAGACATACACACACGCACGCACACTTATTACAACATTATGCCCTCGTGAAAGAGGGTCCGAATGAATAAAAGCTAACTAGGCTAATTAAGCTAACTAATACAAAACTTGAAACTAATTAACTAGCTGTACTAGCTAACTAATTATTAAAAACTGAATTAATTAACTATTCTAGTTAACTAATTACAAAACAAAATTGAATAACTAGTTAAACTAACTAATTATTTACAACACTTAATTAGCAACAACTAATTAATTACAATACATATTTGAACTATCGCTAATTAAACTAATTAGCTAATTCCGAGAAGTAGGGGAGGCCCATGCATGCTCGGTTTCCACCCGAAAAGCCACTGCCTTGCTGTTGAATGCCTCTGTTTGCACATTTGAACACTGACAATTCTGCCCACTTCCAGAACACCTCTGCTCCACCTTACCAACACATTATGCAAATTTCACTGATGGTCGACAAGGGACCGGTCGGCTACTAGTGGTGGTTGTCACCTACTGATAACCTGGACTTCCTTGCTACAACAGAAAACAAATAGAGCGAAACAGTGTATTTCTCAAGGGTTGTTTGCACACTTTGCCTCACCTTTTCATGGGGAAATCAAAGGAGGAACAAAATTTGGGTCATAAACCATCAATCAAGCAATTTCATTGCATGATGGCTTGTGAAACCAATTGTGCAAGTTTAATAACTACAAAATGAGACCAAAATGACCATCACCCTATCATGTATGATCAAGGGCGATGGAGACCTAGGAAAGCGGCACATTTCATCACTTTTGAGTATGAAATGTCCCATTTTCTTTCAAATTAACACCCGACTTGAACACATGCAATGCAACACAAAGGAATGCTTATCTTGTCACTTTTACTTGCCAATTTTGTTCACACATTTTAGTTACCAAATCATTCATTAATCAATTTGTCCATTGGTGAGCGTCTTCTAAGATGAAAGACATGTCAACCAAGGGATAGTAAAGCATGAGAGAAGCTTCATGCCATTGGTAATGAACCCTCAAAGGACAATTAACCCATTAAGCATGAGCCTCAATCTCAAGCTTAAACAACCCTAAGATTGAAACAACCCTCAAAGCAAATGAAAAAGTGAAGAAATGAGGGAGATTGCAGAGATTATAAGTGCTGAAATTAGGTGAGAAAAAGCACTAAAACATGCAATCAACTCAAACCAATGGTGGTTAAAGCCTTAAAACACCAAGCTAGTGAAAGGACTTACACTACAACTATGCAATACAAGACTCAAAAGTACCAAACAGCCAAAGCAGTGGCAAAACAGCTCAAAACAGAATTCAAAGCATGGTAGACTTGAGCCACAAAAAGCTAAAACATTAAGCTAATAGATGGGGCAAACTAGGCATGCAAACAAGACACAAGGAGGGGAGGCTAACCCCTCCAATTTTGGACTTCAAAATAAGTTTTTTGCCATTGAAAAACCTCTGAAATTCAGTGGTTAAAAGGCCCAAAAAAGTTGGTTTGAAAGTGGTGCACAAAGGTACAAAAGCTTTACAAACTAAGAAGTAAGAAGAGTGAACCACCTCTTAACTGAAAATGGCCTCAAACCACCACCTTTAGGCCGTAAAAATAGAGTTTTTGACAGTTCAAAACTAGCCCCAAAACAGTTTTAAAAACAATAAAAGAAGATGGCAAAGCAAGTGTGCAAAAACAAGTATAAAATGAGAATGTTATACCTCTTGAAAGGAAGACACAAATGAGGCAATAAACCAAGCCAAGACCACCTTCTAGAGCTCAAAAAGGGTCTCAAGTAACTTCAGCCCAAAGATAAGTAACTTTGGTTAAGGATTGATAGACAAAAGTGGAGTGTATCTTTACTTGTATGCACAAAAGTTCAAGAGAGAGAGAGAGAGAGAGAGAGAGAGAGAGAGAGAATTTTGTTCCAAAATTGCTAACCCTCCAAAATAGGGAAGAAACCCCCCCTATATATAGAAAAACAAGCTTTGAGCTTAAAGACATCCCACCATACACGTGTAGGGAGATGCAGCTCAATGTGCTAACAGCTGGCACAACTATCAACAAATATCTGGAAAAAGACACTGGTGGCTGTTGCCTACCACTGGTAGCTGACCGGCCACCACTAATGGCCGACCAGCCACACCCATGGCCGACAGCCTATGGTGGTGGCCGACAGATCACCCAAAGTTCCAGACTCGAAACACCAAGCTTTTGGTCCAAAACAAGGCACAAAATGGACAAGCTTTAAAGGCTCAAAGACAAGGCGTTCCACCGAGCACTTTGGGCACCTAAAGCGAACATATGCAATCGTAATCATCGAGTGCACAGGCAGTGACATCTAAGTCTTGAGGTCGGTCAAAAATGGGGTGGCTACAGTAGGATATGTATATCAGTGTCTTGCTGAGATACCCTTTTTGACCAGACTAACCTAGTACATATATTACGTTGTAGTAACTTCCAAAATTAAGGCAGGATGCTTTCCCGTGTCTAAGATGTGATAATAATACTTGTTCAAATAGTGAAACTCTAGATCCATTCAAAGCTAGGATAGGAAAACCCTAACCTCTAAGGGTGTTTAGAATAACTGCTTATGAGCAAATGTGAAATGCTTGATGTATGAATGTGAAATCTTGAGAAAATGTGCACCCAATCCTTGGAGAGTTTTAATTTTTAGGGGATTTCTTTCAAGATTTAGAGTCATATCAGAATCAGAATTTAGGTTAGAATCTAGGGGGTTATGTTTGTTTGGTGAAGGATTAGAATTTAGGAATTATATTTGAATGGTTGACTCTGCAGCAAGATCAGAACCAAGAGTCGAAAATTGTGTCTTGATTTGTTTTGATCAACTTGTCCAGTACCATGATTTGATAGGGTATTTGTTTTGATGTTAGGATTCGCTGAGGTCAGGAGTGTTTTACAAAAAATAAAAATACAACAAAATAAGAACACTCATCATTTTTATTTGGGGGAAAATTAGATTTGAAAATTCAAAAAAATATTTAAGTGTCCTAAAAAGGGAGGTTTTAGAAAATCTTTATGAAAATTAGTTTTCGGAAAATATTTGTCAAACAAATTTACTAACATATATCTATTTTTATTTTTCTGAACTTTCAAAACAAAAAATAAAAGAAGAAAACAATACTAGACAAACTAGTTTATACATTTATATTAAAAATGATTTATTCACACAATTTCTCTTTTCCACCCCCAACCAAAATCCCCCCCTCCCCCCCCCCTCCCTCCGCGGGCGAATGATATGGCAAATAAAAATTGAAAAGTTGACTCACACTCATATTTCCTCAAAATTCGTTTGCATGCATTCTATCTTATCACATCACTAGAGATTTTGAAAAGGAGAAATTGAGTGGATATAATATTGTTATATTTATATATAGGCAAAAACTTTTTTTGATCGACTTAGAAAAAAAAAAAAAAAAATTAGTAGTGTATATAGGTAAATGCCAACAAATTGTTTAATGTTACAATTAATGTAAAAAGTATTTTGAAAATAATTAAAATATTTTTAAATGAGTAAAAAAAGATTATAAAACTAGTCCATGTTTGCCTAGGGTGGGGCCCCAACCCAACTAGTGGAAGGCTTAATTTTTTATATCTTCGTTATATTTTGTTTGCATGTTTGCCTAGGGTAGGGCCAAGGATGGAATTGAGAGAATATTATGGGTTCATCGCCTCTTTGTTTTTATGAAAAATTTTGTTTGTCATAATATTTTTAAAAATATATATATATATATATATTTTGATTTTATAAATATAATGATATCTTAGTATAAAAGATATATATTTTATTCTTTTCTTATCTTATATTTTCTTTTTATTTTTTATCAAAAAATTTCTTCATCCGATTAGAGATTATTTTTATGATATTTGAATATATATATATATAATAAATATATCATATTGTACATAAATATGTATTTGTCTATAGTTAAAAAAATGATAAATTTTTAATTTCGGCCCTGGGTAAAGCCCAACGCAACTAGTGGAAGGCTTCATTTTTTATATCTTCATTATATTTTGTTTGTAAACAAAGGGTAATACTACAATACACACTCTTTAAAAGAGTATAAGAGAGTATATCATATGTAAGTTATGACACTTTGTAATATGTAAATTATGACATTTTGTGCTATGACACTGTATAATGTTGATTTGATATCACAAACTGTTGTAGCCGAATCAATTTTTATCATAACTTCATTGATCATAACCAAATATTTTTTAGACATAACCAAAACATATTCGGTTATAGTCAAATGGGCGAATTATACTAACAGTCCTTATAGTTTAGGACTCGTGTCACTTTGGTCCCTAACTTTTCAATTGTGATACATTTGATCCTGAATTTTGAATCTTATTCCAAATAAGAACAATTGAAGATACCATTAATCAATTTGAAAGACAAAATTGTCAGTTTGATCAAATATAAAGTAATTTGACAAAAATAAAAGTCAAAAAGATATTTTTGAATTTTTAAAAATTATTTCTATTCACCAAAGATAAAATTATATAATATTGATGAATCTTTTACACATTTATTTATTTTACTAAATTAATTTTATTATGTGTTTGGATAATGATCATGTAATGGGTGGTTGTTTTTATTTTCATTAAATTAGTTTCTATTTTTCTAAAAGTCAAATATGGCGACAACTTTAATATCATTATTAAACCAATCTATTAAATTAAAAAATTCAAAACTAAAAACATTTCATATATTAAATATATCGATTAGACATTAAAAGTCTAACAACCACTCATTATATGATCATCATCCAAACACATAATAAAAATTAATTTGATAAAAATAATAAATAAATAAATGTATAAAAGATTTATCAATTTTACATAATTTTATCTTTGGTTAGTAGAAATAATTTTTAAAAATTCAACATTTTTTTGACATTTATTTTTTTTCAAATTCGTTTATATTTTATCAAATTGATGGTTTTGCCCTTGAAATTGGTCAATGGTATCTTCGATTGTCCTTATTTGGAACAAGATTCAAAATTCATGGTCAAATGTGTCATAATTGAAAAATTAATGAACAAAGTGACACAATTCCCAAACTATAAAAACCATTAATGTAATTCGCCCTAATCAAAATTACAATCACAATAGGTCATAGCAGAATCATAACAAATATCATAATATGTCATAACCAATGATCATAACTAAACATACCAAAGACCTCTTTAATGATAACAAAAATAATAATCATTATAAAGTAACAAAAAAGTCATAACTAATCTAACAATCGGTCATAACAAAAATTTAAATTCTAACTCAGTAAAATTCGTATCATAAATATATCAATTTTTATCTTTTTATTTTTTATTTATTTATTTATTTTCTTTTATTTTTTTGCAATTCAAAATAGATTTGAAGAATTCCAAATATAAGAGATATATTTTTGTTTTTTTTCATCAAAACTATAAAATCACTGTAGCACAACAGTCAATATTATGAGTCTGATAGGACCACTCTGGAGCCTGACAGGACCACTCTGGATTCTACGTTAACGATTTGAATAGTTTATTTTTTAAGATTAACTCTTTCATCAAATAATTTTTGTATTTAATTTTATACTTAAAAATTATATTTATCATTTTTTTTATATAAAATGTGATTTGATGAAAAAGTTACTAATGTCCAATCAATTTAATTGTTTATAAGTATATCCTACTCAACAAATCTTAAAAGTGAACTATTTGAATTATCAAAATGAAATCAGGAATAGGTCCTATTGAGCACACAAGAGTAACTGTTATGTTTGGCACACAACCACTATTTTCAAAAATTTAACGCCTCAAAAGAGATTACCAAATAAATTTAAAAATTGAATTTATGACCACCTTTTAAAATTTTAATGCTTTTTACATATAATTGTAAATATTTCAGTAAACCTCGAATTTATTTAACATATTACACTAACTCACACCATCCCATCTCCATTGTAACACTTCTTTAACAAATACTCAACGAAAAAATAATCTCATTTTCATCAATTTTTAGTCAAACAATACACTTTTAACAAATATTCGTACTACTAAAATCTTATGATGCTATGACCAAAGCTCCACTTTTTTTCCCTCATTTTATTAGTCTTCCTCGATTATAACTCAGGTATACAAATGCCTTCTAAGTTGTGGGTGAAATCTCACACTTTAAGAGACAGATTTGCACTAAAACAAGGATGCTCTGCCTGTTGAATTAAAATAAATTAGAGAGACCAAACAGATTGCTTAGTATCTAACAAAAACCATTCATTTCACTTGAAATTCATTAAGAGATTGATTTGATGGTTTATGCTGATGCAATGCATTTATAACAAGCACAACAACTGTCCAAATTTTCACTGAAACAGTGTATTTTTTTTCAAGTCCAGGAAAAATGAATGAAATGCCAACAGATTGCAATACCAACAGATGCATCTAAAATGAAGTAATTTTGAAAGAATTGAGGTCCACAGCAGCAGGGCAAGGAATGGAACATTCAAACATCCAAAAATTAAGCACAGGTCAAACCACTACATCGGCGAGTAACTGGAATGGTTTTCACGGTATCTTTCCTTGACCTACAAAAAGAGTTGAGATGGTTTTCATCAACAGTACCAAAACCGGTGAGTTTAACACCGTATGTTTCCAATCTGCGTATGTCCCGTGGAATAGGTGATTGAAAAACCCCATCCCACCAGCCAGGGGGAAGAAGTGGCGTGATTGCACATTGATTCCGTTGATTACGACAACTCAATGGACCTGCAAATCGATTCCAGACATGTCCCCATCCAATTTGTTTGTGCAAGCCTTCAGATAACAAATTACTTTGAAAACTGCTGAAGAACGTGAAATTTGTAGCATAGTTTTCATCTGGGAAAAAAATAATAATTAGAAAATATAAATTACAAGTAGGCATTGCTGGATGTGGGGCAACAGCACTAAAGCTATTGACTTACCAAGCTGGTGAGCCGCTGCCAATGCAGCAATGAGCTGTGCGTAGGTGGTTCCAATACGTCTATGGGCCCCCGAAACAACAGCATGTTTAGCATGTGAAGCAAGAAAGAAGTCCACAAAAGCAACCCACCTTGGTGCAGGTCCCCAGTCCCTTGTTCTAAAACCTAACTGCTGCATTCTAGCTGTTTTTTTAGCTGAAATATTTCCTTTGAACAAATTGTAGTCAAAATGAAGAACCTGGCAGAGCATGACACAGTTTGATAGAGATAAGGGTCGTAATGTGATAATTTAGAATGTTTACATACAATCCAAAGATCCAAGTATGCAAGCTCTTTTGCTAAGCAATTTACCTCTGCAAATTCCTGCAGCTTTGGTGTAATATCATTAACAACTGATGGTGTCTCAGATACCAAAACCACACGAGGTCTCGACACCTGGTTGCAATTTCTAAGCAGGGCCTTTTTAACGCAATTCAACGCTGCCTTTACAGCTCTTGGAGACCTATAAGCAAACCATAACCTTGTGGTCAAGCAGAGTTACACCCATAATTCTATCATTTACTTTTCCACTAGAAAATTAGGCAAAGAGTCAAATACAAGTAATTTAGATGACGAACCTGTTCATTAGCATGCGCATGTGCAGAGCAAGATGGGGATCAGGGCCTCCATTAAGCACCCAATTGACAGCTTCTTCAACATTTCTTGAAGGAGATATGATGAATCTCATAAGCTCTCCAAATATATTAGGTCTAGACTGGAGAGCTTCTGTCTTCCCGAATAATGCAGAACTAGCTCTCCTCATCTGAGGGTGTATATTCTTCAAGAAAAACTGAGCAGCTACAGCATCTGTTGTGCCTTGGAACCTGACGAACGAACCCTCATGAAAATGATGAAAACTGAGAAATTTATTGTTGCCAAAATAATGTTCTTACTTTACCATATGATTGGCTGTTTCCATTTTCTCCAATTACTGCATAGGACATTTGTTTCGCTGGGCTTCTCAAAATCATCAGTTCTCACGATCAGACGCCTTCCATACTTACCCATACAGTCATTCAATCTCCATATATGCTTCACTTCTTTCAATGTAAAAGCAAGATTGGTATAAGAAATATAACTCTCAAATGGAAATTTTCCCCTGCAGATATGGAAGTGTAGTAGTAGTCAGTGCACATACCTTAATGCCACAACTAATAGTGAGGGCATAGTATCAAGTTAAACCTACAACTGGGCAAGACTACACTGGTCCATTGTTGTATGACATTATGAACTAAGCCTAAAGTCTTGCAAAATCAGTAGGATGATGAATGTCTTTAAGAGTTAGTGTAGAGTCATAATCTGCAAATTCCAGCAGCGAAAACCACCAAGAAGAGACTGATACATGTAAGTGCAGGATGTAGTGATTATCCACACTTAATTTAGTAATATACACAGATCAAGCTAAAAGCTAATTATGTATTGCTATTACCAAAAAAAACAAAAATAGATAAATAAAAAGTAACAGTGAAGAAGAAGAAGAAAGAAAGAAAGGAAGGAAGAAAGAAAGAAAGGCCAGAGAAAGAACCAATATGCCTGGTTTGCCCGATGATAAGTGACCGGTTTAACATGATACTCAATCCAGCAGCAGTCAATATCTTGTACATTTCATTTCCCAGACCTGCTTCTGATGCTTTGCCCAACACAAAACCATGTCTGCAGAACTGCTCAGGTGGCAGACCTCGAACTGTAGGAGCTCCTGAAATTGGAACCGTACATAATGATTAATGACAATCAGATATGTTCATGCTGGCATCAAAGGTTGCTTTTTTATAATCTTCAAGTAAGAATGGTAAGGTTGTTGTAAACATGATTTCAGAAAGAAACATGATCGTAATGCAGATTATTTGGTCTACAATAGATATTTGTTTTATATTAAAATTCATAAGAGAGCAACACAAAGTGGTGCTATCCATATTCACGTGGTGAATACCAACACCACAAGGGGAAAAACCAAAAATAAAAAATAATAATAATAATACTTAAGGAACAAAAAAAAAAAAGGGTTCCATAAGGAAACTTGTATCACATAATTATCTTCAAAAGAACCTACAGAAAAAGTGAATCCTATTGATAGACAATATATGACATGAACATGAATTGCTTGAGCTTATGATTTGAGAATTTAAAACCTCAAAATAATTGTCCATTAGACTCCTTCCACAAAGTCCACCTCAGACGCAATGGAGCTACCTTGAACACCAAACTAAGCCAGCATTTTAACATAATCCCCGTGCCAGAAATCCAACACCTCACCAACTGGTCTTGGATGACGCTAGAGTACTACAAAAGAGAGAAACAAACCTTCGTCGATCTCTTGCAAACCTAAAATACAATACAAGATGATTAACAATCTCCTTTGTGCTCTTACACAAGCACTTTGGTGTAAGAACTTCGGTGTGCTAAACATATTTCCAATGACAGAAGGGAACACCATTTCCACACATAACTCATACCCCAAAAGATCTTTCTGGAAGCTTCCATCTTAGTAAAACACCCCAACACTAGCAAAAGTATCGTAGAACAGCCCAAAGAAAGTACAGTCCGATCTTAAATCCTAATCTACAAAGCTTTAGCAGAGGTAGAAGCCTGCCACGCAACTCTCTTGAAACTTGTATACTCTATTTGCTAAGAAAGCCTTCTTGTCCACAGCATGAACAACCCCTCCAGAACATCATCCCTATACACCAAGTGTCATGCTAGAAACACACCCCTGGCCTTACCGTTAGAAAACAAACACATTTCAATTAGTCTGCATACCCTTTCCACCAACCCACATAAATTAATAAATTCATGAAAATTTCATCAACCACCCTTCTCCACAAACTGCACCAATATAGTGCTTATCTACCTCCAAATATGTTGGTTGAAATTCCCCTTTAAGGGAGAGCAGACAACATCCTATTATCTCACCAAATGATACTTGGACTCAATGACAGCAGAAAATTTCTGTGGAGCATCCGAAGCCTCTCAGACACAAAAGCTGCAATGGTGAATATGAAAAAAGTACAAAAGTAAGCCAAAAATGTACTTTTTTTAGGGTAACCTCTTTTCCCCATTAATGTACAACCTCTTCCAACTTGCTAACCTTGTATCAAAGCTCTCAATTACCAACCCCAAGACAGATTCAACTTTCTAGAAGTAAACCCAATAAACTGGTTGGAAATCTTAAAAACTAAACTACACCCGGTTAGTCCTCACTAGATGGGGGTCTGGGAGGGGCAGATTAGGTATATACCTAACCTTCAGCACAAATTTTACAAAGCGTCTGCCCTACTGGTTGGAAATATTACATCCCAGATCTCTACCAGGCCTATTGCACGCCACCCGCTAGCTCCAGGATCAGAATCGAATTAGCCTTCCTGAAGTTGATCTTTAAGCTATACACGCCCCAAAGCATAGAGGACACCAGAGATATCTTAACTATACCTTCTTGGCCCCGCCAAAACTAATAGCATTATCTACAAGCAAGAACTCTGAAACGGAGACTGAAGCACCAATTTAAAAAGCCAAACAACACCAAACTAAGCTTTTTGTCCAAATCGAATAGATTGGCTTTATGAATCATTTTTTTTTCCATTTCATCACACTAATCAAATTTGTCAAAGCTCCTACACGCTTCAAACCCATGAAATTCCCGATTGCAATCAATACACTATTGTACAAAAACAATTCAATATAGAATAACTCCAGCCAACTACAATTGAACATACTGCAGTTATTCCTACAAGTTTAAATGAATAATATAAGATCTAAGTCCAAAAAAAAAAAAAGTCATATATAACTGTAATCTACGATGTATAAAACAATACAGCTTTCTTTTTCTTTTCTTTTCTTTTCTTTTTTTCTTTTTTTTTTATATATCCGAAATTGACTTTGGTACTCATACACAGTTCAGAAATTATTAAACTTCAAAATCAGAACTAGTAATGGGCCAGACATTGGAAAATCACAAAGAGACATTCTTAGCATAAATGAATAATTAAATCTCGCACACATCAAGACCACAAGAGTTCCAATAATTGAAGCTAGCTTTGAAGACACAATTTGACAGTTGAAAAAACAGAGGAGTCAAAACATGTCCTTTCTATTTTTTTTATTTTTATTTTTTCTTCCTCCGTTTTTCTCAGCAACCAAACAGAGCAAGAAACGAAACGTACCATGAAATTCGAAATGGTGACGAATGATCCTTCGAACTCTGAGGCTTTCCTTGCGAGTAGCTACCTCGGAAGAAGCATCCTCCCCCATTTCTTCGACGGTTGCGCACGAGGACTGAACCGGCGATCTACGATGGATCGGAGAGCTAGGATTTGGTTTGAGAGGATCCAAAGGGTGTAGCGATTCAGGAAGGGCTTTGGGAGGAAGAGAAAAGGCGGTGGTGGGGGGATCAATGGAGGAGGTGAGATTGAGGAGTAGTAAAAGAGCAAGAGTCGTGAAGAAGAAGAGAGTGCAGAGGAAGAGGAATTTGCGGAAGGAGAGACGAGTCCTACTCCGAGAAACGATGAATCTCATGGTTGGATCGTCAGTGAAGGGGTGTGGACTATGGTGCTGCTTTAACAATATCTTTGCTGGGTTTTTTGGTGTGGTAAAGTGAGCATCTTCAATTTTTTTCAATCATTATTCAACTTTATTTTTTATTTTTTTTTCTCAAATTTAAATTTGATAAAAATTTATTAAGTTTTTCATTTTGATAGAAAAAAAAAATAAAAAAATGAGTCTTTATTAATTTGATAACATTGTTGAAAATAATTTTTAAATATTTTTTACCAAATTTAAATTTGTTAAGAATTTAAAAAGATTAAGCATTAGAACCTATCAAAGAATGATGGGGACTAATGGATAAAATTTTAACATAAATCCTACTACATTCGCTAGTTGTGAGTGAATCTGAAAAACATGAAAATTACCTCCTTCTTTATTTTGACAGAAAATATTTTTTTAAATATATTTTTTGATATTTTAGTATAATAGCAATTAAAAGTCACGAAAAAATATTTTCGGCCAATACAAAATAAGCTCATTTATTTTTAAACCAACATCTTACTAATATTATAACACTACTACCGCCACCATCACGTCCACTAGCCCGTCAATACCCTCCCATCACCACCTCACCAGTAAAGGAACTATTAGTACATTAATTTCAAAAATACAATCAAGCATAGAAAACAAAAAAACAAAAGAAACAAACAAAACATAAGATTAATATAACTTTTTTTTTTTTGGTACATGGGAATTGAAAGACAAACAAAAGGGACTACGCCCTAAATTCCTCCTCAGAGAGGTGAACAATATCCGCAATTAGCATGTTACGGATTTCCGCTGGTGGTTCATTGACAATTAGCGAATCAGATAGTTGATTTTCGCCTAACTTTGCCAAAGCATCGGCGCATATGTTGGCTTCCCTTCGAATGTGTTGGATTAAGCAGTCACAACCTCTCATGATAATACATGCATCCTCCTCAATGCCCCAAAAGGGACATCTCTCTCCCAGTTCTTCGCTTAACAATTGCACCACTTGCTCCGCATCTATTTCAATGACCACTTGCTTCAGTCTACATTGGAGAATGATTATGAGCCCTTTGTAAACAACCCAAAGTTCCACTTCGAGGCTGGTGCATATCTCTAGTCTTCCATAATAGCCGCTAATCCATGATTCAGTCTTATCCCAGAAAAGACCACCAAAACCGCCACCTCCTCCACTACGGTGAGTGCTGCCATCCGTGTTAAGCTTGATTGTTCCTGTACTTGGACAAGACCACACAGTTAAACTTTTATATTTGAAGGGTGTTGTAATATCTAAACTGAAAGCTTGAAAATTTTCCTTAGCAAAAGTTAATATACTTTTCAGACTCTCATGAATGTTTATATGTTTATTTTCAAAAAGTATTTTATTCCGGTTCTTCCAAATAGTCCACATGGTAATAAGGAACAATAGAGGAAGTTTGTTCATCCCTTTTACATTCCGTATGATCCAATCTTTCCAAGACAAATTAAGCATGTTAGAGTACCATTTCGGACTGAATATTTGACACCAAACCTATACAGCGTTGGGAAAAAACCGTAATAAATGATCAATGTCCTCCAAGTTATCACAACAAGGGCATTTCGGGTCATTAGTAAGGCCCCTCAGTTGTCTCATATGATTAGTGAGGATTTTCTCATGGAGAACAAGCCACACAAAGCTCTTAAGCTTCTGGGGAACCTTAAGTTTCCATATCCAACCCCAATCCCCTTCTTGACTTTGGTGATCAACAATTAATTCATATGCACTTGATGCAGAGAATTCACCATCAGGGGATTTAACCCATCTGGAAGTATCCTCTTCATCTCTATTATGGGGTGGTTGTATTTTCAGAATTTCCACAACCATATACATAGGTAAAAAGTTATGCATATGATTCAAATCCCATTCACCTGGCTTATCAAGAAGGGAATCCACAGTGATATTCCCCGAATTTAGGAGTGGGTAAGTGGGTATGCTCAAGTCATGTTCAAAGACTCCATCACCACACCACCAATCTTTCCAAACTCTAACTTTGGACTCTCTTCCAAGGTTCCATCTCACCCCTTTAACAAGTAGCTCCCTTGAATTAAGGATGCCTTTCCAAATATGAGATATATTCTTGTCTTTTTTCTTATGCAAGAGGGGTTGCTGCCCCAGATATTTGTTTTTTAGCACAGCCACCCATAAACAATTGTCCTCTTTTAACACTTTCCATCCCAACTTGGATAGAAGAGCTAGATTTTGATCTCTAGCCTTTCGAATCCCAAGACCACCATCTTTTTTATCTTGCAAACTTGATCCCAATTTACAAGATGAACTTTCTTTTTCTCTAGGGTGTCACCCCAAAGAAAATTTCGATTTATTTTGTCAATCTCATCACAAACTTTCCTTGGAATCTCCATAGTTTGCATGGCATAAGCTGGTATAGCACTGGTCACAGATTGAATCAAAGTGGTCCTCCTTGCCAAGGACAAAAGGCCAGTTTTCCACCCAGCTAACTTGGTCCTGAGTTTTTCTAGGATATAATTAAAATTATCTTTGCTCACTCTAGTGTGGAGAGGAGGAACCTCGAGGTATTTCCCTAAGTTTTGAGTTAAGGGGATACCACTCATATTACTCAAAGTTCTAGCTCTTCTCCTTGCAATATTAGGAGACACAAACATATGGGATTTGTGTACATTGATCTTTAAACCAGAGATTGCACTAAACTCATCCAAAACTTTCAAAATGGTGGTACAATTTTGAACATTAGCTTTAGCAAACAAAATCAAATCATCCGCAAAAAATAAATGAGATAAAGTAGGACCATTCTTAGCCAAGCTAAGACCAGTCCACTCTTTTTCTTGCACTTTTTGACTAATCATAACAAAAAGCCTTTCCATGCATAGCACAAAAAGGTAAGGGGATAGAGGGTCCCCTTGTCTTAAACCCTTAGCTGGTTGGAACTCATCAAGAGGTTCACCATTCCATAAAATAGCAGTACTCACACTAGTGACACAACTTAGGATCAAATCCACCAGTTTCTCATCAAAATTGAACTCTTTTAAAGTTTGTTTTAGGAAGCTCCAAGATATGTTGTCATAAGCCTTTTCAAGATCTACTTTAAAAATCATGTAACCCATCTTTCTTTTTTTCTTTCTCAAAGTGTGTATCGCTTCCTGGGTAATGATGATGTTATCATGAGTGGATCTACCCCGAATGAAACTACTCTGGTTCGGGCTAATGATATTTTCTAGGAGAGGCTTGATGCGGTTGACAAGGATTTTGGATATAATTTTATAGGTTATGTTGCACAAACTGATTGGCTGGAATTGTTTCATAATCTCAGGGTTAAAAACTTTAGAGATGAGAGCTATAAAGGTTTTATTTATCTTCGAGGGAATAGAACAAGAAGAAAAGTAGTTTTGAACAAATTCAATCACAATCTTGCCCACAATATCCCAAAAGGTGTGGTAAAAAATGGCTTGGTACCCATCGGGAGCCGGGGCCTTGAAGGCTTTGATGTTTTTAACCGCCTTCCAAACCTCAACATCGGAAACTTCCCTACTCATCTCAATTTGACCATCAGGGCTTATATGCTTGGTCAAATTATTCTAGTGGTCAAGGCGTGTGATTATAAGCAAAAAGCTTGTGAAAATGAGCAGACACTAGGTTTTTTAAATCAATAGGATCATCCACCCAAACTCCTTCATCATTTTTCAAAACTACAATTTTTGCCTTCCTTCTCTTCATGATGGTAGACAGATGGAAAAACTTGGTATTTCACTCACCCTGAGTAATCTAATTAGTACGAGATTTTTGAAACCAAAACAACTCTTCCTAATACAGGACTTTGTTAAAGTCCTCAATGAGCTCATTTTCAAGTTGATGTAAATTATGAGAATAATGTTTGGCTTGAGAAATTTGGATTCCATTGATCCTACTAAGTAGCCAACGTTTTCAGCTAAAGATATTACCAAAAACATTTTTGTTCCAATCCATAGTTGCAATTGTCATGCAATCCAAATTTCCCAACAAATTATGTTGATTATGAATAGACCAGTTATTTTCAACCAGAGTACGGAATCCCTCATGAGTTATCCAAGCAGCTTGGAATTTAAAAGAATTACGTGGAAGGTTATAATGGCGCGTACCTTGAGTGTGTACTATGAGAGAAGAATGATCTGAATATGTGCGAGACAAGTTTCAAACATACCCTTCTGGAAATAGAGTTCTCTATTCTGTGTTAGAGAGGGCCTGATCCAATCTCACCATAGTATTGGCCCACCATTTCCTGTTGTTAGTCCAAGTGAGCCTAGGACCAACACATCCTAGATCCATAAGATTGTAGTTGTTGACTCTATCAGTGAACTTCTAACTCATTCTTTGGCTTTGGCTTGGACTTTGGCTTTGATTAACTGAGAAGCTCCTTTTTTCTGTTGAGCTTGAGTAATCATTAAAATTTCCTGCTACCAGCCATGGTTCTTGAATATTTTGTGCAATTGTTTCCAAACCATTCCAAAGTTCATCTCTCATCCAGGTATTTGGACTTGCATAAATGGCGGAAAGAACCCAGTCCAGATATTCTTGGCGAGAAATTGTAGCAGTCATCATCTGGGAGCAAGCTTCATTTACAAGAACATTGACTTGGTTAGGATTCCATAATAACCAAATGCCTCCACTTCTAACAATTGGATCTAAATGCGTTGAGGCGATATACCCCAAATTATTGAAAAACATACCCATCTTGTTTAATTCCACTTTGGTCTCCATGAGTATAACCATGTCAGGTTTATGCATTTGCACCAAATCACGCAGATTCCGCCAGAATCGATCATTACCAACACCCTTAAAATTCCATATCAGCAGATCCATAGACGACATTGGAATGGTGGGCCAGTTCTCTGCCTCAGATAGCCCCAGAATGCTTTTCACATTTTCTGGTCTTCCTCCATTGCTTTCGTTGGTTTCACAAGCACCATGTGTCTCACATTGTGTGAGTCTATCTCCCACTATGGTTGGATCAAAAGCTTCACTTCTTCTAGCCACCAATCTATTTCGACGTGGTGATATACTTCTTTCCCAAGTTCTAAAAACAACAGAGTTATGCACTGGTCCACTCGATGCTCTATCATGAGGGTGTTCTCGGCATTTTTTTTCATCGGTTCTAACCTCCAGAGTCTTAAATAGATCCAGTGGTTTCCCTCCTCTAGCTTTCAATCGATTTGCTGAGAGTTTTTCAACTGGCATTCCAGGTAAGCTATAGGGACTAACAAGTGGCTTGGTACTAGAGTTGGTGTTAGGGTCCCCTTGATTGTTGTTAGCACCCAAACTAGCGTTTGGGCCTAAGAGTACTAGACTGGTTGGCCTGCTGGATCTTCTATTTTTCACTTGGCCCATGTGCAATACCCATCCCTACATTATGCCTCATATCCTCCACAGTATGGACTAAGTCCACATCCATTACTAGAAAGGTCTGTAGTAGTGTATCCAGAGGTCCCCTAGTTTGGGCACTAGATGTATCTCTTGTAGCCATATTGGTGCCCATGTCTAGATCCACATAATTTCCCTAGGTTTTACTACTTCTCTGGCATTCACTATTTTCTCCATGCTCTTTATCCAGATTTAAAACTTCAAATCTATTGCTCTTTTGGTAATGGGCCTTTTGTTTTTGTTTCCCTTGTTGAAATTTCCTTCTACTAGGTGCTATGGTCCATGGCCCATATCTATGTTTCTCTTCCACATTACAGCCTTTCTCTTTCTTTTGCCCAGTGGGCTTTGATGTTCCTGGCCCACTATCTTATTCTGGTTGGGTAATGGTCTCATTTTGTATCATCTTCTCTGGCTGTATCACCGAAAATTGAGTGCATTTTTCTTTCCGATGGCCAACACAACCGCAAGAAAAACATAACGTGTGTAAGTGTTCATATTCCACCACGTAATGGTATTGTCTAATAGTGAGATACGAAATAAGTGGTTTACACAAGTCCATCTCAACGCAGACCCTTGCATATTTCCCTCATGCTGCCATGGCAGTGTTAATATCAACCTTTAATGGAGTACCGAGCACCTTCAAGATGTGGTAGAGAACCTTATCATCATAATACTCAATGGGGAGGTTGGGAAATCTGAGCCATATTGCAGTTGTATCCTCTTCTACCTCATCAGATTTAAAATCAAGTTGCCATTTGTGAACTGTCACGTATCGATCCATCACTACCCATGGTCCTCTGGTGAAAACCTTCGAGTAGTCCTCCATCATTTCAAATTTCACTATAAAGAAACCATTTCCAATATCCAAAGTTTCAAAACCTGCTTGTAGATTCCACACCTTCCTCATTCTATTTACAAACAAATTGTAGCCAATATTCTTTCCCAAAAGTCTTACAATGAGACATTTCTTCCATGGTTCTCTCATTTTCTTAAGGAGGCCAGCAGGTAGTTTAACCACCGGGTTTAAGGCTGTCCATTTCTCCTCCGAAGATTTCTTTGTTTCCTTCTTCATCGGAAGAGAGATAGGCCACTTCACAATCAAAACTGTGTTCTCTCTCAGTTTCATTGAATATGGATCTCAAAAGTGCTTGTTTGAAGGACCTATGGATGCCCATGTCCTTTTCTGATTCCCTATCCTTGGTACCGTTTCGGTCTTCTGCTTCCTCCATCATTTGCTCATTTTTCTTTTCCAGGAGTTCCTCATCAGTCGTTTCTGTAGCTTTCACCTTTTTCTTGCTCCGATCAAGGTAGTTTTGTTCCTCTGTTGATGTTTCATGCGTGCCAATATCACCTTCAACGGTCATCTTAGAGAGAGATTGAAAGACAAATCAAACACCGCATATTAATATAACCTTCAAACTACTAAATTATATCAAAGAATTCAAAGCAACGATCATTCCTGCATTTCCCTACTCCTAAGTCGAGATCTAGTTATCGCAACCTTACTTACATCATGACGATGTTTTCCCTTTGTAGTCGCATAAATTATATCAAAAATCGAGATAAAAAAATGGATTTTCTAATTCTAATAGATTTCAAGTTTTAGAACTTACAATAGCTAGGAATCGCTAACATGACAAAAAATCTAGCACTCTTGGCACGTTCACCACTGAAAATAAATTTTCTTTTTTATGGACTGTCAAGAGTTAGTTAAGAACCCAATTAGTATCTATTTTTATTAATAAATTTGTTTGCTTCTCAAAAAATGTTTAGTTGTATTGATTTAGTATCCATCAAATTGAGTTTATTATTTAATTTTTGATTAGTTATGCCATTATGTATAAAATTGTCGATGCAGCCTATTTTTTAATTTATTTTATGATCAATCTAATTTATTTTATATATAATTTAAATTTTTATATATCTACCGTGAGAAAAAAAAAATTTCTAGAGCTGCCACTGTGGAAGTTGACATGCTTAAGTTTGGGATATATAATGATTTGAATTTAATTACTCAACTAGATGGTGATGGACATAATTAATAGGAAGGCTACGTTATCCAAGGATATGTATTTATCCTCTTCTTATTAGGAATGGCAACGGGTCGATAATTACACTTCCCGTTCCCAATCTTTGAAAAAATAAAATTTTTCATTCCCACCCCCGATCTCTGACAGGAAACCCATCACCGCCCCTGCCTTTGCCCCTACCCCATAACGGGGATCGGGTTTCTCCAACCCCGAAAATCCCCGACCTCTTTTTTTTTTTTTTTGAATTTTGCATATCCCATTTTATTTTTATTTTTATTTTTAGGCAAATAAAAATAATATCTATAAAAAGCATAATTCAACAATGTCTAAACATAAACATTCAAACAACAACATGACAAATAAGATACAAAACAACACCCACACCACCACCAAAAAAAAACCACCATTTGTGAATTTTGTAAAGTAGCATGCACAACCAACATTATTAACTAAGTTAACTTCTAAAATCAATAGGCATCTCTTAAAGATATTCCATGGGTTCATCCCCTCAAAATAATCCATGCAACATAATATCTCGATTCTCAAATGGCCAACCAAAGAAAAAAACAAATTAGTACCATTAATCTATTACAACATCGAACAATAGTTTTTCAAATAAAACATATAACATTAATATCACAACAATAAAACAACATTATTTCCCTAAAAATCTGATATAACCAAAACTTCCATCGTCTGCTTCAAGGTTGGGTATAATAGTAATTTCAATTCGGGCAGAAATGGGGCCAGGGATGGGGACGAGCTAGGGCCAGGGCTGGGGAACTTGTCGCCGTCTCCAACTCAGAAATTGTCAGGGATTCATTTTCGAACACCATTCCCGGCCCGTCGGGGTATTTTTCGAGAAAAAACCGTTCTAATTGGGGTCGGGGGGCTGGATCCCTATCGGGTCGAGTTCAAATTGCCATCCCTACTTCTTATTCATGGTGAAGTCCTAACATGCATGTGTTCTATGAAGAAAGAGAAGTGTTATTTTGAAGGAAAAACAAAAAATAGTGATGATCGATAATCCCGTGAGGGTGTTTATCACGTAAGAAAGTCGAGAATCCGAAAAGTGAAAACGACGATATAAGAGTTGGTGTTCAAGTATGTTATGCTATGTTTATAACCATGTATATATAGGCTTAATGGTGTGTAGCGACCCAGATTTTTTCATAAGTCATCATTTATTTATTATTACTTTATTTTATTTTGGGACTTCATTAATTGTGTGGTTACATGAGAATTTAACGTGGTAATTAATTAATTTAATGTAATATTTAATTATATATAATTAATCTAAAAATTTATATATATTTTATGTATGTATATAAAAGGTGTTTTATATATGTATATATATATATGTGTTGATTATATATAATATATTTATATATATTGTATTTGTATAATATAATATTATAGAATATATCAATTAGGTTAGAATAGGATTAGGTAATCAATCAAAAGAAAAGAAAAGGGAGAGGAGCAGCCACGGGAAAGGAGTAGAGAAAAGAAAAGAAAAAAAAGAGAACAAAAACCGAGAGAGAGAGAGAGAGGGGGGGGACTGTGTGATCATCAAAGAAAAAAAAGAGTGTTGTGTGTGTGGCGTGAAAAGAGAAGAGAAAAAAAAAAGAAAAATAAATAAATTAGGGTTTTTTTTTGTGGCTCCATTAGTTCTTTAAATATTTCTTTGATCTTCAAAAAATATTGTGAATGCAAAACCCACTTCTCTTGATTTATGTTTAATTCGTTATTTTTATTTATTTATTTGATGTTGAATTGATTTCGTATTTGTTTGTAGATGATTGATCGATTTTAATTATTTTGATTAGTTGTATATGTAAGGTTTAGGGTTTTTTAATGATTGATTGATTTTAATTATTTTGATTAGTTGTGTATGTAAGGTTTAGGGTTTTTAAATGATTGATTGATTGATTTTAATTATTTTGATTAGTTGTGTATGCAAGGTTTTTTATATAGATTTATCTTATAATTGGAATCACACTCATGGTCATATGAAATTAAAATTAATTAGGAACTCATAGATAAATTCTTTATACTCCACCATAACTCTATAGATTGTTGTTTTATTTGAGTGTTGGTGAGAAAAAGTGTATAAAAAAAAAGTGAAAATTCTGAGATTTATTTAAATGCCTTAGGCTTGGCATTGTTATGTTTGTTCTAATGAGGAGCGGTATTAGGTATACGGGAGGCACATGGGATATATGTGTACGCCAGAAGTGAAGGATGAAGTGGTAGAGTTAAGGTACAAATAATTAAATTACGAGTTTATTGGTATAGTGTGAATTGTGTTGATTTGTATATCCTAAAAAATAGTAAACGACCTCGATAAATTATGAAATTTGAGCAGAGGCATATGTATATGTGATTCTAGACAACTTTTGTATTTAAACTTTTTATTAAAACTATTGATTATAACTTATAATCAGATGATCTTGATTATAGTAGTTTTAATTCATTTTGGCAATACAGATTTTAGAGGCTGTTTTAACCCATGAAACGAGCTCATTTTTATTGGTTTCACAAACATTAAAGTAAAACATTATTCTGCACACCTTTCATGTTTTGAACTTTTTCGAAAAAAATCATCTTTGGATAGTTTCTATTCGTTTTCAGTTTCAAAATTTTCGATTGAATTCCGTCTAGGTTCTTCTATCAAGTTTTTCTCTCAACCTATTCAGTTTCTATTAAATTCGTTCACGTTGTCTTTTAGAAAATTTGATTTTGTACAACTTTTGTTCTTTGAGTTTTGGTCAATTCGAATTATTTAAGCATGAAATAGTGCATTTTTATACTTCTTCAGCAAGTTACTTATGATTAAATTATACTAACTTTATTTTTTTTGCAGGATGGTGGGTCTTACTAACTTTTTTATGCAAGGCTAACCCACCATATTTTTATTTCTATTTTTTTTATTTTATAATCAATTTATATTTCGTTGTGTACGGGTAAGAAACTAAATGCTACTGTATCTTAGGAAATTACCCATTCGTCTCGGTGTAGTTAAAACTACTTGTCTTGTCCCGTAACAAGAATTAAATGTTTTTTTTTTTTTTTTTTTTTTTTTTTTTGTGTCTGGTGGACACATGGGTGTTAAATCTTGTACTAATACCAGTATACTTGTATACTTACCCATTTTGTCTCTTGCCAACTTGGGTGCGTTCTGTTTGAGCGCAACCGAGCTTCCTTTGTAGGATTAGTTGGAGCGACGGTGGTGACGTGGAATAGCTATAGTTGTTGGACATATCTCTTGGATTTCTTTTGTTTTCTTTAGCTTAGGGTTGATATTAGTTTATGTATTTATTTATTTTTTTTATGATTTTAGTATTGGGATAATTTGGCATGGTTTGTAACCATACATTATTTAAGTTATTTTGACTACGTATTGTTACTTTAATGTTGGAGGTATTGGTTAGTTATGAAATTATAGTGGATGGTTTGGTTGGCGTTTAGTTTTTTTTGTTTTACCTCTAGGATTTGGATGATGGAATATTAATTGGGGTTTAGTCATAATTTAATATTTAATTGTCCAAATTTTGGGATGTGACATGGTGTCTCTTGGAACCATTGCAACTGCTGGGTTTGTTTCATAAACCCAATAGACACAACTCTTTTATGAACTATTGTGACTCAAAGGTTCAAACTCAAATCCTTTTACATTTCTAGATTGCCCTCTTTCCTTACGGAAAAGTTTATCACTAATCAAATGGGTTATGGTTGTGTAGAGACCCCACCGAATAATGGTGTGGTCACTTCTATCATCTCTCACTTGATCATATCATAATTAGGTGGCAAACTTGAGTTGAATATGTTTACCTTGGTACCAAAATTCTGCCTCATGCCAACTTTCGTCTATGACTTTACCTCATAGATCGACGTCCAATTGTGACTTGGCCATACGTGTGCACATTTTTGCCACCAATCTGACAATACATGTACGAATGTGTTCGCCCATTGACAACACATTTCAAATGACTTCAATTCACTATGTTTCAAGTAAATGGCATCAATTTTCAATACTGGGTTCATAGTCCATACCCAATCACCATTGACGACTTCAGTCGTACACATTCTTTATGTGTCGACTTGTGCCAAAATTATTTTTAAGTACTTCCTCTAAGGCCCATTCCTGAAGATTTTTCTTAACACACTTTATCAGCGACTTTTTGCTGATCAAACAGAGAATATCATCTAGTTAGCGTGTTGCATATCATGGACTTTACATCTCATGCTAACTATGATGTTCGTACCTTGTCAGTTCCTCTACGTTATTACCTAACCAAACACATGTTTCCATGCAAGATAAAGTTGCATAGCAGGCATCCCCAGAGTCATCCGACTATGCTCTTATATAAGTAGTTAAACCACCTAACTAGGCTATTTTCAATCTCATATTAGCTACATGTTCTCTGAATTTTTTGAGAGACAACCCTTTTTGTCATAGGGTTAGCCACCATCTCTTCTAAGGGTATATAGTCGACTTTAATTTCTCTCTTCTCTACTATATCCTAAATATAGTGATAACTGACATCCATATGTTTTCCCTTACAGCTATTCACTCCACTTTTTATTAAAAAGATGATAGACTGATTGTCACAAAACATATAAATAGACGAACAGATATAAATGCTCTCGTACTCGCACTTATCTCAGAATTTGAATCGGGTAAAACAACATCACTTTTTGTTTTCTTTTCCTCCCACTATTAGGTTGTTCTATGAGAATTAGTGGTTATTGTGGCAAATAGGGGAGAGAAGAATCCTAAGATATCTCGAAGAGCAATGCAATGTGTTCAATTGGAGTAACAAGATCAATGGATTCAAGAAAAATAGCATCTTTATTTTCAATTAATCTACATTTGGGATGGTAAAACCGATAACCACTCCTATTTTCTACATATCCAATAAACTTGCATTCCCAAGTTTTACTTCCCAATTTATCTCTTAAAGGTTTGGAAATAAGTACATGTGCTATGCATTCCCAAACTTTGAGATTTAGAACATTAAGTTTAGTACCATTCCAGCCAAAATTAAAAAAACCCAAAATTAATCTCATAGCCGACTTGGACTAAAATTGGGACATAAATCGATTTTCTATGGATGTGGGGTATATAAAACACATCATAGAGTACTGTGAAAAATCCATTAATAGAGAATTTACAGTTGTCAATGTCCAAAACATCACTGTAAGAGTTGTTACCTATGTAGACCTTGTGTTCACCACTCTTCTTTCTGGTGAAGTTTACAAACATAGCTTTGCATGTTCTTAGAACATGTGACTTTGAGTTAGAGATGTAACAATATGATCCCAAGACATAGGGCCCTATTAATTAAATCCAAAAATTAATTTCACCTTGGGCTCACCGATCCAACTAAAACCCAAAATTGTATTAGATCTTTCTTTCTTTTAATAATAAATTGGATCTAAAAACAACCCATGAATTTGGGCCCACTAACTTTTATTCATGATTTGGACCATTAGCTTTGAAAACCCTACATGATTTGTGATTTGAAACAGATTTAATTGCAAAAGTTCCCAAACAATCAAAACTAACAATCTAAATCATCTATTACGTATGAAAGTTATTTAAATTGTTGTTTCACAATTAACAAATCGACACAAACGATTTTTAGATGGAAAAAATCATAGTTGGAACACCTCCAATTGTGATTAAAAAAATCACGGGCGAAACGCTACTAATCAATCTACTATGAAGAATGAAAATACATAAGATTACCAAATAATTTACCCAACAATTTATAAAATTGTCTTCAACAACTTGTGACTTTTTCACCAACGCCTTCGTGATGTTGAATCCACAACAGCTATGTTGAATCCATGACAACAAGTTGCTTCAAACTCCTTCAAAGCCTTCACGCTTGAATGTTTGGAATCCACTGATCAAAAACTCTTTGATTAGGATGATCAAACAACCCTTTGATGTAACTGACTTAAATCATGAGGTAAACTCACAAAAACATCAAAGGAAAAAAGTAAAAAAGCTCTAGAGAAAAACCCTAACTCTCAAGAATAAGATCTGAAAGTTGTAACCCTAACTTCTGTCTTTCACGCAGCTTTATACTGAGCAAGGTCACAGGACTGCTCGATCTAGGGAATTGTTGCTCGAGTTAGGTACATCATACCCGTGAAATCAAACCAACCTTCGCTCGAGCCACCGAAAGGTTCGCTCGAGCGTACATCGACCTCTCCCAGCATATTTGCAAACAAGTTAAACTTTTGGGAGCAAGGATTCCTCGCTTGAGGGACCAATACTTCACTCCAGCAGTCCATGAAGAAAATTATAACTACAATAGTGTTTGCTCGTGGAATTGACAACACAAGGGACCTAACAATCTCCCTCTTTGTCAATTCCCGAACAAAACACGTTTAACATTTGATCCTAATAAACTCACACTCTAGACACAAAACAAACCAAACAAACTAAAAAAATACTAAACCATTCTAAAACACCAGCTTCTAACCACTATGAATAAACCACCTATAAAGAAAACTATATTGCGCAAACACTAGAAATGAATAAATGAATGATTAGCATGATTAGCAGCGATCAATAAATCAAGTAAACCATCCAAAATCCAAAACTAGTATAATCCCAACCAATTAATAATCTCAACCATATGATTCCAACCAAAGAAACATAATAATCCATAACCAACACCCCCAAAAATAATCCCATTTTTTTGTCTAGGAAAGACAAAGGATACAGTCATATGGGCCAAAACAATAATACCAACATACTATCAAAAGAAGAAACAAAAAATATATATATATATATGTCTGTGTGTGTCCATCAAGAAAAAATAAAAACTGTACAAAGTAGAGAGACACAAAAACAACCATCATGGATACAGCGGTGGTGGAGGCTGCTGCTACATCTGAAGCATGGAAAGAATATGTGCAAGTTATAAAGAGGACTGGTCTACGACATGCTCTATCTGACCAAAGAAAGCCTCTAATGCAGTAAGACGAGCATCACTAGATGTCTCTAAATCAGTGAGACGTGCATCATAGACATCCATCTGGGCGTCCAAGCGATCAAAACATGCAAACATGGCCTGCTTGACCTAGTGAAGCTGTCCCGGAATGGTACGAACAGGAGCAGGCTACTCCTCTTCACCAGTAACTACAGCATCCAACTCAGCTTCCTCGTCCATCTGATCCTCACCTACACGAGAACCACCCACACTTGACGAAGTCCCCTTAACATGAGCCTGACCTTGGGACACAGTCTTTTTAGTAATGGGTCTGATTGGAGACGCAAACTCATCGTCTGAAAAGGAAGAGACTAGAATAAACGAGAGTATCCTATTGACTAGACACCGATACGGAAGACCTAATGATTTTTTTCCTTCAAAGACCGAAATCATCTTTTCAACAATCATTTCTAGAAGATTAATGGGAAAACGATGGTCGATAGAGTGAACTGGTCAATAGAGTGAACATATCCTTAGTCCTGAGAGATGTTGGAACTGTGGGTAGTGACATGAATATTGGTACAGACAATGATGTTTAAAAGGAAAAAACGAGGAAGAAGTTCATGTTGCTTTATAAGAGCCCCGACAATCCAAGTTCGGGGTGTGCTACATATTTTAGAAGCCACCATGTCAAAGTCAGCATTGCGAGAGGCAAAGAAGGGAAAGTAACAGTTACACACAAGAAGAATACCAAGAAAGGACTGAATATACTTCACATTGACAAAGATTTCCTTGGAACGGACCCATGTTTTGAAAGAAGTAGAGACTTTGTTAATAGAGGTAATGTTACAATAGAATTCCTGGACCTAACTCAAATTTTGTTGGCCCAAGAAGAGAAGGACACGATCACCGCCTAGTGCATCAAAAACTGAGCAAATGGGAATGGACTCGAAGGTATTAGGTTAGACATTACACTCTAGATGGACTGTCCTAGGCTTGTAGAAATCACGATACAAATTGGCTTTCTCCTTAGATTGGAATTTCTCAGTGTTATAAGAGGGATGAAACACAGTAGCCTTTCGTGTTTTAGAAAATTTGACCATGACTAAACATTGAAAAACCACGTAAAAACACCGACAACCCCCCATAGACATCCCACCAAGAAAAAATTCCCAAATGAATCACAATATACCAACCATAAGTTCAACCAGAAAGAACAACCTCCATCAGTAAAAAAAATGCAACATTAAACAAATGTGAGAGAGAAAGAGAGAGAGAGATAGCACAGCCCCTACAAGTAATCAACCCTAAGAGAACTTTAGAGAAACTTGAAATATATATATATATATATATATATTAGAAGCCCTAGAAATAATATAAAAAAACCACATAAAACAAATAACTATCCTAGATGGCAAACTAAATAAAAAAATTAACAACGAGAAATACACAAAACTTTAGATAAACACTGGCATGAGAGACCCTAGGCATGGAATCATTCAATAACAAGGAAGAGAGAAGATAAAAGAGAAGAAAAAAAAACCTTGAAGAGAAGAAAACACTTACTAAATAGTGATGAAGATCACTAGAAAAGGTCCAAATCCAAGTGAAATCAAGGGGCTAGACAGAAATGACCAACGCAGGAGGATAGCCCTAGGAGAGAGAGAGAGAGAGAGAGAGAGAGAGAGCTTCGACTGGATTTGGGAAAAATGGATTAGAAAGGATGAGTTGCAGGTATATAAACCAACGCAGATCACTCAAGTGACTACTTTGTCGCTTAAGCGAAGTCACTCAAATGCGGTTCTCTCGCTTGAGCCAAGACTCAGCTGCTCGAGCCCATAAAACAAGCTCTTAGATGTTTGATCCACCTGCAAAATTATTGGATTGAGGCATTTACCACTCTAGCGCAAGAACTTTTGCTCAATCGGTATCAAAAAAATACAAAAAGCTTGCAAGATTCTCAAATATAACCTTCTTAGCATCCGAAACCACTCATACAACCAAGTATTACTTGAAACAAGGATAGATTAGTACGATGGAAATCATGGGACACTAAGATGAGATGATCCACACATCATGAAGCCCACAATCTTACAAGATAGACAATATGAACATGATATTGTAGCTGGTTTTTCATGCTCCTTGGAAGGGTTTAGTCTCCTCAGATGTGATTGCCTACAGTTCGGACTCCCATGATTCCGAATCTGGTTTCACAAGTGCAATGTGAAATAGAAAAATAAATAAGAGTTCAAATCCGACAAATCCTAGAAAAATCCATTAATCATCAAAGATGCCAAAAAATGGACTGCATTACCAGATTTCAGAGTCGCCACCTAAATATTTTTGAAAAATTTAGGAAACCCGTGACTCATGTCAAAGGTCACTTGCCCGTCATAACCAAAGTGTCTCGGTTTGAGAACTTAGGCATGAGAGGAGAAGGTCATAAATTGAGCTCCACACTTACTCGACCAAAGATTGGCCTCTACTAAATCATGATATGAATTTTATAGACATTATATGCTCATATTCTGATTATTTAATATACTAACATTACTATGTGAAGCAAACAAGTATAAACCACGTCACTTACTTTGGATTGCTTTGATTTCATGCTTTTTTTAAAAGAGTTTTGAATATGTGCAACTCAAAGGAAAAGCGAGCTCATATGTACAATAATCAAAGTCATTCCAATCTAATCAAAATAGCCTCCATCCACAAGCATTCATAGAGATATTTCAAGTAAGCGAGTAGCCTCATGGTAGTATGCTCAATATGGCAACACAAACACACATGCGATATACTAAAGCAAAAAATGCTCACCTAGTACTCAAATGTGGCAAGCCAAGGAAAAGAAGATAGTTAGGAAGATACATGATTCTTATATGCAAATGGCTAGTGCAACACATACACATATGCAACTACTTGATTCGGCTATGAACATGTCATACGAATCCACTCAAAGCATGCGACAATGCACGTATTCAAGTAAGAAATAATCAATGATATCAAGTATGATAAGCCTAACCCTAATGCATGCAAAAACGGATACAAATCATGGCAATGATAAAAATATAAAAAAAAAAAAAATTATGATGTTATACAATTACGGTAAGCATGTAAATAAAATGGAGAAAAAAATGAGGATTGGAAGATATACACCAAGTGTTACAAATTTCCCCCCATACAAGAGGGTCCGAATGTCCTAATTAACTAACTATTACAAACATAAATGAATAAACTAATTAACTAATTACTAACTAATTATTACAAAATACGAATCTCGAAGCTACTAATCTAAAGGACTTGAACGGAAGTCGCGTGCGCACAAGCGAGAACATACTCTGGAAACCTCTTTGTTTGCTGCCAGAAATTGCCTTGTTCACAATCAGAAAATAGTTCTATTTTGGCCTCAATATCTACTCTGTTTTGCTGAAAACTTATCACTGTCGTACAAAATGATTGGCCAGCCGGCCTGATTAGATGGTTGGTCGTAGAGGAATGGTCGGCTGGCCACTATTTTTTGGAGAAAACCCTATTGGAATAGAGCAAAGACATAGGGTTTCCAAAGGATGTTCATCCTTCCTTCTCCCTCCTATTATGAAGATATTCAAGGAAAGAGTAGGTTTGCTTCACAAATCATCAAACATCCCAAGGGTACTTAGATGATGATTAATGAAACAACGGGACGAAATAATTAATTAATACAAAGCCAAGGCTAAGTTAAGAAAGAAGCATTCAAAGAGATAACATGAAACTTACTATATCTCATGGAAAATAAGGGTAAGTGAATACTCAAATTTAGAGATAATAAGTTAGCCATGTTTGAAAGAGAAGTTTATTAACAAAATATTGCATCATTGAGAAAAGTAATTAGAGACACTTCTCCCTACTCATGGAACATGGATTAAAATCCATTTCCATGCTTCAAAAGGAACTAGAATAGAGTTTCTAATACCTCCGATGCAAGAGCTCTCATATGGCTTCAAAGCAAAATCAAAACAAGACTAAACAAATGAATGAAAACTATGAAAAAAATTGGTATACGCTCATCTTCCTACTCATGGAATAAGGATGAGAAATCTATTTCCATGCTTCAAAGATAGAACTAGAAGAGAGCTCACAACAACTTTAAGGAAAAGAGAGAATCAAGAATCAAGCTATCTATTTAAGCTTTAAACACACAACTCGTCAAAGATTGTCGATAACTCCTCTTTTAGTCATGGAATAAGGATGAGACATCCATTTTCATGTTTCAAAAATGATTGAAAAGAGAGTTTTTCAAGACTTTTGACATGGAAGCTATTACCTAGCTTCAAGGTGGACAACAATAATAATATGAAAGCAAGAAATTTATCAATAGTTAAGTAAACTTGTGGCGGGGTGGCTAAGCCTAAACTCAAGCTCTAATCCTTTCATAACCATAAGGTTCCAAGATACATAAGGAAAGCTATAACAAAGTAAAACGATCAACTCAAACGGATTGGCCACTATATTCTATACATGCCAAATCTGTGAGGACTATTACAACAATACAACTATGATATTCAAAGCGTGGGAAGTAAGAGCACATGTATTGGGAAGGACGAGGACCCTTTGATAAGCCAATATTCAATTCATATCATACAAAACTAATCTAAAATAGTGCCAAAAGTGCTGAAATTTAACTAAATGAAATGAAAAGAAAGTAAAAAAAAAAATTGAATGTGCACAACTATTGAGCTAGCCAATGGAAGGGTGGCTAGCCCTCCCACTTTTAATGAAGTTTTAATCACATTTTAAGCCCAAAATAACTCTGAAATCAATATGTAAAGACAAGAAAAAGAGAGAGAAAATGTGATGAAAAAGTTCAAAGTTCACCTCTTGAAAAAGAGGAAGATCTTCTTAGTTAACAAACTTCAATCTAAACACCCTCAAGTATATGAAATAATGTTAAAAAATTTAGCAAAAAGTTTCAAGTTTAAGCTTCAATGGTGTATCTATAGTGTATCTATATTTCAAGAGGGTAGAGAAGTGTGTTGGACAAGCTTCTAAGCCTTTGGCAATTTTTTCTTACCCCAACTCTAAGGAGAGGTGCTATATTTATAGAATTTTAGCTTCTCACGTCGAAAATATCTCCAAAAAGGATAGCTGGTCCAAATCCAGTGCATTGGAGCAACCTACTACTGCAAAATATCTGCTACGTTGAACATGGCCAACCGGCCAAGAGTATATATGGCCGGCCCAATAAAATTGGTCTACCGGCCATCTATTGGCCTGTTGTTCCTTGAGTGGTCAAGGAAGAAAAAAGAAGGTTTTGGTAAAAATGGGGTGCAAAGTAGAGGTTTTAAAGCTCAAAACCAAATTCTTTTACTGAAGATTCAAAAGATTGCATAGCATAACGTTTCATCATTGAATGTTCGGAATGAAGCGCCCAAGTCTTAGGAGCAGTCAAATGTGGTGTCTACAGATATCATAAGCAAGTAAGGTAAGCATGTATCAATAAACATAGGCAGCATATGAATGCAGAACTCAAAGACAAACATGAGAGCTCACATATTGAGTGTATGTGTGTGTGTGCGCGTGCGCGCGCTTGAATGACCATAATCGTTAAAGTTAATCCTAGTAGCAATCGGATAACTGGACCTCTGACAAGAGAATCTAAACACAACTGAGGAAAATCAAACCACTAGGAACCAAGGGGTATTTGTTGAGTAAAAACGGAGGCTCCTCCTCAATCAATAAATCATATGTATTGATTTTTCTTACTTTCTTTCTTTTGGGCACTCACTAGTGGCTTTCACTCTCAAGAGTATGAAAACCAAACCAGAAAAGCATGTATAAAATAAGGATAGCTTATTTGGTGCCTCTGAGGTAGCCTTCTCCTTATGGCTTGGTTACAGAGAACTAAAGGGAAAGCTGTGGAGATGCAAAAGGATAACAGGTGGCTAAGAGACTCAACATCACCCATGATGTGCTAGTATAAGTTAATTCCTCTAGAAATGCACAAGAGACATTGCTAGTAGTCCATGGAGAAATTTGATCACTTATGCGGAAACCCCTAACAATTTAACTCAAATATATGCACAGAATAAGATCATGAAATCAATGAGCAGGTATATTTAAATTTAGCCAAGAGCAATACATATAAAATCTTGTAAGCAGCATGAGAAGTGTTCAACTAAGTCTATGTGCAAAGATGACAAGAATCAATGACAATGAGATTATAACATCCAAGCACACAGAATATCAATCACACGCAACCACTCATGCAACAAGTCACACTCTAGTTTATGAGCACTACTCCAAGACCTTTCTAAGGAACTCAAACCTAAGAAGATCAAGGGGTTTTGTAAAAATATCTACTCTTTGATGCTCAGTGGGTAGATGTTCAAGAACAACAAGGCCCTCCTTAACTAACTCTCAAATGAAATGATGACGAATGTCAATATGTTTAGTGTGAGAGTGTTGATCTAGATTTTTGAAAATATTGATGGCACTAGTGTTATCACAAAAAAGAATGAGTGTGCCTTGGTATTGTAGACACCCCATTTTTGACCGCCCACAAGACTTGGGCATTACTGATGGTTTGCTCGGTGTTGAGAGATGTGCAGGGCACAGGTTCAATTCCTTCGACAAGGAGAGAGGCAAACCCTTCAAAACACTTTGTCTAGGGGTTTGGAGTTGAAGAAAAGAGGAAAGGAGAGGAGAAAAACTGGTTTGGGAGAAGTTCAAGATAGATCCGGTAGAAGGGAATCGAGCAGCCCACGCTAAATGGGGCTTATTCAAATCAATACTGGGAGTTAAGCTATGAGGCCACCATCATTGGAAAGAAGACTTCCGGGGCTTCACTTTGTACTCAAGAATCTCCCAAAGCCAAGTCCGGGTGGAGGAGATATGTTGGGTTGAAGCGAGGATCATCCTGTTGGATCGAGTCTGCGCGACTTCACGGAAAAGGGCATAACTTTTTGCATAGGAGGAATTTTAATGCAAGGCTTGCGCCATTGGAAAGCTAACTTCCGGGGCTTCGATTTGCATACCCACCGGTCATGGTTTGACCAAGGAATCATCCATCGGCACTCTATTTAGCCGACCGGCAGAAAATAGTGCCGACCGGCACTTTATTTTGGCCGACGATCAAACCTTCGCCGACCTGAACCCTTTGCACCCCCAAGCTTAGTGCATACCAGTGTGCCAGCTGGGATACAGAACCAGACCCACGTGCATCCATATGCCTATTTTGCACACTTGACCACCTTTTGGCCCTTATTTTGCATCCTTTGCTCATGGCTTGAGGAAGCCTTGACCCTTTGTCTTGGCTTCCTCAAGAAGCCTTACCACTGTCCAAGCTTCCCTTGCAAGCCTTGCACCCTTTGACCCTTTGAAACTTAGCCTCTAAGTCTTGTTTTGCTTGGCCTATATAAGGAGGCCCTCTCCTCCTTTGATTAGGGTTGGAGTTTTGGAACAAAAACCAGAGATATATAGATATATATCTGATATAGATAGATACAACCCTCTATCTCTCTCTATATCTTACTGCATTGCCTCCAAAAGTCCATTATTCTTGACCATTCCATCACCACCACCTAGCACCACCACTACCACTCCATTTCCAACGACTTGGGGCTGTTGTGCAGAGGTTGGGAGCACCTAAACTTGGTCTAAAACCTGCTAGTTTGCCGGTCTTCAAGGGTAAGTCTTCATCTTCCCCTTTCTAGCTTTTTCTTGCTTCACATCTATGCCCTAGTTGCAAGCACTTTTGGGCTCCGACCCAAACTTCAAATAGTCTTATTTTGGGGTCCTCTTCATGTTTGATTGAGGACCCCTTGCTGTTTGGTGGCTGCATCTAGCACCTATCTCAATATCCTCTTGTATGCCATGTTTCTTGCATAGAATATTTGGCTTGTGTATGATCTGTTTCAGAGCATTATGTAAGCTAAGAATAGGCTTATTTTGAGCCCTTCTTCAACATTGTTGAAGGGCTCAACATTGTTTGGATAATCCTTATGCTACTTGCTTTGAAATCCATGTGATTTACCGTAATTTTGCATGCTTTATTAGCCTATCTTGCTTCTGTTTTTGTGGCTGGTCATAAACTGAAAATGTGCTTGTTTTTCCATGTATAAGATCTGTTTTTTGGTTGTTTAGGCCATCCATGACATGCCTTATATAGTCACTTTGCATTTTGGCTTGCTAGCCTTGGGGTGTGTGAGTCTTTAGCATGTTTAGCTTGCCTTGATCTCATGATGTGGCATCATTTTAGATCACATTTCAGTCCCTAAATCATGCTCACATGTTTGTGCTTGCCATCCCTTTCATGTTTCAAAGGTGTGCCCTTTTATGCCTAGGAATAGGCCTTATGCATGCTTGTGTTTTTGGAGCATTTTGGGGCTGTCATTAGGGGGGATTTGAGTGTATTTTCACATGCTGAAAAATCTGTTTTTGGTTGCTTGACATGTGCCATGATTGGTCTTGGTAGTGGTGGAAGGGTGCTCCCTTGTTTATGCCTTGGTTTTAGGCCCATTGGTTTGCATGCTTGCACAAGTTTTGGTCACCATTTTGGGCATGTTTGGCCACTGTTTTAGGCTTGTTTGGGGCTGCCTAATCTAGTTTAAGTCCATTCCTCCATGTGTTGTAGCATGCTTACTTTGTATGTTGTCACATACTTGGTCCCGTTTGCATGATGTTGCATGCTATACATTGTTCTCAACATGTTGCTCTTTGCATGTTTGATATATTTGCATACTTGTTCCATGCCTTGCATGTTTGTTTGTCTCGGTTACATGCCTAACATACAATGTTTACTTACATTACCATGTTGCATACCTAGCTTCACATGCTTAGGATTGCCTTGCATGAGCATGCATACCTTGCCTCTTGAATCACCATGATAGAGGTTGGGCCTCTGGTTTGTTTGTGCTTGCATTCCATTCCATTAAAAGTTGCTAACTTTGGCTTCTTGGGCCATCATGCATTGAAATGCGTGATTGGTGGCCCGGGGGTCGAGGGCCATGCTCCCTTGAGTCCATTACATGATAGGGAGTGTGTCCATGCATACATTTGTCCCAAAATTCCAATACCATGCTCTGCTGCTGTCTGCTGCTGTCAAAACTGTCTCCTGCAGGAATTTAGTGCCGACCGGCACTCTTTAGTGCCGACCGGCAATCTTTTTGTGCCGATAAGCTCCCCAGCAGCCGGTGGCCACCTCAAGCAGCCGGTGGTTATTTCCTCTAGCCGGTGGTGCACTGCAGTGAATCTAGAAGGTATTCTGGGACTCTGGCAATTTTCCAGGGAGGCAGGACAGTGAAACAGAGGCAGCAGTGGTGCGATGTGGGCTTTCCGGGCAAGTTGGATCGAGCATGCATCATTCGCTCATCCCGAGGCGATTTACTGTTTAATTAGATTAATTAATTTATTTAATTAATTTAGTTAATTTGTAATATTTAATTAGCTAGAGTAGTTAGTTATTTATTCGGTTCTGTATTATTATTCGGTCCCTCCGAGTGAGGGCAAAATTGTAATAAGTGTGTGTGAGTGGGTGCATGTCTTTCAATCCCCACTTCTTTCTATCCCTTTTATTTACCTGCTTACAATGGTAGATTAGGGCACGTTTATTTTAGCATACCTTATGCTACACATGCGTGCATTCATGCATTTGTTTACATGCATCGTTCGCACATCATACAAAGCGCATCGTACTTTCAATACCAAATTGAATACGTGTTAGTTGTAGCATTTCACATGCCATGTCTAGGATAGCCGAGCCTGCCTAGATTACATCTTTGCATGTGTTGCATTAGACATTTCAGTATGCTTAGGTCCATGCATGGATTTCTAATAAGCTTCTGTTTTGGCTTGGAGTACTAGGTGAGCTTTTTATGCTTTAGCATATCGCATGTGTGTGAATGCTGCCATGATAGCATGCTTACCATGAGGCTAAGTGCTTATGTGATAAACCGCTTGAATGCTGTGGGTGGAGGTTGGATTACTTGAGTTGGGAATACTCATTGAAATGTGTTTTAGCCTACTCATGAAAGTAGCAATTTCAAACTGTTTTCCAAACAAGACGGATATGCAATGCTTATTTCCAAATTAGGCGATCTAGTCTATACTTGTTTGCTGTGCGCATAACATAGTAATTCTAGGCTAATAACCGGAATAAGAACATGTAATGTTTTCAAAAACGGATATCACGGTTAGTAGAGGCCGGTCTTCGGACCGGGCGAAAGGGGGTGCTCATAGCTGACCTTCCCCGATCGTACCCAAGCTCCCGAGCCAAGACCACTTTGGTAATGACGGACATGTGGCCTTCGGCACTGAGTCAGGGTTTCCTAAATTTCCCAATTAAAAAATATTTAGGTGGCGACTCTGTAATCTGGCAAAGCAGTCCATGTTTGGCACTACTTTTTCAAAAATCTGTTTTCTCAAACGATTTGCCGGATTTGGACTCTTTGGTTCAGATTTAGAACCGCGACACAAATTGAGTCCGAACTGTAGCCGAGGTCCCCCGCGGACGTGCTACAGTTTCTGGCGACTCCGCTGGGGATTTAGAGAGCTTGACTCGAACTCGTGATATCCTGTTTTGACTACACTTATGTGTTTCTTTGCATTGCATGTGCATTGGTGCGCCTAGGACACCGTGTTGGCCATCTGCTATTCCTGAGCGGTTTGCCGGAGGCTTGTCTTGTCAAGGCATGTCCATAAGGTCGACGGGCTCTCGCCAAAGATGGGAACACAAACCCGGTTTCTGGGGCACCCTTTTTCGACCATTCGACCTAGTGCATATCGTCATCCGCAGTGACCATTCCAAACTAGGACAAAGTTGCTCACCCGATATTAGGTTGTTTGAAACCGTCGCGTGTAGTGAAACCCTAGCTCGACAAAATAGGACAGGAAACCCTACCCCAACATAGGGGTGTATTGGCTCTCATTTACTTGCTATGTGCTTTTAGAGTGTATCTCACAGGAATGCACATACCGGTTGAGAATGATGGGTATCCGGCCTGAGGGCACCAGTATCAGTGTTTTTGAAAATCAGTTATATCTGCGGATATCAGATTCAGATTTGGGGGCGATTGATTTCGGGAACGAAGGATCGAATAGAATACTGATCAAACTTTGCTTATATCCGTTCGATGAAGTTGAGTGAGATGTCATCTATTTTCTTTTGTTAGGTAGTCTTGGAATCATAGCTTCAGAAGGCTCCACTATCCCCCGGGTACATTGGATTTGTGCTGATAGACTTTGTCAGGTCAGAGACTCAGTTCAAGGGTAATCGTACGAGAAGGCTAATGCACGGACCATCGATATAAGCTACGGATCGGTGATCTTTGAGTAGTCGGGTTGAGATTTCCAAGCCTACTGCAGACACAGATATACCGATTGCTCAGTTAGATCAGGACAATATGTCGAGTTTGGAAGAGATGGTGCGCCACCTTCAAGAGAGCATGAAAGCGATGCAGCAGGATGCCGTCCGTCAGCAGATTCGCCAGCAACGAGCCATTTGTGAGGAACAGCAGAGACAATTGCTGCCGAACAAAGAATCGGAGCATCTGCCAGCATCAAGCCCCTTCCCCACTAGGAGTTCCTAACGTCGGGGAGACAACCAATGTTCAGGCTGATACAGAACTGCCCACAGGACCACCCCCACCTCCAACCCTACCTCAAATCCAACCTCAGCTATCAAAAACACCCACCAATCCACCGGACTCTCCCTTTGAGTTCGAGACTGATCCCACCGCACTAAAGTTGAGCAAGCTTGAAAAGTTGTTCAAGAGGTCCCAAGGGGTCAAGACTATCCCCGACATTGAAGATGGCTACACTGACGCAGCCGTGACGCTGCCCGACAGATTCAAAATGCCTCATGTTGATCGATTTGATGGGTCTGGGGACCCCATGGTACAGTTAAGACTGTTTTCGGACGTTCTAAGACCAATGGGCCTCAGTAGGCTCCAGAAGTTGTCTTTATTCGATCGGACCCTGTCAGGTGTGGCATCCGCATGGTATGCCAAGTTAGAAGATGACGTCAAGAGAAATTGGGACGAAATGGCTGAGGCCTTCGTCGCGCAGTACTCATACAACACACAGATTGAGATCACGACCCGTGATCTCGAGACAACTAGGCAAGAGCCTACGGAGAGTTTTTCAGAGTTCGTAACCAGATGGAGGGCCAAGGCTTCGATGATGACCTTGAGGCCTACGGACAAAGACCAGATTCGGATGATTGTGCGCAATCTACGTACCGGTTGATGCAAAAGATGATAGTAGTCCCTTTCCTACTTTTTCTCGACCTACATGAAATGGGGTGCAGATCGAAGATGCTATGAAACAAGGCCTTATTGATCAGGAGAAGGAGCAGCCCAGGAGGGCGTTTACCTGCAGTTCGAATGCGACCACCAGCGGTGACGCAGCTGCAAGATCTTCCGACGTGGGCATGGTCGCCACCACCACACCAAAACACCACCCCTTTGTTGGTACATCCACTTTAAACCCCGAACTTCAGACTATCTACCCCGAGGCAAGAGGGTCTTCACCCCACTCTTTATGCCTTTGTCTAAGGCTTTAGGGGTCCTACTCAGGAAAGGACATCTGAAACCGTTAGAACAACGGCCCCTACCCGATCCTCTCCCTGCAAAGCATGACCCGGCTATGTACTGTGCTTTCCATCAACAAACCGGTCATGACACTGACAGTTGCGTCCGTCTCCGCCACGAGATACAAAATTTGATTGACAATGGGGTCATCCCCGCACCAAGCTCTGCAAAGTCTATCGGCACTTGATCAGTGAACCTGTGGGGGGATAATGTGATGATCGTGGATGGACCACTGCGGCCTTCGGTTACCCCAGATGTGGCGTGGCACGACTGCTTTTGAGCATTTGTGAATGCTGGTTTTTGTACATTCTGACTTGGGTATTGGGTCAGTCTTGTTGTGTTATTTCGAGTCTGTCTCTTTGTTTTGAGTCAGTCTTTTTGTTTTGGGTCTGTCTTGTGGTGGTTTCGAGTCAGTCCTGTTGTATTGGAGTTGGGTGATTCCGGGGATATTACCTCGGATCTCACTATTTTGTTTTGTGTTTGTCTTTTCGCTTTCTTTTGAGTCTGTTTCTGTCGAGGAGCCAGTTGTGCCAACAGATTTGAATGGAACAGCAGTGATTTTCACACTCTTGTGTTTGCTTCTGCCGTGTGCCAGTTGTGCCAGAATTTCTAAATGAAATGGCAGTATTTGACTAAAAGCTGTGTCTTTTCTTGTGCCTTGAATCATTGCATTGACCTAAGTTTTTCAAAACTTTTTCAAACACTGTGGTGAAAACAAAGAGGAAGGAATTCCTCGGGATTTGCAAAAGTTTGATCAACTGAGAGAAAGAGAGGCGTGCTAAGTCCTTAATGAATGAAATCATGCTTGTTAGTGTGAGTACTGGGAAGGATCCTAGCTTTGATCCAGATTGGTTCTACATTGTCTTCAGCGCGAGCGATTTGTCGCTTTCTTAAAAACTTTCAAAAAATGTTTTTCGCGGTCCCGCGAAGACATGTGTGGAATCGCTCTTGAGATTGTGCAGCCTAGGATCGCTCTCAGCCTCGAGACTTGAGTCCTTGCCTTCAAACCTTGAACTCGCATTCAGAATGTTCCAAGGTCAATCACAATATGAGGCTTGTGTGGCCAGATTTGAAGCGACTCGAACAAGAGGCACCAAAGTCAAATCAAGAAGGTCGACCATCGGAAGAAGCTCGCAAGCTAGGTCAAAAGCACCCTCGAACTAAGGGCAAAAATGTCCGATGTGCTCAAGAGTCGAAGATGAGTCCTCTTGCAAATCAACACTCTCCTAGATACAGAGGGCTTCAATCTCGTAACCATTTGGCATGGACTTGTTACACTTTTACCCTTTGAGGCTCATGGGCGAAAACCCTAAGGAGACCTGTGCAAAAGTTAGAGCAAGCAAAAATACATACACAAGGAAAGCAAAAAAATACAAATATAGAAGCACAAAGTAAGAAGAAAAAGAAAAGAAAAGAAAAAGAAGCTCGCAAGGTCGAAAACCCGCATCGGGCGCCTTGGCAAAAGTTAGAGCCTAAAAAGAAAAAGAAAAAAAAGAAAAGAATAGAAAAAAGAAAAGAAAGAAGAACAAAGCTCGCAAGGTCGAAAACCTGCAATAGGCGCCTTGGCAAAAGTTTGAGCATAAAAAGGAGAGGTTAAATACCCGAGTGTACCTTAACCCGGAACTACGTAAGGCTTGATTCCCATGTTTGGGATACGTAGGCAACTTCATTCTGAAGTCCAGCCCTAAAACAATTCAAATTCGATTGTGTCCATGCGATGGTTCTGGCCATCTTTGTCTTCTCTCAGATCCGAGAGTTCGGTTGTGTTCATCACTCCGAGGATCGACTACAATGTGTCATGCATCATCCAAAACAAGGGCAACTCTCGTTGCCATTCAAAACGCCGCAATGTCATTTCAAACAAGGCAACTTTCCGTCGCCACGCAGGTGTCCTTCGGACAAGGGCAATTTTCCATTGCTATGGGTCCGAGGTTGTACATCTCAAAGAGTTGGTTCCTCGCTTGTTGAGCATTGGCCGCTTTGCAAAACAGCTTTTTGAGAATTTTATCGAGGTTGACTATTCTCTCAAAAATCATTCCATTTTTCCAAAATCGACCATTTCTTGGACCCAAAAGGAAAATTTTCGATTACAACTCGACTTGCATGATTTCAAATCAAAAATCGAACAAGCATGTTAATCTAACTCTCAGGTTGGTCAAAATTGTTTTAGTAGAAAGCAAAATAAAAAAAATGGTCAAAATGATGAACTAGGGGCACAGTTGAGTCAGGCTTCCTGTCTTTTCCCCGTCGCCAGCATATTTGCCAGAAAAGGGCACAACTGAAGTCAACAGCAAAAGGGCTGAAAGCTCTCTCATCCTCCAAGCAACGAGGTATTAAGTCAAGTGCGAAGCACGAACTGGAATGGATTAGGATGTTCCACTTCCTCATCTGGACAGATCTAACCACGTCCAAACTCCCTAGCAGAGCATCGTCAACCAATGTCAATTGCAGATTTGCTGCACACCCAGTTGTAGCATAACCCCTCTGTGGGAGGAATTCACTAGCTGTATGCAGAAGAAGAAGAATCTGGTAGAATACCAGGGGCAAAAGCCCACAACTTTCTGCTTATCCATCAACCACCCAGGGGAGGGATGAAAAATGAGAGATTGAAGAATAGAGAGATGTGCGATGAGATAAAAAGTGAGAAAGGGGCTTTTTCAGAAAACCAGAGCTTGAGGGCCGAATGATGTGAGAATCACAAATAAGAAAGGGTGGGAAACACTACCCGATGAAACAGGCTCCCTGTGCACGTCTGAATGTCGTGTCTTTTTGTTTTATCTCGATCCTTGTTTTGAGTCGTTTCGAGTGTTACTCGATATGTCTAGGTTGTGTGCCTTTTATTTTCTGTGTTAAGTCGTTTTGCTGTGTCCAGTCGTAGGCTCAATACCTGGTCAAAAACTTATCTTTCAATTTCAAAAAACAAAATCATTTTGTGCTCCGAGTGCTGTGTCGTTCTCCACATTGTTCAAAACAGTATTTGTTCTTTCATAAAACCGCAGGGTTCAACCCAGGTCATGTGAGAACAGTGAAACCAGGACCTATCTGAAGCTATGAGTTTCGGGCTGCAAAGCAAAAGCAAAAGAGGAAAATGTCGAGCATCTGAGTTTGTTCCAACTTCAGTAAATTCCGTGATTGTATTCCGGATGTGCCTCTTCAGGGCCTTGCCAATGCTCCGAAGTATGAGTGTGCCTCTACTCCAAGTGTAAGCCTGCTTCAAGTCAGAATGGCAATTAAAGCAAAGAAAGATGTTATCTCGCTAACATGCACGGGGTGTCCCCTTTTCGAGCAGAATGTGTTGTAAAGCCTTCAAAGCCCTCCAAGAGGTAAATCAGAGGCACCAGAGTACATGTTAAATGCTCGCATCTCTTGCATAAGAAATGCACCCTTCCACCTGTATTGTTATGCACCCACTTCATTTGCATTGTGATGCACATCCCAGTCACATTGTTATGCACTTGTCTCACTTGCGTTATCACGCATGTTTCGCCCACATTGTTGTGCGCCTTTTTTTTTTTTACTTGTGTTGCTGCTCTTTCCTCTCTCGCGTGTACTACGCTGAGAGGTTTCTTTTCGCTTTTTTTTCTCTTTCCTCTCCCGCGTGTACTACGCTGAGAGGTTTCTTTTGCTTTCCTCTTTCCTCTCTCGCGTGTACTACGCTGAGAGGCTTTTCTCTTTCCTCTCCCGCGTGTACTACGCTGAGAGGTTTCTTTTTTTTTTTTTGCTTTCTTCTTTCCTCTCCCGCGTGTACTACGCTGAGAGGTTTCTTTTAGCTTTCTCTTTCCTCTCTCGCGTGTACTACGCTGAGAGGTTTCTTTTCGCTTTTTCCCTTTCCTCTCGCGTGTACTACCGAGAGGCTTTTCTCTTTCCTTTCTCGCGTGTACTACCGAGAGGCTTTTTGCTTTCCTCTTTCCTCCGCGCGGTACTACTACCGATGAGGTTTCTCTTTGCCTTTCCTTCTTCTCTTGCGTGTACTACGCTGAGAAATTTTATCTTTCTTCTCTTGCGTGTACTACGCTGAGAAATTTTATCTTTCTTCTCCCGCGTGTACTACGCTGAGAAGTGTTACTCTTTCCTCTCCTGTGTATGATACGCTGAGAGATGTTGTGTTTGAGACTCCGAGTATTCTCGGTAGTCGCTTTTAGCCTTCTCCGCGCAAGACGCCGTGAGAATTGCATAATTTTCTTACATCCTTTCTACATGAGATGTAGTTTGGTTCATGTTTACTTGCTTGCATAGCATTCGCTTAAAATGTTGCATTTATTTTGCATAATTGCTTCATCGCGGCATCCTTTGCATGATCATAAGTTATGCACTTGCATTGTGCATCACTTCGCATCCTGCCCCTGAACTACGCTCGTTTGATTCCTTGCAAAGGGATACGTAGGCAGCCTACGGGCACAACCATTTATCTATCTATGTTTTGTTTGTTTGTCCAAGTCTTCGGCCTTATCAAAAATGGGTCGTCTCTGGGCTTTGACATTCACTCCCGTCATTGTTATGACTTTCGAGTTCTGTCAAAGAGGGGCAACTGTAGACACCCCATTTTTCACCGCCCACAAGACTTGGGCATTACTGATGGTTTGCTCGGTGTTGAGAGATGTGCAGGGCACAGGTTCAATTCCTTCGACAAGGAGAGAGGAAAACCCTTCAAAACACTTTGTCTAGGGGTTTGGAGTTGAAGAAAAGAGGAAAGGAGAGGAGAAAAACTGGTTTGGGAGAAGTTCGGCATAGATCCGGGTAGAAGGGAATCGAGCAGCCCTCGCTAAATCGGGCTTATTCAATTCAATACTTGGAGTTAAGCTATGAGGCCACCATCATTGGAAAGAAGACTTCCGGGGCTTCACTTTGTACTCAAGAATCTCCCAAAGCCAAGTCCGGGTGGAGGAGATATGTTGGGTTGAAGCAGGGGATCATCCCGGTTGGATCGAGTCTGCGCGACTTCACGGAAAAGGGCATAACTTTTTGCACAGGAGGAATTTTGATGCAAGGTTTGCGCCATTGGAAAGCTAACTTCCGGGGCTTCGATTTGCATACCCACCGGCCATGTTTTGACCAAGGAATCATCCATCGGCACTCTATTTAGCCGACCGGCAGAAAATAGTGCCGACCGGCACTTTATTTTGGCCGATGATCAAACCTTCTGGCCGACCTGAACCCTTTGCACCCCCCAAGCTTAGTGCATGCCAGCTGTGCCAGCTGGGATGCACAGAATCAGATCCACGTGCATCCATGTGCCTATTTTGCACACTTGACCACTTTTTGGCCCTTTTTTAGCCCCCTTTGCTCATGGCTTCTTGAGGAAGCCTTGACCCCTTTGTCTTGGCTTCCTCAAGAAGCCTTACCAGCTGTCCAAGCTTCCCTTGCAAGCCTTGCACCCTTTGACCCTTTGAAACTTAGCCTCTAAGTCTTGTTTTGCTTGGCCTATATAAGGAGGCCCTCTCCTCCTTTGATTAGGGTTGGAGTTTTGGAACAAAAACCAGAGATATATAGATATATATCTGATATAGATAGATACAACCCTCTATCTCTCTCTATATCTTACTCCATTGCCTCCAAAAGTCCATTATTCTTGACCATTCCATCACCACCACCTAGCACCACCACTACCACTCCATTTCTAACGACTTGGGGCTGTTGTGCAGAGGTTGGGAGCACCTAAACTTGGTCTAAAACCTGCTAGTTTGCCGGTCTTCAAGGGTAAGTCTTCATCTTCCCCTTTCTAGCTTTTTCTTGCTTCACATCTATGCCCTAGTTGCAAGCACTTTTGGGCTCCGACCCAAACTTCAAATAGTCTTATTTTGGGGTCCTCTTCATGTTTGATTGAGGACCCCTTGCTGTTTGGTGGCTGCATCTAGCACCTATCTCAATATCCTCTTGTATGCCATGTTTCTTGCATAGAATATTTGGCTTGTGTATGATCTGTTTCAGAGCATTATGTAAGCTAAGAATAGGCTTATTTTGAGCCCTTCTTCAACATTGTTGAAGGGCTCAACATTGTTTGGATAATCCTTATGCTACTTGCTTTGAAATCCATGTGATTTACCGTAATTTTGCATGCTTTATTAGCCTATCTTGCTTCTTTTTTGTGGCTGGTCATAAACTGAAAATGTGCTTGTTTTTCCATGTATAAGATCTGTTTTTGGTTGTTTAGGCCATCCATGACATGCCTTATATAGTCACTTTGCATTTTGGCTTGCTAGCCTTGGGGTGTGTGAGTCTTTAGCATGTTTAGCTTGCCTTGATCTCATGATGTGGCATCATTTTAGATCACATTTCAGTCCCTAAATCATGCTCACATGTTTGTGCTTGCCATCCCTTTCATGTTTCAAAGGTGTGCCCTTTTATGCCTAGGAATAGGCCTTATGCATGCTTGTGTTTTTGGAGCATTTTGGGGCTGTCATTAGGGGGGATTTGAGTGTATTTTCACATGCTGAAAAATCTGTTTTTGGTTGCTTGATATGTGCCATGATTGGTCTTGGTAGTGGTGGAAGGGTGCTCCCTTGTTTATGCCTTGGTTTTAGGCCCATTGGTTTGCATGCTTGCACAAGTTTTGGTCACCATTTTGGGCATGTTTGGCCACTGTTTTAGGCTTGTTTGGGGCTGCCTAATCTAGTTTAAGTCCATTCCTCCATGTGTTGTAGCATGCTTACTTTGTATGTTGTCACATACTTGGTCCCGTTTGCATGATGTTGCATGCTATACATTGTTCTCAACATGTTGCTCTTTGCATGTTTGATATATTTGCATACTTGTTCCATGCCTTGCATGTTTGTTTGTCTCGGTTACATGCCTAACATACAATGTTTACTTACATTACCATGTTGCATACCTAGCTTCACATGCTTAGGATTGCCTTGCATGAGCATGCATACCTTGCCTCTTGAATCACCATGATAGAGGTTGGGCCTCTGGTTTGTTTGTGCTTGCATTCCATTCCATTAAAAGTTGCTAACTTTGGCTTCTTGGGCCATCATGCATTGAAATGCGTGATTGGTGGCCCGGCGGTCGAGGGCCATGCTCCATTGAGTCCATTACATGATAGGGAGTGTGTCCATGCATACATTTGTCCCAAAATTCCAATACCATGCTCTGCTGCTCTTTGTCATTGCCAAACTCCTGCAAGAATTTAGTGCCAAGAATTTAGTGCCGACCGGCAATCTTTTTGTGCCGATAAGCTCCCCAGCAGCCGGTGGCCACCTCAAGCAGCCGGTGGTTATTTCCTCTAGCCGGTGGTGCACTGCAGTGAATCTAGAAGGTATTCTGGGACTCTGGCAATTTTCCAGGGAGGCAGGATGAAAGCAGGCGGCATGGTGCGATGTGGGCTTTCCGGGCAAGTTGGATCGAGCATGCATCATTCGCTCATCCCGAGGCGATTTACTGTTTAATTAGATTAATTAATTTATTTAATTAATTTAGTTAATTTGTAATATTTAATTAGCTAGAGTAGTTAGTTATTTATTCGGTTCTGTATTATTATTCGGTCCCTCCGAGTGAGGGCAAAATTGTAATAAGTGTGTGTGAGTGGGTGCATGTCTTCCAATCCCCACTTCTTTCTATCCCTTTTATTTACCTGCTTACAATGGTAGATTAGGGCACGTTTATTTTAGCATACCTTATGCTACACATGCGTGCATTCATGCATTTGTTTACATGCATCAGGCTCGGCACATCATACAAACTGCATCGTACTTTCAATTCCAAATTGAATACGTGTTAGTTGTAGCATTTCACATGCCATGTCTAGGATAGCCGAGCCTGCCTAGATTACATCTTTGCATGTGTTGCATTAGACATTTCAGTATGCTTAGGTCCATGCATGGATTTCTAATAAGCTTCTGTTTTGGCTTGGAGTACTAGGTGAGCTTTTTATGCTTTAGCATATCGCATGTGTGTGAATGTTGCCATGATAGCATGCTTACCATGAGGCTAAGTGCTTATGTGATAAACTGCTTGAATGCCTGTGGGTGGAGGTTGGATTACTTGAGTTGGGAATACTCATTGAAATCCGTGTTTTAGCCTACTCGCGAGTAGCAATTTCAAACTGTTTTCCAAACAAGACGGATATGCAATGCTTATTTCCAAATTAGGCGATCTAGTCTATACTTGTTTGCTGTGCGCATAACATAGTAATTCTAGGCTAATAACCGGAATAAGAACATGTAATGTTTTCAAAAACGGATATCACGGTTAGTAGAGGCCGGTCTTCGGATGAAGCGAAAGAAGTGCTCATAGCTGACCTTCCCCGATCGTACCCAAGCTCCCGAGCCAAGACCACTTTGGTAATGACGGACATGTGGCCTTCGGCACTGAGTCAGGGTTTCCTAAATTTCCCAATTAAAAAATATTTAGGTGGCGTCTCTGTAATCTGGCAAAGCAGTCCATGTTTGGCACTACTTTTTTAAAAATCTGTTTTCTCAAATGATTTGCCGGATTTGGACTCTTTGGTTCAGATTTAGAACCGCGACACAAATTGAGTCCGAACTGTAGCCGAGGTCCCCTGCGGACGTGCTACAGGTATATACCATAGTCATGAAGCATTTGATTCATCCATATCATTTGAGCACAACAACTCCCTGCAGCAATATACTCAGCCTCAGTGGTTGAAAGAGAGATGGTTTTGCAGCAATATACTCAGCCTCTCTGCCATGTAACCAAATTATTTCTGAGATAAAAACAACCTCCGAATATGCTTTTGTGATTATCAGCACACCCTACCCAATCGGCATTAGAATAGCTAGTAATATCGACTGTGGTGTCAGATGAGAACCAAATCCCATACCCCAAAGTCCTACTAACATACTTGGAAATATGTTTGATGGCTAGAAGGTGAGACTCTTTAGGACATGCTTGATAACGAGCACAAACACCTACACTAAATACAATGTCGAGCCAACTGGCTGTGAGGTACAAAAGATTACCTATCATACTCCTATAAAGGATAGGATCTGCATCAATACCGAAGGAGTCTTTAGACAGGTGAAGGCTCGTGGTCATAGGGGTTCGTGCACATTTGGCCAACTCTAGACCGAACTTAGCCACAAGATTCTTGGCTTACTTGGTTTGAGAAACAAACATACCCGACTGCAATTGCTTAATTTGAAGCCCTAAGAAAAAAAGACAATTCTACCATTATGTTCATTTGAAATTCATGTGTCATGCAATCAGAGAAATATGTCACAAGAGATTTAGATGTGGATCTAAACACCATATCATCAACATAAATTTAAGTAACTAGGATATGCCCTTTGAAAGTCATTGTCAAAAAGAGAGATAGTAAGTCTATCGTACTAAGCCCGAGGGGCTTGTTTCAACTCATATAAAGCCTTGTCTACCTTGTAGACATAATTTGGAAATTTAGGGTCTTCAAACCCTTTTGGTTGCTCAACATAGGCCTTTTCCTTTAGGTATCCATTCAGAAAGGCATTTTTACATCCATTTGAAACAATTTAAATCCCAAAAAGCATACAACAACAAGTAACATTCAAATAGATTCAAGGCGTGCAACAGGGGTAAATGTCTCATCATAGTCAATGCCCTCTACTTGTGTACAACGTTGAGCAACCAACCTAGCTTTGTTCCTAACCATGGTACCAATCTCATCAAATTTAATTTTAAAGATCCATTTAGTACCTATCATATTCATATCTCTAGGTCTAAGAACAAGAGTCCAAACTTTGTTATGTTCAAATTGACATAATTCTTCATGCATTGCATTGACCCGACTATCATCTAGTAAGGCCTCTTTTACATTCTTAGGTTCAATTAGAGAAACATAACACATATGAAACACCTCCTCCTAAATTTGTTTTTAGATTTTCATAAGTCTGAGACACTCCCAATCATTTGTTATATCGGATGATTACCCTTGTTGATAGCTCCAAGATAGAACTGGTAGTGACTTGAGTAGTAGTGGTGTTGTCTCTTTGTGCACTCTTTGGACTAAGGCTTGCCATGGGAGTTGGTGCTTGTTTGGCTTCTTGATCTTTGCCTTAAGTTTCTCCTTAACTTTGTGGTGCTATATCCAGATTTTGAGGATCACTATCTTCTTCCTCATGCAATGATGCTATTGGAGCACCTATGTCATCTACAACCACATTGATAGATTCCATTATAGTTAAAGTACGAGTATTATAGACACAAAAGGCTCTACTTGTAGTTGAATACCCTAGAAAAATACCTTTATCACTTCAGGAGTCAAATTTGTCCAAAGGCTCCATATCTTTGAAAATATGACATTTACTCCCAAAAGTTTTAAAGTATTTTACATCAGATTTCAACCCTTTCCACAATTCATATGGAGTTCGTAATGTGCCGGGCCTTGGATACACACGATTCACCACATAAACAGCGGTATTTAAGGCTTTAGTCCAAAACATGGAAAGAACTTTCTTAATAAGGAGCATGACCCTAGCTATCTCTTGAACAACCATGTTTTTCCTCTCAACAACTCCATTTTTCTATGGGGTAATAGGTGTAGAAAATTCATGCGTAATGCCATGCATATCACAAAAATCCAAAAACGAGCAATTTTCAAATTCAAGACCATGATCGGTTTAGATTCTTATGATTTGTCTGATAGGAACACCATGTTCATTTTGGATTTTAAGGACTAAGGACTTTAAAGCATCAAGCACATTAAATTGTTCTCTTAAAAAATTAACCCATGAAAATCAAGTATAATCATCAACAGTTAAAAATATATATCTTTCACATCCAATGCTTTCAGTACGAATGGGTCCCATAAGATCCATATAAACAAGCTTAAGAAAATGCTTGGTTGTTGAGTTATTCATCTTCTTGTGAGGGCTCGAATTTGCTTCCCTAATTGACATGGCTCATACACTTGGTTCACAGTCTTATCCATTTTGGGCACTCCTCTCACAATCTCTTTATTGGCTATCTTAGTTAAGTCTTTAAAATTCATGTGACCTAATCGTTGATGCCATAAATCAAGATTATTTATGATGGTCAAGTGACAAGTGAGATCATTAATAATAACAATCCCATAGCAATTATCTGATGTACGAACCCCATGCATGACAATATTTCCTTTTTAGTCCAAAATTTCACATTTATTTTTCAAATAATAAATCATGATGTGAATCACACATTTGACTAATGCTCAAAAGATTAGCTTTAAGGCCATCAACAAGCAATACATTTTCCAGATTAGGAAGACCGGAGACACTTATAGAGCCCTTATCAATGATTCTAAAGGTGCCACCATCTCCAAAAGTAACAATTCCTCCTTCATATTTCTCAAGAGATGTGAAGTAGGATTTTTCACTAGATATGTGACGAGAGCACCCACTATCAAGAAACCACATGTGCAAGTCATGTGCTTTCAGTGCAGTGTGAACAACAAAACAAGTCAAGTCACTCTTTCTCATCCATATTTTTTTGGTCTTCACAGAAGAATGACTAGCATTCTTGGTAAATGTCTTAGCATTGTGAACACCATTATAAATCCTAGTATTCCGCCTAGACAAGTAAGATTGTCTCCTAACCCATAAAGTATTAGAATTTCTAACTTTTTGAGACACTCAACCAAATAACTCAAAACAATAACGGCGAACGTACCTACAACAATAATGACAAATAAAACAGGTTTTACCTCCCTTTCATTGATCATATCGCCTTTAGGTTGATAGAGAGGCTTGTCAAAAGAGAGGCTTGTCATCCTGTTTGATTTTCAGCTTTCCCTTGATTTGAGTCCATTTGTCATGAGTTGTAGGAGGCTTTCCTTTTTGTTGTGTTGCATCACCATACCCTATCTCACTTTTGTCACTGCTCATTTGCTGAGACCCAATGATGTCTTCAAGTGTCTTTGATTCTCTGTTCGACATGTCAATTATAGCTCTAGCATTTTGAGTTTTTTCTCTTTCTAATTGACAAGCTCTTCCAGGGCAACTTGAGACATCTCGAGGGATTCAATCTTTTCTTCGTATGTGGCATTAATTTTCAGAAGTTCATTCCTTTCGATTTCGCAAGAAAGGAGTTTTGCACAGAGAGCTTGTTTATCACCTGAGATCTTGATGGCATCCTTCTTAGCTTTAGAGACCTCCTCTTTTAGCTTGACATCCTTACTTTCACAGGCTTTGAGTTTGATAGTGAGTTTGCCATTTAATTTGGATAAGTTTGGAGATTCCCTGAATAGCTTTTCATAAGCATGTTGAAGCTCTTATCCATCAATCTCATCATCATCCTCCGAGATTTCATCATCTATCTTCTTTTTGTTTCTCTTCCTCCTTGGGAGCATGCAGTCGAGCAACTAAGGCATTAATGTGGAGATTGTTGGATGGTTATGAAGATGACTCTGTGCTTTCATGGAATTGCATAAGAACAATCTATGCATCTTTGGCATTCTTGCAATGAGATATCCGATGTTGTTCTCCTTCAGAAAGTGCTTCTCTGATCATATTCAGAACTCTTTCACTACTCCCCATGTCAACCTTTTCAACAGTACTCCACTCCTCAGTCGGCTTGGCAACCTTTTGATTGGTGTCTGAATCGATCACAAACGGTGCTTCAACATTCTCCTCAATTGTGCACCAACCTTCAGGATCCCAAGCTCTGATACCAATTGAAAAACCTACATGATTCGTGATTCGAAACAGATTTAATTGCAATAGTTTCCAAACAATCAAAACTAACAATCTAAATCATCTAACACGTACAAAAGCGATTTAAATTGTTGTTTCAAAATTAATAAATCAATGGCGAAATGCCATTAATCAATCCACTATGAAGAATGAAAATACACAAGATTACCAAACAATTTACCTAACATTCTGTAAAATTGTCTTCAACAACTTGTGCCTCTTTCACCAATGTCTCTGTTTCGAAATTGATTAGTCTAATGTTGAATCCACAACACCCACGTCGAATCCACAACAACGAGCTGCTTCAAACTCTTTCAAAGCCTTTACGCTCAAATCTTCGGAATCCACTGATCAAAAACTCTTTGATTAGGATGATCAAACAACTCTTTGATGTAATTGACTTAAATCATGCGATAAACTCACAAAGATATCAAAGGAAACAAGTAAAGAAACTCTAGGGAAAAACCTTAACTCTCAAGAATCAGATTTGAAAGTTATAACCCTAACTTCTGTCTTTCCCACAGCTTTATACTAAACAAGGCCGTGGGGACTGCTCAAGCCATGAAATTGTTGCTCGAGCAATGTGCTTCATACGCGTGAAATCAATCCAGCCTTCCCTCAAGCCACCAAAAGGTTTGTGATATGTTCATTATTTTGCCATAAGAATAGGTCATGCATGAGAATAGTAACCTCTGCCTCAAGAATAGGATTTAGTTGTAGTTTGCTTTCAATAAATGGTTGTAATCTCTTCCACGTTCTATGCCACAACCCTCTGCATTATTGTTGAAGTTGTTAATTTTCTGTAGCTGCTGGTGTTCTCATTTGGCTTATAAATAGCGTGGGAACTGTGGAATAAATATATAGAGAATTTTTATCCCAAACCTCTTTCTTTTTCTTAGTCTTTGTTCTTCTTCTTCTTGGCCATTCACTTGCTGTTCATATACAAATTACTCATCATTTGGTATCAAAGCCAGGTTACATGGACACACGGGCTAAAAGCAATGCTAAATTTTGCAATGAAGTCAGCGAAATCCTTGCTCGCCACGAGTCCAGCTTCGACCAAATCCATGGTACCCTACAAATTGTTTTGACAGAACTTCAAACCATATGAGTCTCACAAAGCACCATTCCCATCAATAACCCTTTTGCCCAAGCCGAAACCACCCATAGCCGACCTTGACCCACCGCCAACAATCAATCACCAACCCAAGGTACCAACAACACACATGACCAAAACCATACACCCCTAAAACTCTCATTTCCCAAATTCAACAGAGACGATCCGACGGGTTGGATCTGCAAGGCTGAACAATATTTTGATTTCAACAATGTTGCTCCTAATCAACAAGTTCAGCTTGAATCCTTTCACCTCGAGGGCATAGCTCTACAATGGCTTCGATGGTTGACCAAGTTTCGGGGACCTTTAACCTGGAACGAACTAACCAAGGCCCTGTTGCTCCGTTTCGGTCCCATTGACTATGAGGATCCCTTGGAAGCTTTGACCTGCCTCAAACAAACTTTGACAATGGCTACCTATCAAAAAGCTTTCGAGATGCTCTCACATTGGGTTGACAGGTTGCCTGAAAATTACTTGGTTGGGTGTTTCCTTGCGGGGCTCTGTGATGACATACGCTTGGATGTCAAACTCAAACAACCATGCACCTTAGCTGACACCATTAGAGCGGCACGGCTAACTGAAGAGCACAACTCTCTACAAAAAAAAGGGAGCAGTTCCTTTCGTCCCCAAGTGGCAGCCTTCACACCGCGGTCTACTCCAAACAACACAGTCGAAGTTCTAGGACCTTCACCTGCACCAAAGGTGGGTCAAACCGCGGCCAACACTCCAATTCCATTCCGACGTACTACCAGTCAAGAGGCACGAAAACGTCGCGAGAAAGGGTTGTGCTATTATTGCGACAAGAAGTTCACTCCGGGTCACCGCTATCAAAGATCCCAGTTGTTTATGATCGAAAAGTCACCCATAATCGAGCCTACAATTGCCATGGACCCTCCAGAAGAACCTGATATAACCAAACTCCTTCCTGAAATCTCATTCCATGCAATAGCGGGGGTGACACATCCTCAAACATTTCGAGTGGTGGGTAAATTACAAAATAAAGCAGTGACTGTCCTCATTGATGGGAGGAGCACCCACAATTTCATCGATCAAGCCATAGTCATGAAATTTGGGTTGCCCGTGGCACGTGATCAGAAGTTGCAAGTAATGATGGCCAATCGGGACAAAATTGACTGTGAAGGACAATGCCTTAGGCTCACACTCCTCGTTCAAAACTTTCCGATTCAAGTAGATTTTTATGTTTTACCAGCTGCAGCCTGTCAAGTGGTTTTGAGAGTTCAATGGTTGGCCACCCTTGGACCAATTGAAACGGATTACAGCCGTCTTACCATGTCCTTCCAGCAATGAGGTAAATCTTGTATTTTTCAAGGCCTTAAGCAACCTACAACCACCGCCTTGAACGACAAGGAACTTCTCAACCTCAATGGAACAGCCTTGTTTTTTCAAATCATTCCAAGCCACAAACCAACTTCATTCAATGACCCTCCCGCTAACCTCGCCCAAATCCTCACTGAATTTGAGCATGTCTTTGACATCCCCAATACCTTGCCCCTGATACGAACCCATGACCACCACATTCAGTTACAACCAAATCAAGCACCCGTGAGTGTCTGACTCTATCGACACCCTTATTATCAAAAGACAGAAATTGAAAGGATGGTGAAGGAATTTCTTGACTCAGGTTTAGTCCACCTTAGTACCAGCCCGTTTTCTTCGCCGGTATTGCTCGTCAAAAAAGCGGATGGAGGTTGGTGATTTTGTGTTGATTACCGAGCTCTCAGCAATATTGCCATCAAAGACAAATACCCAATCCCTGTCATAGATGAACTCCTTGATGAATTTCATGGCTCATGGTATTTTTCAAAGCTCAATCTTCGTGCCGGATATCACCAAATACGGGTTCAAGAGGCAGATGTTCATAAAACTGCTTTTCGAACACATGACGGACATTATGAGTTTATTGTGATGCCCTTCGGACTTACAAACGCCCCCTCCACATTCCAAAGTTTGATGAATGACTTACTGCGACCCTACTTAAGGAAGTTTGTTCTAGTTTTTTTTTACGACATTTTGGTGTATAGCAAAAGTTGGATCGACCATCTCAGCCACCCCCATGCGGTCCTTCAAGTTTTATCTAGCAATCAATTATTTGCCAAAAAATCTAAATGTTGTTTCGATGTTTTACAGGTAGCATACTTGGGACATCTTATTTCCTTTGCAGGAGTGGTCGTCGATCCAGCAAAGATTAACTCAGTTCTTGAGTGGCCCACCCTTATTTTGACAAGAGGAGTTCGTGGCTTCCTTGGTCTAGCCGGATATTACTGAAAATTTATCAGCTGGTTTGGAGGAATTGTGGCACCTCTCACTTGATTATTATCCAACGATGGGTTCCGATGGACTTCCGAGGCCGCTACTGCCTTTGCCCAACTGGAGAACGCACTCACGACTTCTTCAGTCCTCCGATTACCAGATTTTTCTCCAACCTTTGTGATCAAATGTGATGCTTGTGGGGTGGGCATTGGAGCCATTTTATCACAGCAGGGCCAGCCAGTCGCATACTTTAGCAAAGCTCTTAAGCCCACGGCCTTAGCTTTATCAACATATGAGAAGGAAATGCTAGCAATAATCAAGGCCATCCACAAATGGCAGCCATATCTCATCGGAAAACCTTTTATTATTTGCACTGATCAAAAAAGTTTAAAATATTTGTTTGAGCAACGAATCACGACGCCGACCCAAACCCAATGGTTACCAAAAATTCTCGAGTATGATTACATCATTGAGTACAAGAAAGGGAAAGAGAATTGCGGGGCTGATGCACTCTCACGGGTTGGCGAGCTTCAATTCCATGCCATATCCTTGCCTATTGCGGAGTGGTGGACCACACTCTAGAAAGAGGTCGCTACCGATCCATTCTATAGCTAGTTGTTGGGCTCATTACCATCACATCTTCAGCCACAGTATTCCTTGCGTGATGGAGTGCTCTTCAAAAATGGATGTATCTATTTGAGTCCCTCATCGCCACTACTTCCTACCATATTATCCATACATCACTCCTCACTAGTGGGCGGACACTTTGGCTATCATAAAACATTAAGCCTCATCCACACCAGTTTCAGTTGGCCTCACATGCGCACCACGGTCAAGGACTTCATCAAAAATTGTGATATTTGTCAACGATGCAAATCTGATTGTTCACATCCCGCCGGTTTAGTACAATGGCTGCCCATCCCCGATAAAGTTTGGACTAATATTTCCATGGATTTTGTGGAAGGTTTGCCACTGTCACATGGCAAAACTATCATCATGGTGGTGGTTGATCGCTTGACCAAAATATGTGTACTTTATTCCACTCAAGCACCCATTTACCGCTCTCACCGTGGCCAAAGTCTTTCTTGACCAAATTGTCCGACTTCACGGCATACCTGCATCCATTGTAAGTGATCGTGATAAAGTTTTTATCAGCTCATTTTGGAAAACTTTATTTCACTTGCAGGGTACAGCTCTGTGTATGAGCTCTAGTTATCATCCCCAAACCGATGGCTAGACGGAAGTGGTTAATCGCATACTCGAGCAATACCTCCGGTGCTTCCCGCATGACTAGCCAAAAAAATGGGCTGAATGGGTTGTATGGGCTAAATATAGTTACAATACTTCCATCCATTCATCCACAAAAATTTCCCCTTTTGAAGCTGTGTATGATCAGCCTCCACCAACTCTACTTTCCTACATTCCTGGCACAACAAAAGTTCAAGCCGCGGATGACCTTTTACGCAGCCGTGATGACATTCTTAGTCTCTTACGTCGAAATTTGGTTGTCGCCCGTGACCGTATGAAGTCACAAGCTGACCAACATCGTAGGGAAGTTGTTTTCGAGGTCGGTGATTACGTGTACCTCAAACTTCAGCCGTACAGGCAGAAGACAATCGCCTTCCGCAGATCTATGAAGCTCTCACCTCGATTCTTTGGCCCTTATAAGATCCTTGCCCGAGTCAGACCTGTGGCTTACAAGCTCGAGTTACTGGTTAGTTCCCAAATCCATGACGTTTTTCATGCGAGTCTCTTAAAGCAGCACATCGGACCAGTCACCACTGCTTCCACCCGCCTGCCACCCGTATTCGACACATCCGAGATTCTTCCTCAACCTAAAGCAGTGTTGGACACCCGTGTCATCCAAAAGGGGCTTTACCGACCGAAGACCGAGAAATTGGTTAAATGGGTGGGTGCACCCATTGAAGACGCTACTTGGGAGAATCGTTGGCATTTTTCGAAGACTTACCCTGATTTTATCCTTGTGGACAAGAATAGTGTAAGGGGGGAGGAGTGATATGTTCATTATTTTGCCATAAGAATAGGTCATGCATGAAAATAGCAACCTCTGCCTCAAGAATAGGATTTAGTTGTAGTTTGTTTTCAATAAATGGTTGTAACCTCTTCCACGTTCTATGCCACAACCCTCTGCGTTATTGCTTGAAGTTGTTAATTTCCTATAACTGCTGGTGTTCTCATTTGGCTTATAAATAGCCTGGGAACTGTGGAATAAATACATAGAGAATTATCCCAAACCTCTTTCTTTTTCTTAGTCTCTGTTCTTCTTCTTCTTGGCCATTCACTTGCTGTTCATATACAAATTACTCATCAGTTCGCTCGAGCGCACATTGACCTCTCCCAACATATTTGCAGACAGGTTGAACTTCTGGGAGCAGGGATTCTTCGCTCAAGAGACCAATACTTCGCTCAAGTGGTCTATGATACAACTGCAATAGTGTTTGCTCGCGAAATTAACAACACAAGAGACCTAACAAGCTTGACTTAAAAGTAGAAATAAACCAATGAATAAACACTGACACAATGCAAAATTTAAGCCTTACAAATCAATCGAATACAAACAAATGAAAAAAACACTCAGTGAAATAAGACTGAAGTTTTATAACAGAGTGTGCAAACCAATAAATAGACAACGTTTCAAAGTTGTCTTCACCGACAGTGGCACCGTTTGCAAACAAAAACACTGCAAAATAAATGAAGCCTACACGGATTTGTTTACTATGCGAAAGTACCAAACCCACTGATGATATACATATACAGAGACTAGAGTAGAACTTCCTTCACTATGTAAGTTGTTTTCGTCACATAAAAATCACCATCAAAATGTAAACAAGAACCATTACAGTAAGACTGCACACAAGACCCACTTAATTATTTATTAAACAAATTAGCTCAAACCCATCATCATAGATCAAGTAATGCAAAATCGTGTTTCACTAAAAATAAAATGCAAATGCGGGAACAATTAAATAATTGTAAAATAAATTACAATAACAATTTTAATAAGCTTGAGCCTTGTAATTGTTAAGTCGGCCCCGATGATAAGCAAAACGTCGATTCGGTGGAGCAATACGGTCTCCTTGCCTTGGGTAAGAACAGTGATGAAAATCCAATGGTCAATTGACTCTGGGACTTAGTTCCACAGTCCTTTCAATCCTTAATGGATGCAGGCCTCTAACACGATGGTTGGTGGAGATCTGAGAATGCACCCGATCAAGAATAGTGAATGCAATTCTCTTCTTACAAGTCTGGCGAAACCAAGTAGAAGCCCAAGGCACAGAATTAAGGCAATTGAATTGTTCCTCTTCTGATGTTTCTTTAGGCAATACTTTCGGATAACCTCCTTACCTAATAATGTCCCTTGGAAAATCAGAACAGTGGTCCAAAGAACAATGTGTGATGGAATTTTGAAAATTTCGGCTTTTGTATGACGGAAATCGACCTTGAAATGGGCAAGAACTAGCTGAAAAATGACCCCAAAATAGGTTCTGCTGGTTCTGGGGCTGTGACTCTGGGTTGTTGGGTTGGGCCCTCATCTGGTTTGGGCCTATATGGTCCTTTTTAATTTTTAAACCCAATGGGACAGACTTGCGGGCTGCATATTCAATTCTTGGGCCTTTTCTGTTGGGTTTTGGATCTGGGCCCAAGGCAAGGGAGTACATGGATTCTTTTTCCTTAACTTTTGGGTCAAATGGCTCAGTTATTTTTTGTTTATTTTCAAAAACAGCAATAGTGTTCTTACCGTTGGTGTTGCTTGGCTAAAATTCAAATTTTCTGGACTAACTCTTCGTCGTTTTTTCAAAATGAAGTTCATCCGGGTGATCAAAATTCTGAGAAGAATAAGATGATGCTAATGTATAGACATTAATGGAACCAAAAATTATTCCGTAAAATTTCTTCCGACGGTATAATTCGATTTCACTCTCAGCAAGGTTCAATACAATATTACCATCAACTGTTATTTTCTTCTGATATTTTTATGGGTAAACAACATGGTGATGATTGAATAAACAAATGGAATTAACCAATGCTAAAGCTTGTCAATCAATTACTTTCTGAATTTTCAGTAAAAAGGTTTCTGACAATTTTCACTCTTTTAGACTGTGATTCGACCTCTTCGATTGTTACAAAAACATACTCTGATACTACTGGAGGAAAAAAAAATAATGATGATGATCAATAATCCCATGAAGGTATTTATCATGCAAGAAAGTTGAGAATCTGAAATGAAAATGAGAGCATAAGGGTTGGTGATCAAGTATGTTGTGCCACATTTATAAACATGTATATATAGGCTTAATGATGTCTCTTGGAACCATTGCAACTGTTGGGTTTGTTTCATAAACCCAATAGACACAAATCCTTTATGAACCATTATGACTCAAAAGTTCCAAACTCAAATCCTTCTACATTTCCAGATTGCCATCTTTCCTTGGCGGAAAAGTTGATCACTAATCAAAATGGGTTATGATTGAATGCGTAGAGACTGGACACTCTAATTCTATCATTTTTAACTTCACAATATAAGTTGAGTTAATGCTTCTTGAATTTTGCATGCATTCATCTTCTGAGTTTCAATTGTGATATGGGTGCATCTGTGTGGCCAACATTGTCGGAGGCAAAGAAGGACAAGGGGGTCACGTTCCGCCCTCCCCTCAGTTTTGAGATTTTTTTTTTTTTTTTTTTTTGAGTCTTTTGTTATATATAATTTTTTTTTTTTTCTTTAACATGTTTTTTGGTTAAGAATTTATTGTATTGTTCATAACAAGTAATTATTTGATACTTTAAGAGTACTGTGTAATATTATTTATATAATAGTTTAAACCAATAGTATAGCAAAAAATCTTATAGATTGGATATAATGAACTCATTATTCTCAAGCAGTTGACAGACTGCTCAGTGTGATTTTTCATACTTTGAGCATCACGTAGGTAGTGCTATATGGTGTTATAAGACTGTTTAATAATTTTCATTCAAAACACATCATTTATAAGCAATGTCATCTCTTTAATATTTTTTTATCAAATAAAAATTAAATAGATTTTATAATAATTTGTGCTATAAACGATGTGTTTTTATTTTCTAAAATTAAGAATTTTGATCAATAATTTTTTGTGCTAAAATTACAAACTTACATCACCATCTCACACCGAGCTATTCTACACTATTATAAAATTTTAATTTGTTCCTATTAATAACGAATATGTAATTTTTTATGCTTAAATTTAACTCATAAAATTATTATTATCTTAATGTTCATCATGATTTTTTTTAAATAAAAAACTATAATTAATAGTGTTCCTTCTAACTTAATTTTCTAGCTTCGCCACTGGTGACCAATATCGTAAAAACAGTAGTCAGCATCCTCCATGCAGAACATGGATTGGCACCTCTATTTCGTGTCCACCATACACTTTGCTGCATGTTCCTACTGGTTGTGCCGAAACATATTTTAATTGTAATTCCCAATTCTATAATGATATCTTTTGTCATTCCGTCCCATACAATTTACTCATCTTCCTTTTATTTCTATATCTAATTTTATTTTTATTTTATTTTATCTTTCCCCTTACACTAATATGTCAGCTATTCATCGACTGGATCGCTTGGTATCTAGGCTGCTTATCTTGGCGAGAAGTGCTTCTAAGGCCGACTTTTTTAGACCATCTCCAACGGTGAATCAAATTCAGTATCAAATTTAAATTTGATGAAAAAAAGTCACTTTTTTTACTCCAATGATTTCACCAAACCGATATCAAACTGAGAACGGAGTAAATTTTTCATCAAATTGAGAATCTGCGTGAACCTTCACCAATTCACTGTGCTGTAACGTTGCAAGTGGGGCCACGGTCAACCTGCTGGTCGACCGGTAAAAGGTTCAAACAGTTCAAATATTCAGGTTCAAACAAGTAAAAAAATATATATATATTTACCTTATCGGTCAACCGGCCGGTCAACCCTTGCCTTTGATGACAACCATTGGAGCAGCCTATATCAGATTGAAAAAATGGTCCATTTTTTACTAAGATTTGATGAAAAAAAAAGTTAACCATTAGAGATGCTCTTAGGCAGCAGGTAAGCTTTATGCTACTATACTGGTTAACAGGAAAACCTAGCAATGTTAAAAGTATCCTTTTGTCAAAAGACTTTATTATGGACTAGAAAAATGGATTGACTATATTATATTTTATACATGACTTGATATGAAGAGATAGGAAGTACAAAATTTCCCAAAAATGCAGAAGTATGGATCGACGGATATAAAAACCAGATTAGTCAAGCAATGCCCAATCCGGATATGAACATTCGTAAGTCCAGGCAGGTCCAGTATATCGAACACAATGCAGCCATAGACCTTCCTCGTGCCCATCATAGCTGCACTTGAAGGAATCAGTTGTCAGTAGAAGCTACAGACAAGTATATCAAGTTTACTAGCAAGAAAGCACTACATCATATCAATTTTCTCATCTACAAAAGGAGAATGGATGACTAATCTGTAAAGATATGCAATCTTCTTATAGCTAGAATGAAGTGCAAAACAAGCTTAACGAATTTACCGCCCTACTTTGCACAAAAATATATAATTCTAATGTCTTGTCTAGCTCCCCATCCATTAAAAAAATGTATGCATTTTCACCACACGTTTCATGACCATGGTCTTTGACTTAAATACCATATCAAAAGGATTTGAGGAATAGCTGCACTAAACCCATTGTGTCTTCCCATTGAACTTGCAGCCCCATTAACTGTAGACATGAAACATTTCCCAAATCACAAGTCCAGACACTAGAGTTTTTTATGCAATGCCCAAACCAGCTTTACCAATTTTGCATTGAAGAGCCTCAATTGCTTTCAGGGCAACTACCTTATTCTTTGTTGATAGACGAACATCACAACTGCACAACATTCCTAAGAGGCTTTCAAGGTAATCAACCTTCTTTGTTGTTACTATGCTTTGCACATAAGCATTAAAAGTAATATTGGTTTTCATTAATATATGCACTTCACGTATTTTAAGGTCATGTTTTGGAAGTTATCACTCTAAATTAATGTTATGTTTGGATATTGGATTTTGGTAGGGATTTGTGTAGGGAAAGGAAATGGGGAGGGAAATGTGAATGAAATATAAGCAAATCTTATTTCACATTTGCTTCGCCTTTTCTTTTTTCTCCACAAATCCCTACTCAAATCCATGATCCAAACATAGCCTAAGAACCACAAATATGGATATGGGGATGGGGATGGGAAACAAATACTAGGACATGGATAAGACGAGAAGTGCTATAGGAAATTCATTTCTTTCCCTTCTGACTATCTAACACTACTCTTGCAAACGTCATTGATTGTGTCAATATGGCTATTTCTCTCTACTTTTTGATAACGACATCATGTATGCTTTCTCTAAGTTGATACAACCATATGGGTCTCTTATACTTTCTAAACCTTGTGAGTGACACCTAAGAAATAAAACAACCTTCATAATCAATCTTCATGGCAGAAATCTTTACCAAACTTTACCTAAGAAATATACGTTCTAGTTTTCTCTTGATACTCCATCATCCTCCGTGTTTTTTCATATCTTTATCTTTCTTCAGGAATGCCAAACCTCAAATCCTCAAGTTCAACATCCCCCCCACCCCTCCTTCCCACACAAAGAAAAAGAAAAAAAGAAAAATTAAAACTGAAATAAAATCAAATCAAATGACAAAAACACACCCACACACAAGTGTAGACAAAAACTTCAGTTTGAAGGAAACCACAAAAGCTGGAAAGATTCTCCTCCGCCAACTAAGTATTCAAGTATGTTCCATCAAGTATGAAACTGTTAGAGAAAAGTTTCTTACCCTTTAGGAGCCAAATTGGGACAGTTTGTACACATTGGATCAATGCTAAAATCTTCCTTGGAGTTCTCTTCAGATCCAGCAGAGTAGTCTTTATCAGGATTGGATGGTAGAGACTGGGCTGATTTAGCCGCAGCTCTATCAGCACCCATTCCTTTAGTAGAACGATCAGTAACTTCAGAGAGGTAGAGCATGTCGTTGGCTATTGGATGGCCCATATATTGCAGATGAACACGTATCTACAAGAGAGAGGGAGAGAGGTTTGAAGCAGGTATGTGGACAGTTACCGACAATTATGCAAAAACAGACAATTGCTATTTCAGATCCAATCGACACAAATGCAAGCTGTGCCATTAGATCATTGAGAGTAAAGAGTATTTCTAAATGATTTGAAATAGCAATAAAGAGCTAAATAAAAATTTAGGGTAAATTACAAACACACCTGAGGTTTGCTTAAAGTACAGATTGCTCCCGTAATTTGAAAAATTACAATTACCCCCTTATTAAAAAAATTTATCTAACAAAATTAACTAAAAAATGAAATTCATAAATGCTCTCCTATACAATAATAAAATTACCTAAATTATTAATTGAAACATATTTATAACATCATTAAAAACTATTAATTGACTTGATGATTTATTACTACAAAGGGCGATTTGTTATAAAATTAGAAACCTCAGGGGATGGAATGTAATTTCCAGAACCACAGGGGGCAATTTGTATTTTAATCAAACCTCAAGGGTGTATTTATAATTTACCCTAAAATTTAAAAACATTTTACTTGTTAAGTCTGAAAATAAAAGCAACATAACAGCAAAGTTGGACTATTCAAAGACATGACAGCATCCCTAAATACCAGGAAAGGATGAGAGCCTAAAAGACAAGAGGAAGAAGAGTAGTGATCAAGAATGCAAAATTATGACAAGAAACCAAAGAACAACAAAGTACATCTATGTGCATATGTATATATCAAGGCCAACAAGAAATAAATCAGAAAGGGGACCAAAAGAAAAAGGGAATTTTTTTTTTTTTGTTTTTGGCCTATTAAATGGAATTAACATATATAGATATAGATAAATTTACTTGATGAGTTCTTCCAGTGATTGGTTCACACAGAATGATGCTATGAGTCCCATTGGAACTAATCCTAGTAAATTTTGTACAAGCAGCCTTTCCCTTCAGTGGAGTACTACCGTTCTCAACAGATTCCACCTGCAACCATAAAATGATGATTCCCAATTCAGTACAGCTGCCAGATATGCCTCTGGAAATCACATAGCAATGTGCAATAAAACATGCAAGGGGTTTCAGTCACACATGTTGCAACAGCAAGGAGGTGCAGAGCACTACCTTCATAAGACTCAGAAAAATTGCCAAAAAGAACATTTCTCCTGAGTCATCATTGAAGTGGTTGAGTGGTGTGATCATGCACAAGAATTGTTCCAAATGCAGCGTGTTGTTATATTAAATGCAATATTTTATATTGCCAAATTTTAAAAATGCAGATTATAAAAAATAGCTGATTTTCCTAATGTTTCCATATGCCCATAACATGGAAAACAAAATGTTAATAATTAGAAGAAAAAAAAATGTCAATATATCTGAAATTCACAAGCTACCCTCACAAGCCACAACACGAGTAGCCCAGTATGTTTGAAACATGGTAGTCGATGTAACATGGCAATTCCGATAATGCTTTTTGTACCATTGAAAAGCATCAGAAGATATTTGAGAATGGCAAAGTGATAAGCCAGAGGATCCAATACTATACCATCAGAAATTCATAACATGGCTCTATTCTAGGTAGACCAATAGAAATCTCACCTCTGTTGTGCTCCTCCCTTCTCGGGCATTGTAATTTACATTGGCATTCACAACTTGCTGAAAGAAGGAAAGAAACAAAAATAACATTATTATTAACAAGAACAGAACAATATTAGTACTTAACAGTTAACACCCATATTGAATGTGCATTACATGAATCACCCAAGTAGAATACCTCATCCTCTGGAAATACCCCAATAACCTTTGCAACATACTGTTTCTGCACCATCCCAGCTTCAATCTGGAACAACCACAACCTATTTTAAACAACCATCATCTACTATAAGACATAAGCAAGAGATATACTCATTACTGAATATGAATTCTGCCTAGATAAAAAAGGAAAACAAAAGATAAATTAAAATGTCCACATATTGATGGTGGCAGCTAGCTTTACTGAGAAAGTCTCTTGGTAATTCTACCAAACACTATGGTCAAATTCCACCTTCATCTGGGGTTGAAGGGAATTACAGGCAGGCAAGGGCTACTCCCACCACCACCATTTGACCTAGATATTGGGGGGATGGGGAGAAAGAGGCGTAGACCAGACGAAAATTTTCACTCTGGGCATATATACTCGATGGTATAACAATAACTCTGATTTTTGCACAAAAACTACTAGTAGTAAGATGTTGGGCTAAGCAGCAAATGTCTTCAAATAACATGGTATTATACTTCGTTCCAACAGCATGTAACATGTAGGTATATAAAACCCTTATTTTAGGTTCTCAAGCATGTTAAATGTAAGGAACTATGGTTGAGAAGGATCCCGCAATAATATCTTGACATTTTGGCTCTCACAGCTGACTGTATATTTATAAGGATGACGATGACACATGCAGGAGATTGTTACAACACACTATCGAAAAGCAGCCACATTTGTTGCTTGACCATGAATTAACCAGAGCACATCTATCCATATCTGGTTTCAAAATCTACTCGGCTAATAAAGAACACAATGTTGATTTTCTTCCTGCAGTTATGGAGGTGGAAATTGGTTATGTTGCTGGTGGATCCAATCCAACAATAACAACGGGGTCATAGCAGCAAAGATATAACCAGTGGTGGTAATCAAGTGTAATTTCTGGGGGCATGGATAACTAAATAAGAGATGAGGAGTGAGTTAAACCACTTTTGTTGGTAGCATTGATGATTCAGGCGGTGTTGCGTCATTTGATAACTGCAACAGTAGATAGAGATGACTATTTTGCTATTTGATGGAAAGGGCATGCAGTCTTGGTGCCTGTGGATATGATGATAGATAAAGCAATGCTTTTGCCAGCAGTAAATACATGTGGTTTTTTATAGTGTGGGCCTGATAGCAATAACTGTGGTTAACATCTTCTTGATTGAGATGGGGACAGCTAAAGGTGGAAATGGCAGAATTTCTTCTCTTATAGTAAACTGATAACTACATTACTAACATGCAGATAAAAGCTCACAACAAAGTGAAATACATGACCAGAAAGAGATGATAAATTGTCAATGGATGTATTTATAATAACAGAAACAGCAAGAAAAAAAAATTATAGCAATATGGTAAGAGTATAGTTGATACAACTGCCTCACCAACTGTGCAAGTTTGACAAAATATGATGTTTATATGGCTTGTAAGAAAGATGTAACGCACTTGTGTGCATAACCATGTCAACACTTTTAACATTGCTAGCTTTTCCTGTTAACCAATGTAGTAGCATAAAGCTTACCTGCTGCCTAAAAAGGTCAGCCTTAGAAGCACTTGTCGCCAAGATAAGGAGCCCAGATACCAAGCGATCCAGTCGATGAATAGCTGACATATTAGTGTCAAAGGAAAGATAAAATAAAATAAAAATAAAGAAAGCAGTTTTTACCACGAAGAACAAACACAAAAAACAAAATTAGATATAGAAATAAAAGGAAGATGAGTAAATTGTATGGGACAAGGAATGACAAAAGATATCATTATAGAATTGGGAATTACAATTAAAATATGTTTCTGTACAACCAGTAGGAACATGCTGCAAAACATAGGGTGGATACGAAATAGAGGTGCCAATCCATGTTCTGCTTGGAGGATGCCGACAACTGTGTTTTTACGATATTGACCACATGGATGCACCTATATCACAATAGAAACTCACAAGATGAATGCATGCAAAATTCAAGAAACATTAACTCAACTTATATTGTGAAGTAAAAAACACTTCTCTTTCTCCATAGCACATATGCACTATGAAGCATGGACACTCCAAAATTAGTGCCGTGGCGGTGTCCGACACGGGGACACGTACAGGACACGCCATCTAGCGTGTCCCTTTAATTTAATGATTTTTTTGTAAGGGACACGGCAGGGACACGCGTGTCCATATGGGGACACGGCATGGGACACGGCGGGGACACGGCAGGGCTATTTTTTTTTTTTTTTTTTAATATTTTGCCTCTCTTATTTAGTGCTTTTGTGAATAATATTGTTAGATGTTGAATGTTTTCCCCTTCTCGTCTTAGTTTTTGTTATCGTTTATTATGACTTTTTTGTGAATGGATGATATATTAATTTGTTTAAATGTAATAGTTATGTTTATTCAATTAATGTTACTATGTTAGTGTTTGTTAATTTTAATTTAGGATGAATGTAATATGAATCTACATAACACATAAAAATAAATAAAATAAAATTCGCCGTGTCCCCCGCCGTGTCCGTGTCCGTGTCCCCATTTTTTGAAAATTGACGTGTCCCGTGTCCGTGTCCGTGTCCGTGTCCGTGCTTCATAGCATATGCATGTCAGGACTTCACCATGAATAAAAAGAGGATAAATACATATCCTTGGATAATGTAGCCTTCCTATTAATTATGACCACCATCTAGTTGAGTTATTAAATACAAATCATTATATATCCCCAACTTAAGCATGTCAACTTACACAGTGATGGCTCTAGAATTTTTTCTCACCGTAGACATAAAAATTTAAATTATATATAAAATAAATTAGATTGATCATAAAAGAAATTGAAAAATAGACTGCTTCGACAATTTTATACATAATGGTATAACTAATCAAAAATTAAACTCAATTTGATGGATACTAAATCAATACAACTAAACATTTTTTGACAAGCAAACAAATATTAATAAAAATTGATACTACAATCAAGCTCAAAACCGTACAAAAAATCACAATAATCTCTCAATAGAGAAACACAAAGATCAACAAGCATTTTAAACAAGCAACTTGGGTGGAAAGTCTTCAGAAGATAAAAAATAAAATAAAAATAAAAAAGTATTTTGAATGCACTTCAGCACATCAAAAACCAATACAGAAAACTCTTTTTCTCTTTTTCATTATTTTTCCGAGTGGAGTAGACTTGTTATAGAAAGGGTGTTCCAAATTTTGGTGAAGTGGGTTCAAAATCTTTATATTTATACCAACAAATCAGGGGTGTTCATACCGAAAGGTCAAAGTATTCAAATTTTTTTCTTGAAGTAACAATTAACCATCCAAGATATACATGCCTGTATTTTGTTTTTTTCAGGGTGTTCAACTGGACACCCTGAACTCTGTGGAGCCACCCCTACAAACACACGTAGAACACCAAAACAAAAACAAAAACAAAAACAAAAAAACCCTCAAAAATTGGTCCTACAGCAGCATCTATCTCAAAAAAGGAAAGGGAAAAAAAAAAAAAGAAGCTTCCTACGTTTCTCCCCTTCAAATCGTAATTGGTTGTGAATAATGCCTTCAAAGGCATGGAAGGCAAGCTATAAAATTTGATGTAATCTGGTAATCTAACATAATTAATAAGGCTTTGGCTGCCACATTCTGAGGTGCTACTGGAATTTTGTAATTGTTAGGGACTAGGAAGTGCTAATGATGCAACCTTTAAAAGACTAGAGAGATTACAAGGGTTTCTTATAATAGGAAGTTAGAAAGAATTATATGGGATTTTCAATAAGCTCAAGTTCATTGAATCTCCTAGATTCAAGTGTTGATCATTTAAGAGACATCTTTAGACTCTTTGAATACCACAATTTTTTTTTTTTTTTTTGGATCTATAAAGCCACTCAAGAGTGGAAGTAAGCAGTCAATTTTTTCCAGAGAAATAATTTCCAGAACAGAGCTTGACAGAGCTCCACCCCCAGCTAGGGTTTTAAGCATTGGAAGCAAACTTGGCAGTCATGGAGAATGAAGGCCATCATGAGGAAGTCTATGAAACTGAAGAAGTTGAAAAAGAGAGAATTGAAGGTGACATAATTGGTGATGCCCTTGTCATCCGCCGATCTATGCCTGCACCAGCAGCTCGAGATAAAAATGTTTGTGTGTGCATGTGTGTATGAATGTCAAATGTTATGTGATATAGCAAGAAGTTAAAATCATCAATCATATGACATGCCCCCTTTTTTCCAAAAACCATTTACACAAAAATAGTTTGGCCAGTTAATTTTTCCATGCAAGTCTTTTAAGCAGATCAGTTTCACATTCAGATATCTTACATCAAGTCAACCATGTTTGGATGTTCACCACCCTTCCCAATGTTATGGAGAATGAAAAATACAGCACACTAAACGAGGTACAAGAAATAATTCTCTTTTTTTCCATGTGTATCTGTTGTATAAGCCCTCCAAATTTCCAATAGCAAGTAATTTGGGTGAAGACTTACTTTACTGATTGTTAGGGGGTAAATATGTAAGTAACTTATGCATTATCAGTTATGAACATCTGTATTAACCCCAAAGCTTTTTACATACAAACTAGTAGCCTAAAACAAAGACTAAACCATTAACAAGTTTTCATAAAAAGAAAAAGAAAAAGAAAGTACGGCAGTCCATATCAGCACATTCCAAAATATAAGTTTGCCCAAAGAATATAAAACAAAGGAATTTTTTTACAAATGATACAATGAACTTCTAGAACCCAATTGATAGCTTCATAAAAATATCAAAATATAAGAATAACGTAATTATATTTAAACTTTCAAGACATCACAATATGCACGCAAATTGAGAACCATACACTGAACTTCTAGAACCCCATTGATAGCTTCATAGCAATATGGAACTATAAAAATAACACAATTATAATATAAATTTCAAGACATCACAATATGCACTCAAATTGAGACACTTGTTTCAATTCACGGCTTTGGGGGAACAAAACATAACTAAAAATTAAGTTTTGAATTCAAAACCACTAGATGTGGAGGATTGAAGCAAACTTGATAGACTGTTCATTCTTACGTGTTCACGTAAATTTCATTGATCGAATAAACGATGATAGTGAAAAACTAAGAAACTGTGGGCAGAAACAAATAAAACAGATATTCTGGCTCCAACGTGGAAGGGTTTTCATAGCTAGAGAAAGGATTCTAATCTTAGAAATATTTAGACAAATTTCACATCACAAAGTTAAACATAAAAGTAAAACATTATTATTTTCCTAACAAAGTAAATCTCAACATTATATATTCCACTGAATAAATAAAGGCAACCGGATTGACCAAAAATATAAAGAAAGAAAAGAGAAGGGGGCAGGCGAAAACAGGGTTCCAGAAGTTCAATAAGTCTTTTTTTCCAGACAAAGAAAAAAGTCACAAAAGGATCAATCTTGTGATGAAGCTCCACTGAAGCAAAGCGAGAATGAAGTCATAATAAGTAGCATAGATATAGCTGAAAACATTAATAGACTAACATACTCAATAGGTTTTACTTACCGGGACAGATGCAGGTTTACATACAGTCAACACATCTAGTTCTTTTTGTAGGACTGAAACCTCCATTGCCTTCACTGGTGGTTCATGCCTACAAACTTTCATATATCATTTACTAGCTTTATAGATTCTCAGTGGTTGCTATAAACTTTTGATGAAATGTTAAAGAAATTGAACTTTTATATGTTTAAATTAACAAATTTAGGAACAAAAAGTACAGAATCCTGGTGCTATGATTGCAGAGTTGAGCATAACAAACCTGTGTAAGAAGTGGCTTATCTTTTGCGACGGCTGAACTATGTATGAAACAGGTACCATCTCTCCATCAACTTGTATCCGTCCAGATTTAACAGCAGAAACCTACAGTGCTTATCACATGACTCTTACACTCAGACTCTACTAACACAAGATGAAAGAAATGAAAACAGTTCTACATGTATACAGAGTAGATCAATAAAATAGTGCCCAATTTAGGGGGTGTTTGATGCTTCTGAATTTATTTAAAGCATCCGATCAGACAATCTCAAATGATCTCTTTGGAGGTTCACTGGCTTAGGGGTGGCCCTCTGAATTTTGAGTTTACCTTCTTCGGTGGATCCAAAGGGCACTGCCTAGGATGGTTCTTGATTATCAATAATAAATAAAATCTCGTTGGAAGCAGTAATAATTGAAATTGCAATTACAAATCTCAAAGCATCTCCAATCCGTACTCCTTTTTTTCATCAAATTTGAGTTAAAATTTGGTTGAAAATTTGTTACAATATAGAACACTCCAATCCTTACACATTTTGTTTTCTTCAAATATTTTTGAAAAATTCAAAACTTACCCTAAAAACCTGTTTTAACCATTTTTATGAAACAAAACCATCTCCAATCCTTACACTTTTTTTGAATTCATAAAATTTGAGTAAAAAAAATGTAACTCTTGAACTTGATGAAGGATTTGGTTCATCCTTGATTTGGTAAAAAAATTGCCTCTCCCTTGAATTGATACATATTTGATGAAATGGTTGGCGCGCACTTTTAGCCAATTTTTCATCAAATTTGAATTTGATGAATATATATATGAAGGATTGGAGGTGCTCTCATGCATGATAGAATGATACGTGCATAACAACACAGACAAAAGGGAGAGAAACGCTTCTAAATTTGGTCCATTTTAATCTATTTCAAAACAATGGACTCAAAAAATCAACTCCAGCAATAAATTACAGAGACCAAAAAAAAAAAAAAGAACATACATAGTAATCATATGGTCTTCCTTTGAATTCATCAGAAAACAAATCAACAATGGTCTTCCCAGCCCAGCGATTCTTGACCTGCACAAAAAATTAAATAAACGAATAAATAAACCCAGAGCATTCAAATCAATTAGGGTTTTACAAGGGTTTTTAAAAATTGAAACACTTTTGGGGGTTGTAAACGAGAGAGAGAGAGAGGTATACATACATAACAGATGAACTCGAAGTAGTAGGGTCTCACGTAGCGCACACCTGCACAGAATGATTTTGAAGCTAAAAGCGTGAGCTTCGAAACAGTTTGCAATGGCAGTGAAAGTAGAGTGTTTTTTGTTTTTGGAATTGTGAGAAAGTGTAGTGTGTGGCTTTTTGGTTTACCGTTGCGGAAGATGTAATCGTGGCGCTCCGGTGGGTTCGCTGGAGTTTGCCAGACGATCTCCATGTCCTCCCTCCTCCTCTTCATTTCTCTGCCTTCGATGATGATATACCTCTATATATATATATATATGTATGTGCGTACGTATATAGTCAACTTCACCACTTCCATACAATCTCAATAAAAAATGATCCAATTGAACATAAATCAACCAAAAATGGGTAAGTTAGCCTGGGAGGCTTTTCCCATATTAAGCCTATTTTATATATTAATTTTTAAATTAGATCTAGTTTGTATGGAATTTTTAAATTAGATTAAAGCATTATTATAAATTGCGCTTTCACTATTTGGAAGAACAAAATGTGATGAACAGTGAAAACGCTATTTCAAATCGCGCTTTTAATTAAGAAATCGTAGTTGCAAAACACGCTTTCCACATAAATTTTTTTTTGAAGAAAACGCTATTCGAAATAGCGCGTTCAGTGTGGTTGCAAATCACGCTTTCCACATAAAAAAATTTTCTGAAGAAAATGCTATTCGAAATAGCGCGTTCACCCTGCATTTGTTTTGTGAAGAAAACGTTATTTGAAATAGCGTTTTCACTGTGCATTATTTTTTCTTCAGAAAACGTTATTTAGAATCACGCTTTCACTGTTGATTAATGAAAACACGGATTGAAATAACGCTTTTAAAAGTTGTATAAAACACCCAAGCCCGCTCATTTGCAATCACGTTTTTTACACTTACGTTTTTTCGTCTCTTGCTCTCTGCTCTCAGACTCTCTACCTCTTGCTCTCGATCTCCCTCTACTCAGACTCTCTCGCTCTCGATCTCGCTCTGCTCTCAGACTCTCACTATCGCTCTCACTCTCCATCTGCTCTCACTCTCCCTTTGCTCTCACTCTCTGTCTCTGCTGTCTCCCTCTCCATGGTATGGCATCTAGCTCTGTCTGTATCATTTGAATTTTATGTATTTATTTAGGGTTTTGTTTAAGTGTGCAACCCCCTTAAGGTTGCACACCATGTGCAACCCAATTGTTAGCCGTTAGATTACAATAATTGATCAAGACCATTGAATTGTTTAATTGTGAAAAAGTTGAAACCGGGGGCAACCGGTTAATGCTTGTATTTGCATGATTGCATCCCACTCACTCTCTGTATTTCGTCCCTATCTCTCTCTGTTCTCCTCTCTGTGTAAGGTTGGGTCAGTGTAACTGTTGATTTCCATTAACAGCGAGAAGCCCCTGCCGGGTTCGTTCCATTGACGAAGCTCTGTAGGGAACAGTAGAACGGGCGATTTCCAACAACAACGTAACTACAAGCCTGTGTTGGTTCCATTGCTGAAGTGAAGCCCTTCTCTCCAACTAGATATGAGGTATGGAGCTGTCTCCCTCTCTCTGTCTCCCTCTCTGTCTCTCTGGCCTCTTCATTTCAGCTATTTTCCGTCAACTAAATCCCCATCCTAACTTCAACCACTCCACGCTTCGCTCAAATGAAAACCCCTCCATTAGCAACTAACCTTTCTCTTTCTCAAGTGAGTGTTTGTGTTTGCACAAACAACTAAACCGTGTGAAAATGCCATGTTTGTGTTTGTGTTAACATTTTTCGATTATCAAGTAATTGTTTGTACTAATGTCAATGCAGTATGGCCGGAGCAGAAGTTAAAAGGGAAGGTGATGATTATGGCATTCCAAATGAAGCAGATGACATTCGTTTGATGAATGAAAGTCGGGTAGAACCTTATCATGGTTGCAAAGCTGGTCCGAGCAATGAAGAAGCAACCAACATAAATGTTGAAGCTGGCGGAGCCGATGTGAAAAAAGAAATGGTTGATGATGCTCATGGCAATGACATGGTTGGTGATGTTGAACGTGCAATTCTGGAACAGAAATTTGATTCGGTCGAAGATGAAGAAGCTTTCTACAATGCGTATGCTAAAGCCAAGGGATTTAGTATACGAAAATCCAGATTTAACACAAATAAAGAGGGAAAGGTCGTTAGTAGGCTGTGGTTGTGTTCAAGGGAAGGTCAGAGATTACCAATATACTTGGACCGTGTTGCTGAAAAAAGTAGAGCTCCCAAGGCACTAACAAGAGTAGGTTGCAAAGCCTAATTTCGCATACGGTACGATGCAGATGCTGGTGAAGGGGGAAAGTATGTTGTGACTCACTTCGTCACAGACCACAACCATGAATTGGCGGAACAACACTGTGTGATGTATCTGAGGTCACTTCGCAGTTTAAACAACGCTGACAAAGCTCAAGCAATGGCGATGCGCAACGTCGGTGTGAAGACTAGCCAAATCATGGACTATATGGTAAATCAATCCGGGTTTTATGAGAATGTTGGTTTCGTCCGTATGGATTTGCACAACCATATTCAAGCCGAACGTAGAGCAAAAGTTGAGGATGGTGATGCGCAAGGTGCATTGGTTTACCTATGTGCAAAACTTGATGTTGATGCACGTTTTTTTTACAAGTATGATGTGTGTAATGATAACAAGTTACAAAATCTGTTCCAGGCAGATTCGAAATCGCGGGCCGACTACGCAAAGTTTGGTGATGTATTGATATTTGACTCAACTTACAGAACCAGTGTATACAAGAAGCCTTTTGTCATGTTGGCTGGTGTGACTAGCCACTTTAGGACCACGATATTTGCATGTGTTTTGCTAGCTAATGAGACAATTGAGACATACACATGGGTTTTGGAAACATTTATGGAGGCGATGGGCAATAAAGCACCTGTGTCCATACTGACAGATGGGGATAAAGCGATGCGAGAGGCAATCAGAAGAGTATTTCCAGATGCAAGACATCGATTATGTAATTGGCATCTTGGGAAAAATGCTGTTTCATATGTTCACATAAGTGGCTTTGCACATGCTTTCAAGCAATGTATGGACATGGAAACGGATGAGACAAAGTTTGAGCATGGCTGGACGACAATGGTCGAAAAATTTGGACTTCAAACCAACAGTTGGGTGTTGGAGACATATGAGAAGCGTCATATGTGGGCTGAGGCATATATGCGTGGATATTTCTTTGCTGGGATGAAGAGCACTCAGCGCTCGGAGTGTATGAATGCTTATTTCAATCCCTTCCTCCAACACAAATTGAAGCTATATGAATTTGTTAGGCACTATGATCGGGCTCTTGCAAGGATAAGGTATAACGAGGCTGGAGATGATGCTGAAACAAATAACACTTTTTCGGTATTGATTACTCCATTGTGAGATATAGAGAGACATGGAGCTGAGCTATTCACCCGAAATATATTTAGAATGTTCCGTGATGAAATCTTAGAAGAAGGGAAGTTGAATGTCAAAGACGTGTTCCTTTTGCCGGATGGTCAGAAATGCTACTATATTCATAAGTACAAAGTGAAGGACAGATCATGGATAGTAACACACAGTCCAGTGGATGCTGCAATGAGATGTTCTTGCATGAAGTTTGAGTCGTTGGGGCTACCTTGCTGTCACATGATATGTGTTATGAAAGCCGAAAATTTAACGCAAATTCCCCCAACTTGTGTACTGCATAGATGGACAAGGGCTGCAAGCCAGGATAGCCAGCAATGGCCTCAATCCTCAATTGATAGCACTACAACACAGACGACCCGGTATGGGATATTGAGTTCTTCCTACAACGAAATATGTTTCTATGCCTCACAATCAACGGAAGGTTTCAAAGAGGCTAGGGATGCATGTCTTCCGATGACGAGCCGGATAAAGGAGTTATATAAGAGGAATCTAAATGATGGGAATGGAGACAAAGGGAAACATTCATTCCCTCGACAATTTGGAGTAGAAGATCCTGATGTTGTGAAGACAAAAAGGAACCCGGGACGGGCCTCGTACAACTGTCGAAGACCAAGAAAATGTGGGAATTGCAAATGCATTAGGCACACAAAGCGAACATGTCCTAAGGTTCGGTTTAGCCGATTAGTGGGTACTAACTCAGATGCAAATACACCCCACATAACTGACCGTGAGTACAATGCGGAGTCATTGCCCGTTCGCTGCAAAACTGGGTTGGTGAATCCAAGTACACCGCTTATTAAGCAACGGCGACTATTTTTCGATGCTTCTCCTGATTCTAAGCAGCCTGCAGGCCAATACGGTAGTGTTGAAGCAGCAGTGTGCACAAATGATTCGACCACAATTGATGAGGTGAATCAGGTAATAGTATAATTTGTATGATTTACTTATTACCTTAATTTATTAGGTAGACAGTACTAGCTATTGAAAACACATGGAAATAATGTATGTAGTTTTCATTTTGCACGGATTGCTGTACGTAACGTGTAAATCATTGGTTATGTACAATGCCAGGAAATGGCATAATGTTACCTATGTACAAGGCCACGAGTTGTAAATTTCCCATATTGTTTAGAGTGATGTTGTCATTTGTGTTTGCAGTGACTTGTCATTTTGAAAACTAATTGAAGGTGAGATATATATGGGTTGTCTGTGTTGTTTTGGGTGGGAAATTGGCTTATGTCTGTATTCCAAGATTCCTATTGCGGGTTGCTTGTTTGTGATCCATATTTGGTTGGATCTAACTGAAGGGTTTTTTGCGGTGTGGTTTATCAACTAACGATGTGTTTGGCTTCATATTGATTTGGTATGACTTGTTTCGGTAAATTAGTATTATATTTTGAGTAAAATACGAATTTTGTCTATGTAGGTTTGCAAAATTACATACTAGCACATGCATTTTGTATATAATCCAAGTGGCAGTTAATTTTGGGTGTTACTTGGAGAAAGTAACCCAACGAACTCGTTACTTTATCTCCATGCCGATTGCTATATGAATTACGAGTTACGAACAGGAGTTGTGAAATTATTTCATGTTAACTATGAAAGTATGGGTTTATTGTTAGTAAAATTATGGTGTGCCTATATCGACAACAACGAAGCAATAATTTAAAGTTGACAAGTTGAAAAAGAAATTCAAGCAATTGTGGTATTGGTTCGAATACCTGAAAAGGATGAAGACTTCTTTCAATAAACTGATGGTAACAAAGTAGAAAGTAACAAAGTAGAAAGTACAAAGTAAGTTGTTGTGTTGTTTGTAACAAAGTAGAAAGTAGAAGGGAAAAAACTACTCAGAAGTTGCAATATAGAAAGTAAGTTGTGTTGCTGTTTATGTCCTCTCTCTCTGCAAACATTCTGCCCTTTATAGCTATTATTTCCCACGACTCCATGATCTGCCGATTCTCCAACTGCTTCTGTGCAACTTCTGTAACTGCATGGTCATTTCCATGTCGTCAAACCACATAAAACCTTCACTTGTACCTATCGAAGTGCATATAATTGAAGTTGCCACCTATGCCCAAGTCCTTTTAGCCTTTCCTCGACAGATACAGACTCCCAATTCGTTCATGTTTCCTCTTGGAGGCTGGCCACTAAATCCATGAGCACTACCAGTAACTGCTCCAGCGTGTAAGTCAGGTGGCATGCAAGATTCAATGTTAGTTGAATGGAGCAGCTGTTGGGAGGATGTGGGAAAAATAGGTGCAAAGACGAATTTTTAATCTAATATCCAATAATAATTTAGCTGAAAATATGAGTGAAATTTTTTTAAAAAAAAAGTAGTTTCGGTTTTTTTTATTACAAACCCGAGATGTATATTTTGTTTTTGATGTAAATAAGTTGTGTATTTTCGTTACGTAAAATGTAGGACAACAATTGTGTTTAAGTCATTACAATACAGAAAAAGGTTATTTCAAACATAATTTCAAGTTTACCGACATTGAATATATTTTGATTAAATTACAGGGGAAATTAATATTTGGCAGAGTCTGATGATTCAAAGTCGAGCGATAAAGTGAGTGGCCAAGTCTTTGTGGTTCAAAGGCCCGCTTTTGCAAGGATTGTGGTTGTGTTTAATGGACAATATTCTGTCGATTTTTGTCTCATAATGATGAGGGACATGCCTCACAATGGTGAAAAGGAAGGTCGACAGGGAAGAGTCAATATTTGGCAGAGTGGACTTCAAAATTCGAAGTCAGGTGGCAGTTACAGTGGCAATTGTGGTGTAGACGTGTGGGATCATGCAATGATAGGCCACAAAAACAGTATACGGATATTGAAACGAACGATCTCCCTTCTAGGCTTTCCAAGTATACCAAACATCCACTTCTATCTGTCGATCTCCCTTTTCTTGTGTTTATTTCATGGCCACCAACTGTTTGAAACTTCTGTCGACAGAGCAAGGCTCCTACTTTGTCTCATGCTTCCTCCTGAAAGTGTGCCCACTAACTCATAATGATGAGGGACATGCCCCCACAATGGTGAAAAGGAAGGTCGACAGGGAAGAGTCAATATTTGGCAGAGGGGACTTGAAGATTCGAAGTCAGGGGCTATTACAGTGGCAGTTATAGTGTAGACATGTGGGATCATGCAATGATGGACCACAAAAACAGTATATGGATATCGAAACCAACGATCTCCCTTCTAAGCTTTCCAAGTATACTAAACCTCCACTTCTATCTGTCGATCTCCCTTTTCTTGTGTTTATTTCATGGCCAGAAGCTGTTTTAAACTTTTGTCGACAAAGCAAGGCTCTTGCTTTGTCTCATGCTTCCTCCTGAAAGTGTGCCCACTAACTCCATGACTAGTGCTAAAAACTTCCCCCATCACTTCTAGGTGACCCACATGTAGAGAGCCCACTTTGAAGTGGTAGACATTCCTTCAGACTTGGCCACGTGTCCTCGATTAAGTGGACCATCTGTCGATAGAGACTGGCAAAACTTGGTGCAAAGAATGGCCCCCTTGTTCAAGTTAAATATCATATAAATTAAGCTTGCGGAAGTGATTGGGACCCTCTCCAATCACCACCTGCACCCCCCCTCCCCACACATACACGTAGGGGCTGGTGATTGGAGGGGAAAGAAAAAAAAAAAAAAATTTTTTAAAAACTGGCCAATCAGAGAGAGAGGGGTCATGGGGTGCCCCCTTGCGGGGGTTCAAGTCATATGATATTTAACTTCAATAAGGGGGCCATTGTTTGGGCCGAATATCAAATTTGTTAGTACAGGCCCCATCATAAGCTGTAAAAGACCCACCCTTTTAACTTCAAACCACTTAATTTCCCTCTAATTCAAACTCCCCAGACTGTACTCCTTCTTCTCAAGCATTGGCATTCAAAACCCGAGCACCACAAAACCCTAAGCCATGGCGCCGAAAAAATCTCAACCATCACCATCTGAGGAGAACAATGAAGACCTACTCCGCTTCCCAGACCCTATCAGAGCATGTATCGGTCCTCTAAAATTGGGTGCAACCCTATTGCCCAGCACAAGCTTTGTCGCTAAGGCTACTCTAGGCCCTACCTTCGCGTCTTACTTCCCAGACGAGCTAGCTCCATACTATCCCCTTGGTAATGGTGAGAACCTTCTTCTCAACCAACCTGGACTTAAGTGAACTAACTAGAATGTCAGCAAAAACCCACTCAGATCGTAGAGGTCACCAGACTCTGTTTGGCGAAATTGGGCCAGGAGAATTGAAGGTCACGACGGTGAAGTATGGAAGCACCAGGGCATTAGTGAAGCAATTAGACTGTCGACTAAAAATTATGACATGGACAAAGGGCTGATTGCTGCTGCTGCATGCTTTTGGTCGCAATCTTGTAACTCCCTACTCCTCAATTTTGGTATGATTTCCCTACCATCTTAGATGTAGCTCACTTGACTGGTCTCCCAATCTTGGGCAATCCAATTCATGCTCTCCTTGAGCCTTCAAAAGTGAGCTTTACTTTAAACACTGACATGTGCTATACAGATTTCGCCAAAAAATACAAAGGCAAGCCTGGTTCCCCTGTCCACGACAAAGAAAGAACTGCTTTTTACTTACTTTGGCTTTGTGAGTTTCTTTTTTGTGTCCCTGGGTACAAGATCACGAAAGAGTACCTCCCCCTTGCCTTGTGTATGCAAGATGACCAACTTATGGCTTTAGCCCCTTATCTTCTTGCCACCCTTTACAAGGTCCTATTTTCCTTTGTCCACAAGAAGATTTCTGGCAACTGTGGTGGCCCCTTCTGGCTCTTCCAGGCCTGGTTGTATGCCTATTTCCCTGAGGCACGACCCCCACCACTTAACACCTTGAAACCTGTTTGCTACTCATATGCTGAGCAACTGCTCACTTATAACAACCAACCCATCCTCACTTTCAAAAATCACCTTACCATGTTTTACAACCTTCCTTCGAAGAGACCTTCCAACATGTACATGCCATTTCAAAACTTTGAATTCTCCTCCAGCAGACTTCGCTTCCTCTTCGTAGACCCTTCTGATTTACACAATGAGCAAGTCCAAGAACAAATGAGACTTGGAGACACATTCTCACCTTTAGACATGTGTTGGTTGGCTATTCCATATCCTCCGCCAAGATGTCCAATTGCAGTTTTGAGACATACTGTCCCAATCAATGGTCCAGGCAATTAGGTCTTTCCCAAGGTATCCTTTATCCTTATTTCCACCCAACCATCCATGAGGAGATTGGCTCCAGAATCTTCTTCAAGGATCCTACGCAAGCTGAATCCATTTTGACAGAGAACACCAAACTTTTCCAAGATTTTGGCCCTTTCTTCTTCAAACCTGCTGCGGACTGCTCGACTGCTTTTGACCATTGGTGGGGACTTATGTCTGCCATTATTTTCTGCAAGCCACTTGAAACCTGCCTTCATGACACTTGTATTCATAATCAAGGCCCCATATCCTCGCATTCCAAGCTTAAGGCTACAGGTATTCTTCCTTCATATACTTCATATCCCCGACTGTGTCATGCAAATTTTATTTTTTTTCTGTACAATACTAACTTGTTTAACCTTTGACAGCCAAAATTGGGCCTGCTGCTGAACCATTGGTTAGGGACCAACATAAAGGTAGGGCTTCAATGGATGCAACTACTCAGACAAACACCCCCTCAGTTCCGGAATTAATGGCAGACTCTTTCGCAGCCGCGCAGACACAAGCACAAAGAGGAACTACCACCCGTACCCCTGCCGAGACAGAGGTCACGTCGAAGAAGAGAGAAGAGCCTTCCACTACTCCTGCTCTAAGTACAAACCTAAGTGATTGGGATATCCCTCTCAGTCAAATGGTTGGCCAAACAACATCAAATCCTTCAGGGCAGCTCTACCAAGTATGCCTTCACTTTACATATTTACATCATCTCAATTTCCATTCACGCCTGACTGATCACTTACTTTTGTGCAGAGAAAAAGAAGGAGATTACTCCTTACTACTGCTGATGATGAGGATCCTTCCACTTCTCCTCAACACATTCATCCAATTCCCAGTCCCATCAGCAATGTACCTAGAGAACCCACTGTACAACCAACTCCACCACCACCTGAAGCTTCACAACAAACTTCCTTACAACCTGCTTCACGGTCTTCGCCACAGCAATCTACACAATCTGCATCACAACATCCTTCCACTTCTCCTTAACACATTGTCCCTTCTGTGTTTAGCCCTCAACCATCACCATCCAACCCCTCCAATTCCCAAACTTCAAACAAAGAATCAGAGAGGATTGAATTTGACATTTCAATCAACAGCCAATCCTCTCCAACAGATAACAATACAAAATCCCCTGAACTAGAAGTTGACAACAACCAAGGTAAATAGAAATACAAATGTGACTGTTCGTTTGAAAAAAAAAAAAAAAAAAAACTTCTCTTTAAGTAACTGGTATTGTTCTCCAATTACAAGGATGGACATAATACACGACTCATCTCCACATCCAATGTCTAACACAGAACTTGAAGGTCCTCATCACTTTCCCTTGTTAGCGTAACGGAAAAAAGAGCTCAAGGCGCCGATGTCGCCATTTCATCAAGCGAGAAACAACCCTCCTCTTTGCTACAACCGCAATTAACAAGGCTAACCATCTCATACAAGACGTTATCGTGACAGTACTACCATTTCCAACCTCATCCTATTTACTCTTTATTACTTGCAAGCATATATTCTCACCAAACTATTTATGTTCATAGGCCATCGGTCCATGTCAGGATATTTGGGCCAAACTTTCTATTCTTCAACAACATCTAGATGAAATATCCCTATTGCCTCAAAGGCTACATCTCTTTCACGCTGAAACTTAACAAACCTTAACCACCTTCATGAACCTCATTAACACCCCTGTTGAAGAAATCATTCTCCACAAACCTGATGAAACCTTGGCCTGTCTTACTGCTGTTCTAAACCTCTCCCCTAATCCTTTCAACCCCATTCAACTGAAGCAATTGGCGAAGATCATCACGGAATGGCCAACCCTTTCAGAGATGGTTCGGACTTGCTCGAAGGATATTCAAACCAAAAAAGATTTCCTGAACGAAGCCCACACCATATCTACTTCACTGAAACTCAGACAGCAAACCTCTGCAGCCATTATTGAGCAACACTCAGCACTTGAACTTGAGGAAACCAAACTCATGGCAGAACTTGCCTCTGTCCGGCAAAGAAAGGCTCATCTGCAGCAGTAACATGACCAGCTTAATCAAGAAGCAAGGATGATGCTCTCCTAAATTACACATCGTTCTGCATCAATTCAGACAACTAAAGCTGAGTTGGACCAAGCCCAAGCCATGCTGGCAGATACTCAATCAGAATGGGGTGTTCTAGCCATTCTGTTCTCCAAATCCTAGGCTACTTAATATATGTATTCTTTTGTATTGCACAGCTAGGAATGATTGCCTTTTTAATGAGAAGATTGTTGATGGCCCTGAATTAGTTGAAATGGTGAAAGTGAGGGTTGCACTTTGGTGTAAGCAAAGTTATAGAGGCCTACAGTATTCAGTGGAGGACATTGTCAATAATCTGGATAGGATCAAAATCTGATTGAGGGGGTGGTGTGTGGTGTTTTTTGCAAATACGGTGGAGGATTTTGGTTAATCTGTGCTATGCTGATGGAAGCAAGGGGAAGTGAGTGTATACCTGGTATTACCAGATTTTCTTGGTGGCTAATTTTGCTCTGCTGTGCTTCAATTTTGCTATGCTTTGCCTTATTTTTAGGTTGTTGCTCTGCCTTAGTTTATGGGGTCAAGCATGCTCATTTCTGGTTGCTGCTCTGTTGTGCTTCAACTCTGCTCTGCTATATATGTACTCTGCTGCTGCTATATGGGATCAAGGAATAGGCTTAAGTCTGCTGCTACATATTGGCCTTTTTGCAATTGTTGGAATGATGTTTTGGTGTGCTGTATTGGAAGTCTGCTGCTGGATTGGGGAAAGTTATTGGAGGTCTGCTGCTTGCCTTCTTCTAATTGTTGGTCTGCTGCTGTAGTTATTTTTTAGTTTTGGAGGTTGAAGGATCAGGCTCAAGTCTCAGTGGTGGCTGCTGCTGTCAGGTTTGGATCAAGTCTAATGGATCAGGCTCGTAGTTGGTGTCTGCTGTGATTTGTGTAAATTCAGACTGAAATGGGGTCATACTTGGTAGTGTGATGCAGCAGTATGTCTTTAGGTGATTTCCTGGTTTGGTTATATCCATTCAGCGCAGAAGTGCAGGATCTGGGTTATGTAGCTTGAGTTGTAGGGCTGCAGTGCATGTCATGGTTCTTCTCTACTGCAGCTCTGGTGTTGGTAGGCTACTGTCTGGAGGTCAAACAGCAGTTCACTGATCTGGAGCTGCTATCAATGGTTCAAATTGCTGCTGTAAACTGCAGATTTGTGATGTTAACTGCAAATTTAAATCCAAACTGCTGCTGTATGTCTTTTGGTGGTTGCTGCTAAGTAGCATATTTGGTCTACTGTTTCACCTCTGTGTGCTTGTTTCGGTTGTATGGTTGTTGGTATCTTGTTCATGGTCTGAAGTTGGCCATGGTGTTTGTGGCTGCATTGTGCTCTTTGTCTAAAGCCTGGCTGTATGGTCTCAAGTTTGTTCATGCTGCTTTGGAGTTTCATCTGGTTGTCCTGTTATGCATTTTTGTCAGGATGGGCTTCGAGTTACATTCTTATTGTTTTCCTTCTGGTTTTGTTTCTCTTCATAGGAGGTTGGAGCTTTTTTAGCTCCAAGCTCCTCTTTATTGATGTATCATTCACAACTTGTATGTGCTTTTTCATCAATAAAGTTTTTTCTTTTGCCGATACAATAAAAAAAATGAATGTCATTACTCTGTTTTTTAATGGTATGTTGTATGGTTTTTTTATTTTTTGTGCAATTTTTCTCCGTTTGTGCATTGTTACGAAGTAATTAACTCCCCTTCAAAGTTTCCCACATGGTTGGATAATTCTTCTTCACATATCTTCTGTTTATATATCTCCTATGTGGTTGGTTGCCCTTCCAAGGATTCGTTTATGTAAAGGATGTCATACTTCTTCACACCAGTATATCTGTCATGTACAGATGTTTAGTAGTTTTTATTTAGTATCAAACTCTGCATGTTTAGTGTGTAAAGTCAGTCAGCCAAATATTTCTGAAAATATGTCATCTACAATACACAACTGCCGTAAAACACTTACTTACCGACCGATACACTGGAAACAACCAGGCAGTATGCAACATGACATTGATTGCAGTTTAAAATTTGTGGCACGTTTGCTGTTTAAAATTTGTACTTGCTTGTTGGTGCATTATAGTCACTGCTATTTGTTTGTTCCGTGGGATTTTTTTTGCTTTGTTTTGGACAAAATCATGGCATTCAAAAAAATAGAACAAACAGAATTCATGTGCTAAAAGCGAACAAACATTAGTACTTTCAACTTGCATTGTTTGTTGGACAAATATTACATTGCATTGGACAAACATTACTATATTCATTTAGGCAAATATCACATTGCGTTGTTTGTTCTGTACCCATAACATTGGAATTATGTGTATCACATTACGTACAGGCCACGATAAAAGCAAACAAACATTTCTACTTTCCCTCGTTTGTTCCAGTCCCAAACATTGGAATTATGTGTATAATCAATACACGTGGGAAATTAGTATTATCACAGCTGTGACCTAAAACGTTGTCATGACAAGCTGATGCAGTAATCCAGTTGTGGTTGGGCATCGAAATTAGTCTCATACTGGTAGGCCATGATAAAATCGCTGCCATATTTGTTGTAATTGCAATCAATCACATGCACGAAGGATACTCGCCGATCTTTGTATTGTTCACATCCATAACGAAGTCAAGCACCAACTTCCGACGTACAGAAGGATGAAACTATGTACAGAAAGCGAATAACACAAATCAGGTACAGTTATAGCGGTAGGAAATAAACGGATTTATTTCACAATTGGAAATTAAGCCGTATAATGTACCTTGTGTGGACCGCTGGGTATATCAGGCCGCTGCATGTACTTGATCACAAACATCCCACAGTCGAAAGTGCTACAAATGAAATGTAACATTCAGTTTCTCGTAAAATATTAGCAGGTTCGTTAAATGAGTGATTCAGGAGTCAAGTCAATGTGACGCAAGGTTTGTGGATTACTCGTGTAGCTGTTGTAATGGCCTTTCTACTAACATGCGGACGTCAAAGGTACGCACGTGTACAGCATATTCATTTCCAAACTGTACTTGCAGTAAGTCATGCATTGTTTGAACCTGTTGCAGAATGAGACGGTTAGTTTATGTGCAGGATGTGACAGTGTGGAAGTAGATTTGTAAAATTTAGCATGACATACCAACATTTTTGCCGCGTTCATCTTGTTGGTGTCCAGTGTGGCAGATGCCAATGAGTCAAATAGGTATGCCACACGGTCTACCATATCTATTTTTAGGCACAACCAATGTACTCCTCTATAATTGAAAAGCATGTAAATCTACACACAAACACAAGTGGAGACATTGTTTAGAGGGCATGCGAACATGTACGCACTTTCATATTTACATTGACATTCATGTAAATGGGATCGACATTCATGTTACCGAAATTCATATTAAATGTACTCGCTTCAATGGGATGGACATTCATATTACCTTCTCACATGCATCAAGTACCCCAGTATATCTGTCATGTCCAAAATATGATTTGACGATATTTTCATGGTTCAAAGGTTGAGTTTTTTTATTTAGTATCAAGGTCTGCATGTTTGGTGTGTAAAGTTCAATCAGCCAAAGTTTTCTAAAAATATGTCTTCTACAATACACAACCGACCTAAAACACTTACTTATCGACAGATATATAGGAAAGAACCACGCAGTATGCCTCCCGTCTTTGTGTACTTGTCGCTGTCCGTTAGTCAATTGAACCGCGACCAAGTTGATTGGCTGGAACATTGTAACACACGAGGCAACTTGCGAAATAAGGTTTGTAATTTGTTTAAATGTAATACGAAATAACAATGTCCGTACATGGAAATGTCCATTATGCAAATATAGTGGAAATAACATTGTCAGATGCCAGGACATACTGTGTCGGATAGCCATGCCCCTGGTTTAAGTGTGCGCATGTCACGTCGCGTAGCACATTCGCAAGGCATTTCATGAAGATTCATAGACACAACAATGTCCCTACATTAAACGTATACATGAACCAGTAAGAAGCAACCTACAGCCTAGTACAACTTAAACGTATCTGGCTTAAGTCTACAACATAAGATTAGTTTTTTCTGTTGTACAACTATGCTAGATATTTCCGATTCTACTAGGCTCCAATCCAATTAAGATTAGTTTTAAGTTTTGAAAAACCAAAAGTAAAAGGAAAAAGTTTTACATATTACAACTTATGACATGTCCAATAGTATTTGCTAAAATAATATGTGCAAATTGAAATGCTCATTTACAGGTGAGCAAGTTAACAAAAAAAAAATAAATGTTTTTTACAAACTGGAGCCAACAATATCCCAAAATGATCAAAATGGAAAATGTAAGCAGACTAGAAGAAAATAGCTACGGAAAATTGCACTTCATTATAAGTTTTCAAAAAATTTTGCAAATCATTGGTAAACTTTATTAAGTTTCATAATTAAAATTATAAAGTTTTCCAAGAATTTGTAAATATTTTGTGAAAATATCAGTGATTTGCAATTTTCCCAATAGCTACATGTGTGCAGGATAAGACCAACAGAAGAAAAGTTCAGACAAGAAATTTAGCCAGTGATCTTTCCCTAGGCCACTGCATTAAATTCAAAGAAAATCCTACATACGACATGGATAAATCCATCATAAACCCATCAAAATCATACAGAATGAAAAATTAAAGCACTGATAGCTACAAAAATCAAATAAACATAGCACGACAAATAAAAATTGTGGAATTCAAACTTATTTCACAAATACTATGGAACAGGTTAATTGCGAGTACTAAACTCATACGTACCTTTCATTTTTTTTGTTGTCAAGTACAGAGTCAACAACTTTCTGTTCGGCCACTGATAAAACCTCTCTGCTCTCCAGTGTCATCGAGTCCTTCTATCAATATAAACAATCAAGTAACATCAACTCCTCCTATTAATATAAACAGTTAAGTAACTGAACACTGTTCAGAAAAGTAATTTACAACATACATAACACATCCTTATGCATCTAAAATTGGTGAAGCGATGTCTAACCTTTGAACGGAACCGCTTCTCCAACCTGTGCAGTTTAGGCAGGACTTTGTCCGAAATCTGTAAGATAATTGTACAACATTTGTTACTGCAAACTTGCACTACAATGACAATTATTAAAATACAACACAAATAATGGTTCAATTATGATCAGTAATGATGTCGACATCAGTTGGTAATGAAACATACGAAAGGTGAAGTGATGTGGCGACTTGGGAATTTTTCTGCAGTAAGTCGAGTACTTATTTTGCTATCGTTGCACGAATGCATATCCCCTACGTCTGTCGCTCCAACACCTCTTCCTCTTCCTCTTCTCCTTTGTGTGCCTGTTACAATTTGTCCCGCTTCCAATGTTTGGGCAAGCTTACTAGCAGAATGATGCACATTGTCTGCTTCTCCTCGCATTGGTGGCAGGGTTTGCAAATCATCAAAGGAAGATAAACTCTCTTTTGCAACGTTCTTCATGGACAGAAACTGAACCGAAGGAGATTTGCTTTCTTCGCTTGCGTATGTTTCCTCCAAGGCAAGGCCACGGTTGTTGTGCGTGTCCCCAACTTCTTGGACGGTACACAACTGTGCAACGTGCATATCAATTATCTCATTGGACAACATTCCATTCACATTATTGTCCTCCCAATCCACCCCCTGTAAATCTTGAACATTACCCTCATTTGGGCTACCATAGTAAGTTGGGAAGACCACGCCGCCATCATGGAACTCGACTCCCATGGTAGGGTCAACACCCTTTTCCTCTGCACGAGGCAATTATGCTGTTTCCGATAAACCTTCCAGCACTTGTTGCATCATTTGCTTCATTTCAACAATATGTGTCTGTTCATTAAACGGTTGTTTTCCAGACAATATAGCTGCAACCAGTTCGTTTAGCATTCTTTTGAGTTCACCAATGCTAGAGGATATGTTAATGTTACAATTTCTTTGAGTCAACTCCACCTAATCACACAAACACATACATTAACTTACTACGATATTTCATCTTCAAGTAACCTCTGTGAACTATGTCAAGCATGTGTACTGATTGCTTTTGCTTACCTTTGCATTGTTAACAGCTTCCTTCCCTCGAAAATTGACCAACATGTCCCTTATTTCCGCATTGCTGTGAAGCACTTGCTTCATGGTTTCCTTCAGTTCACCAATGTCGGACTCAACCTTACTCAAATGAACTTCATCAATCCGTGGTTTCTGTTTGTTATTGACCTGGTGTGTGTCGATTGTGTCATCAATGTCGTTGCTTTCCGTTATTGTTGGATGAAACTCCACCTAACATAGTTATCAAATTGGGATTGAAATCATGAATGCAAATGGTAATGTACTGAATCGTTAATCGATCTCAATTGTGAATCGTAAAGTTTCGGTCTGCTTTCTTCAGTTGCACACAACGTATGTGTACACACTTTACATATTAAATATATCTAATAAAAATTAATCACTCCATTTGTCTGAAATGAACAAAAAATTTGTTGTAAATGATGCTCATCCGGTGTGGATAAAAACTTCACAGTCGATCTCATGTTTACCAGTTTACCTTTTTCCATTTACATAAACAAAGAGAAACTTTCAATTACAAACTAACTAACAATAACTGAACGACAATGTCTTGACATTTGTACAAGGTTAAAAAATCAAAATCTTCAAGCTTTTCCAAAAAACTGACTTCAGGGCTTAACCAAAATTCATTTCGTAACGGAAGTAGTACATAAAATTGAATTTGTAAGGCTACAATATTGTCCACATGGAAACTTCACGTTTTCTCCCCAAAAGTTCGAGTATTTGAGAGTAAATAGGGAGGGACAAACTAAAAATATGACATACGCTAAGGAATGGGTCACTGTTTGTCACTGCTTGTCACCTAGTCATAGGAACACAAATTCAGTCTGTCACTGTTTCCATAGCACAGGTGGGGCAATGCTGTCAAATGTACACGAATGGGTTGATTACCCCATGTTGCTCCAACATTTGCTTCCTTCCCATACGTCGCCGCGTCTCCCGTATTTCAGCATCACCCCAATCATTTAGCCGAGGGATGAAGCGTGTAGTAGCCGACGTACTCTTACAGGGAGAGGCAAAACGATCCAAGTAAAATAGCTGCATTATAAGAGGGAAAACATATTTAGTATATAGTTTCGAGCAAAATAATCCCTATTCGTTAACAATGCATACAACTTACAACACAATTATATCTATGTGTTTATGTGTGTCGATGGCAGAATCCCCATGCAGCTTTCCGGTTAAACAGATAAGCTCTTTGTGGTTACAAAAAATGTGGCCCGTACAAGTATATTTGTCATGCTGTTTAATAACAGGTAAGTTTGTATTTCGCAACGATTGCCATTTTATTGAACCATATGCACAGCAATGGATGAAATATGTAATCGGCATGGTACAAACAAACAATGGTCGATTATGTTACCATTAGAAGGAAAACACATCCAATTGCCTCGCGCTGTCCTTTCATCTTATACTTCCGAACACCTTTGACAAGGAATTGCAGTGTCAACTTTGCCCAATTACATGCCTGCATACCGGTCACGTCCTTCACGGCATGAATGAACGACAGGCTCAAGGCGGTCATTGTCGTAGGACACAACATGGCCCCCAACATGTATAGCGCAAACTTCCGCCGAAACTCGTCAGTCGCACCATCACTCTCAGTCAGATAAACTCTCAACTGGTTCAAAGGAATGATTCCCTTAACAGCTCCAACCTCTTCGTAGATATTGGGATATACGTCTCTTGAACCAGTGAACTGCACGTCATTGCCTTCTGACCGTATACCCAATAAGACATGCACTTCCTCGCAGGTGAGCCTCAGGTGATGGCCATGAACACTCAATGAACACATGTTCGGATCGAAGTTCTGTACCAACCATTAGCACAAGTTGTGATCTATACGGGTACACTTTAACCCGAGGAGGCCACCGAACCCAATATCAATATTTGCACATTTTACGTAGCCCGTTACACCGGTTCACGATATCAACAATTGCCTTCAACGATATGCGGACTTGCATTTTACTCTGCAATGTTATTAACGTGAACATTAATACAAAAATTTAACCAGCATTGTGTCGATAGCAGGTCCTCCCCAAATGCACGATTCTGAAAACATTAAACGTAAGTACCTTTGCGACTTTCTTTGCAACTTCGCCCAGTTCCTTGGCACTTGCCTTAGACATGTCCTGAAACCTCTTCTTCTCATCACAGGGGAGTTCCTTCCACCTTTCCCCAATATCCTTTTGGCTCTGTTAGTGTTACACCAACGTGGCCTTTACTGGGACAAATAAGAACTGTAAGTCCAAAATAATTGTCACCACAAGTTGTATCACTCACAATGTGTGCACATTTTGTGGTATTTACATATGATTGCACATACAAATTACTATTTCGCACACATTTGAAATAAAAACGGACATGGAATTTTACAAATAATCAGAGTTTATAAGAACATGCAATATGGTGTCTATGACTACTGGAAATCGCTGAATGCGACACAATAGAAGCACATGACTGGTGTGCGCATGGAATAGAAGTCCATGCTTTGCTATGACAGTAGTCAGGTGTTTCCATCACTGTACTCTACTTACTACATGTTTGCACACTAACCATATTCGGTCCGGGGTTGTCTGCTTCTCGTCTTTCCTTGAATTGTTGCTGGCTGCAACCATTGTCAATTTTGGCGTAAGTATATGTTACATATGGATGGATATATATACATTTATGTACACAAATTGCAACCATTGACATTTATGGACCAATTTGTGACCCAAACAAATTTGGTCCCAACTACATAATAATGCATCTGTAATGTCCAATTTTCGTTGCTAAAAATATAATAACCACATGATTTCTGCAACAACAATTATAACTGGACCAAATTATTTTGGCCCTTACTTTTGGTCTTTAAAATCCTAATTTCTTGCGAGTACAAAGTGAAATTTGCATAGGGGCAAACTATAAGTTGAAGATATGTAATGCACAATTGTGCAAAAATACTATCAGACGTTTATGACGAGAGTGTTCGTACTGTGAGCCGTTTTGAAGGACACGGATCGAACCTGTAAAAAATAAATGGTCCAACTGGCTGCTTTCGACGAGGGGGCTTGGTAATGTCAACCGTTTTGATTCGTGAACCTTTGCCACTTGGGCTCAATGTTTTCGTTTGCCTGTAACAAATATCAGAGTAAATGAAATTTTATTGAAGGCCAAATTATATCGGATGTATGTACGTTTTGTGCATTCTATCATCTTCGTCGGTTAAGTTTAAAGGCAGTCAATCTTGCCTTGTCATTTCCAAAGTTGTGCCATTTTCGCGACATTGGTAATGTCGTTTTCCGTTGTGACCGAAAATTATTAACTGAAGTGGTTTAGTATTACTCAGTCAATTAGGAATTTCACAAATTCTCTTCGCAGAATACGCGACATGTGCCGTATGTGCACATATTCTGGTAAGAAATGGACAGTTTTAATCCATTACACGAAATTCATGGTGCAATTTGAGGCTATCGTAAATGTGTAAAACACAAATCGCACAACCTCCTGATGGTAGTACATACCGCCACAATATGTCATACATGAACAGACCGTGGAATTTAGTACGTACACAAAACATATCCTTGCAAAACTAACTGTATCAAATAGTGAACGACATAAACTCACTGTTGCTTCCCATATCCAATTACGATAATTCCTGCCAAGAATTTCATGAAAGATTGATAAGGATGCAGAAAGAACGTTACTCCTAAATTGTAACAAAACGAAATTGACTGTTAACAACTTGCAATGAACGGACCATTCAGTCGTACGTACATTGTACGAGTGGTACTTTTCGTTTATTGTTCAAGTACGATATGTTGTCGTTAATTTATGCACGTATGACATGCCACTGTTTTACGAAAATTAATTGCCCATATTTTGTACTCGTTTTATAGTATTCACGACTTCAAGCCAGAAACAACAACCAATACGCACACTTCAAATAGGGTCACATTGGACATTCAACCTAGGAGCACACATACGCAACTTACAATCATGCAGAGAAATAAAAAACCGGCTACACTGCTCAACCAAGACCGTTTGTGACTGTGGAACTCGTCAATGGCATTATCAGTTTGTCACCCGTGTACTTTGCATACCTAATCGTATGTATGGTTTCAATGACCTAAGGATGAACAGTTTAATAGTTGAGAAATGGTAATGTCGTGCGAGGGGAACACAGTAGGTCATAATAATAATGTGCTTAATCAAGAAAAAATAGACAGACTCAGACATGGCCGATAAAATGACTAGTGTTACTGTCGGCAAGCTGGCACAGTCAAAATGGAGAGACAGAGAGAGAGTGTGTTACTGGAGGTGGACAGCAAAACCGAAATAGAGAGAGAAGGAGGGACAGCAAAGTTGCCGAAATTGTATGTGGGAAATGGAAATGAGTTGGTGAGATTAGAAAGGCTACGCGATGTGGGTCATCATGAAAAGTACTGCATCTGTGGGATTTCATGGGCATTGTCTGCCGACTTTGGTTTTTGTTCCAAATTTGAGAGGGAAACGGAAACGTACGTGACACTACACATTAAGGCCAAGTTTGACAAGTTGGAAAAAAATTAAAACGTCAAAAAGTTACTCAGAAACTTGGGGTTGTTTGGGGTGTCGTAAATAAGCGTACTTTTTATCTTTTCAGACTAAAAAATTGAGGAAAAAAATATGGACGTTTGGGTTGACTTTTTGACTTTTTATGGAAAAATGTGTATTAAAAAATTATATAAATTAGTGTGTATGGGAAAATTAGGATTGGGAGTTGTGCTCTTGGTAATTGTTGACTTTTGTTGAATACTGATAACTTTTTAACTTTTTGAGTAACTTTTTGACTTTTTTGTTTCATGCCAAACTTGGCCTTAAAAAGTTTTCATTATTCACCAAAAGTCAAAAATTACGGCTGCACAATTCCGAATTCTAATTTTCCCTTACACAAACTTTTTAATACAACTTTTTAGTACACATTTTTCCATAAACAGTCAACAAGTTAACCCAATCATCCATATATTTTTACTAAATTTTTTAGTCCAAAAAGAAAAAAATTGCACTTTTTTAGTCCAATTGTTTTGCCTCAATTTTTTAGTATAAATAAATATACTTTTTGACTTTTTGTGAAATATGTGTTCCATTTGGGTTGTGAAATATGACTTTTTAATATATATATTTATATGTATACATATATATGTAATAAACAAACTACTAGAATTAATTTCAGTTTCAAAAAAATTAGTGGCGGCAAAAATTTGTGAAGAAGTACAAAAAACCCCAACATTATAAAAACATAAAGTTCAGCGACCGATACAGATATTGTCGTAGTGGATGTTCGGTGTGACTCTCGGTCGGATGTCCGGGAGGGCTTTCTCCCATCATTTCCTTGCCTCCCCTCCCACGGTAAAAAAGGTAGCTACTGTTAACAGGCAATCTAACATTGCATAGTAATTATGGTTAGTAACGTTGCCCTTACCGCTGCACAGAATTAACAAACAAGAAACTTTGTTGGGAAAATTTTAACAGCTGACAGTAACAAATACAGTAACACATCCATTGTAGATGTAACTAGAATGTTACAGATAGAATTATAACAAACTACTTATTCACAGTAATAAGTAGTGGATTACTAATAGTTAATTTTGTTTTCACAGATAGGAGTTACAATCAGGGTTGTTGCTGTTTCGTAGTGCTTGTTGGGTTATAAAGGTAAAACTGTTGCATGCAAAACGAGGCGTAAATTATTTTCGTTCAGGACTGGACATATCGAACGCATTAGTAGAAACAAACTGAGACAACAACTTAACTACTAAGACCATCTCCAACGCTTCACCAAACCTAGCATCAAATTTGAAATTTGGTGAAAAAAGCACTGTGTGGAGCTCCAACGGTTTTACCAAATTGATATCAAATCGAGAATTCACCAAACGTTTCACCAAATCGAGAACAGGCTCTGCATTTCACCAAAACACTGTGCATGACCGTTGGAGGAGACCAACCGGTCGACCACCAAATGGTGCAAACAATTAAAAAAAATAAAAATTTACTTACCGGTCCACCAACCGGTCGACCGGCCACTCAACCAACCGGTTGACCACTAAAGGTTCAAACTGTTCAAAAAAATTGGTTCAAACAGTTCAAAAAAAATAAAAAATAAAAAATTCCTCTTACCGGTCGACCAGCCGCTCGACCAACCGGTTGTCCCCGGAGCAAATTTGATAAAAGGTGAAGCGTTGGAGCCACTGGTATCAAATTGAGAAAAGCATCCTTTTTTTCATCAGATTTGATGAAAAAAGAAATTCACCGTTGCAGATGCTCTAAGGAAGCACAGTATGTACATTACATAGGATAACATGGGCTAAACCAGCAAATCTACGTATATATCCAGGGTATCATAATCCCAACGTATTATGAATACACAAATATTTGGCATTGCATTGGACAGTGCTGTTCGGCCTGTGGGGCCATCAGGGGACCCATTTTGATAATCTGAATCATTATATGTGTACAGTTCGTCGAGTACTACATGCCTATGGAAAATCACGTTGATTGAATATCGATAGGTATCTGATCAGAGTTGTTTTCTTTCAACCGTTAACTATAACACCATCACTTATTTTTATACAAAACTTATTTGATCATATAGTTAGCGATATCCGATGAGCATGATTTTTCATGTACATATAGTACTAGATGAGTTGTACACATTGAACGGTTCATATTGTCAAAACAAGACCTGTGATAAGCTCCCACGGACCGAACAACACTGTCTTGTGTAATTTTGTTGTGCACCCATGTGTAATTTGTACCGTGACAGACCAATCACTATGTCTTCCATTATTACTTGTAATTTGCATCAAGCAATTTATGTTTTTAAATTTTTTAATTTGTGTGTAGCGGTAACTTTTTAGCTTGTTGAGTACGTTTTTTTACTTTTTGTCTTCTTGAAGACATGCCAAACCAGCATTAAACCATGACAATTTTACTTGTAGTCCCATCACTGTCAGTCCCCTGACTACTAATTCCCTCAGTAACAATCCCACCCCTTATAGTTACCAGTACTATTATTGCCATCTCACAACTACATTTGTTGTCGGTTCAATGTTCTCTCGCTGCTTGCGTCATGACTAAAGTGGAGACTGGCCTCGTTTAGGAACAGCCTGATTCTTGCAATTTTTGGCTATTTGGGTAACATATGAGCTAGAAAAAACTAGTGGGTTGTTTGGTTTGTTTTTGGTAGAGTTCTTTTTCAAAAAAAATTTGGGGACAGAGTTTACAAATGTTTTTGGTTAGTTTGGTTATATATTTTGAGTGACAAATTTTTTTTGGGAGTTTGAGATGATTTGATATTTTGGGAGAATTGAGTAGATGTGTGTGAGAGAAAAAGTGATTGAGAAGGATAGAGGAGAGAGAAAAAGTGCTTGATTGATGTGTAACAGAGAGTGATTTTCAAAAAAAATTCAGAAAAATGTCAAACCAAACAATTTGTGGATTTCTTTTCCCTGAAACTCATCTGTAAAATTCAAACCAAACATACCCAGTACGTTTGAGACGAATTTTTAGTTTTTTACTAAAAGATGTGCAAAAAGTAGAGATAAAATAAAATATTTTAATTTTTTGATGTGTTGTTGCCTTTTTCATTTTTTCAGTGAATTTTTGGCTTTTTCACTAAAAATTAAGAAACATTTTCGTTTTCCCGCTCTGCTATACAGGTTATACAGAGTATACACCTCAATCTCACTCTCACTCCCCCTCACTCTCACACTCACTCCTCCTCCACCGAACCCAGCCTGACCAGCGACCACTCCCGACGGCGACTCACTCGTAAACCCAACCCACCGCTGTAGCCCTCATTTTCTCTGCTTCGCGAACCATAGCTCCACTGCGACCACCATCGGCTGTAGCGAAGGAATTTGTTGACGACAACGTGGGCTTTCAAGCCGTAGATGAACTAGGTTCGTCCTCCTAACACTGAAATCAAAAAGTTAGGGTTGTGCTTGACAAAGTAGATTTGAAATTTGGAAGTTAGGGCTTCCAAAATTAGGGCTTTCAAAATTAGGGCTTTGAATATTACGGCTTCAAAAATTAGGGCTTTGAAAATTACTGTTATGCAGATCCATAAATGGTATGATTGAAAAATGTGGCACATATTGTTCGGAACATATATGCATTTACCTTGTAGAGTGAAAGTATAAATTTTGCAGAATGTAGTATGATTATGCAGAAAGTGATCGAACATAAAATGAAAGGATCACATCTTTGCAGAACATAGTATGATTATATAGATTGACAATTAGTTGAACAAATGCATATAGTTGTGTAATTTTCAATGTGTGATTGATAATGCGGTTTTGGTGTATTTGTTGTCAATCACGCATGATTTGTTATAATGAACTGCTATCAACTAATATGTTAGCTGCGTGAATTGAATTAACTATTATGAACATTGATAACTATTATCAAACTGAACTTAAATGTTCATAACTACTACTGATTTGTTCATAAGTATTTCAGTGTGCTTTGTTGAAATTCACATGTGTGATTTGTTGATAACTATTTCAGTTTGATAACTACTGAATCACACTCTCCAACAATCTGGCCATAATCATTTCACTTCAGTATGATTTGTTGATAATAGTTGTTTAACATGTGTGATTGATAATTGAATTGACATTGAACTCATATGTTTGTAAAACTGCCATGTTTGTTCAGATTGAAAATGCTATGTGTGTAACATGTGTGTAATTAATCACAAATGCTATGTTTGAAATTGCGATGTTTGAAACTGCTGTATTTGTTCAGTTTGAAAATGCTATGTGTGTACATTGAGCTGCGATGTTTGTTCAAATGCTATTAACAGTTTAGTCTGTGTAACCTCTGTTCGAATGCTATTAAACATGGCAGTTTGAACAAATAGATGTTTTCAGTAAAGACATTCTCTCCCTCAAATTCAAATAGAACTGCTATTAACCCCATCAAACAGAAGCATAGCAGAGCACTACAAATTTCTCATGTTTGCAGATTTAAAAAATGGCTTCTTCTTCTAACATTAGCAACATAAGATTACAAACGAGGCTGTGCAATTGTGGAAGAACCGTTGCCATACATATTGTAAGAACCAATGAAAATGGAAATGAAGGGCGTTTGTTCTTTGTTTGCCCATCGAAATATGTAAGTATGTATTGCAAATTTTAATCCTTCAATAGTCACAGTAATATTTGTCGTATTCAACTAACTGATTGTCATGCATTGTAGAGTACTACTCCCACTCCCCATTGCAATTACTTCAAGTTCGTGGATGACGATGATAAAGACGTTATGTCCAGAATCCCTTCCAACACTAGAGCTTGTGATGCTTTAACAGTAGAACACTTGAACGATGTAACGACGAGGCTTGATGACTTGGAAAATGTCCATGGTCGAAGGCTTGAAAGGATAGAAAATATTATCAAAGCGATGGTGTATTTCATTATATTTTCTATCATTTTGTACTTGATCATGTAACTTGTGTACTTTATTGTATTTTGGGAAATTGAATGGAACAGTTTTGGTTGTATTGTACTTCATGATGTAACTAATGTTTATGGAATGAATTTTATTATGATGTAACTTATGTAACTTACTTGTGGAATGAATTTTAGTATGGAATGAATTTACGGAATGAATTTTATAAGTTATTATGATGTAACTTGTAATTTTATTATGTAATGAATTTTGGGAAACGTTGGTGTCATTGTAAGAGCTTTGTGGATGCTATTTGGCAGATCTGTGGATGAATTTTGTGGATGCTATGTCGATTCGTTTTTGTGGATGCTATGTGGATGAATTTTGTGGATGCTTTGTGGATGACTGAATTTTGTGGGTGCTTTGTCACTTATCTGTGACCTGTTATCTGTTGCAGGTTCTGTTATCTGGGTGCATGAATTTTGGTTGTAATGAACAACTTCTGTTATCTGTTGCAGGTTTGTTTGTAATGAATAGATTTGGCAGATCTGTCATCTGTCAACTAGTATCTGTTTGTCACTTATTTGTCGCCTCAGCTATTATATGTTAGCAAGTTGAAAGCAGATATAGAATACGTGGTACATTTCTTCACCATCATGCTGACTTCTTCATTAATGAATATCAATACTCTGTTTTTGAATGGTCTATTGTATATTTTGTTTTTTCAAGGGGAGTTGATTAGTTCATAACAATGCGCAATGGGAGACAAATTGGTAATGCGCAGGTTGACCCCACGGCGTATGCTTCCACACAACCGTTGTGTTTGAAAAAACAAAACATTTGTGCCCATATTGATGTTAGAGTGTATGAGACCGTTGGCCGGTCGTGCACAAATTTTTTTTTTTTTGCAATTACACCTTGTGATTCCATTGAATGATTCTGACACTTAAACCTTATTGTCCATATTCAACGATTCACAAAACATGAAGTAATCAACAAAACATAGGTTAATGATAGTTTCTGATATCGGTCATTGTCATTATAGAAAAATGACCTTGTCATCGTACTTTGATTCTAAATTATAAGACAGTTTTCAGTCGATGACGGTGACCCAAAAAAATACCTTCAACAAAGTCGAAATGATGAAGACATTAACGCATGCACGGTTGAAATGGTTAGCAGAGTATGACGGTTTGTTAGTTTCTAAGTCATATTTTTTCGCACCACTATGGCATCTTACAACACTACACTTACTATGTCATACACATGTCCAGGTCTCTTAATCCTTACTCAAATCAACAACCTCGAAGTCTGAGTAATCTGAAAGGTCAGGGTCCGACACCAGTGCAAGATCCTCCATTATAGCCTTGATCGCAGATGCCGGGTTCGATCCATGTATCTTTGACTCTACCTTTGCGTCCTCTATGTGTGAGTGCCTAATGAGTCGACGAGTCATTTGATCAATCTCACTTTGCAAACGACGCCTAACTTGGGACTCGCTGACATGAGGGAATTGCCGCTGTATTTCAACCGATCGGGCTTTAGTAACCTTGACAAAAACACATCGACAGTGGTGTTCACACTGAACTCGTTTGGCAAACAGTGAAACTAGAATTCCAAAATACTTCCCCAGGCTTGCATCTTGTATTGGGGTGCAATTGTAATCCCGTAGAGGTTGAAAACTCCATAGTGGGAACCCTGTTTCAAAGAAACGTTGATCACCGAAGGAATCAATATACCCACCTGTATAATCCAATTCTGGTGACTTCGGTCAAGAGCTGTCAGCCGTTGCAACTAATTGTCCACGACCGCGATTACCGTGGTGTGCATCCATAGGTGTGAAGGTTCTTGATTGATCCCAACTTTGTTTTTGCAGGTTCACGAACAATATATGGACGCAAAAACAAACCCAAATGCAAAGGAAACAACACTGGTTACAAACTTTTTTGTGGTTGGTTGTAAATGTTAAATTACCTTAAACTCGTAGTCATTAATACGTTGGTGGTAGGTTTAAAGATGTGAACACACTTATTGTTGTTTGGTGGCAACACCTACCCAAACTGAGTAAAAGCAAATTAATGACTACAGGTATTTCATTTAACAGGTTCGGTGCAGTTGGAAAGGCATATGTATCTAATAAGTGGAATTTTGCTAAGCTTTATGGATGAGTAGACATGTAATTGGGTTGGGGCACAAATACAAATGACGGATGTGAATGTATGCTAAACTGTGGGTGTGGAAATCAATGACAGTGGGAAATGCCAAATAAGGTACAATGTACGTGTGTTGGAAATGCCAAATAATGGACGATCAGGGGTACTTAACGGATGACTTGGTGCATGCAAGAAGGAATGAATTTTTGCAAGATGAATTCGGCCAGATTGAGATATTAATACAATGTATGTCACAATGCATGAGGTCTTCTGAAAACATACAAGTCATGTACCATATCTTACAAATACTTACAGCATGGTGTTGTGTAGTATTATGAATCTGTACATTCCTTTTAAAAAGTAGTCAGTAAAATAAACCATACGCATATTCCTACAAAATGTCTGATTCGAACAAGATTGAAGCTATTGTTGAAGCTCATGTTGCTCCTGTATTGCAGCAGTTGCAAGATATCTACGAAAGGCTGAATGAAGTGGATACATGCTTGTCAAGTTTGGAGCTGCAAGTCGGTGCTATGAAGCAAAACGTTGATTGGCTGACCGATGACAAATGAAAAATGTCTCGTAGCTCAAATTTTGTGGCTCAAAAGTGGCTCAAATGGCCAAAACGACGTCGTTTTGGCCATTTTTATGTTGTTTTGTACTCAAAACGACGTCATTTTGGCCATTTGAGCTACTTTTGAGCCACAAAATTTGAGCTACGTAGCATTGTCGGATGACAAATTGGCGGTGGACGAAGCGAAGTCTGATAAGACAATGGATGAGGACAGTCAATCAGACAGTACAGACAACTCCTCATAAGACACTACTGATGATGCCTTAGATATGTAGATTTGTTTTTTTTTTTATAACCTTCCCTGTAAGCCATGAAAGTTTTGTTTTGGTTGGAGTCATATGTGCTAATGGACTGATATATAACTTACCCACAAAGAGTATTGAGTTTTCACTCAGAATGTGGCTGGTTTCATTTCTGAAAATTAATTTTCCCTTTTTTGTAATTAAATTATAAATTCATTTCGGTAAATAAAAAATACAACTACGACAGCAGCCAGTAAAAACAATTTCATTATAAATTCATTTTGTAATTATATTAGTTTTTATTTATTTTTAAAAAGTTCAAATTGTTCTTTTATTATAGTTGCGACATCGAAGTGATGCTGACAAATTGGGCAGCAAGTACATTCCAAATATGAGTAAAAAAAGCAGCCGTAAATTATATTTGTTTTAGTCGCATTCATCCGAACAAGAAACACGCGTAAGCAAAATCCGAACTAAGACAGCAGCCACATCGACATGTTCGATCCATGTTTACATTTGACTTGCACTTTGCAGTTAGTCCATCTTTGCATCATCCACCAAAAACAATACTGGGGAGCCATAATTAACATCCATATTGAAATCAAAGAATAAAAAATTGGTGAAGTCCTGTTGGCACCCAAATTACTGGCATACTGGCAGCCCATTCCAATCACTGGCCTACCTTGTGGCATTGCTCATATGAAGGCACTCCCGGTACTCTGCGATCTTTGCATTATTGACATCCATAACGATGTCAACCAACAACTTATGACGCACAGAGGGAGAAAACTTTGTACAGAAAGATCATAAGACAAATCAGTTAAAATTGCAGGACATACAAGGAAGGATTTGATTGACAAATGGAAATGAAGCGGTAGAATGTACCTTGTGTGGACCGGGGCTTAAATCAGGTTGCTGCATGAATTTGATGATGAACATCCCACAATCAAACGTGCTACAAAAATAATTTCACATTAAAGTTGTCGTCAATGTCAGTAGGTTCATTAAATTAGTCATGCAGGATACACATTAATGTGAGGGAGGGATTGTGGATTACTCGTCCAGTTGTTGTATTGGCCTCTCATCTAACATGCATAGGCGGAAGCTACGCACATTTGTAACATAATCATTTCGAAAGTGTAGTTGCAGCAAGTCGTGCATAGTTTGAACCTGTTTCACAAGGTTGAAGTTGGTTTATGTAAAGAATGTTCAAGTTTGTTGTAGTGTTCAGAAATGCACCGGAAGGACATACCAAAATTTTAACCGCATTTAGCTTCCTTTTGTTCGGTCGGTTGGATGGGACCGAGTTAAATAGGTAGGCTACACGGTCCACCATATCAATTTTCACGCACAACCAATGCACTCCTCTGTAATTGAAAGGCATGTAAATCTACACGTAAACACAAGGGTAGACCTTGTTTAGAGGCCATGTAAACATGTAATGGCTTACATATTTTCGTTTTAATATAACGGGATGAACATTGATATTACCCTCTGGCATGCAGCAATCGCACTAGTGTATCTGTCATGTCTGAAAAATGATGTGACAGTATGTTCATGCTGCAGAGGTTGCGTATCTTTATTTAGAATCAAAGTCTGCATGTGTAATGCATAAAGGTCATTAACGGAAACATTTGTGAAAATATGTCATACACAAAACATAACGTAGCTTTAAACACTTACTTACCGACAGATATACGGGAAAGAACCAATCAGTGTGCCTCCCGTCATTGTGTAAATCCCTCTGTCGATTAGTCAATTGCACCACTACCAAGTTGATTGGCTGGAACATTGTATGTAAGACACAACGCAAGTTGATTAGAAAGGTTTTTGAGTTCAGAGGTACTGAAAAACGCAGCTTCATATTTGCGCAGCCAACACTTACAGTGTCGGATAGCCACGAGCCCGGTTTGAGCGTGCGCATATCACGCCGGGTACCAACTTCACATGCCCGTCCATGAAGATTCATGGAAACAACAATGTCCCTACAAGCAAAAATGATCCTTAGAACGATAGTTATTTCACAGTGGACTGTCATTTAAAATTTGGATGTAGTAAACGAAACAATACATTTCATTTTTGCTATCGTCAAATACATAGTCAAGAAGTTTTTGTTCCTCCGCCGATAACAACCCTTCGCTGTCCAACACCCTGAACGAGTCCTACAAAAATAAACAGCCAAGTAACACTACACATTACTGGTAAAAAAATTTAAGCTTACATTACAAGGTCGGTAGTCATAAAAAAGAACGTGAAATGATGTATAAACTGTGACCCTCAGAGTTTTTCAAACTTGTTATGTTTGGTGCGGAGTTTGTCAGAAATGTGTACAAACATATGCCAGCAGTCATAACTGCAAACATGCAATTGTTTGACGAGTAGTACAATACAACACAGATGATTGTAAAATTACTGATTCACATTATTGATGCGGGCATGAATTGTGTATTCAGAACTTGTGGGGCATTAAAGGCAGTATTTGTACCTTGTTCACCTTATCCACACCATCAACATCCATAGGTGAACTTATGTCGTCAACTCCACTATTTGTTTTGCTATCGATGCACCGAACCATATCCCCGACCTCAGTGGCTTGAACTCCACTTCCGCGCATTTTCCCTTTTCCTTTTCCTTTTCCTTTTCCCTTTGCACTTCCTCTAACGATTCCAGTTGCTCCCAATGGTTTGCCAAACTTAATAGGAGAAGTATGCACATTGCACGACACGTTCTTCACGGCCTCTGACTGAAGGTCAGGAGTGTATTTATCTTCAGTTTCGTATGTTTCCCTTGACTGAAGGCCTCCCTTTTTCTGGTTGTCCCCACTTTCTTCGATGTTCAGCTTGTGCCCATCATGGAAATGACTTTTGTCCTTTGCCAAGGTTCCCTTCAAATTCTGTTGTTGGTGATCCACCCCTTGTACATCTGAAATATTACACTCTATTGGGTTAACTTCGTCAGATGGTTTGACCATGCCATCGTCATGCGCCTCGACTCCAACAGTAGGGTCGACACCCTGTTTGTCCACGCCTGCCGGTTGTGGTGTAGAGAATATACCTTCGATGAGGTGGTGTATCATTTGCTTCAGTTCACCTAAATTGGTTTGTTCAGTGAACGGTTCGTTGCAGCCCAAACTGAAACGTTGAAGCAGTTGCTTCAGCATTTTCTTCAGTTTGACAACATTGGAGGAGAGGTTAATGATACACATATCATTGCCTTCCACCTAATCATACATACACATCCGTGAACTTAGTCTTACAAATCATCGGTAAAATGATGTGGCTCAACTGTGCCAAAATTGCGTAATGCTTGGATAGATTACCTTGTCATTGTCAACAACTTGCTTGCCTTGGAAATGTCGCAACATCTCCATTAAATTTGTTTGGTTGTGGATAACTTACTTCATCATTTCCTTCACTTCGCGAATATCGGACTCCAAATGGCTCATACGGACTTCATTGTACTGTCCTTTTTGTTGGTTCTCGACATGGCATGCATCCATGTCAGCATCATCAGCGTCGCTTTCGTTGTTACTGTAATCAAACTCCACCTAATCATAGAAACGCATAAATGAAGTTTGACATTGTATGTTGAAGACAAGTGGGTCGATGGTGTGAAATGTGCACAGTGGTTGGAGTGCTTACCGCAATTGTTGGGAAATTTTGCTTCCTTCTGATACGTCGCAGCGTCTCCTGTATTTGGGTATCACCCCAATCATGTAGCCGAGGTGTGGACCGCGTCGTAGTCGAGATCAGACAAACACAATCAAGGTACAATAGCTGTGGACATTAAGGGGCACACCATAATTAAGTTATTCTTCCCACAAAAATAAACTATATTCAGTAACAATGACATTTATTCTTCTCAATTTTGCATCGGAACGTACATAGAATACCGCTTTTGTTTAGGATGCTGTCAACTTTATAGTCACATATCATGCAATGTTTTTTGGGAAAAAAAAATATACAGCACACCAAGGACTTTAGTGATGAAACCAAGAAAATTTGTTATGTACATGTTTGTATATATGAATGGCTGCAACCCAAAAGACCTTTCCCAGAATCAATACGTTTGGTTTGGTAATGGTCGTATCAAGGTTTCTTCTGTATATTATTCTTCAACTCTGCGTACAAATGTGTATAATATTTCCTGTGTCATGAATTCTGTGTCTGATTGATTATTCCAAACCGATGAAGATCAATCAATTATGTTCCCCTCTTCACAACGTAGTTTTAATTGGTTCCTCCGTTGAGGTCTGGCATACTTTTTGCCCTGTACTCTTTGTTCTTAAATTCATGACGGTAGTCGCAGAAAATATATTTCTGCGACTACCATACTTGGTCAGGAAGAGTGTTGTTTGTTGTACTCACAAAGCAGGTAACATTGTATGTCCCAATCAAGGCCAATTTGTTGAACCATGACAGAACAATGCATGAAACATATGAACGGGGGAATGGAAACAAAAGATCGAGTTATTGGCATACCATTAGCAGGAAAACACATCCAGTTGCACCGCGATGACCTTTATACTTGCGAACACCGTTGTGAAGGAATTGCAGTGTCAACTTTGCTCAATTACAAGCTCACATACGATTCACGTCCTTTACGGCATGAACGAACGATGGCTCCAAGCCGGTCATTGTGGTAGGACACAACATGGCCCCCAACACGTACAGCGCAAATTTCCTCCGAAACTTGTCCTCCGCACCATCAGTCTCGGTCAGATAAAGTCTCAACTTGTTCAAAGGAATGACTCCGTTAACAACTCCAACCTCATCGTACGTCAGCCAACTGCACGTCATCGCCTTCACACCGTATTCCCAATAAAACATTAACTGCCTTACAGGTGAGCCTGACTTGACAACCATGAATATTCAATGAACTACTGTCAGGATTGAAGTTCTGTACCAACCATGCGCAGAAGTTGTGATCTATACGTGTACACTTCATCCCCAAGAGGCCAGCAAACCCAATGTCTATGACTGCCTGCTTTTGTGCTTCGTTGAACCGGTTAACTAGCTCAACAATTGACTTCAATGATATGCAGAGTTGCCTTTTACCTTGCACATTTTTTACCCTTAAATTAATACAAAAAAACAACCAACAATGTCAGCAAAGCAGGACCTAGCCAAATGCATTTACGAAAACATGAAGTACGTAATGACCTTTTCAGACTTGGGTGCACATGGTACTACTTTGGCGTGTTCCTCGGCACTCGCCTTAGCCATTTCTGCAAACCTCTTTTTCTCATCAAAGGGAAGTGCCTTCCACCTTTCCCCAATCTCCTTTCTACTCTTTAACCAAGAAAGTGACAGACGTACAAAACAAGTAAGAAGTATGAGTCCAAAATAACTGTAACTACAACTTTATGTCAAATGCAATCCACGTGCATTGTTGGTAATTAAATAAGATTGCAAATACAAATAACAGTTGCAGGAAAAAGTCAGCGACAAAACGTAGTTGGACTTTTACAACGAATTGAAATTTACAAAAACAATAGGAAGGTAACATTATTACATGCTACAATCCTACAAACGTGAAACAATCACAAGCCCACTACGACCATTCAATACAACGTGTGGATAGCAACCTAGCGATGTGTTTCCATCATAGTGTATTATAGAGAATACAGATTTCGACACTCACAATTTTTCGTCGAGTGTTGTCTGGCCCTTGCATTTCTTTGAATTGTTGCTGACTGCATGCAAGCATGGTGAAGCTTATCATCACTAAATCTTAAATATGAATACATATATATATATATATATATGCAAGTTTTTATGTCAAGCTGGCCCCGAAATCGGCATAAGACATCTTTCGTACATCCGGGATTGAATCGACACCAATTTAAACATTTTCAGACATACGGAACGAAACCAATTTCAAACATCACAAATTGAACTTCGACAAGGCGCGAAATTTCAGTACAAAAAATGTAATTCTAGATTGTCAACATGAACAACTAGTACCTGTAACAAATGAATGGTGCAACTGGCCGCTTTCGACAAGAGTCACCGATAGTGTCAGACATTTGGATATGTTGTTCGGCAATTATCTTCAATCTTTTCCTTCCCCTTTATGAAAGAGCAAATCATACAAATTAGATTGAAGGGAAAATTATAGGGGTGGTGTACACATTTTGTCCGCTGTCTAATTTGGATCGATGCACTTTAAACTCCCTCAATTCTGACAGTCCATTTTAAATTTCCTGGACATTTTTGGTGAAATTGGTAATGCCGTTTGTGATTTTTAAAACAAATATTGTAATGTCAATTGATTGAGATTATGTAAGTTCAGTAAAGTTATAAGTTGACTACTACAAAAAGTACAGTTGCCATGTATATGCATATTGTCTAATACAAAACAGTTAAGAGTTGTAATCAAATGGACGTAATTGAAACAAAAGTTTACAATTGATGATGCAAAGCGAGGTCATTCAAAATTTGTGCAAAACAAATAACATAAACACAAAAGTACATGGGCTGCTGTAAGAATTGATCCCGAAAAAAAAATCAGCGTATTCCTTCGTGATGGATTTCGTTTGTTTATAAACATATGTACGAAACCAACTGGTAGCAAGTCTTGAAGGAGAAAACTAACATTGTTGGTGCGAGGTGACCAATATCCATCAGATGCAATGATGACAATTCCTGCAAAGTATTCCAATCAATATTTACAAGAACACAAACAAACGGCTGCAACATATGGCTGTTAACCGAAAAATTTTGCGTAAACATAAACAACAACACGCACAATTTCCCAACACTTATACAGATTTTGAAACGGACAAAAAAAAGGACACGCATCAAAATTTTACATTTAGTTCACACAGCTTACAATTGAAATAATTATGTGTACAAGCAATAAATGCATAATTTTCCAAAAATTAAAGACGAATGACTACATTTTGTTTTTCATTTAGTGCTGAAGGAGTACACGCACATACTTTTATGAAGGCCCAACTACAAAGAACAAAGAAGCTACTGAACTATTTCATGACGGGGTTAAACAATCTGGACACGATTCTGCTGTCAGTCAAATTGGTGCTCATCCCAGGCACAAGAACCAGATGAAACCCCATCAAGTTGAGGGCTTCAATTTCCTACTGAGCAACTTGGTTGCAGAGAATCCAGGTGGCTGCATCCTGGCCCATGCTCCATTACCTTCGGGTGCTCAGACAGTGGGCAGATCATAGAAAAATACTTTTTCGGGCATACAAGCAAGTTTCTTCAATTGTATGTGACAATGAAACAAGCAAGACTACCGCTGCCTGCCAACAAATATTACTAACGTACCCATCCATTCTCATTTTGGATGAAGGTCATACTCTCACAAATGAAAGTACGCATTTCATGAACTCACTCAATAAAGTCCAGACAGCCCGCAACTCATGAATGACAGCTACCTTTCTCTTGAAATGTAACTCCTATTCAACAGGAAGATGATCACTTCAAGAGAAAGGTTACCGTCATTCAAGAGTTGCGTGCAATGACAAGCAAGGCTGTCCATTTCTACGCATGAGATTTTCTTCGTCAATTGCGTGGGCTTGTTGACTTTTCTGAATTTCTTAACGTCAGCCCTACGACAGTTCGTGAAGTTGAAGAACTGAACAACTTAGTTAAGAAGTTGAACATCACCTGGGATGGGAGCACACTCTATGTGCACACACAGTTCAGATCCCTCCTAAAGAGTTCACCTACAGACACGTCAACCACAGAAACAGAGGGCATTGACAATGCCCGGATGGACCACATCTTAGAAAAGTTGGATATTAAAGAAGGACTGAAGGCAAACTTCTTCCTTAATCTGTTAGGCTTGTCCGAATCAGGTGGGGAGAAGGTATTGGTTTTCAGTCATCATGTCCACCCGCTTAAGTTGTTGGAAAGGCTAGCCATGAAAGTGAAGGCTTCAACTCTGGATTCATAATTGGGTGTGGGGAACGAATAGCTCTCTAAAAAATTTGAAAATTGTCATCCTCATTTTAGCTCTTTCAATTGCGTTTCCTATGTTTTAAGTTGAATACCGTCAACTATGCATGAACTTCAGCACTGAAACAAACAGTTGTTTCTGTCTTTGCCGGACTTCGAATGCAGGTCTTTGAGTCTTGGTATGTATGTACAAGTCCGACTCATTAAATCTTAACCCTACATTCAATGGCAGCGATGCAGGGAAAAAATATCATATTTTTAATCTAATATGTGACATAAAATGGTACTATATGTAACTTACAGTGTCAAAATGACATTTATAGTAATTTGACAATAATTTGCACATATAATAATTGTGTTATATACAATTATATAAGAAGTGTCCGTTTTTCAAGTATCCGACACATATCCCATACCCTTGTTCGACTCTCAAGTGTCCGACACGGGTATTTGATCTATTTTGAAGACTCCGTGTAACACAGATTGTTTTTAAACATAAGTTCTAGCAATATAAAAGCACCGAGTACTACAAAATTGAAAGCAGAATTCAACCGAGTGTGCTAGCCGTTGTGGGATCAAGATTAGTCATTGTTTGTTTATCAAGTTTCTTATTTTTGCTTTCTTGGCTACTCTTAAAAAAAATTTGTTTTTCCCGTGCCAACATTACAATTTTTTTTTTAACGTCTCTTTCGTTATATATAACCTAACCTAACAAGTTCGCCATGTAAATGCAGAACACCTTTTATGCTTGTTGCTAACTATTATGATACCTATGTTCAACTTGCAGCACTGATAGCAGAGGGAAGATTCCTATTCCAAAGGGAGAAAATACAAAAATCGAGTACAGAACAGTTCCTATTGGGTCAATTTCGGTTAGCAGAGGGAAAAGTTCCTATTCGAATAGCACAAAATACGAAAATAGAGTACACAACTGTTCCTATTGGGTCGATTTCGGGTTAGGTGTGAAGGTATATGCAAATGAAAGAAGACAAACAAGGAGACAGACAATGTACCAGTACGAAATAAAGGAAATACCAACCGGCTCAGACAAACCGACAGTGGTGCTCGATTAACCCTTGCGGTTGTGCTCCATCGACAAAAATCAACTTCAAAAAAGAATTTATGCATCCACTTCCATGGCTAGCCTTCCCAAGAACTTAAGGGTTGTTCTTTCAATATGATTTTTGCCCTCAAATATTTTTCTTTGTAAAACCCTACAGCTACGGGGAAATGGAACAACGGAGAGCCGGGGAGAGAGAAAGACAAACAAAGAGAGAGGTCTGAGATGGAAGAGAGACGGACGGGCCGAGGGAACTTACACCTCTTTTGAACACTTCGGCATCTTTGAAAATTTATACTTTATCTAACAACTTACACGTTTTTATGAAAAGTGACATCATTTATAAATTAATTTTCTTCATAAAAGTTACACCTTGGAACTTATATCTTTTTGTAAAAACGAAACATTCAGCTTCGATGATTGGTCTTCTTTGGGAACTTATACATTTTGTAAAAACTCACAAAGTTTACACCAATTCCTAAATTTTACACCTTTTCAAAAAATTTACACATTTTCTCGGAAATATTTACAAGTTTTTTGAAAAATTACACATTTTGTGGAAAAACCTCTTTCATAAAATTTACAGTTATTATTTGAAGTTACACCTTTAGTGAAAAACAAAACTTACATCTTTTGTAAGGTCATTTACACCTTCATCGGAAAAACATACACCATATTTGAAAATGTTATACCTTTTGTCAAATAATTTCTTTTAACAAACTTTTTCAAAAGCATATTTTCCATAGAACGGGTAAATTTTAAAAAAAAGGTGTAATTGACTTCACCAAAGATGTAACTCCTATTTACAAGGTGTAAATTTTTTTAAACATTTTGTTTCACAAAAGGAGTACCTTTTTAGAAGACGTGTAAGTTTTTAAAAGAATGAGTAAAGTTTTTAAAAAGGTGTAAGTTTTGGTGGCAGAAAATGTGTAATATCCCATAAAAAGTGTAAATTATATGGAAAAGGTTATTCACAAAAGCAGTAACCATTCAGAAACGGTGTAAGTATTCCCACAAAAAGGTGTAATCATTCAGAAAAGGTTAATGTTTTTAACAAAAGGGATAAATTTTATGCAAATATTCCTTCCATGAAAGGTGTATATTTTCAAAAACATGTATGTGGTTTTCACAAAAGATGGAAGTTATGTCACAAATGGTGTAACTTTCCATTAAAGGTGTAAATTTTATGGAAAATATAATTCAGATTTCCATAAAAGGTGTAAACATGTTCCGAAAAGATGTAACTTATTTCACAAAAGGTGTAAGTTCTAATGAAAGGTGTATATTTTGTTCCTAAAAAGGTTTCACAAACAGAGTAATTTCTCATAAAAGGTTTAATTATTTCCACCAAAATGTGTAAACTTTTAGAAAAAATTAAGCTTCTAACAAAAGGTTTTAACCTATATGAAAACATATTTTCCTTACGTATAAATTTTTTCACATAAGAAGTCCGTTTTAGAGAAGACGAGTTTGGGAGGGCTTGGAATAGCGACTCCAAGTCCAAATCCAACCAAGTATGTCAATGTAAAAGAGAACCGTTTGTAACATATATGGACAGTGATCGACAGAGATAGCCAGACCGAGATCGATAGAGAGGGATCGAAATCGACAGAGATTGACAGAGAAGAGACCTACATGGACACAGACAGACCAAGATCGCTGGAGACAGACCGAGATAGACAGAGAAAAACCGAGATCGACAGAGAATAGGCCGACATCGACAGAGAGAGGCCAAGATCGATAGCCAGAGACAAAAAAAAAACCTTTGATTTAAGGCGACGGTGGCTGTGGAAGTGGCGATGTCAGACGGCAGTGAGCACCAGAGCCCACCGACGCTTGGGTGGTCAGCGGAGGTCACGAACCCTTTGATTTGTTCAGTGGTTGTCCCAATTTGTTTATGAACACTTTGAAGTGTTACTCCTTTTGTGTTTATGAACACTTTGAAATGTTACTCCTTTTGTGTTTATGAATACTTTGAAATGTTACTCCTTTTCTGGTTATGAACACTTTGAAATGTTACTCCTTTTATGAAATAATTTTTTCCATACAATTTATACTTTTTGTTGAAATTTACACCTTTTTTGAAAGCCCAACTTAAACCTTTTTCAAAAGTAACTTACATCTTTTGTGAAAAAATTTTTTTCATCAAATTTATATCTTTTGCTAGAATTTACACCATTTCGTGGAAGTGCTTATATCTTTCTAAAAAGTTACTCATTTTGTGAAACAATTTATCTCGTCAGATTTATACTTTTTCTTCGAACATACACCTTTTGTGAAAGCCAAACTTAAGCCTTTTTCTGAAATCAATTATATCTTTTGTGAAAAAAAAAATTCATCGAATTTACAGATTTTGCCTAAACTTACACTTTGTCTTGAAAAAACTTCCATTGTTGCTGAAAAGTTATCCCTTTTGCGAAAGAATTTTTGTCATAAGATTTATACCTTTTTGAAACTTACACCTTTTCTGAAAGCCCAACTTAAACCTTTTTTTGAAGTCACTTATATCTTTTGTGAAAAAAAAAAAATTGATGACCTTTACACATTTTGCCTCAACTTACAGCTTTTCGTGAAAAAACTTACACCGTTTCTGAAAAGTTACTCCTTTTGTGAAAGAATTTTTGGAATAAGATTTATACCTTTTATGAAACTTACACCTTTTGTGAAAGCCCAACTTAAACCTTTTTCTGAAGTCACTTACATCTTTTGTGAAAAAAAAACATTCATATAATTTATATCTTTTGCTAAAATTTACAACTTTTCGTGGAAGTGCTTATATCTTTTCTGAAAAGTTACTCATTTTGTGAAATAATTTTGAAATTATTGTAAGTTCAAAAGGCGTAAGTATTATGTGTAAGTTATCAAAAAATTCACAAGGCGTAAGTATTATGTGTCGTGTAACTTTCAGAAAAGTTATAACTTGTTTTACAAAAGATATAAATATTATGTGTAAGTTGTCATTCACGTATGGTGTACCTTTCAGAAAAATATAACTTGTTTTACAAAAGATATAAGTATTATGTGTAAGTGACAAAATTTTATGAAATAAAAATTTTCACATATGGTGTAACTTTCAGTAAAGGTATAACTTGTTTTACAAAAGATATCAGTATCATGTGTAAGTTGTCATTTACCTATGGTGTAACTTCCAGAAAAGGTATAACTTATTTTACAAAAGATGTAAATTTTTTTTCAACTTACTCATAATACTTACGCCTTTTGAACCTACAATAATTTCAAAATCATTTCACAAAATGAGTAACTTTTCAGAAAAGATATAAGCACTTCCATGAAAAGGTGTAACTTTTAGCAAAAGATATAAATTTTACGAATTTTTTTCTCAAAAAAGATGTAAGTTACTTCAGAAAAAGTTTAAAGTTTGGCTTTCTGAAAAGGTGTAAATTTCATAAAAGGTATAAATCTTATTACAAAAATTCTTTCACAAAAGGATAACTTTTCAGCAAGGGTGTAAGTTTTTTCACGAAAAACTGTAAGTGTAGGCAAAATGTGTAAATTTCATCAATTTTTTTTTTCCACAAAAGATACTTCTCATAGAAGGTTTAAGTATTTCAATGAAAATGTGTAAATTTTAAAAAATAAATTATTTCACAAATGTTTAACCTTCCACAAATAGTGTAAGTGTTTTCACGGGAGATGTAAGTAACTTCGCAAAACCTGTAAGTTCCTAAACCCAATCAAACTATATTTGTCTTCTTCAAATAATGGCAATGTCCGAGAGAAGGGCGTTTCGGAGGGCTTGGTCTTTCTCTCAGTAGAAGTCCGTTTCAGAGAAGACGAGTTTGGGAGGGCTTGGAATAGCGACTCCAAGTCCAAATCCAACGAAGAATGTCAATGTAAAAGAGAACCGTTTTAAATATAGAGCAACGGACAGACAGAGAGAGATAAACTGAGATCAACAGACAGAGACCTAGATGGACAGTGATCGACAGAGACAGCCAGACCAAGATCGACAGAGAGGGACCGAATCGACAGAGACAGCTAGACCGAGATCGACAAAGAGGGACCGAATCGACAGAGATCAACAGAGAGGAGACCATATGGACATAGACAAACCAAGATCCCTGGAGACAGACCGAGAGAGACCGACATCGACGGTCGACATCGACAGAGAGAGACCAAGACCGATAGCCAGAGAGAAAAAAACCTTTGATTTGCGGCGGCGGTGGTCGTGGCCGTGGCCATGGAGGCGGCAGTGGCCATCGAGGTGGCGACGATAGTGAGCACCGGGTGCCACCGACGCTCGGGTCGTCAGCGGGCGTCACGAACCCTTTGATTTGTTCAGTGGTTGTCCCAATTTGTTTATGAACACTTTGAAGTGTTACTCCTTTTGTGGTTATGAACACTTTGAAATGTTACTCCTTTTGTTTATGAACACTTTGAAATGTTACTCTTTTTATGAAACTACTTTTTCCATAAAATTTATACTTTTTATTTAAATTTACACCTTTTGTGAAAGCCCAACTTAAACATTTTTCTGAAGTCACTTATATATTTTGTGAAAAAAAAAATTCATCAAATTTACACATTTTGCTAAAACTTACACATTTTTGTGAAAACACTTACACCGCTGTGGCAAAGTTACTCCTTTTGTGAAAGAATTTTTGTTATAAGATTTATACATTTTCTTGAAACTTACACTTTTTCTGAAAGCCAAACTTAATCATTTTTCTGAAGTCATTTATATATTTTGTGGAAAAAAAAAATCATCAAATTTATACATTTTGCTAAAACTTACACATTTTTGTGAAAACACTTACACAGCTGCGGTAAAGTTACTCCTTTTGTGAAAGAATTTTTGTCATAAGATTTATACATTTTCTTGAAACATACACCTTTTGTGAAAGCCCAACTTAAACCTTTTTCTGAAGTCACTTATATCTTTTGTGAAAAAAAAAATTCATAAAATTTATACCTTTTGCTAAAATGTGTAACTTTCAAAAAAAGGTATAACTTGTTTTACAAAAGATATAAGTATTATGTGTAAGGGGTCATTCACATATGGTGTAACTTTCAGAAAAGGCATAACTTGTTTTAAAAAAGATGTAAGTATTATGTGTAAGTTGTCATTCACGTTTGGTGTAAATTTTAGAAAAGTATAACTTGTTTTACAAAAGCGGTAAGTATTATGTGTAAGTTGTCAAAATTTTTTGAAATAAAATTTTTCACATATGGTGTAACTTTCAGAAAAGGTATAACTTTTTTGTACAAAAGATATAAGTGTTATGTGTAAGTTGCCATTCACATATGGTGTAACTTTGACAAAAGATATAACTTGTTTTACAAAAGATGTAAGTATTATGTGTAAGTTGTCAAAAGTTACGCCTTTGGTGATAAATTTTACAAAAGTTATAAGTTGTCAGAAAAGTGTAAGAACTTTCACAAAGAAATGTAAGTTCTCACAAAATGTGTAAGTTTTCACAAAAGCAGTAAGTTTTCAGAAACGGTGTAAACTTTAAAAAATCTCTTATGCCTTTTTCTGAAATTACTTACGCCTTTTGTTAAAATTTACGGCTTCTGTGAAAATTTACACATTTGTGAAATTATTTACATATTTTCTAACAAATTTACACTTTTAGTCATATAATATATTCTTTTATTCATTTACCTGTTGGTGACCTGCTTTAGCAGGTCACCAATGTATTAGTTTTCAAATATTTGGGTATAACTCAATACCCAAAAAGGTGTAAAGGTAACATAGAAGGGTGTAAGTGCCTTGTATACCATATGCAAGGCACACTTAAGAAAAGTCCATTTATTTATTGTGTTTGTGAAAATGTGAATGTGTGTTTGTGAAAATGTGAATGTTAGGGTTCTAAATGTTAATTATTAAATGTGTTAGGGTTATAATGTGTTAGGGTTTTATTAGTGTGGTTATGAAATTGTAAAATCATAAAATGTTAGGGTTTTGAATTGTGAAATCAGAAATTATGCTTGTGGTTTCAGAAATTAGGTTTGGAATTTTTTGAAATCAGAAATTAGGGTTTGGAATTTTTTTTTAAAACTCTTTATAAAGATCAAATCATGATTTTTTTTTTCTTTTGTAATCCCTCTTGGTTTTTTTTTGGTTGAGAAGTTTTAAGAAATTTGATAATATAATAATAATTGGCTATATTTTACGTGAAATAATTTTTATCTTTTTTGCATATGAAAATGAAAGTCAAGTAGCTATGCCAATAATGATTGTGTAACAAAATTTTTACTTTTTTTTTTATACTTTTCACTAAATTATTTATTTATTTATTTTAACACTTTTTATCTCTTTCATCCTAATCAAATTGCCGTTATTGACATTGCAACTGGCTTCTTGTTCTAGAGTAACATCAATATGAATCCAACACCTTTTTTAAGTTATTTTTATTTTTGCGATGGGATTTGCTCCAGTACTAATCTAGATTGGACAAGTGTCGTTTGAGCCCATAGGCTCATTACTTGTTCATTTTAATGATCGAAATTGTTTATTTTTAAGATTCTTTAGATATATCAGTACACACAAAAATTAGATAGATTCGATAATTGTAACATATTGATTTTATTGCGTTTGTCTTAAAAAAAATACTAAATGATTTATTTTCAAAAACACACTCATTGATCATTTTTTTAGAAAGAAACATAATAAAATGAAAATTTCATAATTATCAAACCAATCTATTTTTTTAAATATAAATAACACACATGAAGAGTTCTAAAAATCAACTGTTTAGATAATTAAAATAGATCCCTAATGGATCCATAATTCCAAACAATGCCTATTCAATTCATATATGGACCGGAAAGAGTCTCATTCCTTATTTTAACACATTTTATCTATTTCATCCTAATCAACTTACAGTTATGTAATTTTTTAATTTTGGATTATTAGGGAAACCGCAGAGAAATTGGTTGAGATCCCTATTCACTTTCATTCATCAAAATTAGTTGACTTTGATTGGATTGATTAGCATTTAACAGTTAATAATAAGATAGGTTCATGAAATATTAGGTCTGGAGAAGTCCAATTGCTATAGATTAGCTGGTGTGCTGGTAGTTTTCATTGTTTTTTTTTTTTTTAGGTCGTGACTTGTAGTTTTGATTGTGTGTCGTGTTTTATTTGACATTGAATAGGATTGAAAAATAAAAAATAAAAATAGAAGTTAGCTCAATTGATTAATAGTTAATTGAATAGGTTCTTGAAATATTACGTCTTGTGGTCCCTACTTTCTATTAAGCCTGATTTTACTTCTTCAAAATTAGCTGTTATTTGCCCGTGACTTTGATTGCGATTGAACAACTAATGTTTTGAGCCCATGTTGGGCTCAGTTTGTCTCCACTTAATCGCATTGTTTGGTCATAAGGTTATTATTGATCTTTTTTTCAATAATTTCAAACGTTTATTTTTCACATTACAATGCGTAAATTATTCATAAAAAATTAAAACGATCTAATAATATAACTATGTTTATTACTTTTGTTTTTTTTTTAAAATTTAATGATTTAGTTTTTAAATAATACTTGTCATTTATTTTTTTTATAAATAAATGTCATAAACTAACGTGATTACGCTTATTTAGTTTATTTTTTTTACAAATAAATGTCATGAACTAATGTGATTACAATTATCCAATCGACCTGATATATTTTATGAATGATCTATACGTTGTGGTTTAAAAAATAAATGATTTGAATCATCAATACGAAATCTATGGGTGGATCACACAGGTCCAAATAATATGGTGGAGACAAGCTGATAAAGGTTATTGGATAAGATTTAAAAAATTAAAAATTAACAATAATACTAATAAAATATAAAATAAAAAAAGAGTTTTGGGTTTGGAATTTTTTGAAATCAGAAATTAGGGTTTGGAATTTTTTAAAATCAGAAATCAGGGTTTGGAATTAGGGTTTGGAATTTTGCTTCTGAATCAGAAATCATAAATTATGCTTGTGAATAAACTAACCTATATTTGTTGAATTAGAATTATGAAATGTCTATATTTTGAAATTTGAAATCAGAAATTAGAATTTTGAAATTATGCTTGTGAATCAAAATGTCTATATTTTTTGAAATTAGGATTTGGAATTTTGGATTGTGAATAAATCAACCTATATTTGTTGAATTGGAAATTTTATTTTTTGCTTGTTAAGAGGAATTAAAAGGAAATTAGGGTTTGAAATTAGGGTTTTAAAAGTAATTTTTTTTAATTAAGAATAAAATTAAAAAAATTGAAATTCATATAATTGATAATTGTTAATGTCATATTATGAAATTCATATAATTAAGAATTGAGAATTGAAATTCATGAATTGAGATATTTATGAGTAACATATCTAAGAGTTTGTTTGAATTGGAATTTGGAATTTTTCATGAACCAAGTAACATATGGCCCCATGAGTATGGACTTTTCACCAATTATCCCTATTTTAAATTGATAATATTATATATATTAATAAATTTTTATTATAATGTTGAATTAACTACTAGTATAACACCTATTACATCATTAAAATAATTCATGCTTTAATTTTAAAAATTTTATTTGTACATGATATATCAATTATTAAGAATAATTTATAAAATTTATTAATTTGTATAATGTTTTTCATTTTGTATATGTTATATATGAAGTTGATGTGTTAAAGTAAATTTGCTTTAATCATATATACAATTAGAGTATTCTTTATTTGTTACACATAATTACCAATATACATAGCATGAATTGTTGACTTTATGGTTGTATATTCAATTTTTTATTCAGTTTCTACATCAATTGGCATAATCTAGAACTAAGTAGGTAAATTTCATTTTCGATTTGCCACTCACCCAAATAATACTGACCTACGAAAATCTGTAAGTCCAATCACTTGTATAGATATTATGGTACACTATAAGGAATATTACCTTATTTTATAGTCATCCAAAAAAACATTACCTTATTTTGTGAAAATAGCTTTTTAAAAAATAAAAATTGATAAAAAAATTATGTTTATCACCCGTTAAAAAAAAAATTAAAAAATAACCCAATTTCATATTAACTTTTTTAACTTATAAAAAAGTCAAAAAAAGCATTAAAAAGATAATATCAAACAAGTTTTTAGTCATATTATTTATAAATTAAGAGATCAATAAATCAATTTTTACTTAAAAGCAATGGATGATTAGTGAAAAACATAAACGCATGACTTTCCAAGAGTACCTAATAATTTTTCCTCATTAAAAAAATATCAAACAAACTCTTAGTTATGTTACTCATAAACCGATAATTCATATTATGTTACTCATGAATTAGAATTTTTTCTCATTGAAATTCATATTATGTTCTCTCAAATATTTAATTTTGACTATATTTTATTCAAAAAAAAATATTTTTATTGAGTTCAAAATAATAAATAAAAAGATCATGTTCTCTCAAAATATTTAATTTTGACTCTATTTTATTCAAATAAAAATATTTTGGTTTAGTTTCGTTTGGTTTATTTCACTGTATTTGGGGTCAGGCACCCAGAATATGATTAAAAATTCTTAGAACTTATTTTCATTTGGGTTTAGCTAAAGGTTTCTACTTAGTTGTTAACTATCTAAATCCATACTTTAAGACATAGCTTATTGCAGGTGTCTGCATATAAGCACGCAATCACTTGTAAATTGTATGTAAGATCGGATTGCACTCTGCCCCGCCAAGCTAACTATCCAAAATAATTTAATTTTGGGAGGTGCCACATTCTTCCACAACCATTTGGAAAATCAAACCAAACAATTTATTTTTGTCAAATTTATTTATATTTTTTCAAAAAAAATCAAAAAATAATTTAAAAAATCAAACCAAACCGCTATATCATGTATTATTTTTAATATAAATTCAATAAAATTAATAATTTTTATAAAAAATATTAACTTTGATATTAGAATAATTTGAAGACATTCATCATAAAATACTAACATTTAATTTTATAATCTTCTCATAGAAATTTTAAAAAATTTAATGAGCTGAATTTGTAATACATATAATTGCATTATAGTAGAAATTAAAATTTCCTAACAAAACTTAAGAAAATTTTAAAAAAAAATTTGAAATGGATATTGAACGAAGGGACTTATCGCCACTTTCGCTTTATGACTGTCCACCACTATTGAAAAAGAAAATCTTATCGTTATGTTTTAATAATTTTTAGTTTGATTTATATAATTAGAAGTCATTATTAATTGCACCGTCCCTTCAGGCACGGGCATACACTAGTTATAATATATGTATGAAAAGAGTCTTAAAACATACACTATGAATGGAAGAAATACTTGATAGAATCGAGTTCTTTCAACTCACACCATACCGTGCATACACTAGTGATTAATTTGATGAAAAGAGTCTTAAAACATACACTATGCCATCAATCAAGTTCTTTCAACTCAATGGAATAAATATTTAATTATCTACAAAACTTACACTGTGATTTAAGATGTTTGTATGACTTGTCCAATTTTGTCCAGTCTCACTGAATAAGAAAAATACTTGATAGAATGAAGTGTATTTTAAATGTGTGATATATCTGTCTACTTTATCAAAATACTAAAAAATAGATCAAGATTTATGAAAAGAAAACAAAATATGTGTTTTTAAAATTGGTCCCGCTTACATGCGTACGATTAAATCATTTCCTAAATTAACGGTTGTGTAGAGTCATTATTATTTATTTATTAACTTTGATATTAGAATAATTTGAAGACATTTCATCATAAAATACTAACATTTAATTTTATAATCTTGTCATAGAAATTTTAAAAAATTTAATGAGCTGAATTTGTAATACATATAATAGCATTATGGTAGAAATTAAAATTTCCTCACAAAACTTAAGAAAATTTGAAAAAGTTTTTGAAATGGGTATTGAACGAAGTGTCTTATCGCCACTTCCGCTTTGTGACTGTCCACCATCATTGAAAAGGAAAATCTGAAAATTATGTTTTAATAATTTTTATTTTGATTTATATAATTAGAAGTCATTATTACACTAGTTATAATATATGCATGAAAAAAGTCTTAAAATATTCTAATTAATAGTCCATAGCAATTTCGTAGGTAAGAAGGGCCAAAAAAAAAAAAATTGATACTTTGATGGGTAAGCCTGTGTTTCATAATACCAAATAATTGGTACGGATGCCCCGATAGATTCACATGAATAACTATTCAAAATTTACTACATAGATTTAACCACCAACTTAAATTTTCTCTCTAATTTTTGGCTATTATAAATTATCTCTATAATTATTATTTTGTTTTTTGTATGTTTAAGAAAAAAAAAAGAGTAAATAAATTAAATTTTTTTCTTACTTTTCAAAACGAGCCAAAATGAGTTTTTTGTTTTAATTTCATAACAAAGCCTCTATGACCTCTAAAAAGTGGACGAGGGTTACTAGTTCACATAGGAAATAACTTTGTCATTAAAGTCCCTAATGGCACAAGTTTGAGCAAATCAAATTAACTTATCTGTAATTGTCCATAAATCTGAAGAATTGGATCACCAGTTTTAAAAAATTAATAACAATGTTTGAAACCTCTATTTTATATTGTCCAAATCAATCGAGTTCTTTCAACTCAATGGAACAAATATTTAATTATCTACAAAACTTACACTATGATTTAAGATGTTTGTATGATTTGTGCAATTTTGTCCAGTCTCACTGAATAAGAAAAATACTTGATATAATGAAGTGTTTTTTAAATGTGTGATATATCTGTCTACCTTATCAAAATAATAAAAAATAGATCAAAATTTATGAAAATAAAACAAAATAAGTGTTTTTAAAATTGGTCCCACTTACATGCGTACAATTAAATCGTTGCCTAAATTAACGGTTGTGTAGAGTCATTATTATTATTTATTTATTTTCAGTGAATGCCTTTTAAAAATTGATCATATTGAGGGAGGAAGGCCCTTGCCGCAATGGTAAGGTTGTTTTATTATGCTGATAATAATGCTTGTGGTTATATGTATATTGTTTCGATATATGTATATTATTGATATTTTAATGTTTATTGTTTCATTGAAGCAAGTATATGGCAACTGTTCCAATTATCTTCTACTAGGGGGGAAACATAATTCGGGATCCCGATGAAGGTGCATCATATGATGCTGAGCCGAAAGGGATATATGGGGTGCAACTTGGCACCACACTTAGCAATTTGGAGGAGATGTTTATGTCCAATGTGGCAAGTTACGGGGAAACAGTCCGATTGATCTTCAAATGTAGATATTCTTATCGCCAGTGGCAAGCAACCAGCAAATACAAAATATTACCGATCAATGACGATGAGGCGTTGAACACCGTATTAAGTATCTGTGGAAGTTTCCAACCACCAAATTGTTTGGAAGTGTATATTGAGAAAGAGGTTGTACACAATCTTCCGAATATGACACAGATGGATTCTCATCCGTTCACTACATTGTTGACACATGGGATTGACACAACAGCGTTTCAGTCTCATATATATGAATCAAATGAATGTTATGCAGCTGGCTACACACAATAGACATTTCATGGCCATGGTGGAGAATCAAGTTCACGTGGTGGATATGAGACTGAATTTCACAATAACACCGAAGATGTGCCCACCTACAGTCATCATATCACTCCAGTTAAAGTTGCTGGTAATATGGCTGAAACGGTTAATTCTGTGCAATTTGCTGACAGTGACATGTACGGTCCTGATGTCGCCCTAGACAATGATGAGAATGAAATGTGTGATGAAGAAAATTTATTGGGCGGATCAGATGATGATGATGATGAAGAAGATGATTATGCCGACGCTCTCGTTGATATTCAAAATGCCCCCATTCCACCTAGACCTGAAATCCCTTTCTATGAAAACATTCACATGGGTGGTGATTTTGACATTAGTAACCGCAATGTCATTCCCTGTAACCGAATCTGGAATGCTGAAAATCTAGAGTTGGACAAAGGGATGGTTTTCGTTGATAAGAAGCAACTCGTACATGCTGTGAAATTGTGCCATGCAACAAATAATCGAGATATAAAGTCGTAACCTCCAAGCGAGACGTTTGGGTGTGTGCTTGCAAGCACGATTATAGATGGTGGTTGCGTGCATCTCTTAGTAGGATACATGATCTTTTTGAAATAAAGCAGTATAGGGGTCCTCACCATTGTTTATACCCACGAATGAATAGGGACCACACTAATATTAGCACCAATTACACTACTTCTCATGGTATTCGGGGATTGGGATGAATCATATAGGATGTTGCCTAAATTCATGCATGCATTACAAACATCTAATCCTGGCACCATCATGCAATGGAAGCATAGATATACCGGAAGTACAACCATTATGCCCGTCTTCCACTTTGTTTTCTGGTCTTTCAAACCCGTCATCGATGGATTCAGACATTGTAGGCTTGTTATAACCATAGATGGTACATTCTTATATGCGAAATACACTGGTGTGTTGCTTGTAGCAACAATTGTCACTGCCAATGGCAAAGTATTACCGCTTGCATTCACTGTTGTCGACAGGGAGAGTTTGGAGTCTTGGTCGTTCTTCATTTCAAATATCAAGGAATATATTGTCATGGACCGACAAGGAGTGACTTTGATATCTGATCGAGCTGAGAGTATTTTAGTTGCTGTGAGGCGGCATTGGCTGAATCCCTTGCTCCAAGTTGTTGGATATCATCGGTACTGCCTTCGACATGTTTGTAGTAACTTTAACACTAAGTTAAAAAATAAGGAGCTGAAAAAACTTCTATGGAAAGCAGGCAGTGCTCATCAACAACGAAAGTGTAATGGTTACTTATAACAAATACAAGCTATTGACCAAGAAGCTATCAATTGGGTTTACAAGATGAATCCTGTAGAATGGGCCCTTTCGTATGATGGTGGATATCGGTGGGAGGTATTGACCAGCAATGATGCAGAGTGCTTCAATAGCGTCTTGAAAGGTGCAAGGAACTTACCTATCTCAGCTATGTTGAATTTATATTTCGGCGGCTCATAAAATATTTTGATGAGATGGGAGCCCAAGCTGAAATAGATGTACGAAATGAGTTCCAATACCCTAGAGAAATGCAAAAAACTATTGAGGATGGCATCGCAAGGGCAAATACTTTCAAGTTGATATCGTATGACAGGTTAATTTGTAATATAAACTAAATTGTTGTTATTATGTTGTCAAGTTAAGTACACCTAAAAACATGAACTTGATTAGTTTCTATTACAATTTTCTGATAGGCCACGCCGCGTATTTGAGGTGCAAACATCTTTTCGCCATGGACGAGGTCGCAATACACAAATTGTGCGGATGAATCAACCCACGTGCAGTTGTGGGAAATATGAGATATGACACTATCCATGTTCCCATATGCTCGTTGTAATGTCTAAATGCGGTGACAATCCATTCGAGTACGTTAATCTAGTATATAGGCTTCCTGTATACATGAGGGTTTGAGAAACTAAATTCAATCCAATACCACATCAAGATTATTGGGATGATCTGTAGTGGACCTTAATGCCTAATGTACTTCATCTGCGAGAAGTAAAACGGGGTTGTGCATCTATGTCTCGTATTCCGAATGAGATGGATATATCAGATATACGTTTGACTGCTCGTTGCAGTGAGTGCTAGCAGACAGGTCATGACAGGCGAACATGTCCGGCACGACTTGGTCGATGAAGACTATGTAATACTTACATATTATAATAGATCATTTTTTAATTCTTTATTTGTAATAGATCATTTTATTCTTTATTTTGTAATTCATTATTTGTAAACGGGGTCATACATTTAAATAGATCATTTTTATTTATAATAGATCATTTTTATTTATAATAGATCATTTCTATTTTTTCATTCTTTATATATTGTAATTGTTTGATTTCCTTAACAAAATTTACAACTAACATACTAAACAAATAAATTAAACTAAATGACAATGCAAAAATATTTAACTATACCACATAGGCCTATGTTTTTTATTCTCTACTTGATTGAAAATGTCTATTACAAAATTTTAGTAAAAATCACATAGTTCTTCTACCATTTTAAGAGTTTAATATTTCGACTACTGCAAGCATTTTTTACATTTACAATTTATGAATAAGATCTACGTATTTTACAAATTTTATACTTTATTGGAACTTTTACCATTACAAAATCAATAATGAAGTTTTGACAAATATGCCATAAATGTAATTAGCAACCTCTTATTGGGAAAAAAATTCTCATTCCATTTTTTCGCAACTATTTATGTACGAAAACTATCCACATGTTACTGGTCATTATTAAGCTTATGTAACTAAGACCCTAAAATGATTTTGTAAAAGATTTCTATATTAGTTATAGCATAGATAACGATAGGTTCTGTTGAATTGCTTATCATATTTAATGGCACATAAATTGATAAATTTAGATTTTAGTTAATTGCTTCCATGTTAATGGCACACAAATTGATACTTTTAAAATAATCGACCACATTTGTTTTTCAAGTCGTCATGTACGGAATAATTTGAGTTTAATTGTTATCGTTAAATTACATGCTCACCAATAAAGTTTTTTAAAATGTATTTGTTTTTCAACTGTACAGGCTTCATGGCATATCTACCTGATGAGGTCCCACTTTTGAGTCTTCCACATCGGGCTGACAGTATATGGGAGGACCGGTATGCAATAACGTTTGTTGGACTTTACGCTTACTGTCACACCCCGAATTTTAATTACACGAAAACATTACCAAAGCCTGTAAATTTAGGTCCATATTTTTTTTTCTACATATACGAATATCTATTACACTTGAGTAACAGAAACACGATAATGCATGTTCTCTCTCTCAATGAATACAACAACAATAATACATGCCAATGCTTCTGCCGCGAAGCTACAAATAAATGAATACAATACAAATCCACTTCTTTTACAACTACCATGAAGTTATACAAATGACTCAAGAACTCCGTACATCTTTAATCAAATAATCCAAACATTCTTCCTGTAAAAAGATACAACAACAACGGGGTGAGCACTAATGCCCAGTAGGAATCTCACAGTTCTAAATCAATAAGTAACACACAGATAAAAATGATCATGCATGTTGGGTGATACCATATAGTAGGGTGACATTTCATAATCTCAAAATATCATAAGTAAGGTATCTTTTTCTCAAAAACAATTTAAATACCTGTAAGAAAAACCTTCAGCCATTAAAATCATCCCTTAACTTTTAGAAAGACATAGCTCCTTATGAAACAACTGTATTTAAGAAACAACATCATTTAAAGGTTAATAACCCATTTCCCAAAATATTTCTCATTTAACTTCCATTTTTAATGTTCCTCTTTTCTTTCATTCTACTCTTTTACTCTTCATTTTTAACTTAAAACCCCATAACTTCAAGTTCAAGTTCCTTTTTGATTTGCCAACAATTCTCCTATACTCAATTCACCCCGTTAATTACACCCGCAAAGTTTCATTTCAAGATAACACAATGTTAATAAACCCTTCCAAGCCAATCCTTTATTTAATTAAGGAACAACTCTCACAATTTACTTTTATTAACACAACTACTTTGTTAAGTTTATCATCATAATCTATAATCCTCATATCTATTTTTTTTTTGTTTCCCATTATTTACAAATAATGCTCATGCACATTTCCTCTTTAAACCAAATTATACATCAATATGAAATTCCACAAATTCATCACAAGCAACAAAAAAAATCGTCAACTCAGCTTACCTCTCAACATATAGCTCAACACAATCCACCTTTTGCCGGCTTACTACGGCGGGATGTGAACTCCCAAAAACCATTTTTGAAAATCAACCATTCTTTTAAAATAAATTCCCAAGTTCTGTAGAGTATTCTCACAAAGTATGTACATAGTTATGCTTTTTCCTCAACACAAAAGTAAATGTAAATGCAATGCTATGCCAAGATAAATCAACGAGGAAAAACATCCGTTCCAATGCATTGTTTCAAAATCACCATGTTCTCAATGTCATCATATGATCTCATCAATTTCAAACTTCCATCATTACTTTAAAAGGGGCGGTAAATACGACATTGGTAATCCCTAGGCTGGTGTCTGCAAGTAGGCTCAGCAAGCACTACCAAACTGTCATTTTTACCGGTGCTAACCGGAAGGCTCGACACCTATCGGCGCGGCTTTCGGGTCTTTCACCCTGGACACTCAAGGCCAACTTAACAAAATCAACTACACCCCCTATCCGAACTTACCACGTATTTACCCCATTCACATTCCCATATTTCTCATCCAAATCATTTTCTGTCATGAATGCAAATCTCTTGGATTTAAAACCACAATGCACAATGATAAATGATATGATATGCAAATGCAAAAATCTCCATGATTCATAACATTCCTTCTCAAGTCAACCGTATACCATCAACTTCCTCATTTCACAAGTCAAAGCAATATGGTCCCACCAAGGACTACACATGAAGTTTTCAAAACCATTTCTCCAACTCAATAGAATTAAAAGATTACCAATCTTGCAAAACACATTATGGAATTTACACATATTCACCTTCTATTCAAAGAAAGAAAGGAGTTTTATGAACATTTCCATGTTCCTCAAAAATCTCTAAAGTTCTAGTGTTTTCACCAAAAACCAAGCATTTCCATCCCCATAAAGAACCCATTAAATCATCCTCTTGATTTTCAAAATAACTAAGCAAGCCCACTAGGAATTTAATAAAATAATTTGAGATTAAGCCCATTTTGGAAACTCTACATTTTATATCACAAAAACCAAAATCAACATAGTCAATACAATTCTACATAATCACCACAATTCAACATATCTTAACTCAACACCACTATTTATAATTCAAAGTGTACTCCTAAATTTTCATTTCATCATTTCATTCCAAGGCTCATGTTATCCCTATCATTAACTGATCCTTTTTCCCAAGTTTCATTTCATATCATAGCATAATTTACAATATCCATAAATAAGGTTCAATCGCTAATTTTTAACATGATTTTCAAACACTTCAAAAATTCAATTAAACTTGTAAATATACAATTCCATACCTCAATTTCATGATTCTACTTTCAATTTGGGCAAACTCATTGTTTATCATCATAAATCAACCTAGGGTTTCAAGAAAAATCTAGAAATTTCAAGAAAAATCCAAATTTCTTAACCCATTACTTTTTTGTTCCAGTCTTTCTATTTATTATACACCCTAGGTCCATAATCCATAAACCATAATCTAAACCCCATAATAGAACCCCAACATTTCAAACCCTAACCCCAAAATTTCATGATTTACACTATATGCCCAAAATATAGATTTTGCATTTATATATTCCAAAATACCACAAATCTATCTATCAATGTAAGCATTGAAGGAGAACTAGGACCCCTACCTCTTGAAGCCAAAGATGATGACCCAAACATCAATGGCGACGAAGCCACGAACCAATCGGACCAAGAGGAAGCTTATGATAAGATCTACACTTTTTCTCAAAGGACCATGGTGGAACAATCACTCTAGGTGAGTAGATCTAGAAATCTTAGTGCCAAAAGCTTGAGTTTAGAGAGAGAGAGAGAGAGGAGAGCTCACGGTTTGAGAGAGAAAAAAGAAGAGAAAAGTGAAATCAAACATGTTTTGGAGCCTATTTATAGTGGTAGAAAAGTGACCCTAAAGTCAATAAAATAATGGGCCCAAAACCCCTCAAAAGTAGGGCCCAAACCAGCCCAAAAATCTGAAAAAAAACATGCAGGTGTCGACCCCTGCAATAGTGGTGTCAACACCAGAGAGTTAAAAAAAAAATCTGGGAAAGCTTGACTGCACTGCTGGTGTCGACACCACCCCAGACTGGTGTCTACCCTATCTCCCAACAACCAACACACAGACGGCAAAGGGTCGACACCACCCCAGACTGGTGTCTACCCTAGTGGACAGCAACAAGAGGCAGGTGTCGACACCACCAAGGCTAGTGTCGACCCTATATTCCAGCGACACTCCCAGAAACATTACAACATGCAAGGGTCGACCCTTAGGAAGGATAGTGTCGACCCCAAGGCAAAATTTCTAAGTTTCCAAGGAACTTTTTGACAAAAATAAGTGCAAACAACCAAACCCAACAAGTTTAAATCAATTCTCACTCATCCAAAACCAAGGTACAACAACATCGAAGATTCCCAAAACATAATACATGGTTCAAATACACTTTCCAAAAGTTTTAAAAGGGCCCAAGTGCTACACTTACAATAAAAATACCCTGCATTTTGTTTTATATTACATGATAATGTTATAATTTAAACTACTCATTCTGTTATGTAGGACCAGGCACGCACCGTGGTGACATGCCGGCGAGGAGATTCCGGCCTATGGGAGCGTTCATTGGACCATAGAGTCTTGCAATGTCTACTACGCGTGAGATTCTATGGTGCCTATCGTATAGGCCATATCAGACTGTACCACCCACTCATTACTGCTCTCGTCGAGAGGTGGCGCACAGAGACTCATACATTTCATTTCCCGACTGGTGAGGCCACCGTCACATTGCAGGACGTACCTGTCCTATACGGTCTACGGATTGATGGGTGAGCAGTTACTGGACCTGACCCACCATTGACGAGAGACTAGTGGATAGCCCTATGTGTTGAGCTATTGGGAGTAGCACCTACACCTGCAGACTTACAGGCAGGTAGAGTGAGGGTGAGGTAGCTGTCTGAGCAGTTTCAAGGCCATCTTTCAGATCATGCTCCAGATGAGTTAATACAACAGCATGCCCAAGCATATATTCTGTGGCTTATCGGGGGGGTACTTCTCCCTGATAAGTCACAGAACCTACTCAAGCAGATGTACTTGCCACTGTTGAGAGACATTGATGTGATCGGCCAGTACAGTTGGGGCGCCGCGGCTTTGGCATGCTTGTATAGGATACTATGTCGAGCAGCTCAGGTGGGTGTGAATCAAATCGAAGGACCCCTTGTCTTGCTACAGGTTAGTAAGAATTTTATTACATATCAATTCATATTGTATGGCATATATCAGTATTGTAATTGCATTCAAACTATTGCAAATTTGGGCGTGGGAGAGATTGATTCGCATTGCCCCGTCTAGGCGGCAACTAGTTGCTCCTAGTGAGGTTCCCATCAGCTAGGGAAACATGCAATTGCCGGCTGGACCTCGAGGTAGCCGGTGGAGGGTTGACATGGGCCACGAGGTCATATCGACCCACGTAGTTGTCGTGTATAGAGACCAGCTTGACCGGATGATAGAGGGCGAGGTATGAAATTTAAATACCTAAATTTTAATTGTCATAATGGAGTGTATATGTTCATGAGCGATTTTTAATAGACTTGTCGTTATTGTAGTTTATCTGGCAGCCTTATGCTGGGGTCCTCGGTACGCTCCCAAACTATTGCCGACTAGGTGAGGAGATATGGATGGCGAGAGTGTCACTCATTTGTTTTGACGTGGTTGAGTGGCATCTCCCTGATCGTGTCCTCCGATAGTTTGGTCGGGTCTAGTTCGTGCCGGATCGGTGTAACATCGAATGGCGGTTACATACGACTGATAGACGTAGCCGAGCCGACATTGATTGAAGTGTACATCATATGCAATACATACAGATGTGGGATGCCCGTCGCGACAGTATTGTACAGGCTGACTAGAGCGATGGGGTCCTCCCCTCTCCTGACCCTTACATGTTGTGGTATCAGCGACATACACACCTACTTGTCGGTAATCCGAGCCACCTGTCTGAGGCCAAGTATTAGGGAGTTGGGCCTTCTCTCAAGGCATTGGTGAGTATCATAGTATGTGTCAGATAATTGTTAATATCATAATTGATTTACTTTCAGTCAACTATAGCCTAATATATCTGATTTTTTGTTCAGGTGGTTCGAGTTGGGAGGTCATGTCACTTGGCTAAGGACGCCCTTTTTAGACGTGATGGACAGCTTGGTCTGCAGGCCCTTGCAGAGATCCGAGAGTTATTGTACAAGGGGATCCAGCATGCCCATCGGGTAGATTGTCTGCATTTTGGGGACTACGGTGTACATAGTGTAGCAGCTGCTCCAGACACATCAGTCCCGTCCACGTCAGGGCCTTTTACTTCAGCGCCAGCCACAGTAGATCCTTGGACTTCAGTCACCCCACCCTATGATACCCCATACATTTCTCCAGATTCCCCACACGTACATCCTACCCAGCATGCTGACCCTGATTGGACACCGCCCCGGTTCATGCATGATGTTGTTACCCTACCCACCCAGTTACCACCTGCTTTTCTGGGGACAACTTCGACCGCGCCCATGAGTACACATGATGCAGTTCTCACTGACATCTCCCACGTTGACGATGAGGCCTATATTGAGCCCCCCCAGAGTGCGAGGGAGAGGCCGAGGTTATGGTCGTAGGGGACGTCGCGACCGAGGTCGGGGTGCGGGCAGAGGCAGAGGTCGAGGTCCAGCTGTAGATCGTGATATAGTTGCACCAGATGAGGGAGTTTCACAGCTCACAGTAGTATCTGATCTTCAGGCAGAGACAAGATCAGGGGCAGCAGATGCAGGAGAGGGGAGGTCACACTCACAGGCTCCACAGGCAGTCAGTGGAGGGCCATATGCAGGGGAGGGAGTGCCAGATATTCAGAGAGTCTACCGTAGGAGACCGAGGAGGGAGGTCAACGATCGGGGTTGTGGGACTGGGGACAGGTTAGGGCATTAGGACTGTATAGTATTTTTTTTTTAGTAATTGTTATAGTTTTTGTAAATCAAACTTGTACAGCTGATGTAAATGTGTCATACTTATTTATTCGCAATTATAATTTTACAATTTTTTCTTCTTACTTATTTTGATGAATCACACAAATCTCTTTCACATCTTTACCTCTCTCTCATTCTTCGTAGTCTCTGCATTATTTATAGTAATTTACGTTTTTTCCTCAATTTTACAAATTGAGACAACCATTTATAAACCAAAAATATTATCGAACAAATTGAGACATCAATTTATAAAATTAAAGTTCAAATAAATTTTAAGAATTAAATTATAAATCCTAAACCCTAAAATCAAAATAAATAAGGTAGCGTTTGGAAACGTTTACGTTTTTTGGTTTATGTTTACAAAAAAATTAAAAACTAATTTTTGTTTATTTTTAGAAAAACATAAATTACAAACGCATTTGATTTGAACAAAATGTTTAAACAACCCATAAAAGCATAAAATAAAAAATATGTTTGTTCAGGCCTAAAAAATATGTTTGTTTAGGCCTAAAAACAATTGAAATATCTCCCTTCATTGATAAGTCGTGGATAAGCATTACAAATCCATTACAACATAAATGGTTTGGTCATTCATCCAAACAATTTTATTCAATATCATCATCATCTGACATCTCAATATCAGATTTATACATAACATCCATGCTCCAGGCGAAGTACTGGTGTGTATCATCCATTAACCCATCTTCGGCACGCTCATTTGCAGTCTTCATTAGTGAGGACCTTTGCAAACGTTGGGTCATACGATTAATTTCGTCGCGGATACGATGCAATGCCCTTTACAACAACTATGGAGTGTCAGTTGGCATACGCATGGCTAACCAGCGAGGAAATTTAATATTAACTTCACGACATAACTCAACGAGAACGTTTGCTCGAGTTATGCGAAATTCCCACTCAGCTCTCATGGTATTAACGGTGGCACGTGAGTAATGCAAATTTGGATTTAATGGGTATTGAAATTCATTTCCATCTGCAACCCAATAGCGACCCATTGTTGAATATAGATCAACCACCGTATATCTCATGATGATACTGCTCGAAATAGCTGTAAAACTTTTTGTTATGGTATGACGCGATATTTATACCATATAAACACATGGTAGCTGTATGTATGAAATTATTGTAAACAACTATGACAACTATGCATAAGAGTTGTCACGTCAACCTTGATGACCTGAACAACTATGCATCAACTTGATAGGAGTTGTCACTTCGACTTTTATGAATTGCATAATTTATTGTTATTTCAAAACAAAAAGTAAAAATTTGTGAAAAAATATTTCAAAAAATTAATAAATACATAAAAATACAAAAAATGTACTGAATACTTGTATTTTTTTTAAATATTTTTGGTATATAGGGATGGTTTTTAAAATATTTTGTTTACAATTTTTTTACTTTTTAAGTGTATTTATATTAGGAGTGTCTAAAAAGTAAAAAAATTGCTTAAAATATTTAAAAAATTCAGTAAAAACAATTAAAAAAAACACGAAAATTAAGAAAGTAAAATTTTTTGAAAAATCTTTTCTGAAAAATGAAAACAAGCAAGTTGATCAACCAACTAAACGTCTGAATTAGTCAAATTTCTCTGCCTGAATTTTTTTTTAAAAAATAAATGTAAAATTATAATTTAAAAATCCAAAACAAACACCATGCCCGTAAAATTGGGTAAAAATGTATTTGACAAATATAACTGAACACAGCCTCAATTTTGACTACAATATTGCATTGAAATATACTTACAATTTCAAGTACTAAAATATTTTAATTGATTATAATATTTTGTCTCAACCAATTTATGAGCATTTCCTGTTCGATCACATGCATGCCACTGACCTTATACAGTGCATTCGCCTGCTAGGACTCCACTTTTGTCAAGTCATGAACGAATCAAAGGCCTGTAGCATCGGCTGTTGTGCCGCAGATGGTGTCAGCCTGGCTACATTATTAAATGTAACTTTACCTTCTTTCAAAGGGAAGTTGAAAATTAAGAGGTTGTTTGGAATGATCTAAATAAGTGTATTTTTTGTCTTTTTACAATATTTTTGTATAATATATTTTTCTACCCATTGTTCAAACCACTTTTTCTACAATATTTTTTACTTTTATGTATTTATTAATTTGTTGATATATTTTTTCACAATTTTTTTTTTTTGCTTTTTAGGTGTATTGAAATATTTATTAATTTATTGTCAACTGGTTCTAACACCCCCTCAAAATTTGTATGAATTGCATAATTCACATGGGCACAGTAGGTAGGTATGTGACTTTGTGCAGCGATGCAGTGATGCATCTGACTTTGTCTTGATGATCTGATGATGCATGTGACTTTGTGCAGTGATGCAGTGATGCATGTCACTTTATGCAGTGATGCAGTAATGCATGTGACTTTCTGACTTTGCGATGCTTGCATACATTGTGACTTTTCTCCTCACATTACGTGATGCATGTGACTTTGTGCAACGCAACTTACATGCTTTGTTTTTTCCTCACATTTCAGAATTCATCTAAGTCACATTAATACAACTGTGAAAAGAAGCAGAAAATGCATAACAATGAAAATGGGATGACTGTGAAGTTCATTAACTGAAAATAAGATAAAATATAAGCTGCAAAGTTCCAATCGTGTTTACATATTAGGCGACCATTTTATTATTTTGGTGAAAAAAATAACGATAGTTTTGTAGGTCGAAGTGAGTTGGACGGTTGTGTATTTACTTGCTGTAGACACCCCATTTTTGACCGTCCTCAAGACTTAGACGTCACCGTTTGAACACTCGGTGATTAGAGGTCTGCATGTCGTGAGCCTGGAGAGTCCCCTGCAAAAGGCGCCAAAGCCGGCCTGGTCCACAATGCGGCGAACTGCGTTGGGAAGCTCGGTGTACCACTCGCGAGCGACGGTATTCCCATACCCGCGGGTGGTATGGGAGTCTCCCTGTTTTCAAACAAATAATTGCGAAGCAATATAAAATGTACAGTTTTTGAAGAAACAGTAAATCAGCGCAAATTTGGCATGCGTGCAAGTTTATCAGATTCAAACAGATATCGGGTGCCGGTATGTTTACAATGAACTACAACATGTGATGCATCAACATGTTTGAGTGGTTCAATACAAATTTGGCATGCGTGCAAGTTTATCAGATTCAAACAGATACCGGGTGCCGGTATGTTTACAGTGAACTACAACATGTGATGCGTCAACGTGTTTGAGTGGTTCAGTACAAATTTGGCATGCGTGCAAGTTTATCAGATTCAAACAGATACCGGGTGCCAGTATGTTTACAGTGAACTACAACATGTGATGCGTCAACGTGTTTGAGTGGTTCAGTACAAATTCGGCATGCGTGCAAGTTTATCAGATTCAAACAGATACCGGGTGCCGGTATGCTTTTAGTAAACTACAACATGTGATGCGTCAACGTGTTTGACTGGTTCAATACAAGTGTGGCATGCGTGCAAGTTTTTCAGATTCAAACAGGTACCGGGTGCCGGTATGTTTACAGTGAACTACAACATATGATGTGTCAGTGTGTTTGAGTGGCTCGGTGCAAATGTGGCATGCGTGCAAGTTTTTCAGATTCAAACAGATATCGGGTGTCAGTGTTTGCAGTGAAATACGGTGTGTGCCGTGGTTTGATTGGTTCAAGGCTAGTACAGTGTGTGCGCGTGTGAGTCTTAAACAGATAATCAATTGCAAACGCGTTTGTAATCAACTACAATGTACAGTATATCAGTGTATCGGAACTAAGCAATTAAAGAATGCAGCCAGTTATGATAATCGGCAGTTAAACATTCTACATCGCGGAGAGTAAAGCAGAGAAAGAAAGTTACCTCGAAAGCGCCAGAGGATAGGTGGGAGACAGGCTCACGTAGCAGTAGCTCAGGATCCAACACCATGTCAAAGCTCCTGAACTGGCGTAGTCCGTCGGGTGGTAGAACGTGAATCGCCGGTCGGTAGGTCGCCGGGTCGAAAGGGCGCTTGCTCAACGGGAGGAGCTCGACCTCGGGATCCATCTCGTGATTCGAGGGAGTCTCGCCGTGTGGAACGTCGTCGGCCATATCGAGAATGATGGGAAAATGGTCGATGAATGAAAATCGGGTCGGAATACGAAGAGTCAACTGAAAAGTCAACCCCCGGGAGGGTGGAAAATGACCGGAAAGGTCGGGATGGGAAAAGGGTATGGAAATGAAGAGGAAATCGAGGGGAACAAGTCCCAAAAAGGTGAAAATAGCAAAAGGAGTGCCGAAATGAAATTGCAATCGGTCGAAAATGTCCGAAACGCGATGAACTTCGCGAATCGAACGACGAAAAGGCTCGAAAACACAAAGAAATGAGCAAATGAGGAGAGAAAAAGGCTCTAGAGAGAGGAGGAGTTGGTTTTCGGTGGAAATGAAATAAGAAAATAGGGTTTTGAAACCCTATTTTAAAAGACCCGGGGTGAAAAGTCAAATCTGTCCCGACTCAGCAACTTTTTGCCGGTCGGCAACATTTTGTGCCGGCCGGCATAATATTGTGCCGATGGAATTTATTTTCAGCCGGTAGGCAGTCGATGGCCTCCTAGCCTAGCCGGTGATGTTCCCACAGCCTTGTTTAGGCCACATGAGTGGTTTCTGGTCTTCATAGCCCAAGAAAGTGCAAGAAAGTGTATCTCCGACGCTCAACCGGCCTCCGTTTTGACCTCGGACCGTGCCTTCTGTGCGTGGCACTCAAATTCATGCAATGTTGTATCCTTTTGTATCATTTTTCCATTTACAAGATTCAAAAGTTGCCCCGCGTGCATTGCATGCATTCATCATGTTGTCCGGTGCGTTGCGTCGCGCCGTCATACACATCCCTCATGCATTGTCATGCATTTTATTACAAGCATTGTCATGCATTGCCATGCACCTCAATACATACGTCACCTCGCACATCATTCGTGTTGTCGTTGCCCCGCACATCATTTGTGTTGCCATACACCTCCTTGTTTCGCATTATCATGCATTTCAAAAAGAAAGAACGTACGTTGTCGCGCACACGAGTTCATTTGCATTGTTTTACATTTCGTGTGGCATGCATGTCACACTTGCATTGTTTTACATTTCGTGTGGCATGCGTGTCGCACTTGCATTGTTTTACATTTTCGTGTGGCATGCGTGTCACACTTGCGCTGTTTTACATTCCGTGTGGCATGCGTGCCTCACTTGCATCGGCACGTGTGCCTCATTTCGCATCGGCACGTGTGCCTTGCTTTCATAGGCACGTGTGTGCCCCATTTTTATCGGCACGTGTGCCTTCCCACTTTGCATTGGCACGTGTGCCTCCTCATTTGCATCGGCACGTGTGCCTCATTTCGTATTGGCACGTGTGCCCCATTTTCATCGGCACGTGTGCCTTCCCATTCGCATCGGCACGTGTGCCCCGTCCTTATTGGCATGCGTGCCTCACTTGCATCGGCATGTATGCCTCCTCATTTCCATCGACATGTGTGCCTCCTCATTTTGCATAGGCACGTGTGCCCCGTTTTGCATAGGCACGTGTGCCCCGTTTTACATAGGCACGTGTGCCCCGTTTTGCATAGGCATGTGTGCCCCATTTTACATAGGCACGTGTGCCCCGTTTTGCATAAGCACGTGTGTGCCCCATTTTCATAGGCACGTGTGCCTCACTAGCATTGGCACGTGTGCCTCATTTCATCGACACGTGTGCCTCATTTCATCGACACGTGTGCCCCGCTTTCATAGGCACGTGTGCCTCCTCATTTTCATTGGCACGTGTGCCTCGTTTTCATCGGCACGTGTGCCTCCTCATTTGTATTGGCACGTGTGCCTCATTTTCATCGGCAAGTGTGCCTCCTCATTTTCATTGGCACGTGTGCCCCATTTTCATCGACACGTGTGCCTCCCCATTTCCATTGGCACGTGTGCCTCATTTGCATTAGCATGTGTGCCTCATTTGCATTGTCTTACATCCTCCTTTTTATACACATTGCGTGCACGTGTGCATTGCTTTACTGATATGTGTTCAAGTTCCTTTTTATACACATTGCGTGCACGTGTGCATTGCTTTACTGATATGTGTTCAAGTTCCCCTTTATACACATTGCATGCATGTGTGCATTGCTTTACTGATATGTGTTCAAGTTTCTTTTTATACACATTGCGTGCACGTGTGCATTGCTTTACTGATATGTGTTCAAGTTCCTTTTTATACACATTGCGTGCACGTGTGCATTGCTTTACTGATATGTGTTCAAGTTCCTTTTTATACACATTGCGTGCACGTGTGCATTGCTTTACTGATATGTGTTCAAGTTCCTTTATATACACATTGCGTGCACGTGTGCATTGCTTTACTTATATGTGTTCAAGTTCCCTTTTATACACATTGCGTGCACGTGTGCATTGCTTTACTGATATGTGTTCAAGTTCCTTTATATACACATTGTATGCACGTGTGCATTGCTTTATTTATATGTGTTCAAGTTCCTTTTTATACGTATTGCGTGCATGTGTGCATCGCTTTACTCACATGTGTTCAAGTTTCTTTTATATACACATTGCGTGCATGCGTGCATTGCTTTACTCACATGTGTTCAATCCCACCATATTGCTAACAACATTGTACCTGTTAAGTTTGTTTTCTTTTCAGGCACGATATTGTATGTACGGTTCATTTGAGGCCGGTGCAACCGGACGAGCCGCACAGGTATTGTATCCTCCGAGTGAGACGTATTGAGAATTGCATAATTCTCTTACATCCTTTCTGCATTGTAGTGTAGTCTGGTGTATGCTAGCTTATAACTGTTGCATGTGTGCTTCGTTACAGCTTTCTTTGCATGATCATAAGTTATGCTCGGCTTCTTGCATTGTCTTGCATTTTGCCCCTGCCTTCGGGCGCATACCTTGTTTGTCTTGCATGTTTGTCCAAGTCATCGGCCTTGTAAAAAATGGGTCATCTCTGGGCTTTGACATTCACTCCCATCATTGTTATGACTTTCGAGTTCTGTCAAAGAGGGGCAACTGTAGACACCCCATTTTTGACCGTCCTCAAGACTTGGACGTCACCGTTTGAACACTCGGTGATTATCCATGTTTGTGTTTGTTTGGAGTTCCCGGAGTTCTCGGCTACGCACCTTGCCTCAGGATCTCTGAACTTGACTGTTTTGTGTCTGGTTTTGCACCAAACACTTGTGTTTTGCCTTGGAGGGGCAGGGAATGCCTTGTGAGGCATCCCCACACACCACCGGCACTAGCTAGAGGCCACCGGCTGGTTTTTGTTGCCACCGGCAATATATATTGCCGGCCGGCACTTTTTGTTGCCGGTCGGCAGTCATTTTTGTCAAAATTACATTTTTGGCTAGCCGACTACTGTTTATCTGCTTTTTGAGATATTTTAAGGCAGCTGTCTTGCATTTGGTTCCCCTCCATACACGTGTATGGAGGGATGGCCCTCTTGTTGCTTAACTTGTAAGTATTACAAGTTTGGCTCCTCTATAAGAGGAGCCCTTCTCTCCCTTGCTTCAAGGTTAGAGGAGTTAGACATTTTTAGAGAGGAAAACATTGCTAGAAGCTCTGGTTTTAGGGTTAGGGTTCAATACAAATCCTATCTCTATATCACCCTTGTGTGTGTTTTAGTCCATATTTTTGCACACAAGCACCTAGGGCTTCACCTTCCTTGAGCTACTGAGGTTCTAAGAGCTTGTTCTTGCTATTTTTGACTGGATTGAAGCTCAAGGAGGCAACAAAAGCACCCTTTGTGAAGAAGGTCAGCAAGGGTAAGAAACTAGTCATTTTTACCCCATTTTTGCATCCTATTTCTACCTATATTAGAGCTGTTTTTGTACTTAGTGTATAACATAAAAAAGTTATGTTTTTAGGCCCTCTTGATTGTTTGTTAAGAGTGTTTTGAGGTTTGGGTGTGTTTGACCCCTCTTAGGCCTTGAAAGGCCTCATTTTGTGCTATTTTGTGCAAGTTTCGGGACTTTGGTGTTTGGGCCTCTTCACCACTGAAATCTTGAGGGATTTTAGTGGTGGAGATGGTGCCTTGAAGTCTCCAAAAGGGGAGGGCCACCCCCTCTCCTTGTTGTCCTTGAAAGGGACCATTTTTGGTCTCTTAAGGAAGCCTTTGCTCAAGTGTGTGTTGATCATGTCTAGGCTGCATTTCATGCTTATTATGCCATAATATAATCATGTTGTGTGTTGGTTTTGGTACTCCATACATGTTTAGTATAGATGCCATGTAATGCCTCCTTGATCCTTTAACATGTCTTAGGTTGTTAGCCTTTGTTTGAGCATGATTTAGGCTTAGACTTATGAATGTTTTGTGCTTATTTTGCCATGCTTTAGGTCTGTCCATAGTTTTTTGGATTGATTTTGGCATGCTTAGTATAGCTTCTTTGCATTTGTAGCTTGTTAGGCTTGTATACCTCAAGTATGTGAATGTGTAGCATGTGTTGCTTGCATCATTTTGGTGGTTTGGAACCACCCAACATGTAATTTCAGTCCCTTTGGCATGCTCATATGTTTGCCTTAGTTGCCTCTTTATTGCTTTGAGAGCATGTGTTGTATGCCTTATGTTTTGACCATTATGCATGCCTTTGAATTCAAACCATTTAGATGCCATCTAAGTGGTCCTTTAGGCTTGATTTTGTATGCTAAAACTCTGATTTTAGTTGCTTAAGTCTTGCCATGTTAGGTTTTGCCAAGTGTAGTTCAATGCCTCTTGGCTTGCCTAAAGTATTTGGGCCAATTGCATGCTTTTGCTTGTCTTGTGTGAGTTGGTTTCCCACCTTTTATAACATGATTTCAGAGCTTAACTTGTATGCTAATTGTTCACATTGGTGCCCTCTTAAATGTGTTTAAAAGTCGCCCCATTATGCTTTAAGTTTTGGACCATGATCGCGTGCATGTGTGTGTGCATTTTGGCTTTCATTTCCTTGGTTTTGGCCATTGTTTTAGGCCTATTTGGAGTTGCCTAGAACATGTTTAAGACCATCATTTGTTTGGGTTGCATGCTTACCTCATGTTTGCTTGTATGCTTGCATTGTTTGTTCACATGCTCATGTTGCATCCCTAGCTAACATGATTAGGTTGCAATGCATCTTGCATGCATGCCTGGTCCCTTGATTTGGTGATGGTGATTGGGCTCTTTGATTGTTTAGTTTGCATTTCATTTGACATGAAAATTGCACACTTGATTCTTTGGGCCATCATGCATGAAAATGTGTGATTGGTGGCCCGAGAATCGAGGCACATCCTCCTTTGAGTCACAAACATGATAAGGAATGTGTTTGGTGCATACATTGCTTGAATTGAGCTGCCATGCAAGATTCTGCCCTCTGCTGCTGTGAGTTGCAGGTTCTGCAGGAATTCATTGCTGGCCGGTAGTATTTAGTGCCGACCGGCAGTCAATCAATGGCCGGTGGATATGTTTTGTGCCGATGGGCCACATCCTAGTGCCGGTGGTCATTTCCTCCAGCCGGTGGGATTCTCCAGTGTCCTGAGAGGCATTTCTGAGACTTTGGTAATTTTTAGAAGAGCAAAGTAGGGAAAACAGAGGCAGGCTAGGCATGGCAGTGCAATTCCGAGCGGAATCCGAGCGCGCATGCATTGAGCCCTCGCCCCGAGGCGGTTTACTGTTTTTCTTAGATTAATTAATTTGTTAATTTAATTAATTTGTAATATTTAATTAGCTTGCGTAGTTAATTAATTTGTATTATTCTTTTGATCCCTCCGAGCGAGGGCAAATCTGTAATAAGTGTGGGTGAGTGGTGTGCATGTCTTCTAACCCCCACTTCTTTTTTCCCTTTTATTTACCTGCTTACGATGGTAGATTAGGGCACGTTTATTTTAGCATACCTTATGCAATGCATGCATGCATCCATGCATTTGTTGACATGCACCGGGCTCGGTACATCATACAAACCGCAATGTATCTTTAAATCTAACTTGAATACGTGCATCAAATGATTGCATTTCACATGCCATTTTAGGGTTAGCCGAGCCTATCCTAATCACATTCTGTATGCGATGCATTAGTCACTCTAACATGAACTAGGGCATGCATATTTGCTAACTAGTTTATTGTTTTGGCACGGAGTACGATGTAAGTATTTATGCTTTAGCATATCGCATGCGTGTGAATGTTAACATGACAGTAGGCTTACCATGTGGCTAAATGCTTATGTGAGATAAACTGTTTGAATGCCTGTGGGTGGAGGTTGGATTGCTTGAGTTGGAAAACTCGTTGAAATCTGTGTTTTAGCCTACTTGCGAGTAGCAAATTCCAAAGAACTTTCAAAACGAACGGATATGCAATGTTTATTTCCAAATTAGGCAATCTAGTCTATACTTGTTTGCTGTGCGCATAACATAGTAATTCTAGGCTAATAACCGGAATAAGAATACATAACGTTTTCAAAATCAGATATCACGGTTAGTAGAGGCGGTCTTGACCGGCGAAAGGTGCTCATAAATGACCTTCCCGATCGTACCCAAGCTCGAGCCAAGACAACTTTGGTAATAGCGGACCGTGGTTTCCTAAATTTCCCATTTAAAAAATATTTAGGTGGCGACTCTGTATCTGGCAAAGAAGTCTATGTTTGGCACTACTTTTCAAAAAAAATCTGTTTTCTCAAACGATTTGCCAGAGTTGGACTCTTTGGTTCAGATTAAGAACTGCAACAAACAAAAACAGGGGAGTCCGAACTGTAGCGGTAACGAGGTCCCTCGCGGGCTTGTTACACTTGCACTCTATTTCATAGTTGTTTATAAACAATATTACTTTAAAACAAAGAAAATTAAAACCGTTGTTTCATTTTATGATTTCATTTATAATTTTTTTAAAACACCTATGTGTACTGAAATCGTCAATTCCAAGTGACTACTTACTGCATTACAAAAGTAAGCATGAAAAAATAGTTTCATGTGGTGATGTGACAACTCACTGCATTTTGTTTTATTTGACAACTCACTGCTCAAATTTGAAAGGATTGCATTGTGATCCTCTGGCCTACAATTATGATTTTATCTGACAACCATGTCCATGACTACATCACAGGTACACAAAGTCACGGGTACTCAAAATTGCATGAAATGAATAATATAAAATAATATCACGTATATCACTTCTTCCATAGTGCCCCAACATGCATTATCGTCACCAGATCATCTCTAGTTAACCCCCACTATGATGTCTATAAATACCCCAGTATGATGTTTGTTGAAGTCATAACAATAGTAATATATCTACAATTACTATTATTATTGATTTTTTTATTTTATGAATAATGTCTTCAAGAAGTGCAGGAAGTTCACGCCGACAAAGAAATCCGAAAGTGTAGTTGCTACCTCCAGTTACCTATGACTACAAGAGCGAAAAGTACTCGAGTCCGAAGGATTATTATGTTGGTATCCGAGCAGAATGGGCGTTCAGGGTAACGGAGCAAGAAGGATTATTTAATGATCTACGTAACTTTGGGACACCGGTACCTCAACGTCGTTCATTGACCATGGCTAGACGAAATGTGAGTGACTATGAAAAAGCAGTTAGCAGAATTAAGAAGGAAAACAACAGAATGTTGATGCGGAGATGTCGACATTTCATGCTTCAGCTAGCCACCGAAATGGCAGAAGCAAGCAACAGAGATTTGACGGTGACTGAGCGAAATAATGTCTTAAACAATGAAAAATATCTCTCTGACTACTACATGTCAGATGAGGAATGAGAAATCAAACACCGTTATCTTTCATATATGTTTGTATGTATGTTGTGTCGTATCTTTGTTATTGGAGTGTAAGACAATGTTGTTGTTCATCTAACGTACGAATATATTTCAAGTATTTGTTTTATGAACCTGAAGTTTATAAAATAACTACATTTATAACTACACATTTATTAGTTCATGACTTTCTTTATTAAATTGCAATGAGTTAATGAATGTTCCAGATTAATGAGTGGATTAATGTATGTTGAATTATGTGAATACTTAAAACACATAAAACAGAACAGGTAGCTCGGTGAAAAGCTTTCCTTAACTGGGGCTCGTGAAATAGGGATCAATTTACAAAGAATTTCAATCTCCATCAGGAAAGAAGAAAGAGTCACCTTCCAATTCCTGAAAGTCCAGTAAAAATGATGATTCTGGTAACAAATGAGGGGTTGACAGAAAACTAAACTCGGTGAAACAAACTACCGCCTTCAATAACACATAAAACAGAACAAGTAGGTTGGTGAAAAGCTTCCCTTAATTGAGCCTCGTGAAATAGGGATCCTCTACGTAAAGAATTTCAATCTCCATCAGGAAAGAAGAAAGAGTCGCATTCCAATTCCTGGAAGTCCAGTAAAAATGATGACTCTGGTAAGGAATGGGGGGTTGACAGAAAACTAAACTTCAGGGGCTAGACAAACAAGCTCAAAGCCAAGTGGTTGGTCTAGTTGGGGGACTAATAAAGTTCAGACAAACGAATTACCGCCTTCAACAACACATAAAACAAAATAGGTAGCTCGGTGAAAAGCTTCCCTTAACTGGGCCTCATCAAATAGGGATCCTCTATGTAAAGAATTTCAATCTCCATCAGGAAAAAAGAAAGAGTCACCTTCCAATTCTTGTAAGTCCAGTACAAATAATGACTCTGGTAAGAAATGGGGGGTTGACAAAAAACTAAACTTCGGGGACTGGACAAACAAGCTCAAAGCCAAGTGGTTGGTCTAGTTGGGGGACTAAGTTTAAAACCCAATTGGTTTTACTTGATTTGGTTGGGATGAATCATTATTTATAATTAATTGTACCCAAACAGATTGTTTTCTACACATTTTTAAAGAAATTGACGATTCTCTTAGTATAGAAACTAGAATTGTAACCAGTTCTAATGACACTGATTTGTTATTTTTCGGATTTATACCCAAACAGAACAACACTTCCGAAATTACTGTGTAACACCAGTTTTCTGGACAGATTTGAATGCACCATGATATTCACAAACATTGGTGGCCAAGTACTCCTACATAACCCACGTTTCACTCACAAGATCAACCATTATTTTAAAGTTGATTTCAAAAGTTGAGATTGTAAATGTTTCCCAAAATATTACAAATTGAATATTCAAAAGTTGATTTTAAAACCAAATGACAACAAAAATTCAAATAGTCATACTTTTCAATGAAATACAAATAGTAGGTCGTAACAACGAATGCTGCATAGGTAAGTGAAACACAACATTGCCTACAGAAGCTTCATTTTTTCACACATTGAGTAGTCAAATCGTGGAGAGACTTGTCAATATATGCAGATGGATTGTCAAGTCATGTGACCTGGTGCACAGGCTTTGGTTTTCTCGATATTTTGCTCGATTATGATATACAGTGACAACTCATCTCTTATTGATATATGTGGGATTCTCAATTCAGAAAGTCACATGCCAACAGTGAATTCACTAATTTACCTTACAGTGAGCATGCCTTTATTTTGTCCGTATATGAAGATGGATTGTCAAGTCATGTGACTTGGTGCACAGGCTTTGGTTTTCTCGACTTTTTGCTCGATTTTTTTATTACAGTGACAACTCATCTCTTATTGATATATGTGGGATTTTCAATTCAGAAAGTCACATGGCAACAGTGAATTCACTGATTTACCTTACAGTCAGCATGCTCTTATTTTGTCCGTATATGTAAATGGATTGTCAAGTCACGTGACTTGGTGCACATGCTTTGGTTTTCTAGATTTTTTGCTCGATTTTTTTATTACAGTGAGAACTAATCTCTTATTGATATATGTGGGATTCTCAATTCAGAAAGTCACATGGCAACAGTGAATTCACTGATTTACCTTACATTGAGCATACCCTTATTTTGTTCGTATATGCAGATTGATTGTCAAGTCACGTGACTTGGTACACAGTATTTGCTTTTCTCTGTTTTTTCAGTCTAGTGACAACTCATACCTTGTTCATATATTTGGGATTGTCATGCAGAGGCATCTTTCTAAAGCCGTTCATAACCAACTACATAAATGACTAAAGGTGAAGACACAACCTTACAACTCATTTCGCCCTACGAAATTATCATTCATTTGTTTTCAAAAATTAGCATGGCTACACGATTCATGGGAGGGAGTGGGAATCACAGAGGTGGTAGGAACTTGCAAAGGGGTGACAGTTCACGACGAGGAAGGGGAAAGGGCCGTGGCGATGCTGAAGACAATTCATGGGAGGGAGTGGGAATACCTGTTTTAGATTATGCTTGTGGTTATCGTGATAGGTTTGGGAAGCGACATTTTTTGATGCCCAAGTATTATCCAGTTCAAAGAGGTTCATGTATGGAGCCATCTGACAATCAAACAGGATATGGTTTATCTGACGCTGCTCGTCTCAAGTGGCCCGCAATGTTTATAGAGCTGGTATAGCTGGAAACCTTAAGTTGGGAAAATCAACTTAAGGTGCCAAAAGCATGTCCTGTTGAGATCCAAAAGGAAGATCCTGATAATTTTGATCGACTATGTGAAAGACTACAACGTGAGATTTCTCAAATGTGCCATAGGTTAGCCCGCAATATGCAGCTATACATAGTTAAGAAGGATGCCGAGAAGAACAAAACAGAACCAAATGTTGCGGCTATCAAGGGTATCATGGAGGATCCTGAACTTGTCTCTGACGCTGAGCTTTCGGATTATTCAGACTCTGAGCCACCAGCCAATTTAAGTGCGAATTAGGTGTTAATGTCTACACTTCGGCAACATTAGGTCATGCATTAATATGTAATGTCTGTGTTAGACTAAGTATAATGGTTATGTTATGTTTATGTTTATGTATTGTGCCTGTCAAATGTTGCGGCTATTAATATGCAATATTAGGTCATGAATTAGGTGTTTGTCTGTCTGATTGTTATGTTTATGTATTGTGTGTTTAGTTCAGGGTGTCCAGGATGTATGTAATGTGTATTCAGTTCATGGTGTCCAGAATGTATTTTTGTGGGAGACTTATGTTTGTACTACCTATGTAACTGAAAACTATTACATTTGCAACTTCAGTTATGTTGTTTTCATGCCTGTATGAGTATTTAGTAAATTAGTGACTTCGTATATTATGTATTAAGTTTTATTACAAAAATGTTGACAAAATTTATTTTAGGAGCTCTCGTGGTGGCCTTCGTCTTCTTGGCTTACTCCGCGGTGCTCTTCGCATCTCACCCTTCATCGTTGCTCGTCGAACTGCACAGTGTGTGGGTGTGCTTTGGACTGTAGAGCATGCATGTCACCTTCTAACCCAAAACAAAGATGAAAGAAAAAATTTTATTTTTTTAATGAAAACGGGTACAAAACGGTTTTACTAAACTGGTTTTCTGAATTACATTCTCACCTTGTAACCCAAAACAAAGGCAAAAGAATAAATATATATATATATATATATTTAAATGAAAACGGCTTTAGTAAAGCCAAAATAATTTTCTGAATAACACCTTCTAACCCAAAACAAAGACAAAAGAAAAAAAAAATTTACATGAAAATGGCTTTAGTAAATCAAAAAAAAAATATATATATATAAATTACATTATCACCTTTTAACCCAAAACAAACACAAACAATAAAAAAAAAAAATTTTACATGAAAATGGCTTTAGTAAAGACAAATTTTTTTTTCTGAATTACACTTTCTAAACCAAAACAAAGACAAAAGAAAAAAAAAAAAAATTTAACATGAGAACGGCTTTAGTAAAGCCAAAAAAATTTATGAATTACATTATCACCAAAACAATGACAACAGAAAAAAAAAGTTTACAAAAAAAAATTAAATATAATTTAAATGAACAGTGAAAGCATGGTTTCAATCCATGCTTACTGTAGTGAACAGTGAAAGCATGAATTTTGTAAATGAACATGATTGGCTTAATAATATCTAAATGAATATGATTTTAAAATTATATATATATAAAATATTATGTAAAATTAATATATGAAAAGAGGCTTTTCCCATAAAAATTTAAATGATATATAAATTGGCTTAATTCCCAAATGTTTGGTAATTAGTTAAAAATATTGTGTAAAATTAATATATAAAGAAGAGGCTTTTCTCATATGATGTAACACAAATTAATATATGAAAAGAAGATTTTTCCGATATTATGTAAAATTTCTGAATAATACATTCTAAACCAAAACAAAGACAAAAGAAAAAAAAAAATTCAACATAAGAATGGCTTTAGTAAAGGCAAAAAGATTTTATGAATTACATTATCACCAAAACAATGAGAACAGGAAAAAAAACAAAATATTAAAAAAAAAAAAATGAACAGTAAAAGCATGATTTAAATCCACGCTTTCAAAGCGTGTTTCCAAATAGCGTTTTCTGCACAAAAAATAAAGCCCATTGAAAGCGCTATTTCAAATAGCGTTTTCTTTAGAAAACGAATGCAGACTGAAAGCGCTATTTCGAATATTGTTTTCTTCAGAAAAATTTTTTATGTGGAAAGTGTGATTTGAAACCACGCTTTCTTAATTAAAAGCGCGATTTGCAATAGCGTTTTCACTATTCATCACATTTTGGGCTCCAAACAGTGAAAGCGCGATTTGTAATGGCGCTTTAGCCTAGTTTGGGAATTCCGTCCAAACTAGGCCTAGTTTGGGAATTAAGATATAAATTAGGCTTAATATGGGAAAAGCCTCTAGCATAGGTTCTGTTTAATACAGATTTTCTCTCATGTTTGAAAAATTATAGGGATGATTACATCTTTTTTCTCGTGGTTTCCTGCGTTTATACATTACCTCCCTCAAATTTATAAATATACTCATAAATTTTCTGTGATTGTCAGTGATGTATAAAAATGATGGAATTTGGTAGACTTAACAGCGTATGGGGCAGACACGTTAGAGAAGTGTGTGCGCACTAGAATTGAGTGTTTTGGCACCAAATTTGGAGTTTTGAGTGATCAATTTGTCCTTCCATTACTTATATAACCATCAAGCCATCAAACCCTCTATTCCCAACCAAAAAATTCTAGGACCATTTTCATTTTTGAAGATATCATCCTCCCAAGGCTCTCACTATAGTGGACAAAGCTTATCTCGTACATGCTATTGTAGCCAAAGATTTCTGATGAGAACAGTTCGAACAAATGCAAATACGAGAAGAAGATTTATAAGATGTGTAAACTATGGAGTAATCACTTTTATTATTTGATAATTAAGTAATTAATGTATTTATTTGTTATGTTATATAATATTAAAATAAAAATCTAAACTTATTTATTAAAATTTTCATATTCATGTCACTTGTGAATATTTTGAGTGAATTGACCCATCCTTGTGCCGCCACTCGCGTGATCTACTACCAAGACTCATGCAACGAGTAAATCATATGGAGTTAAAAGTTAAAAAAGCTCAAAAAAAGAAAAAATTGTATCGAAGAATGTTGCTAAGAAGCTGGAAACTGTTTGTATGCTATATTGCATGCACTCTAAAATGAAAGCAAAAAAAAAAAAAAAAAGTGTTACGTAACCTGATATGAGAAAGGAAGATATGAAATATTGAAGACTACTTTGAGATATAAATGAAAGAAATTTTTGAAGTATTACAAAATTTGTTCAATACCAACACCTAAAGCATATTCATTAAGCATCAACGTGTCAACATTTCACTCACAAAACCTGCAACTTGTTCACCAACATTTCAACATTTGAATTACAAAACCTATTTAATGTTCACCATTTCAATTACAAAACATTTGACAAACAACATGTGCACCTATTTGTTCTAATGTTGTAGCTATCCAAAAATATTGTTCTACCAACCCCAAGTAAGCCTTATAAATATCAGCAAAAGCAGCATTTTAATTACAAAACCCTTAGAACTACCAATATTGTGTTAGCTATCCAAAAAGATTGCTTTAGCAACCCCAAATAACAAGCCTTACAAAAATGACAAAAAACAACTTTTTAATAATCAGATATTGATACCTAAACCTAATCCCTCAAAGCTTTTCCTCTGTCCTTTGCATTCCTCCTAGGTGCTGCAAATCTCCTTCTAGATTGGGCCACATGTCTAGCTGATGCAGAACTAGCAACACCTCTAACTGATGCACTTCTACTTTTACTTGCTCCACAAGGCATTGTTGGTTGTGTTTGAATAGTAGAGCTGGTTGGGAAGAAGATGGGTGTGTTGCAACATTTGAGAACTACAATGAAAATACAAATTGAAATGCACAAAATGAAATAACTAAAATTGAAATGACTCAATCAGATTATTCACTTGAATATCACACTTGGATCTTGTGCTGAAGTAAGACTTGGCCCATGTTTTAGGGTTTTCTTCCATCAACTACATATTTAGCTTATTTTCTGTGTCCAATTCCCCCAACTTCTTTATGTGATAATCAAACTCCCTTTTTGTCCTAGCATATGTAGCTTTCCACATCAATTTCTTTAACTCTTTTCCCTTGAACTTCTATTTGAAGTTGGTGTAGAAGTGCCTCAAGCAATACCTATGCTCAACATTAGGCAAAACCTGATTAAATGTGTGCACCAATCTTTTTTGTCAGTCTGAAATGAATGTCCAACCAATGTCAATGCCATCTCTTATATCCTCTATCAATTGGGTTAGAAACCATCTCCATGAATCCTTGTATTCATCCTCTACTGTAGCAATGGCAATGGGAACACACGTTATTCCCATCAAGGCCAATGGTTGCTAAAAGATGACCCCCATATATGCCCTTCAAAAAACAACCATCAAACCCAACAACAGGCCTACAACCTTGGAGAAAACCTTGCTTCTATGCATCTAGTCTAACATATAACCTCTTAAAAGTAGGCGTAAGTTGTCTGTTAGGCCTTTTTACTTGATCATCATCTTCTTCAACTATAGGTTTGTCCAATTTGATCACTAAACAACTGTTTGGATTATGATGTTTCACTATTTCACAATAGTCCCAAAGCCTAGCATATTGCTTTCTCAGATCCCTTTCAGTTGTTTCCTTTGTTTTTCTTTTTGCTTTATACACTTGACTCTTACTTACATCGACCATTAGTTCTCTATAAATGTCCTTTTGCATGGCTGAGATATCTATATTAGGAGAATTTCTCAATCTTTCAAGGTATTTTTGTGATAAATACCTTGAGTTAACTAGATGGTTATCATAAGTCCTACCACATGAATGCTTTGGTTGTAAGCTTTTGATCTGGAATGTGCTTTCATTTTGCATTGGGGATGCATGAATTCTAAGACCACATTGTTGTTTGCATACTGTAGTAATCCTCTTATTTTCATTTCTAACCCACTTCAAATCACATCCTTGTTGCACTTGTCATTCCTTCAATTCATTCCCGTGCATTCTTAAATCTCATCCCCACTTTTAAGTTAGGTTTCACCATATTCACATCCTCATTAAATTCTGGAAACCTATCAACCCTGTCCTCATCATTTGATGATCCATGCAAAGTATGCATATCAAAATCCTGATCTGAATACCATTCACTAGAACCCCCATCATATGGTTCATTTCCTACATTTGATTCAGCCCCCAAGTTTGTCTCGACATCCACATTTGATTCTACCCGCACATTTTTATCAACATAAACAAATATATCTTCATATTCACTCATCTCTAACTCATCATTCATCTACTCTGGATCTGTGTAGGAACTACCATCAAAGTCATTCATTTCCTTATCACCCCCTCTTCTTCTTCTTCTTCCATTTGAGTCTCATTTCCCCATTCATCTTCTTCCATTTGAGGCCCATTTCCCCATTCATTTTCTTCTATTTGTGCTTCTATTTATGGAATTTGTGCCCCTTTTATGACTTTCCCATTTGGACTTAAGACCTGAAGTGCCTCATGACCTTTCTCCACATATAAGGCAACCACATTCAGATTCGGATACGACTAACCCTATAGTTTGGACTCCCGTGGTACTGAATCTGATTTCACAAGTGTAATGTGAAATAGATAAACACAATAGAGTCCAAATCTGGCAAATCTTTTGAAAAATCAATTTTGAATCAAAATGCCAAAAATCGATTGCTTTGTCAGATACAAAGTCATCACGTAAATATTTTTGAAAAATTTAGGAAACCCATGACTCGTGCCAAAGGCCATATGTCTGTCATCACCAAGATTGTCTCGGCTCGAGAACTTAAGTACAAGAGGAGAAGGTCATGAATTGAGCACCCCACTCGCCCAATCAAAGATCGACCTCTACTAATCAGGATGTGATTCTTATTTACATTATATGCTCTTGTTCCGGTTTATTAGGCTAACATTACTATGTGATGGGCACACAAGTATAGACTAATTTGTAAAAATTGGAGCACTTTGACTTCATGTATGTTTTGAAAATTGTTTCGAGTATGTACCACTTAAAAAAGTGATCACATATGTACATTACTCAAATTAGTTCAATTCAAGCAATTAGCCTTCATCCACAAGCATTCAAACAAGTATATCAATTAAGCACTTAGCCTCATGGCAAACATGCTAGTCATGGCAACAATCACACGCATGCGTGATGCAAAAACAATAAATGCTCACCTAGTACTCCAAGGCAAGCCAAACAAAGCAAAATAATCAGTAAATATGCATATTCCTAAATGATACAATGTGACTAATGCAACGCACACATTTGTGCAATTTTTTAATAGGCTTGGCTATGAGCATAGTATACGATCCAATTCAAGGCATGTGATAAATCACGTATTCAAATAATGAAAATGAAATTGGCATTAGTTAGTATGCTAAGTCGAACCCAAATGCATGTGAGACAAGTGGATGCAAATCATGGAAAATGCTAAATAAACATGATACTTCTATGCTACCATCATAAGCGGAGAAATAAAAGGGAGAAAAATGTGGGGTTGGAAGTCTTACACGTTTATTACAATTTTGCCCTCATACAATAGGGTTCGAATGAATGTCTAAGTATCTGAATTAAACTAACTATTACAAAACCAAATGAATGAATTAAGCTAAGCGAACTACTTATCACAAATTCTAATGAATACCAAAGAAATGAACTAGCTATTTAAGTTAACTAGCTATAACAAGCAATTAAGTACAACAATAATAATTATGACAAAGCAAATAATTAATAAATGAAAAAAATTAATCTAAGCAACCATGAGATACAAGGATTGCATGCACAATGCCCATAAGCTACTCAGTCTGCCCATAGTGCTCTGTCTCACCTTCAGCCACTACCCTCTGTTTTCTGCAAAACACTTTGTTTACCAAGCATTGGGAGCCATGAGCTTTGGCCAGACCTAAAGAGCGCTGGCTGGCACTAAATTTCATGCCAAAAAATGTTTTGTACGCAGAGGTGAGAACAGTGCAGATAGAGCCTTTCTAGGCCCTGTTTGTCCTCTCTGCTCTTCTTTGTCATGGAAATCCTCAAGAGAAGAACAAATTCATTACCAAGACCATTAACAAGCAAATTGATTGCTTGATGATTTTAGACATGAGTTTGGACAAAAATTAATGAACACAATGAACAATGACCCCCCCTTTCCTCTTATCATGAAATAAGCTCAAAGAAGGAGGTAAAGATGCTTCAAGGTTCATCAAAACATCATTGATTAACACATAACGACCCTTGACACAATAGACTTGGCATAACGTCCGGTTGAACCCAAGTAATATAACTCATATTCTTTATGCTGGTCGGTTCGTTTTAAGCCAAATTCATTAGTCTTTGCCATTCTTTAATCCATTTGTCCAATGTGGTGATTACGTCCACTAAATGAGAAGCATGTCAAATGGGAAGTAATTCTCAACATGAAAGAGAGACCATGTCGTTGGCGATGAACCTCCGTAGAGATTAAGCCATTAAGCATAGATCTTTAGCTTATGTTTTGAACAACCATCAACCGGTTGAAACAACTCTCAAATGAAAGAAATGAATGGTAAATTGATTATTAAAATGAGGCTCTTAACATGGAAATTAAACAAAGAAAGACCAAGAACAACATACAATAAGCTATATCTACAAACTTATGAGACAACATGCAAACTAATCAAAGCATGAACTAATTAACTAACCTAGGACAGCCCTAAAACAACCCCTAATAAGTGAACAACAGTGACTCAAAGTGCATAAAAAGAGCCCAAAAAAATTAAACAACAAGCAAAGAAAATAAGGCTAGTAAGCAAGAACAATGAGGGATGGTTAACCCCTCCACCTTTGAAACCTGAAAGCATGATTTTTAGCCTCTTTTAAAGTTTGAAAATCAATTTGGAAAGCAAAGAAAAGGGTGTAAAACAAGGATTTGAGCTATAGGTGAAGGTGCAAGAAAGAGTGTTAACTCTCTCTACCCTTTGGCAGCTATCCAAACCCAAGCTTAAACAGTTGAAATGGATCCAAGACAATGTAAAAACACAAGAAATAGATAGCAATAGATAGAAAAAAGAAGTAAAAGAGAATATGACAAGCTTATACCTCTCAAAGAAATAAGCTTTTGTTTGTAACACAAACTTGGTTCAAGCCCACTTTCAAGTTTGAATTGTGATTCACAAAGCTCAACTAAGGTTCTAAGGTTATGATCTAAGGTGATGTATGGTGTATGGATACTGATCAAGAGAGATAGGTTGGCTCAAAGATGACTTGTATGGGGAGAATGAGCTCTCTCTTGTGTGTAATGGTTCTCTAGAAAATTTTCAACCTCAAAACAGAGGTATCACCTCGTTTTTATAGAATTCGAGCAAAATGGGTCAAAAATATCTTCAAAAATAGACAGCTGGTCCATTCTCACCTAGAATAGTGTTTCTCGCTATCGAGTGCCAACTGGCTCCCAATGGCTACGGCCGACACCTAATGTGTTCCAGTCGGCACCTAAAGTTTTCCCTTGTTCCACTGGTTTAAACTCAATATAGGGTGGCATGATGTTCAAAAATGAATTTATGGGGCAAAGACAGTATGAATATGAGGGTTTTGGATTGGTTTTGGAGCCCGAGCTTACGTTCCTTCGTTGAGACTTCGAACCATACTCAACATGACTTCATCATCGAGTGCACAGGACAAAGCGTCCAAGTCTTACGGGCGGTCAAAAATGGGGTGTCTACACCCATATAATACAATAACATATCAATTACATCCCTATCTGAATTCATCTCCCTAAGACCAATGTCCAATATTTCCCCAGGAACTCTGTAACACAATTGGCTAGTAGAGAGATAACCTAGGCTCAAGTACAACTTTTGAAAATAAAAAAATCCAACCCTATCTGGACCAAAGTACTGAAAGTAATTCACTTTCCCTCCCTTATACACTATATTTGGAGGCTTAGTAAAGTAACCTCCATGATGTAACTCAAAAGACAAAAATAATACAAGACACAAAAGACAAAAATAATTCATATCTATTCTTGAACATTGCAACACACAAAACAAAAATAATAATAATAATATATAAACAAATAAAAAAAACCCAATATTATTATTAGGCTTTAGGGTTAATAAACAAACATAAATCATCATACCCATGTTACACAACAAACAGTAGCCAAATACACAACAAACAGTTAGGAGACCACTACACAACAAATAGTTAGGGGACCACTATCAACCCCACCTCAATGCACAAAATTCATAAAAATCCAAATGTTTTATATCCTAGTCATGCATCAAAATCAACAAAACCACAAATCTCTAGCCATTTTTACATTAAAAAAAAAAAAAAAAAACCAATTTATTATTCCACATATACCTATCATCATGTAGTTAAGTAAAAAAAATTGATGAAATACTTATACCCCATAACTTTATCGACACATACAATACAAACTCTACCAAAAAGCTTACAAAAAAATAACAACCTTAACAAAAAGCCAACAAAAATATATTGTAAACAAAACCCTACCAATAACCCTCCTTTATTTTATTTTATTTTCATATTCCCAAACATCAAACATCAAACAAGTAATTTTCTAAACATATTAAACAATAAATTTAAAAAAATTGTAATCAAATCTTCAAATAGTCACACAAAACATCAAACATTCAATAAACTTAGGGTTCTTCGATCGTTACCTGCAGTAAATTTTTCAAAAGTAGATTCTTTGTAGTCTCGATTGATTGTTACTGATTCGATCTAGAAATCTTTTCAAACCCTAACCCATCTCTCTCTCTCTCTCTCAAAATCCTAACCAAACAACTAAATGGACTGTAGCATGTAAGCAATATAAATATCTAAGGATATTCTAGTCTTTTCAATAATTTCCTCACGTCCCATCACTTTTGCACATCACTCAAAACCACAAGGGGTTTATGAATACATTTATAAACGTCAGGGAGATAATATGTAAGCGTGCGAAACCACATAGGGATAAAATGTAATTATTCCAAAATTGTTATATTTATCCCCTTGTTAAATTAAAATGATATATTTGTTTTTTAGTCTTTCTACATATAAAATAATAAAATAATACTGATATTTATTCATGTCATTTCAAAAGAAATAACAATCATTCTTATTTGATTTAACTCACACAAAAAATTAAATTTCTTTATTTTTCATTTTTTTTTATTTTTACTGAATATTTTTTTAATATTTTAAGCAATTTTTTTTTTTAATTTTTTAGATACACCTAATCCAAATATACTTAAGAAGTATAATATTTTGTATTTTTTTTTTAAATTCACCAAATACAAAAAAAAATTAAAATAAAATAAATACAAAAATTCAGTAAATTGTAATAATTGTGAATGATGGTGTTTGGTAATACTATAATAAATGTGAAAATAAGAAATTATATTCATATATCAAAATTTATACAAAAAATATCATAAAAATATTGTGATGGTGATGTTGTTGTAAATTTAAATCATGTTTATGGGTGTTTTGTTTTAAAGTGAAAGGTCACCATTAAGTTATATCATTGTGTTTGAAAATTTTATATAAATTTTATGTTTGTATATCATCACTCAATAAAAACATGTTCAAGTAAAATTTAATGATGAAAAGTTGTAGAATTTAGTCATGATGATAGGTAGAAGAGAGGGTAGGAAAAAGGACAAAATGGTCATTTAAAAAATTTTAGGGCATGACATCACACATCTAGGGGGCAATTTATAATGAGATTACAAACCTCGGGGAGGAGAATGTAATTTTTCAAACGGGAAGGGGGAATTTGTATTAAACAGAAACCTTAAGGGGTGTCAGTTTACCCATAAAAGATTTAGGAAAATTCAACTATAAACACTTCTACTGTATAACGATTTTGGTTTTAACCGGACCCATTTCTTGCTTTTGAATCTGGGAATCCATATACTTAACTATTGTTTATTTCATTTTCATCTTGTTACTAGTTGAATTTGGTCGTTTAGGAGTTATTGTTACATTTGGAACAGGTTGGGGGTTAGTTTTTCAAAGAGTTGCTGTCCAGTTTTCTTCTTATTCACTCAAGCGGTCTTTCTTGCGATCAAGCGGTCTTTTACAGTCTGTAAAACTTCTGAAAGTAGAGTATCTTCGCTCAAGCGGTATTTATTTCGCTTAAGTGGTCTTTTACAGGTCTAAACTTCTAGGAAGGGGTCATTGTGCGCTCGAGCTGTGTTTTTGGTCGCTCAAGCGGTGTCACTTATTATGCATGACACTCAAGCCGTGTTATCGTTGCTCGAGCAGTCTGCGCATATATCAATTCAGGAAAAGGACTTTTTGAATCACTTTTCATTTGCTCTCTCTCTTTCTAAAACATTTCAAAATCCTAATTCTTCACTCTCCCTCTTTTTAAAACATTTCAAAATCCTAATTCTTCACTCTCTCTCACTAGTTCTCGTTTAAAACCTCAAATAAACCCTCACTAATTGATTTCTCCACCATAGCTCTTTGGAGAAAAGTGTAAAGTTCATCTAAAACTTTTTTCTAATTGGAGAGAATCTCGTTTTCTACTCTACCAAACTTCAAACCTTGTTTTCTCCATCTTCTAAATCTTAAGGTAGAGATTTCTTCAACCTTTGGTATGATTTTTACCTTAATTATTTGTCCATTAAAAGAATCTAGTGATTTGGGAATTTTGGGTTAACCTAAAGTTTGATTTTGAAATGTAAAAGAAGGGTTTTCAAATGAATTCTTGAAAAAGGTTGTGGGAATGTGTTTATGATTAAGATATGTTAAAATGGTGGATTTCCTTACTTAAATTTGATTTTTGAAAGTAAAGGGGTTTTTGTTCTAAAATCATGCATATTTGGTTTGTGGAAGAAAAAGGAAATGATGTTGGGTTTTGAAACAATGGAACGAATGTGTATGTTGATGATGATGGTGGAGTTGGATATGTAATATCACTCCCATTTTGAAAATGAAGAGATTATATCTTTTGTTTGAAATTATCTATTGAATAGAAATATCTATTTTGGGATATCGGTGATGAATAGCTTTGATTATTGTAGAAATTGCATGAGGATCAGGTGAATTGAAACTAATTACTTGTACATCTTGCATTGAGCATTGTTTCATACTTAAACATTGAAAACGTGTTGTTTTGAGAAAATAGGTGAATGCCTTGGTGAATCTGGTTAGAGACTGTGGTTGTGGTTATTATGTTCGCATGTGTGTCCTTGATGAAAGTCCAGAAACCCACCCGATTAGGTGCCGATCTTTCCAGTTAGTATCAGTAAAATGGCTTTGATAGTGTTTGTATAGCCTACTAGTAGACATGGACCTAGAGATTTCCAGTGTTTTGTATTTGTTGTCATGTTTTCTAATATAAAAGGTTATTTTCATAAATTGATATATAATCTGGCATTGCATTATTTTGAGATGGAAATGTAAAACGTTTGACAATTGAAATGCATATGCATCCACCTTATGACTTCGTTAAGATTCATATATTGTGTTAAAGTATCTCTACTGGGCTTTAGCTCGACCTATGTGGAAAACAACTTTCAGATGCTGATAATATGCCTTCACCACAGACATAGCTTGAGAGAACTTGGAGCCAAGGGTTTCATTGTGTTTATTTGATGTGATTATTTTTGCACAAGCCTTGGGCTTTAATTGTATAGGGTTGAGCTCATTTTGTTGTACCCAAGTATTGACTTGGAAAGATGTAGCTATTAGGGCATAACATTATTTGATTCTCCTTTTATTTCAATTCAAGTACACATGTCATATGCTATAGATTCAAGATCTAGAATTTATGAATGTATATACACATATGTCATCTTTTGTATGATCAAGGATTATGAATAAAATATTAAATATGATGTTATTGATCAATTGTAAGGAATGCTATGAAATGGGTTATTGTTATTATTTTGGGACGTTACAACTTGGTATCAAAGCTACCCGATTTGAATACTTTGGGGTCATGGGATGTGGTTTTTACCACAATAGGTTATCTCGCTAGATAATATTAGAAGTAGACCTGGTATGCTATGTAATGACATGTTTATGTGACTAAATGATTGTGGAATTTAATTTCTAAGATATAGATTGGGTCTACAAGTTTCTAGATATCCTGTTAGAAGAGCACTTGATTGGTGCTATTTCTAACTCGAACTCTGGCAATGTGGTAGGACGATCATTATCTAGAAAGAAAATTCATATGTGTTAATGTGATTAGGTGTTTATCTGGAGTGAATTACTTGTTGTCCACCATATTAGGACGTGAGTGAATTAGCTTTGGCACATTTGTAAATGTGCTAATCTATTATTTTACCTTTATTAGGATGTCAGGATGTAGATGTGGTGGTAGTAGGCGTGGCAAGCCTAGGTGGTAGGAGGTGCCGTTACCGGATGATATTCCGACGCAAGAGGAAGGAGTTGGTTAGGCTAATGAGGCCGAGCCAACATGCCAACAAGCCATGAGCGCTTTGGCTTGTGAAATGGTTGGAGCTTTATGGGAATTCATAGGCATTCTCAGAGTTGAGAGTCAAATCTACGCCCATATTGCTGAGATAGGGTCATATTTTTTGAAGCGGGAGTTTTTTTCGTCGAATCTGGATGAGTTTTTTAGGGATCCTAAGGAGCCACTAAAGGCATATGAGTGGCTTGAATAGATAGTGAAGACGGTCGAGATGCTTTGCATCGATGACGATGGGTTGAAGGTGACCTTGGCATCTTTCCAACTGAAGGGAGATGCGGGTCAATGGTGGAAGTATGTGCTAAGGCGCATTGGGGTGACTTGGGAGACTTTTGTCTTTCCAGAACAAGTTTGTGCCTTCCACTACTAGAGAAAAGTTGAGAGATCAGTTCCTAAAGCTCAAGTAACTGAACACACTTGTATCCAAATTTGAGGCTGCTTTTACTAGTCTCTATAGATTTGCACCGAAACTTGTGGCGATAAAAGAACGCCATTGCATTGAGTTCAAGAAGAGATTGAGGACTAGACTCATTTTCAAGGTGGTTAGGTCTATGATTAGAGATTATGGTCGCCTTGTGGCAATGGCAGCTCACCTAGAGACCGTGATCCAATCTAACGAGGAGCAGATAGGGGGCTCCAAGCAAAGGAGTCAAGAAGTTTAGGGGGAGGTATGGGACAACTAATTGTAGAGGGGTTCCACCCCATAGCAGTCTTGGGTAGCATAGTTTATATCCACTTTTCCCATACCGAGTTCTAGTTTAGGGAGAGGTAGTTAGGGTGGGATCACTTGTTTCAAGTGTGTTCAGTTGGGCCACAAGTCTTTAGTTTGCCTGCAGAGAGGAGGAGGGCAACAATCTTCACTGTTTTCGGCTCGTCCTCAGAGTCAGAGTCAGGAAAGAGGGAGGTCACCTACCTATTATCAGTGTGGGCATTTAAAGCGCCTGAGGAGGTTTTGCCCTCAAGCGGGTGGCACATCTGATACGTCTAGTTCGAGACAAACACAGAGCCATCAGCCTACCCATTTAGTGCAAGCCTCGAAGGCCAATCAAGGAGTCTCTTTGGCTTAATTCATGTATCTATGCTCCGAGGGGTGAGTAAGTAGAGCAGAGACCCATAGAACGTGTGTATGCTATTACCACGCCGGATCAGTTGTCAGTACCTTCTGTAGTGAGAGTTAACTTCTTGTTGTTCAACTTTATTATCAATGTGTTGATTAATATTGGTGCATTTCATTCATTCATTTTGTCTACATTCACATCTGTTTTGGGGTTAGAAGTGGCTCACTTAAAGTCTCCGCTCAAGGTAGAGTCACCAGTTGGAGGTAAAGTTGTCTTGGACTAGGGATGTCACAATTGTAAGATAGAGGTTGCCTGTCATCGACTTCCTTTTGATTTCGTGTTGTTAGACATGTTGGGTTTCAATGTCATTTTGGGCATGGATGGTTGTCTTTATACCATGCCATTATAGATTGTTATCATCAGAGAGTTACGGTGTGCACCTCGAGTGGTGACTATTTTTATTTTCTAAGGAACTGAGTTGATAGAGTTTCATCGCCAATATATGACTTACGTGGTCGGGGTGAGCTTAATTTCCTTCTTATAACTTTCTTGGGTAATGAGAGTGATGTGGTTCGAGTTGACTTATCGAGGGTAGTTTGTAAATACCTGGACATCTTTCTAGAAGATCTTTCTAGCTTGCCACCTCACCGAGAGATTGAGTTATCCATTGACTTAGTACCCCGCATGACACTGATTTCCATGGCATCATATAGATTTGCACCCGTTAAGTTGTATGAGTTGAAGATTTAACTCCAAGAACTGTTAAATAAGGGCTTTATTCACCCTAGTACATCGCCTTGGAGAGCACCGGCTATCTTTGCTAAGAAGAAGGATGGCACATTGCGACTATGCATTGATTATCGGAAGTTGAACCGGGTAATTGTTAAGAACAAGTACCCATTACCACGTATAGATTATTTGTTTGACCAGTTGAAGAGATCTCATTATTTTTCTAAGATTGACTTGAGATCAAGTTATCACCAGTTGAGGATGAAGGATGAGGATATTTAGAAAATGGCATTCCGTATGCGATATGGCCACTATGAGTTCTTAGTGATGCACTGATGAATCTAATCTTCCGTGAGTTCTCAGACTGTTTCGTGGTTGTCTTTGTTGGCGACATCTTAATCTACTCATCCTTCGAGAAAGAACACAAAGAATACTTGTGGGTTGTACTTGAGTTGCTTAGAACACACCGTTTATATGCCAAGTTCGGGAAGTACGAGTTCTGGTTAAAAAAAGTTAAGTTTGTAGGCCATGTGATATCCGGGGAAGAGGTGACTGTAGACTCTTCTAAGATAGAGTGCAAGATTGGGAACAACAAAAAAATGTTTCTGAGATCCGGAGTTTCTTGGGCTTAGCTAGGTATTACCGACATTTTGTCAAAGACTTCTCTAGATTGGCCTCACAATTGACTAGACTGACAAGGAATAAAGTTAAATTTGTGTGGAGTGAGACTTGTGAAAAGTTGTTTCAATAGCTTAAGGTTTGACTCACCACTGCTCCAGTATTGATTATTCTGGAGAGGGATTTGGGTTATTCGGTTTATTGTGATGCTTCTCGGGAAGGTTTGGGTTGTGTATTGAGGGAAAGTGGTAGCGTATGGTTTACGGCAATTGAAAATACATAAGAGAAATTGTTCTACTCACGACATAGAGTTAGCGGCAGTGATTTTTGTTTTAAAAATTTAGAGGCATTAGTTATATGGTGAGAGATTTGAAGTGTTTTCCAATCATAAGAGTTTGAAATATCTATTTTGGTAGAAAGATTTGAATTTGAGACAGAGCAGGTGGATGGAGTTTATGGAGGACTATGATTTCGAGTTACACTATCATTTAAGGAAGGCTAATGTAGTAGCCGACGCCTTGAGTAGGAAATCTGTAAGTAGTGTAGCTAGTATTGCCATTTGGGAATGGGAGATGTTGGGTGCTATTGGCAAGTTTGACTTACATCTTGGTGAGTTCGTTGAGTTTGTTGTTTTGTTTACTGTAATTACACAACCTACACTAGTGAGCCGAGTTATAGAAGCACAACAGGGTGATCACGAAGTAGAGGCTATCCGAGTGAAAATATCTAGTGGAAATGTCGAGAAGGGCTTGAACGTGTATTCTGACTCAAGTGTGAGGTATTTAAATCATCTTTTTGTGCCAGAATCTTATAGGGATTAGGTATTACGAGAGTTCCATCATGCATGCCTTGAGATACACCCGGGAGGCACAAAGATGTACCACGACCTTAGTCGCCAGTTTTGGTAGAGGAAGATAAAGAGAGACGTAGCCTTGTTCGTTTTCAGGTGCCTTACTTGTCAACAAGTGAAGGCCGAACATCAACAACCAGCGGGTTTGTTACAACCCTTACCTATAGCTGAGTGAAAATGAGAGCATGTCACGATGGATTTTGTTGTGGGTCTTTTGACGACTTAACAGGGTAATAATGCCATGTGGGTGATAGTCGATCAGTTAACTGAATCAACACACTTTGTACCTATGCACATGAGTGACTCGGTAGATTATCTTGTCGTCCTTTATGTTAGGGACATAGTTTGACTTTATGAGGTCCTTGTGACTATCGTTTTGGATAGAGATCCACATTTCATGGCTCGGTTGTGGCAGAGCCTACAGAATGCCTTAGGCACTAGATTGATATTTAGCATCACCTATCATCCTCAGACTAGCGGGCAGTCCAAGCGAACCATTCAGATCTTAGAGGACATGCTTTAGGGTTGTGTTCTTGATTTTAAGGAGTCGTGGGAGAGTCATTTACATTTCATGGAGTTTGCCTATAATAACGGCTTTTAGGCGAGTATTGTTATGGCACCGTTTGAAGCCTTATATGGCCGACTGTGTAGATCTCTAGTGTGTTGGGCCGATGTGGGTGACACACCTATGTTAGGTCCTAAATTAGTCAGGGAAATGACGGAGAAGGTCGGGCTTATTTGTAAAAAGTTAATTTTGGCTCAGAGTGTTAGAAGAGCTATGCTGACCGTAGAAGGAAAACGTTATCATTTGAGGTAGGGGATCACGTCTTCTTGAAAATATCTCCTAGACGGGGTTTGATGAGGTTTGGGAAGGGCGGGAAGTTGTCTCCTAGATTTATTGGGCCTTTTGAGATCCTAGAGCGCATTTAGGAGGTAGCTTATCATTTGGCCTTGTAGCCCTAACTTTCCCGGGTTCATAACGTGTTTCACATTTGTATGCTTTAGAAGTATGAACCTGATCCTTCACACGTGTTGGATTGAATTGAGTTAGAGGTAGATGAGGATGCCTCATACGAGGATAGACCAGTACGGGTTTTAGGTACTTGAGGCTAATTCTTGAGAGGCTGACTATTTTATCGGTTAAGGTGTTATAGCGACACCATAGGGTTGAGGAGGCGACTTGGGAGTGTAAGGCAGAAGTCCGTGAGAAGTATCCAGTCATATTGTTAATGTTTAAGACTTGTATTGAAAATCTTAATCATGTTGTGAAATGTAAACATTGTAAATGTTTTGGAAAGTTGAATTATAATATTTGGTGTTGAAAAACTATGTTTATCATTGTTACAAGTATGAATAATCAATGGCTTGATTTAAATCTGTTGATTTTTGGTTTGAGTTAAATTTTGGGGACGAAATTCCTTAAGGTATGAAATTATAATGATTTTGGTTTAGACCTAACCCATTTCTTGCTTTTAAATCCTGGAATCCATATCCTTAACTATTGTTCATTTCATTTTCATCTTGTTTCTAGTCGAGTTTAGTTGTTTAGGAGTTATTGTTGCATTTGGAACAGGTTAGGGGTTAGTTTTTCAAAGAGTTACTGTCTAGTTTTCTTCTTATTCGCTCGAGCTGCCTTTTACAATCTATAAAACTTCTGCAAGTAAAGTATCGTCGCTCGAACGGTTTTTTTTCCCCTTGAGTGGTCTTTTACAAGTCTGAGCTTCTGGGAGGGGGTTTGTGTTTTTGGTCGCTCGAGTGGTGTCACTTATTATATCTGATGCTCAAGCGTTGTTTTGGTTACTCGAGCGGTATGGACGTATATCAGTTCAGGAAAAAGAAATTTTGAACCACTTTTCATTTGCTCTCTCTTTCTCTCTCTAAAACATTTCAAAACCCTAGTTCTTCACTCTCTCTCTCTCTCTCTCTCTCTCTCTCTTTAATTCTTGCTTAAAACCTCAAATACACCCTCACCCATTGATTCTCCGCCATAGCTCTTTGGAGAAAAGGTAGAGCTCATTTAAAACTTCGTTCTAATTAGAGAGAATCCCATTTTTGGCTCCGCCAAACTTCAAACCTTGTTTTGTCCATCTTCTAAATCTTAAGGTAGGGATTTCTTCAACCTTTGGTATGATTTTTATCTTAGTTATTTGTTTATTAAAAAAATCTAGTGATTTGGGGATTTTGGGTTAAACCTAGGGTTTGATTTTGAAATGTTAAAGAAAGGTTTTCAAATGGGTTCTTGAGAAAAGTTATGAGGATATGTTTATAGTTGAGATATGTTAAAATGGTGGATTTCCTTACTTAAATTTGATTTTTGAAAGTAAAAGGGTTTTTGTTCTAAAATCATGGATATTTGGTTTGTGGAAGAAAAGGGAAATGATGTTGGGTTTTGAAACAATGGAACGAAAGTATATGTTGATGATGATGGTAGAGTAGGATATGTAATATCACTCCCATTTTGAAAATGAAGAGATTATATATTTTCTTGAAAATTATCTGTTGAATAGAAATATCTATTTTGGGATATCGGTGCTGAATAGCTTTGATTGTTGTAGAAATTGCATGAGGATCAGGTGAATTAAAACTAATTACTCATACATCTTGCATTGAGCATTGTTTCATACTTAAACATTGAAAATGTATTGTTTTGAGAAAAATGGTTGAATGCCTTGCTGAATCTGGTTAGGGGGTGTGGTTGTGATTATTATGTTGGCCTATGTGTACTTGATGTATGTCTAGAAACCCGCGCAGTTAGGTGCCTATCCTTCTGGTTAGTACTGGTAAAATAGCTTTGGTAGTGCTTGTATAGCCTACTAGCATATACGTACATAGAGATTTCTAGTGTTTTGTATCCACTGTCCTGTTATCTGATATCAAAGGTTATTTTCTTGAATTGATATATAATCTGGCATTGCATTGTAGAGGTGTACATGGTCCGGATTGGTTCGATTCTGAGAAAATCCAAGACCGAAACCGATCCTAACGATTCTGTGATTTTGAGAACTAAACCAAATTATTACACTTGTAAAACCGGACTAGAACCAAACCAAAATAACGATTCAGTTGTAGTTTGGTTCATGATTCCAAAAATTTCTATTTATAAGAATAAGATTGTTAATATTAGCAAAATAATTACTCAAACTGATTACATTTAACTCATGATAAAAACTAATAATATTAAAGCATTACTCAACATTACATATCTATATCATCTTAATATCATTGAAATTACAAAAAAAAAAAACCAATTAATAAAAATAAAACTTGATATGATAATATTAAATATTATATATATATATATCTTATTAAATAATGCTTATGCATTGTTCAAGGACTACTGTTGTTTATTAAATATTATATATATTTATATATCTTTTAAAATTCGGTTCGGTTCGGTTTGGTTCGGTTCGAACCGTGATTTTTTCATAAAATCCATTAATCAAACCGTTTTTACGGTTTTTAATATTTCTTGAACCGAAACCGAACTGGTTCTTAATAGAACTGAACCAAATCGTACTGTTCGGTCTAGTTCGGTCTGGATTACCAGTTTGAACGGATTTTTGAACAGCCCTATTGCATTGTTTTGAGATGGAAATGTAAAACATTTGATAATTGGTATGCATATGCATCCACTTTATGACTTCGTTAAGATTCATATATTATGTTAAAATATCTCTATTGGGTTTTAGTTCACCCCATGTGGAAAATAACGTTCAAGTGTTGATGATACGCCTCCACTAAGGACATAGCTTGGAAGGATTTTGAGCTAAGAGCTTCATTTTTATTTATTTGATGTAATTATTTTTGCACAAGCCTTGGGCTTTAATTGTATTGGGTTAAACTCATTTTGTTATACCCAAGCATTGACTTGGAAAGATGTAGCTATTATGGCATAAAATTACTTGATTATCTTTTTATTTCAATTCATGTACACATGTCATATGCTATGTATACACACATATGTCATATTTTGTATGATCAAGGATTATGAATGAAATATTAAATATGATGTTATTGATTAATTGTAAGGAATGTTATGAAATTCGGGGTGTTACATACCATATGTGCCTCTAATTTGTGGCCCCTCCCGCTTTTTTTTTTTTTTATAATTATAAGAGTTAATTATCTAAAAATCCTATTTATAAATGTTATGGTAGCTCAGATCCTATCTAAATTTTTTTGAACCAATAAGTCTGTAGACACCCCAATTTTTACCGTCCTCAAGACTTGGACGTCACCATTTGAACACCCAGTGATCATCTATGTTTCTGTTCGTTTGGAGTTCCCGGAGGTCTTGGCTACGCGCCTTGCCTCAGGATCTCCGAACTCGACTGTTTAGTGTCTGGTTTTGCACCAAACACTTGTGTTTTGCCTTGGAGGGGTAGGGAATGCCTTGTGAGGCATCCCCACACATCACCGGCCATGGCTAGAGGCCACCGGCTGGCGTTTTGTTGCCATCGGCAATGTATATTGCCGGTCGGCATTCTTTGTTGCTGGTCGGCAGTCCATTTTGTCAAAATGGCACTTTTGGCTGGCCGACTACTGTTCATCTACTTTTGCAGATATTTTAATACAGCTGGCTTGCATTTTGTTCCCCTCCATACACGTGTATGGAGGGATGGCCTTCTTGTTAGCTTCCTTGGTAAGCTTTACAAGATTGGTTTGCCTATAAGAAGAGGGCTCCTCTCTTGGCATTGGGGTTAGACAAAAAAGGTTAGAAAAGTTGTGAGAGAAGCTCTGATTCTTGGTTTAGGGTTTTGTATCTATCTTATATCTATATCTCTCATTCTCTTGTATTATGTGTGTTTAGGCTTACTATTGCACACAAACATATAGTGTTACACCTTCCCTTGGCTACTGAAGTTCTAAGAGGTTGTTCTTGAGGTTCTTGGGTGGTTTTGAGCTTGGAGGAGCAGCTGGTCCACCATCGTTGAAGAGGTTCTTCAAGGGTAACAATCTTACCCCTTTTTACCCCATTCTTGCATACTATTTTTGCCTATCTTAGAACTATTTTTGAGCTTAGTGTATAATATAAAAATTTCTATTTTTGGGCCCTCTAAATAGTTTGTTTAGAGTGTTTTGTGGTTTGGAGGTGTTTGACCCCTCTTAAGCCTTGAGGGGCTCCATTTTGTGCTATTTTGATTGAGCTCCGAGACTTTGGTGTTTGGGCCTCCTCACCACTGAAATCTTGAGGGATTTCAGTGGTAAGGATGGTGCCTTGAAGTCCCAAGAAGGAGAGGGCCACCCCCTCTCCTTATTATCCTTAAAAAGGGCCATTTTTGTCTCTTTAATGAGCACCTAGCTAAGCCTCATGTTGACCATGCCTTGGCTATTATTTATGCTTATTTTGCCATGAAATAGCATTGTTGTATGTTGGTTTTGGTACACCATTCTTGCTTAGCATACATGCCATGTAATGCCTTGTTGTTGCCTTAACATGCCTTAGGTTGTAAGCCCTTGTTTTAGCATGTTTTAGGCTTAGCTTTGTGAAGCTTTAATGCATGTTTTTGTATGCTTTAGCTCTGTTTTAAGTTTCTTTAGTCATACTTGCCATGTATTGCATAGCCCCTTTGCATTGTTAGCTTGTAGGCTTTGAAAATGAGAAGTGTTGAGCATGCGTTGCTTGAGTTATCTTAGTAGCTTGGCATCATTTATAGCATAATCTCAGTCCCTAAGACACGCTTGTATGCTTGCCTTGGGTGTCTTTTTGTTGCTTTGAAAGGTTGTGCCTTATGCTCCACGTTTGGTCATTGTGCATGCTTTTGAATTCAAGTCATTTAGATGCCATCTAAGTGGTCTTTTGGGCTTTGTTTTATGTGCTAAAACTCTGTCTTGGTCATTAAATTCATGCCATGTTTGGTCTTAATAAGTGTAATCTAATGCCTCTTTGGTGAGCCTTAGGTTTTGGACCTTAATTGCATGATATGCTTGCTTTGTTTAATTGGTTTGGCACCATTTTAGCATGATTTTCAGAGCCTAGCATGCATGCCATAAGTCCATGTTTCCCCCTTTTGAGTGTGCTTGAAAGTTGCTTCATTATGCTTAAGTCTTGAACCATGTATCTATGCATTTGCTTTCATGAACTTAGCATTATGGCCACTGTTTTGGGCCTAATTAGAGCTGCCTAAATCATGCTTAAGTCCATCCTTTGCTTGCTTGCATGCTTACCTTGCATGTTTGTTTGCATGCTTGCATGTACATCTTGCATTCCCATGTTGCATCCTTAGCTTGCATGCCTAGGTTGCATTGCATCTAGCATGCCTGTCTTATTCCTTGATCTAGTGATAGGAATTGGGCTTTGGTTTGTTGGTTTGCATTGCATTTGACATCAAAATGTGCACACTTGGTCCCTTGGGCCATCACTCATGGAAATACACGATTGATGGTCCGAGAACCACGGAGCATGTCCCTTTGAGTCACTAACATGATAAGGGACATGGTTGGTGCATATATGGCTTGAATTGCATTGCCATGCAAAGCTCTATCCTCTGCTGCTATCAAACAGGTTCTACAGGAACTTTTTGCTGATCGACTGCACAGAGTGCCGACCGGCAAACAATTGGTGGCCGATGGATCCATTCTTAGCCGACGAACATCTCCTACGGCCGGTGGTCATTCTATCCAGCTGGTGGTGTTGTACAGTGCTCAGAGAGGCAACCCTGAGGCTTTGGCAGTCTTCAAAGGAGTATAGCAGGGAAAACAGAGGCAGCTTGCGCATGGCAGTGCATTTCCGAGCAAGACCGAGCATGCATTGCATCAGGCTCTCCTCTCGAGGCGGTTTACTATTTTCCCTAGATTAGTTAATTTGCTTAGCTAATTAGATGGCCTGTAATATTTAATTAGCTTGTAGGTTAATTATCTGTAATATTTATTTGGTCCCTCCGAGTGAGGGCGAATCTGTAATAAGTGTGGGTACGTGTGTATGCATGTCTTCCAATCCCCACTTCTTTCTTCCCTTTTATTTACCCGCTTATGATGGTAGATTAGGGCATGTTTAAATTAGCATACCATATGCTATGCATGCGTGCATCCATACATTTGTCTTGCATGCACCGGGCTCGGTACATCATGCTAACTGCATTTGTACTTCAATTCCAAATTGAATACGTGCATCAATTGATTGCATTTCACATGTCATGTTTAGGCTAGCCGAGCCTACCCTAATTGCATTCTGTATGTGTTGCATTAGTCAATTTGACATGAACTAGGACCACGCATGTTTGCTAACTAGGTTATTGTTTTGGCACGGAGTACGATGTAAGTATTTTCATGCTTTAGCATACCGCATGTGTGTGAGTGTTAACATGACAGCATGCTTACCATGTGGCTAGATGCTTATGTGATAAACTGTTTGAATGCCTGTGGGTGAAGGTTGGATTGTCTGAGTTGGAAAAGCTCGTTGAAATCCGTATTTTAGCCTACTTGCGAGTAGCAAATTCCAAAGTGTTTTTCAAGACAAACGGATATGCAATGCTTATTTCCAAATTAGGCAATCTAGTCTATATTTGTTTGCTGTGCTCATAACATAGTAATTCTAGGCTAACAACCGGAATAAGAACACATAACGTTTTCAAAATCGGATATCACGGTTAGTAGAGGCCGATCTTCGGATCGGGCGAGAGGGGGTGCTCATAGCTGACCTTCCCCAATCGTACCCAAGCTCCCGAGCCGAGACAACTTTGGTGATGATAGACATGTGGCCTTTGGCATCGAGTCAGGGTTTCCTAAATTTCCCTATTAAAAAATATTTAGGTGGCGACTCTGTATCTCGCAAAGCAGTCCATGTTTGACACTTCTTTTCAAAAATCTGTTTTCTCAAAACGATTTGCCAGATTTGGACTCTTTGGTTTAGATTTAGAACCGCAAACAAAATCTAGTCCGAATTGTAGCGTGAGCACCCCCGCTCGCCCGATCAAAGATCGGTCTCTACTAACCATGATATCTAGTTTTGAAAACTTTGTATGCTCTTATTCCGGTTATTAGCCCAGATTTACTATGTGATGCGCACAGCATACAAGTATAGACTGGGTTGCCTGAATTGGAACAAAACATTTCAAGTTCGTTTGTCTGAAAATGGTTTGATGCTGCTACCCGCGGGTAGGCTAAGACGTGGATTTGCCACCCTCGTGTGGGCTTAGAAAACATGTTTTTGCCATTATCTAGTGGGCTTAAAACAAACAATTGACGATTCGTTCCAATCTAAACAACCCAACTTTCACCCACAGGCATTCAAGCAATTATATCACATAAGCAGTTAGCCTCATGGTAAGCATGCTATTCATGGCAATCACTCACACGCATGCAAGGATGCTAAAAAAATAAAAAAAACTGTAGTACTACCAAGCAAAAAAAGCTAATTAAAAATCCATGCATGATCCTAGTTCATGTTTAGAATGGCTAATGCAACACATGCAAAGATGCAATCTAGACAGGCTCGGCTATTCTAAACATGGCATGTGAAATGCTACAACTAATATGCATTCAATTTGGAATTGAAATACAAGTGCAGTTAGCATGATGTGCCGGACCTGATGCATGTAAGACGAATGTATGGATGCACGCATGCATAGCATAAGGTATGCTAATTTTAAATATGCCCTAGTCTACCATCATAAGCAGGTAAATAAAAGGGAAGAAAGACGTGGGGTTGGAAGACATACATACACGCACGCACACTTATTACACGATTGCCCTCACTCAGAGGGTCCAAAAGAATAATACATACTGAATAATGAATTACCTATCTTAGCTAATTAATTATTACAAACCCTCTAATTTAAACAAATTAAATGCAGAATAGAGATGGCCTCAGCCCTGCCTCGGGACGCGAATGATGCATGCTCAATCCATCTTGCCCGGAAACCAATAGCCATAGCACTACTGCCTCTGTTTTCACTGCCTTGCTTCTCTGAAAACTTCCAAGGTCCCAGGGTGTCTTCTATGAACACTGCAGAACACCATCGGCTAAGGGAAATAACCACCGGCCATGGTAAAATGTCATCGGCTGCTGATGAAGTTATCGGCCATTCACCAATGGCCGGTCGGCACTAAATGTTGTCGGTCGGCAAAAACTTCCTGCAGAAAACAGTTTAGACAGCAGCAGAGGACAGGCAGTGTACGACATGGAATTTCAAGCACATGTAAGCATGGTCATGTTCCCCATCATGTATTGAACTCAGGGGAGTATGGCCCTCGATCCTTTGGCCATCAATTGTGCATGATAGCCTAAGGGACCAAGCTTGCCATTCAATGTAAAATGCATGCAACACACAAATGAGGACCAAGACCCTATCATGTCCAAGTCAAGGGCCTCGGTGACCAAGGGTTGAGATGTGTTTTGTCACTTGAAGTACAAACACCCCTCAACCCCCACACTAGGTTTGACACCCCAAACCAAGCAATGTAATGCATGTATGCAATATGGCTCAAGTTATGCAACATGGCTCAAATATGCAAATGAGGCTAAGTAAACAAACATGCCAAAATGTGATGTAAACTAAACATGCAAATGCACAATTCTAGGCATGCAAGATACAATGCAATACACTCTAACATGTGAGTCGAGACATGAAATGCAACTAGTCAATAATATGCAAACATGCAAGTATGATACCATGCAAGCATGAATCCAATGCAACATGATCATGCAACGGTGGTGCCAAATCACAAAAGGCAGACCTCGGCCCACCCGAAACAGTGACCAAAAATGCCCTAATCAGTGGACAAGTATTCATGCAAACAAGCATGCCAATAAGCCCAAGGACTAAGGCACAAAATGGAGCACTTTGCTACCACTAACAAGGCCACTTATGGCATGAACCAAGCAACCAAAAAAACAGAATTTCAGCATGCAAAATGAGCTCCAAAACTCACACACATGGCATCCCAAATGATCCAAACACATAGGCATACACGATGCGCATTTCAAGGCATGAAATCACAACACTTCCAAGCATTAAAAGAGACACAAAGGACAATGTAAGACCACATTATATGGACTGAAACATGATATCAAATGATGCCAAATGATGATAATAAGCTTATGCTAAGCATGTTAGAGACCCACATAACTAAGGCCTACAAGCCAAAGTGCAAAGCAACTATACCAAGCATGTCAAACATGACAAAATCAGTGACCAACAGACCTAAAGCATAACAAATCATGACCAAAAGCTTCAATAATCTAAGCTAAAACATGAGGATATGCTAGGCTAAACACATGCCACATTTCTAGGCAAGATAGAGAATTACAAAGCAAGTATAAGATGCATGCTAAGGGCTACAAATCCAACCAAAGATAGAGATATAACATGACTAAAAGACACCCAAAAACCTCTGAGATGGGACCAAAAACAACCAAGCATGCATGTTGCCCTTTAAGCCAAAAACAAAGGTAAAAGAAGGACAAAGGGGAGAGGGGTGTCCCTCCTCTACACAAGACTTCAAAATCACTTCATCACTACTGAAAATCCACTGGATTTCAGTGGTGAGAAGACCAACACAACAAAGTAAACAAAACTCAAAGAAAAGGCACCAAAATAGGCCAAAAGAGGCCTAAGGGGGGGGGGGGAGTTCGACCCCCAATGCCAAAACACCCTTAATGAAAGATGTTAAGAATGAAAATACAAGACTTTTTATGTTATACACAAAGCTTAAATCAGCATGCAAGACAGGTAGAAAACTAGTGCAAGATTGGGGAAATTAAAGCAAATGTCTCACCCTTGAAGAACCCTTGAAGAACAGATGATCCAGCCAACCTCTACTGATCAAAATCAGTCCAAAACCTCAACAAACAACCCTCAAAGCCTCTCAATCTCGGAGCAAGGTGTAATGGTGTGTGTGTTAGTGCAAAAGTAAGGTCAAAATGCACTTTTAGGCTTCCAAACACACCCTAAGGATGAGAGAGAGGGAGATATAGAGAGAGATGATGATATATCAGATGTATAGATATAGAAGCTCTGGTTTTTTTTATTCAAAAGCTCTAACCCTTCACAAAGGGAGAGGATGAGTGCTTATATAGGCAAAGGCCAAGGTTCTAGGCTTCTCCAAGAAGCTAGATGAAAGGGGCAAAGGGTGCAAAGGGTTCTTGGCTTCTTGAAGAAGCTAAAACAGCTGGCCAAGCTTCCCCAAGAAGCTTGGCCAAAGGGTTCAAGCTTCTAGAAGGAAAGGGGGTTTAAAGTGATGGTGTATTCCAGCTGGCACAGCTGGCATACACCATGCCTCAAGGGTGCAAAGGAGTCACACCGACCAGCAAAAGAGGTCGCCGGCAAACTAAAGTGCTGGTCGGCCAAATATAGTGCCGACCGACCATTGGTTTTAAGAAACCATGGCCGATGGCACCCATAAACAGCCGGTGATGCTAGGGGAAGGCCGGTGGGATGTGGGGATGGCCAACAAGCCATTCCCTGCTCTTCAAGGCAAAAACACAAGTGTTTGGTGCCAAAACCAAACACGGAACAGTCGAGTCGAGAGATCCTGAGGCAAGGTACGCAGCCAAGACCTTCGGGAACTCGAGACGAACAAAAACAAAGAGGATCACCGAGTGTTCAAGTGGTGACGTCCAAGCCCTGAGGACGGTAAAAAATGGGGTCTCTACGGTTGCCCCTCTTTGACAGAACTCGGAAGTCATAACAATGACGGGAGTGAATGTAAAAGCCCAGAGACGACCCATTTTTGACAAGGCCGAAGACTTCGACAAGGCAACAAGCCACAGACAAAGATATGTGCCCGAAGGCGGGGGCAGAATGCAAGACAATGCAAGAAGCCGAGCATAACTGATGATCATGCACAGAAAGCTGTAACGAAGCACACATGCAACAGTTTTAAGCTAGCATATACCAAACTACACTACAATGTAGAAAGGATGTAAGAGAATTATGCAATTCTCAATACGTCTCACCCGGAGGATATAATACCTGTTTGGTTTGCCTGGTTCCACCAGCCGCAAATGACCCGTACATACAATATCGTGCCTACAAAGGAAACAAACTTGACAAGTATGATTTTATTAGTAACTTGCACATAATGCAACTAACAATGTGTGACAACACAAACTAAGTGGGAGGTATGACCATACCGTGAAGGTACAATCACATGTACATAAAGGATGCGGTCTACGCAAGCAATGAATATTGAACACGTGTAAGTGAAGTATGCAGTCCACGCAATCGATGGATTTGAACATAAGTATGCGGTCTTCGCGAGCAATGAAGTTAAACACAAGCATGCGGTCTACGCAAGCAAAACATGCGGTCTACGCAAACGAGACATGCGGTCTACGCAAGTAATGATATTGATTACGAACATGCGGTCCATGCAAGTAAAGCATGCGGTCTACGCAAGTAATGATAAAACATGCAGTCTACGCAAGTCAAGCGTGCGGTCTACGCAAGTAAAGCATGCGGTCTACGCAAGTAATGATAAAACATGCGGTCTACGCAAGTAAAGCATGCAGTCTACGCAAGTAATGATAAAACATGCGGTCTACGCAAGTAATGAATATAAGAAAAGAACTTGAATACATGTAAGTAAAGCATGCGGTCTACGCAGGCAATGTGTATAAAAAGAAACCTGAACACATGCAAGTAAAGCATGCGGTCTACGCAGGCACTGTGTATAGAAACCTGAGGCGTGTAATGCAAAGCACTGCAACACAATACAATTGAAGCATGTTGTGGAGCTCACAAGATGCAAAAGGATACGGGAAGGGATGTTCCTCGCACATACGGAGCGTCGCTCAAAGAGATATGGCCTGAGGTCAACTCGAAAGCCTACTAATGTGTTAAAAGTGCGCTTCTTCGCACCATCTTGAATAATGAAGGTGTCACACCAAACAATTGACTTGAACAAGGGTGCGGGAGGTGCGTCGACCGCAAGGGGAGGGGTTACCAATATCAATCCCGATACTCTGCTGCCCTACTCTTCTTCTGCTTTACTTTTCCTTTTTAACTGGTAGTTCGAGCACATTGCACTGTCTCAGGCAGGTTTGTTATCATCGTTTTTCAAAACTGTGTATTTCTTTGCAAAACACATGACGGAAATGAAATTGCTATTTGATTCAAAAGATGTTACATTTGCACGTTCTATGCATTGCATCGTAAGACATCACATAACAAAGTGAATGAAACTGAAATTCATTTGAAGATTAAGCACTTGCATCGTAATAATCAGGTAGCGAACCGACTTACAACTCGATAAGCAAAACGAGAAAACTCGATAAGCTAACTAAGTGCGAGTACAACTCGATAAGCAACACGAAGACTTAAAGAGAGTGAAATACAACTCGATAAACAAATGTACAACAACTCGATAAGCAAATGGGCGCGGCCCCGCAAGAATTGATCACTGGAGGGCATTGGAAATGGTGGGATTCCCCAACTTCTGAGCATAAACAACTCAGGGAACCAAGGGGAAGACCACCGGCCCCAGGGAAAAGCCACCGGCCATGAGAAGACTCCACCGGCCAACAATAATGGCCGGTCAGCACCATACTTGGCTGGCCGGCCAAAAATGGAAGAAACCAGCAGAATGCTGACACCTGTCCTTCATTCAACCTTGTCCTCTAAAAAAGGCCCCAGTTTCGTAGTTTTTCTCATTTCCAGACTGATTTACTCCAAATGGAAGAATTTCTTGCCCAAAATCTTGCAACTTGGATTAACAACTTGGATGGCTTAGAAAAGCTAAATTTCCGGGGTTTCAGCATAAACGCACTATTCACTTTGGGTCGTACCCCGCTGCACTTTCCGTTTCTCCATGCCGCGGCAAGGTTTTGGAATCCGATGACGCATGTTTTTAGCTTTGGCGGGCAAGAGGTATGTCCCACCTTTGAAGATTTTCAAGTCTTAATGGAGTCTGAGTGCAATGAAGAGATCCTACCCCAACCCCGTTTTGGCCATGCCCAAGCCTTAGGACAAATGTGTGGGTTCTTTGTACCTGATGCTCGATCTCTGATTTGTGACGGAATGCTGGATATTCCGAGTTTGGTTTGCCGTTTTTCTCGTTTTGACACGGTGACATGGCGACCGTCATTGGCAAGGTTTTCGGCAACACGCACTTTGTTTGTGTATGCTATGTCATTTCTTACTTGCCTCGGGTTCTGGAGGATCTAGTGTCCGATTGATTGAAGTTACCCAAGGTTTGAAGGAGGGTAAGAGTTGCATTATCATGACTCTGGCTGAGACGTTGACGGGCTTGGATGCTTTCTATCGTCGCGAAGCAACCAAATTTGCGGGGAGTCCACTACTACTGCAGGTAAAGTTTCCCACCCAATCTCTCATATGTATTGCTCACGTCACTCGGCTCTCAAGCTCGATTTTCTCACAAAACCCTTTTCTTACTTTTCTCTCATCGTACACCTCTCTATTCTTCATTCTCTCATTTTTCATCCTTCCCCAGATATGGTTGATGGACAAGTTGCAGGTCGTGGACTCTTGCCCAACATACTCAGCCCGTGGTTCTTCAGGCAACGTCTAGTCGATGCCCTTGATGAGGGTTGGTGGTTCGACTGGATGTGTAGCTTGTCCGTGGATCGCATTGCTTGGCGATGTGCTTGGCTCAATCTACCGGCAATGAGCTACAGTATGACTCGCCAACCTGGAATTCAGCTGATTGGGTTGACTCACTGTGTCTTCTATTTTTCGTTCCAGATCCGACGTCAATTCGACCATGACCAGACTTGTCCACCAGAAGAGATAGAATACCCGGCTGCATTCCCGATCCGAGGCGCACAGCTTGCCCGGTATGCTACAGCATGGAGAACCAGAGAGCTCCTGGCCCCCGCTCCCATTTTCAATTGCACTTTATCTGATGAGTGTTGGGATTGGCTCAATGAAGAGGCACAGAATGGGCCTAGATTGGTATCAGAGACTTCGACCAGCTCTAGGAGGGGGCGCAGGGGCACCTGACTTGACTATGCCCCAGGTTTATTGCTTTATTAGAACTTTCAAGTTTTCCTTATGATTGTAATAAAAAGCAACTTCAATTGTATGCAAGAGCAGGAGAACTCTGTATTGAAATCAATGAATTTGAAGATTGTGGTACTGAAAATTTCCCGCTTTGGTCCAAAAATGGTCTTAGTTGTAAAAAGATTAATTTGAACAAAGTCAACTTTTATTAAAACTTTTCAAAATCGTTTTCGATAGGGATCAGAACTGAACATGCTTGAAATTTGTCACTGAGATGTACAATCCTGAATCCCAGCAACTGGAAAGTTGCCCCTAGTTTGAATAGCACCACAGCACTGCACGGCAACGGAAAGTTGCCCCTAGTTTGAAAAGCACTGCACCGGAGATCACGATGAATGCTGATAGACAAAGATGGCTGAGATGATCAAATGGACAAAGTTGATCAGGGAAAAGTTTGTGGCTGAACTTCAGGATGAAGTTGCCTACGTATCCCAAAGATGGGAATCAAGCCTTATGTAGTTCGGCTTAGGTTCACTCGAGTATTTTCACTCTCCTTTTACGCTCTAACTTTTGCCAAGGCCGCCCTTCGCGGGTTTTCGACCTTGCGAGCTCAGTTTTTCTATTTTCTAATTTTCGGTGCTCTAACTTTTGCCTAGGTCGCCCTTTCGAGTTTTCGGCCTAGCAAGCCTCTCAAGGGTAATATTTCTTCAACTTGTCCATGTTGATCGGTTGTGAGAACTCCAGGCCATTTAGGTCCATCAGAACCACAGCTCCACCCGACCAGATAGCTTTGATGATGTAGGGACCAGTCCAATTGGGTCTGAACTTGCCCCTTGGGTCATGGATGGGAGCTCGGTTGTCTTTGAGCACCAAATCTCCTTCCTTTAGCTTCCTGGACTTAACCTTCTTGTTGAAAGCCCGGGCAATTCTGCGCTAATAACCCTGAACATGGTACAGTGTTGCTCTTCTCTCATCAATGAGCATGAGTTCTCAAACCTCGCTTCACGCTAACTGCTTCGGCTATTTGGCACTCAGCCAATACTCGTAATGACGGAACCTCGATCTCGATAGGTAGGACGGCCTCCATCCCATAGACTAATGAATACGGAGTCGTCCCAGTAGAAGTTCTAATCGAAGTCCGGTAGCCCCACAGAGCAAACGGCAACTTATCTGGCCAATCCCGGTAGGTTTCCACCATCTTCTGTAATATGTGTTTGATGTTCTTGTTGGCGGCCTCAATCGCCTCCGCTGGTCTCATGCGGTATGTGGATGACTTATGAAAAGCCACATTGTATTTCTCCAACAAATCAATCACCTCCTTCTTGAAGTGGGAACCATTATCCGAAATAATCTCGTTTGGGACCCCATAGCGACAGATGATGATGTTCCTGATAAACTTCACGACATGTGAAGCCTTCAATACCGTATAAGATTGAGCCTCAACCCACTTTGTAAAATAATCTATCGCGACAAGGATGAACTCATGCCCATTCGACCCCTTCGGAGTAACAGCCCCAATCACATCGATTCCTCATACTGAGAATGGCCATGGCGAAGTCATGTTGTATAGCTTTGACAGCGGGATGTTCATGCGGTTTGCATGGATCTGGCATTTATGGCATCGTCGAACAAAGCCAATACAATCCTCCTCCATGGTGGACCAATAATAACCCTGTCTGAGGATCTTCCGCGCCAGCATTACCCCATTCATATGTGCACCACATTCTCCTCTATGGATGGCCTCCATCAGGCACTTCGACTCCTCAGCTTCTACACACAGCTTATGCATTCCTAGATGACCTCTCTTGTACAGCTTACCCCCGTAGATGATGAACTGAATAGCCATTCTCCTGATTGCCCTTTTATCTTTGGCATTTGCCCCTGGTGGATACACCTCCTTCTCCAAGAAGTTCCAAATGTCGTAATACCAGGGGTTCTCATCCTGAGCCTCATCTATAGCAGAAATTGACTCATATGCCGGCACAAACTTCTGGTCAATGATGACCGGACGCATCCGGACTCTGGACGGGATGTCTATCATGGAAGATAGAGTTGCTAGTGAATCTGCGAACCTGTTGTTCTGTCTTACTAGATGAGTGAAACTCAGCTTTTCAAACTGAGGAATTAACAAATCCAAGGTCTGGTGGTAAATTATCATTTTCTCTTCTTTGACCTTCCAATCTCCTTTTGCTTGAGACACAACAAGGTTGGAGTCCCCGATAACGTCCAATTGTTTTGCCCCTAGTTCTAGAGCCGCTTCTAAGCCGGCAATACATGCCTCGTATTCCGCTTCGTTGTTTGAGACTTTGAACCGGAGCTTGAATGCTAAAGGGATACGAGAATTGTCGGGCGTTATCAGAAACACTCCTATCCCATACCCATACTGGTTTGACGCTCTGTCAAAGTACATTGTCCAAGTTTCGTCTTCGACATACAAAATGGCTTCATCTGGGAATAGGTAATCAACTGCTTCATCCCCTTCAACCGAGTGGTCGGCAAGGAACTCCGCTACTGCTCTCCCTTTTACGGACTTGCGCGTCACATACTTTAGATCAAATTTAGAAAGCAACAGCAGCCAACGAGCTAGCCTACCCGTAAGTGCCGGTTTCTTGAAAAGATATTTGATAGGATCGAGTCGTGAAACCAGCATTACGGAGTGAGCTAACAAGTAGTGCCGCAGCTTCCTGGTAGCCCATACCAAAGCTAAGCAAGCCTTCTCCAGCGGAGTGTAGCGGGTCTCGTAATCCAACATCTTCTTGCTCAGATAGTAGATGGCTCTCTCCACCTTATCCTCTGATTCTTGTGCGAGCATACAGCCCATCGTAGTCTCAGTTACTGATAGGTACAATATTAACGGTTTCCCCGGCTCCGATGGTGACAACACGGGTGGGTTTTGTAAATATTCCTTGATCTGTTCAAAAGTTACTTGACATCGGCCGTCCCATTGGAATTTCTTTCCTTTCTTCAAGAGACCAAAAAGTGGTTCACAAGTTAAGGTTAATTTTGAAATAAACCGTCTTATGAATTGCACTTTACCCAGAAAGCCTCACACCTCTTTTTCAGTCATTGGTGGTGGCATTTCTAAGATGGCCTTGATTTTGGAAGGGTCGACTTCGATGCCCTCTCACGTAATCAAACCCTAGCATTTTTCCCCAGAATAATCAATGTACACTTCGAGGATTCAACCGCAAATTTAAATTCTAATCCTTTGGAAAAAATTTTGCAAGGCGGTGTAGTGACCTTCTCTTTCTTTGGATTTGACAATCATGTCATCCACGTACACCTCAAACTCTTTGTGGATCATATCGTGCAATATTGTGGTCGCTGCCCGTTGATAAGTAGCCCCAGCATTCTTCAATCCAAATGGCATTACTCTGTAGCAGTATGTACCCCACGGGGTGGTGAATGCAGTCTTCTCCTGGTCTTCGGGAGCCATTACTATCTGATTATAGCCTGAGAAGCCATCCATAAACGAAAGCAAAGCATGCCCCATTGTGAAATCTACCAACTCATCAATGTGTGGCAAGGGAAAGTCGTCCTTCGGACTAGCTCTGTTCAAATCCCTGAAGTCTACACATACCCGAATTCTGCCATCCTTCTTCGGTACTGGAACAATTTTGGCCAACCAAGTCGGGTATTCGGATACCAAAGAGAAGCTCGTCGATTTGCTTGGTGACCTCTTCCTTGATCTTAATGGCTCAATCAGGGCGGATCCTCCTGAGTTTCTGTTTGACAGGTCAGGCCTCGGGATCGAGAGGGATCCGGTGCTATACAATCTCAGGATCGATTCCAGGCATGTCTTCGTAGGACCACGCGAAAACATCTTTGAAATCCTTTAATAAAGCGACTAAGCGCTCGCGTTCCTCTAGAGACAATGTGGATCTGATCTGGACCAGCCGCGGGTCCTTCTCAGTACCAACATTCACAGTAATCATTTCATCAACTAAAGGTTTGACAAACCTTTCTTGCTCTTGTTCAATTAAACATTGTAAAACCGGAGGGATTTCGTCCTCGTCGTTTTCATCAAAATTTTGAAAGTCCTGATTTAAGCAATAAATCAAAGGCACAAAAAAGTACTCGGAAACCACATTCATATCATTCTCATTATGTACTTCCAAACCGTCCGATTCTTCTATTACAATAGACTCAAAAGAGAAAGAAAAAGACAACCTGGACAGGACTGTGGCATCCAGGTTATCACCCCCAGGAGTACCGAACTCAGACTCAGTCGAGCTGGAACCTGATTCCGACTCAACAGATTCGAAGGAATCAGATTTCGACTCATTACCTGACCCGGTGCTGCTCGACAAAAATCCCTCCTTGTACTGCCAGGTGAGGGAGGGTGCGATGGATGCATCCAAAATAGTTGATGGTAGGCCCGCATCCATTTCATTCTCGATCATGGACACCGAGAAGTTATCCCCCAAGCACAACTGGTCGATCGAAGGATCTGAAAGTAGACATGCCAGTGCTACCCCATTTCAAGTTCGGTGTCCTGAGACTCCACTTTCTGCTCGTTCAACCTCTCAAGCTGTTGGGTCTGCTCTTCAGCAACATCATCCCCAGGTAACTATAGGTCAAAGAAAATCTCGAACCCTGGTACGCGCTTCCTCTCTGCGTTTAACCACGGCTCCGGGAAGCCACAGAATGGAAAATCCTCCCCTTCCCGGACGAAGTGTCCGTTTAGGATACCCTGGATGGGCCGGTGCATCAACTCAAAGGGTTTTCCTATCTGTTTTGCTCTGGCTCTCCCAGCCATCTCCTTTCCTTTTCTTGCCCAATCCTCCTTGGTGGGCAGATAACCCAAGCCAAAGGTATGGGGGTTGTGTGGCACTTCGGCCAATGCTGCGACGCCCTTGCGGCCGCTCTTTCCTAATCCCATCCCGGGGATATGTTGGAGTTTGTTCATGAGATACACTGCTTGGGCACTGACATATATCCCCTCGTTAGTAGCCATGATGTTCTGTACAACCTGAGCCTCAGCTAGGGTAAACCCTGATATGAACACATCCTCCATGCCATGCTCGATTTCTAGAACAGGCGTGGATACCTCCGGTGGCAGATGGATTGATGAATTCCCAAAAACAATGGCTACTCCCTTCCCATATGGGTATTTCACCATTTGATGCAAAGTGGATGACACCGCCTTCACCTGATGCAGCCACGGCCGCCCTAAAAGCAAGTTGAAAGTTGCAGGCACCTCCAAGACATGGAAATCTATCTCATGCTGTCCCGGCCCAACTTTAGTCTGAACTTTTATGGTTCCCATCACTTCTCTACTTGTATTATCATACGCCTGGATGACTTGGGCTATTGGTACAAAATCTGCGACTTTCAAGCCGATTGCAAACGCCGTCCTTGCTGGGCAGACATTGATGGCGAATCCGGTATCGACGAGAACCACCGGTATCCATTTATTCCTACATTCCACAGAAATGTAGAGGGGTTTGTTATGGTCTGCCCCCTCGGGTGGCAGTTCCTTGTCGGAAAAAGTCAGCGTCGGGGTAGCTCCCCCCGGAAAGACTAATCCCACTAGCTGCTCTGGCGTGGTGTCTATCGAAAGCTTGGCCTTGTCCATGGCTGATAAGACAACTTGTCTATGCACTCGCGATGCCATGAGCAATCCCCAGATGGAGATGTCTGCTTGTATCTTTTTTAGCTATTTGAGTACAGCCTCTTCCTCAAGTTGCTTCTCCTTTTGTTTCTCAACCTCTCTATCCTTCCCCGAGGCCTTTGGTTGATCTAGGTGTGGAGGTTTGAAGTACCGCCCACTCCGCGTCATATGGTCGACCTCTCCAAGGTACTAGGTGTTATCGGGTTGGTTGTTTCCCCAATCTTCATCTGTGTGGGCAAGACACAAGTCCTCATCTTCCCACCACATTCCATCAGCAGCTGACAAACATCTGTCCGGCTCTAGTATGGCTATTCTTGTACTCGCAGCATCTTCCATCTAGATGCTCGCAAAGATTCTCGCCTCGCGGCACGCCAGCTTGATCCCCATATGGGCCTTTGCCTTCCTGATTCTCTCGAAGTCTTTGAATTTTTCCTGTTCTGGGTGTGTCAATACAACCGACTATTCAGTAATTCCCGTAATTGAAATGCTCCAGTCTCGAGCGAAATTCTTGACACTGGCGCTCTCCGGCGATACACTCTGTTCTTCAACCTTTCCGGCTGTCACAGACATTCTTGCCCCTGCTGGGCCCCGTTCTAGCTGGAACTCTTCTACCACATCTGGTTGATCGTCTAACCATCCCGTAGCCTCTGTCGACTCCTCATAATCGTACTAGCTAACTGCCACGTCCCTTGGGTCTTGGTCACTGTAAAATCGGAGATTGACAAGGTCTTCTACCACAGCTGTTAAATCGTCTGTTCCCCGTCCCAGACTATCCCCTTGGATCACACACAGTTCTCCTTCTGCCGAAAATTCCACATCTGGACCATCCTGGCCTATCGATGAAATGTAGTCACCCGGGCTATATGTCTTCTCAACATAACTTCCAGATTCCGCAGACTATGGCTCAACAATCCTTTTCTCCTTTGGGACCTCCTTTCTTCCGTCTTCGACAGTCACCACCGCCGGCTTAGGTTGGGTTATGGAGATGTCCATCATACACAAATCGGCGCAATCAGGAAGGAACACCTCTCGCTTAGGCAGGTGGGAAGGTGTGATATAGATACTAGGATCGTAGGACACCTCCCCAGTATGGATGAAATTGAGTCTTTTGGGTGGTGGAGCTTGGTTATGTGTGGGGAGAGGATTTGTAGTAACATTGGGCTTCTCGGGCGACAGAATCACCCCGTTATCGATGAGATCTTGAATCTCATGGTGTAATCGGAAGCACAAATCAGTGTCGTGACCATGCTGTTGGTGAATCGCGCAATACTTGGCTGGGTCGTAAGTAGAGGGAAGTCTTTCTGGTAAGGGCCGCGGCTCTAGGGGCTTCAAGTGCCCTTTTCTGATTAAAACCCTCAGAGGTTTGGACAGGGCCATATAAAGTGGAGCGAAGGTTCTGGTGTTTTTGGGTGGGTATTTGGCTGTTGGTGGGTTGCTTCCAGACGCACCGGAGAATGGTGCAACTGCCGCGGTTCTCGGAGGGGGGTTGGTGGTGACCATGCTCACTTCGGAGGCTCTTGTAGTTGTGGTGCCGCTCGGGCCCGCATTAGTGTTGCAGTTGAAAGTCCTTCGGGGTTGCTCCCGGTCGTTATCAATTAAGCCTTGCTTCAAGGCATCCTCAATCTGCACCTCCATTTCATGCAGGTCAAAAAAAGTAAGAAAGGGGAGCACAATCATCTTTTGCATCAACTTTGGCTAAAGATTGCGCACAATCATCCGAATTTGATCTTTGTTTGTAGGCCTTAAGGTCATCATCGAAGCCTTGGCCCTCCATCTGGTTACGAATTCTGAGAAACTCCCTTTAGGTTCCTGTCTTGTTGTCTCGAGATCACGGGTTGTAATCTCGATTTGTGTATTGTATGAGTACTGCGCAATGAAGGCCTCAGCCATCTCGTCCTAGTTTCTCTTGACATCATCTTCTAATTTGGCATACCATATGGCGGTCACACCTGACAGGGTCCGGCCAAACAAAGACATCTTTTGTAGTCTACTGAGGCCCATCGGCCTTAAGATATCTGAAAACAGTCTCAGGTGCACCATGGGGTCCCCGGACCCGTCAAATCGATCAATATGGGGCATTTTAAATCTGTCGGGCAGCATTACAGCTGCATCAGTATAGCCATCTTCAATGTCGGGGATGGTCTTGGCTCCTTGGGATCTCTTAAACAGCTTTTCAAGCTTGTTCAACTTTAGAGCGATGGGATCAGTCTCAAACTCAAAGGGAGAGTTTGGTCGGTTGGTGGGTGTCTTTGATAGTTGAGGTTGGATTTGGGGGAGGATCGGGGGTGGAGGTGGTCCTGTGGAAAGTTCTGTATCATTCTGAGCATTGGCCGTCTCCCCGAGGTTTGGAACTCCTGGTGGGGGAGGAACTTGTTGCGAAGCAGAGGCTCCGGCTTTGTGCTATAACCTTATAATTAACTCTGCTTGTTCATTCATAACCGTGGCATGTTGCTTGGCAAACTCTGCCTGTCGGACAACATCCTGCTGCATCATTTTCATGCTCTCCTGAAGCTGGCGCACCATCTCTTCTAAGCTAGCCATACTATTTCGCCTCGATCAATTATCGTTGTATGTTCCTTTTCGTGAGGAGCAGAGTCCTCGATCCCTCAGACATGTGGCGTAGACAAAGCCCTCAGTCTTCGATCACGAATCGATGTCTTCTGCTTAGCTGTCCTCCATCTAGTAACCAGGGGTAGAGAGTGGTACACTGGTTGTCCGTCTACCAGATCCTCAGATCGATGGAGTCGACGACCTCCAGTCCAGAGTGCTTGGGGAATATTTGCTGGGTCGGAAGCAATTATGCTCAACTACCTAGCAAAAAGATAAATAAAGCGTATAAATAAACAGACAATCGGACAGTTTAACGGCATAAAATAAACATACAACACGCGGTTGGGTATCATAATATGCTGCCAATAAGCTGAACACATTGTTCCTCAAATACTGATCACTGTTTCTAAATCGTTGTCCCTAAGTCTGAACCTGATACCCACAAATAACTGATTCCCAAAATACTGATACTGATGCCAGCAGGCCGGATACCCAGACTTTCAAACTGATATATGCACTCCCTGTAGAGATACACTCTAAAAGCACATAGCAAGTAAATGAGAGCCAATACACCCCTATGTTGGGGTAGGGTTTCCCTGCCCTATCTTGTCAGGAACTAGGTGTAGACACCCCATTTTTGGCCGCCCTCATGACTTGGGCATTACTGATGGTTTGCTCGGTGTTGAGAGATGTGCAGGCCAAAGATTCAATTCCTTCGGCAAGGAGAGAGGCAAACCCTTCAAAACACTTTGTTTAGGGGTTTGGAGTTGAAGGAAAGAGGAGAGGAGGGGAGAAAATAGGTTGGAGAAGAAGTTCGGCATGAATCCAGGTAGAAGAAAGACGAGCAGCCCTCGCTGAATCGGACTTATTCAATTGCATACTTAGAGTTAAGCTATGAGGCCACCATCGTTGGAAATAAGACTTCCGGAGATTCACTTTTTACTCAAGAATCTCCCAAAGCCAAGTCCGGGTGGAGGAGATATGATTGGTTGAAGCTGGGCATCATCCCGGTTGGATCGAGTCTGCGCGGCTTCACGAAAAAAGGCATAACGTTTTGCACAGGGGAATTTTGATGCAAGGTTTGCGCCATTGGAAAGCTAACTTCCGGGGCTTCAATTTGCATACCCACCAGCCATTTTTTGACCTAGGAATCACCTATCAGCACTCTATTTAGCCGACCGCCAAAAAATAGTGCCGACCGGCACTTTATTTTGGCCGATGATCAAATTTTCTGGCCGACCTGACCCCTTTGCACCCCAGTTCGGGTGCATACCAATTGTGACATTGGGATGCACAGAACCAGATCCACGTGCATCCATATGCCTATTTTGCACCCTTTTGCACCTTTGAACCCCTTAAAGCTTCTAGAAGCTTGAACCCTTTGGCCAAGCTTCTTGGAGAAGCTTGGCCAGTTGTATTAGCTTCTCCTAGAAGCCTTGCACCCCTCCCCCTTTGAACCCCCTTTGCCCCTTTGACCCTTTCCATTTGCTTAGCCATTAAGTTAAGAGCTTATACTTGGCTTATATAAGCTCTTCTCTTCTCCTTTGTCTAGGGTTGGAGGTTTTGAACAAAAAACCAGAGGATATACACATACATTCTGATATATACATATATCCATCCATCTCTCTCTATATCTATCCCATGCAAGCCTCCAAACACCCTTGTTCTTGGGCCATTCCTTCACCAACCCATAGCACCACCACCACTATTCCATCACAGCAGCTTGGAGAAGTTTTTCAGAGGCCAAAGGTGCTGCAACTCAAGCCAAGAAGCAACCAAAAGGGTAGTCTTCAAGGGTGAGATCATTTCCCCTCTTTTGTAGCACATTCTTGTCACATTTTTCTACCCTATTTGCTTACTGTTTTGGGCTCCGACCCTAACTGAAAGGGGCACTCTTTTGAGCCATTCTTCATGTTTGTTTAAGGGCTCAACCCTGTTTGAGCCCTCCATAGTGCACTTGCTTCAATACTCCTTGATGTGCTACATTTTTGCATGAAATTTCTAGTCTATATTTGATCTGTTTTTGAGCATGTAATAAACTGTAAGTAGGCTCATTTTGAGCCCTTCTTTAACATTGAAGAAGGGCTCAACCTTGTTTGGGACCCCTATCTTGCACTTGTTTCATAATCTCTTCTATTTACCGTAATCTTGCATGCTTTGTTAGCCTGCCATGCTTCTGTTTTTGGGCCTTTGACAGGCCTGAAAAGTGTCTTATTTTACCCCCCTCTACATGTATCATGAAGGGTCTTTGGCTATTTGGTGCACCCTTTTGGTACTTCATGTTATATCCCTTTGTGGGCCTTAATCTTGCATTGCATTTTGAGCATGTTTGTATATTGATTTGGGGCTTGTCATCTATTGTGGGTAGTCATATTTTTGGTCCCTCATCAGTATTGTAGAAGGGTATTTTTCAGTTTGGTGCATGCTTAGCATACCTACCATGTGATGCCTTGTAATTGCCTTAATATGCCTTAGGTTGTTAGACTTTGTTCGAGCATGTTTTAGGCTTAGATTTGTGAAGCTTGTATGCTTATTTTTCCATGTATGAGGTCTGTCCATGCTTTTTTTGGTCGGCCATGACTTGTATCTCATAGCCTCTTTGTATTTGGCTTGTTGGCCTTAAGAGCATGAGAATGTAGCATGCCTTGCTTGCTTTTTTTTTTTTTTATGGTTTGGAACCATTTAACATGCTATTTCAGTCCCTTTGGTATGTTTGTATGCTTGCCTTAGTGGCCTCTTTAATGCTTTAAAAGCATGTGTTGAATGCTCCATGTTTTGGTCATGTTGCATGCCTTTGGTTTCAAGCCTCTTAGATGCCATCTAAGTAGTCTTTTGGGCTTAGTTTTATGTGATAAAACTCTGTTTTAGGTTGTTCAATGCATGCCATATTTGTTTTGTATAAGTGTAGTTCAATACTTCCATGACTTGCCTCAAGTGTTGAACCTATGTTGCATGCATTTGTTTATCTTACTTAACATGATTTGGCATCACTTCATAGCATGATTTTCAGAGCCTAAATTGTATGCTAGTAGTCCATGTTTAACTCATTTCAAGTGTGCTTGAATGTTGTTTGTTATGCTTAAGTATTGGTGCCTTAACTTGTGCATGTGTGCATGTGTGTTTGGCCTCCATGATTTAGCATTTTGGCCGCTGTTTTGAGCCTTTTTAGAGTTGCACAATTCATGTCTAAGTCCATCCTCCATTTGATTCGCATGCTTGCCTTGTATGTTTACTTGCATGTTTGCATTGTATTGCCATATTGCATACTAGTTGACATGCTTAGGACTTCATTGCATTGACATGCACGCTAAGCCTCTTGACCAAGTCATGATAGAGGTTTGGCACCCTTATTTGTTTGTTTGCATTGCATGCATTTGACATCAAAGTTGTATTCTTGGTTCTTTGGGCCATCATGCATGGAAATGCGTGATTGGTGGTCCGAGAACCGAGGCACATCTTCCTTTGAGTCAAAAACATGATAAGGAGTGTGTTTGATGCATACATGCTTTGAATTACATTGCCATGCAAGTTGTGTCCTCTCTTCTTGTGAGTTGCGGTTCTGCAGCATTTTGTGCCGGCCTGTTTAGTGCCGACCGGCGATCTTGGCAGCCGATGGATGAATTGATGCGGTGACCACATCCTTCACGGTGGTGTTCCACCCCACGGTGGTGATCTCCAAAGGCCCAAGGAAGTGTTTCTGAGATTTTGGCAGTCTTCAGAGGAGGATAGCAGGGAAAACAGAGGCACACTTGCATGACAGTGCGATTCCGAGCGAGTCCCGGGCACGCGACACATTTGAGCTCTCATCCCGAGGCGATTTACTGTTTAATTAGATTAATTGTGTAATTTAATTAATTTAGTTAATTTGTAATAATCAATTAGCTTGCATAGTTAATTAATTATTGATTTTGTATATTCTTTCGGTCCCTCCGAGCGAGGGCAAATTTGTAATAAGTGTGTGTGAGTGGGTGTATGTCTTCCAACCCCCATTTCTTTCTATCCCTTTTATTTACCCGCTTTCGATGGTAGATTAGGGCATACTTATTTTAGCATACCTTATGCAATGCATGCGTGCATCCATGCATTTGTTTACATGCATCGGGCTCGGTACATCACGCTAACTGCATTGTATTCCAATTTCCAAATTGAATACGTGCTATTTGTAGCATTCCATATGCCATGCTTAGGACAGCCGAGCCTGTTTAGATTACACCATTGCTTGTGTTGCATTAGCCACTTAACATGAACTAGGATCATGCATATGATTACTAACTGGTTTCTGTTTTGGCTCGGAGTACGATGTAAGTATTTTACGCTTTAGCATACCACATGCGTGTGAATGTTGCCATGACAGTATGCTTGCCATGCGGCTAAATGCTTATATGACATTACTGTTTGAATGCCTGTAGGTGGAGGTTGGATTGCCTGAGTTGGAACAACTCGTTGAAATCCGTATTTTAGCCTACTTGCGAGTAGCAAAATCTAACGCGTTTTTCGAGACAAAACGGATATGCAATGTTTATTTCCAAGTTAGGCAATCTAGTCTATACTTTTGTGTTGTGCGCATCACATAGTAATTCTAGGTTAATAACCGGAATAAGAACGCATAAAGTTTTCAAAAACGGATATCACGGTTAGTAGAGGCCGGTCTTGGAATGGCGAAAGGGGTGCTCATAGTGACCTTCCCGATCGTACCCAAGCTCGAGCCAAGACCACTTTGGTGATGATTTTACATGTGGCCTTCGCACCGAGTCGTGGTTTCCTAAATTTCCCATTTTAAAATATTTAGGTGGCGACTCAGAATCCGCAAAGCAGTCCATGTTTGGCACTACTTTTTCAAAAATTTGTGTTCTCAAAAGATTTGCCGGATTTGGACTCTTTGGTTCAGATTTAGAACCGACACAAAATCGAGTCCGAACTGTAGCCGAGGTCCCCCGCGGACGTGTTACACTAGGGTTTCACTATGCACGCAGCGGTTTCAAACAACCTAAAATCGGGTGAGCAACCTGTCCTAATTTGGAATGGTCACTATGGATTCCGAATATGCACTAGATTGAATGGTTGAGAAGGGTGCCCCGGTAAAACCGGGGTTTGTGTTCCCATACTGGCAGAGCCCGCAACCGGTCAGCCTTATGGCATGCTTTGACAAAGTCAAGCCTCCGGCAAACCGCTCAGGAATAGCAGATGGCCAACACGGTGTCCTAGGCGCACCAATGCAAAGAAACACACAAGTGTAGTCAAAACCAGATATCATGAGTTCGAGTCAAGTTCTCTAAACTCCCCAGTGGATTCGCCAGAAACTGTAACAACGCCCGCGGGGGACCTCGCTACAATTCGGACTCCCTTTTGTGTCACGGTTCTTAATCTCGAACCAAAGAGTCCAAATCCGGCAAATCGTTTTGAGAAAACAGATTTTTGAAAGAAGTGCCAAACATGGACTGCTTTGCCAGATATAGATTCGCCACCTAAATATTTTATTTTGGGAAATTTAGGAAACCCTGACTCGTTGCCGAAGGCCACGTGTCCGTCATCACCAAAGTTGCCTCGGCTCGGGAACTTGGGTACGATTGGGGAAGGTCACTTCATGAGCACCCCCGCTCGCCCGATCAAAGATCGCCCTCTTCTAACCATGATATCTAGTTTTGAAAACTTTGTGTGCTCTTATTCCGGTTATTAGCCTAGATTTACTATGTGATGCGCACAACATACAAGTATAGATTGGGTCGCCTGAATTGGAACAAAACATTTCATGTTCGTTTGTCTGAAAATGGTTTGATGCTGCTACCCGCGGGTAGGCTAAGACGTGGATTTGCCACCCTCGGGTGGGCTTAGAAAACATGTTTTTGCCATTATCTAGTGGGCTTAAAACAAACAGTTGACGATTCGTTCCAATCTAAACAACCCAACCTTCACCCACAGGCATTCAAGCAATTATATCACATAAGCAGTTAGCCTCATGGTAAGCATGCTATTCATGGCAATCACTCACACGCATGCAAGGATGCTAAAGTATAAAACTCACCGAGTACTCCAAGCCAAAACAGAAGCTAATTAGAAATCCATGCATGATCCTAGTTCATGTTTAGAATGGCTAATGCAACACATGCAAAGATGCAATCTAGACAGGCTCGGCTATTCTAAACATGGCATGTGAAATGCTACAACTAACATGCATTCAATTTGGAATTGAAATACAAGTGCAGTTAGCATGATGTGCCGGACCTGATGCATGTAAGACGAATGTATGGATGCATGCATGCATAGCATAAGGTATGCTAATTTTAAATATGCCCTAGTCTACCATCATAAGCAGGTAAATAAAAGGGAAGAAAGACGTGGGGTTGGAAGACATACATACACGCACGCACACTTATTACACGATTGCCCTCACTCGGAGGGTCCAAAAGAATAATACAGACTGAATAATGAATTACTTATCTTAGCTAATTAATTATTACAGACCCTCTAATTTAAACAAATTAAATGCAGAATAGAGATGGCCTCAGCCCTGCCTCGGGACACGAATGATGCATGCTCAATCCATCTTGCCCGGAAACCAATAGCCATAGCACTACTGCCTCTATTTTCACTGCCTTGCTTCTCTGAAAACTTCCAAGGTCCCAGGGTGTCTTCTATGAACACTGCAGAACACCATCGGCTAAGGGAAATGACCACCGGCCATGGTAAAATGTCATCGGCTGCTGATGAAGTTATCGGCCATTCACCAATGGCCGGTCCGCACTAAATGTTGTCGGTCGGCAAAAACTTCCTGCAGAAAACAGTTTTGACAGCAGCAGAGGACAGGCAGTGTACGACATGGAATTTCAAGCACATGTAAGCATGGTCATGTTCCCCATCATGTATTGAACTCAGGGGAGCATGGCCCTCGATCCTTGGGCCATCAATTGTGCATGATAGCCTAAGGGACCAAGCTTGCCATTCAATGTAAAATGCATGCAACACACAAATGAGGACCAAGACCCTATCATGTCCAAGTCAAGGGCCTCGGTGACCAAGGGTTGAGATGTGTTTTGTCACTTGAAGTACAAACACCCCTCAACCCCCACACTAGGTTTGACACCCCAAACCAAGCAATGTAATGCATGTATGCAATATGGCTCAAGTTATGCAACATGGCTCAAATATGCAAATGAGGCTAAGTAAACAAACATGCCAAAATGTGATGTAAACTAAACATGCAAATGCACAATTCTAGGCATGCAAGATACAATGCAATACACTCTAACATGTGAGTCGAGACATGAAATGCAACTAGTCAATAATATGCAAACATGCAAGTATGATACCATGCAAGCATGAATCCAATGCAACATGATCATGCAACGGTGGTGCCAAATCACAAAAGGCGCACCTGCCCACCCAAACAAAGGACCAAAATGCCCTAATCAAGGACAAGTATTCATGCAAACAAGCATGCCAATAAGCCCAAGGACTAAGGCACAAAATGGAGCACTTTGCTACCACTAACAAGGCCACTTATGGCATGAACCAAGCAACCAAAAAAACAGAATTTCAGCATGCAAAATGAGCTCCAAAACTCACACACATGGCATCCCAAATGATCCAAACACATAGGCATACACGATGCGCATTTCAAGGCATGAAATCACAACACTTCCAAGCATTAAAAGAGACACAAAGGACAATGTAAGACCACATTATATGGACTGAAACATGATATCAAATGATGCCAAATGATGATAATAAGCTTATGCTAAGCATGTTAGAGACCCACATAACTAAGGCCTACAAGCCAAAGTGCAAAGCAACTATACCAAGCATGTCAAACATGACAAAATCAGTGGCCAACAGCCCTAAATCATGACAAATCATGACCAAAAGTTTCAATAATCTAAGCTAAAACATGAGGATATGCTAGGCTAAACACATGCCACATTTCTAGGCAAGATAGAGAATTACAAAGCAAGTATAAGATGCATGCTAAGGGCTACAAATCCAACCAAAGATAGAGATATAACATGACTAAAAGACACCGAAAAACCTCTGAGATGGGACCAAAAACAACCAAGCATGCATGTTGCCCTTTAAGCCAAAAACAAAGATAAAAGAAGGACAAAGGGGAGAGGGGTGTCCCTCCCCTACACAAGACTTCAAAATCACTTCATCACCACTGAAAATCCATTGGATTTCAATGGTGAGAAGACCAACACAACAAAGTAAACAAAACTCAAAGAAAAGGCACCAAAATAGGCCAAAAGAGGCCTAAGGGGGGGGGGAGTTCGACCCCCAATGCCAAAATACCCTTAATGAAAGATGTTAAGCATGAAAATACAAGACTTTTTTATGTTATACACAAAGCTTAAATCAGCATGAAAGACAGGTAGAAAACTAGTGCAAGATTGGGGAAATTAAAACAAATGTCTCACCCTTGAAGAACCCATGAAGAACAGATGATCCAGCCACCCTCTACTGATCAAAATCAGTCCAAAACCTCAACAAACAACCCTCAAAGCCTCTCAATCTCGGAGCAAGGTGTAATGGTGTGTGTGTTAGGGCAAAAGTAAGGTCAAAATACACTTTTAGGCTTCCAAACACACCCTAAGGATGAGAGAGAGGGAGATATAGAGAGAGAGGATGATATATCAGATGTATAGATATAGAAGCTCTGGTTTTTTTGATTCAAAATCTCTAACCCTTCACAAAGGGAGAGGATAAGTGCTTATATAGGCAAAGGCCAAGGTTCTAGGCTTCTCCAAGAAGCTAGATGAAAGGGGCAAAGGGTGCAAAGGGTTCTTGGCTTCTTGAAGAAGCTAAAACAGCTGGCCAAGCTTCCCCAAGAAGCTTGGCCAAAGGGTTCAAGCTTCTAGAAGGAAAGGGGGTTCAAAGGTTCACACCAGCCAAAAACTGCACGGGGAGGAGTGATGGTGCATTCCAGCTGGCATGCATCATGCCTCAAGGGTGCAAAGGAGTCACACCAGCCAACAAAAGAGGTCGCCAGCAAAATAAAGTGCCGGTCGGCCAAATATAGTGCCGACCGGCCATTGGTTTTAAGAAACCATGGCCGGTGGCACCCATAAACCGCCGGTGATGCTAGGGAAAGGCCGGTGGGATGTGGGGATGGCCAACAAGCCATTCCCTACCCTTCAAGGCAAAAACACAAGTGTTTGGTGCCAAAACCAAACACGGAACAGTCGAGTCGAGAGATCCTGAGGCAAGGTGCGCAGCCAAGACCTTCGGGAACTCGAGACGAACAAAAACAAAGAGGATCACCGAGTGTTCAAGCGGTGACGTCCAAGCCTTGAGGACGGTCAAAAATGGGGTGTCTACATTGCCTTGCATGTTGTTGCATACTTGGCCTATTGCATGTTGTCGCATGCTTAAGTTATATCGCATTTGGCATGCCTTTTGTTAAGTTGCTTTGCATATTTGCATGCATTGTCCCTTGCATGTTGTTGCATGCTTGCCCCACATGTTGTTATATGCTTACCTATCCTTGAATGTTGTCACATGCCTTGCATGTTTGCATGCTTGCCTAGGTTGCATTGCATTTGGCATGCTTATTACCATTAGCCTTGTATGGCATTGTCCTTAACATGCTCATGTTGCATTAGTTTTGCTTGCATGATTGCATCCCTTGCCTCTTGATCAATCATGATAGAGGTTGGGCTCCCTTATATGTTTTTGTGCATTTCATCCCATATTGAATTGCACATTCGGCTCCTTTGGCCATCATGCATTGAAATGCGTGATTGGTGGCCCGAGGGTCGAGACTATACTCCCTTGAGTTCATAACATGATAGGGAGGGTGGTCGTGCAAACATTGTCTTGTAAATGTATTGCCATGCTCTGTTTGTCCTCTGCTGCAGCAACACAGCATTCTGCAGGAAGATATGGCCAGTCGGCCTTCTTCAGTGCCGGTCGGCTAAACATTGTTGGCCGAGAGCCTTACATTTGGTCGATGACCAATTTGCCATGGCCGATGGACTCTCAGAAAGTCCCCAAGGTGGTTCAAAAGTGTCACAAAAGTTGGCACAGTTTTCAGAGGTACAGAGCAGTGTAAATAGAGGCAACATGTGACATGGCGATGGATTTTCGAGTGAAGCCATCCGAGCATGCATGCATCCCTCTTCCCAAGGCTGTTTTTACTGTTTTCATAGCTTAATTGATTTGCTTAATTAGTTAAGTGGTTTTGTAATAATTAATTAGCTTGTTAGTTAGTTAATTATGTAATTTGTATTATTCTTTCAGTCCCTCCGTCGAGAGGGCGCAATTGTGTAATAAGCGTGCGTGTGTGTGATGCATGTCTTCCAACCTCCACTTCTTTCTCCCTTTTGCTTAACCGCTTACGATGGTTAGTTCTAGGGCACGTTTCAATTAGCATCCTTATGTTATGCATGTTTGCATCATTCATCTGTATTGCATGCACCGGGCTCGGCACATCATACTAACTGCATTGTATTTCAATTCCAAGTTGAATACGTGTATCGAATCGTTGCATCTCATATGCCATTTTAGATTAGCCGAGCCTATTCTAGTCGCATTTTGCCTGTGATGCATTAGCCATCTTAACATGGACTTGGATCATACATTTGATTACTAACATGTTCTTTGTTTTGGCTCGGAGTACATTATGAGTGTTTATGCTTTAGCATCTTGCATATATGTGAGTGTTAACATGACAGTATGCTTGCCATGAGGCTTATTGCTTATGTGATTAACTGCCTGAATGCCTGTGGGTGAAGGTTGGATTACTTGAGTTGGGACAATTTATTGAAATCCACATTTTAGCCTACTTGCGAGTAGCGAACTTCAAACCATTTCCAAACAAACGGATATGCGATGTTTTGTTCCAAATTACGCGATCTAGTCTATACTTGTGTGTTGTGCGCATCACATAGTAATGCTAGCTAATTAACCGGAATAAGAATGCATGTGTTTTCAAAAACAAGATATCAAGCTTAGTACAGGCCTATCTTCGGATCGGGCGAGCGGGGGTGCTCATAGATGACCTTCCCCAATCGTACCCAAGTTTCCGAGCCGAGGCAACTTTGGTGATGACGGACATGTGGCCTTAGGCACGAGTCAAGGTTTCCTAAATTCCCCCAAAACAAAATATTTAGGTGGCGACTCTATATCTGGCAAAGCAGTCCATGTTTGGCACTTCTTTCTTAAAAATCAGTTTTCCAAAACGATTTGCCGGACTTGGACTCTTTGGTGATTTATCGGTCTCGCATTGCACTTTGCGGGATTAGATTCAGAACCGTGACATTTGAGTCCAAACTGTAGTAGCAAAGCCCCAAGGGCACGTCTACAGTTTGATTATGACTTCTTTTCTTTTTTTTGTTATGACTCATAAAATATAAAAATATATCATTTTTTTCTTTAGTTGTAAGGTGTATATAGTACACATAATCTTTCCCATTTATTTAACACTAGTTTGATTATCAAAGTCATTTGTTTTTTAAATCATTTAAAATTTGTATCTAAATTTTTTGAGTTAATAGGCTTAAGCTCTATTATTTGAGAGTTTTTATTTTCACATATCATTTGCTTTTTGTGTACACACTTAACCAATAATATCTTTATTATAATTTTATCATTAAATAAAATTATTAATACGGACATTAGTGCACATCCCATCTTGGAACTAAGTTTTCTCAATACATATGTTTTGAATTAATAAATTCTCACAACACATCCATAGTTGTGGAAACATTGGTGATGGAGATGAAGGAGTGGGGGATGTGGTGGTATTGGAGTGACAGTAGAGGTGGATATCGGTCCATTGGCCACCTAACCCGCTTGTCCTAGTTCTATTTTTTTAGTGTTTGGAAATGTTATTTTAACCCATAGGGTTGGGATAGACCAATATTTTTAGTCCGATATATTAACGGGATGGGCTTGAGAGTTATATTTTTACCCAATCCGACCCGCTATCAAATTAATTAATTATAATACATTAAAATATATATTTTTTGTTGTGATGTATATTTATCTTTATTGATTTTATTAAAACTCACATTTGTAGTGATATGTGATTGAATTTATTTAAGAAAATTTTCAATTTATACACAAAAACCTTCAATTTATAATGATGTCAATATATTTATTTATGAAATTTCATGTGTGATTGAATTTAATTATGGAATTTTTAAAAAAAAAATTAACATACAGCCCGATGGATGGGCTTAAGATTTATAATTATTTTTTGGACCGGATTTGGACAAATGTAGAGGCTTGATGTTAAAGTCGAACCGAGTTTAGGCAAACAAAAAATCTCTTATTATGTAGTGTTGGTCCAGCCCAAGATTTGCCCACCGCTAAGGTCTCGTATGTTTCACTTCATAGGATGGAGGTGATTAAGAATACAGTGCGATTGAGTGAGGAGATTATTAATGTGGTGGTATTAGGTTAGAGACACCAGATAAAGAGTATTTGTTTATACACCACCAAATTAATAACACTATAAATAGTATTAATATATATAATTAATATTTTTTAATTTTCAGTATTTTTTTAATTATTATTATTTTTGTACTTTTTAAGCCCACTTAATCTAGAGACACTTAAAAAAAATATAAATTTTGCATAAAAATCATTTAAAAATTCACTAAATATAAAATAATAATAAAAAAAATCATATTTTTTAATATTTATTAAAAATTTAAATATTTTTTCACAAATAAATTATTTGAAAAAAAATAATATCAAAAATATTTTAATCCATGTTATTTAATTTTTTTAATCCATTAATCCCATCACTAGATTTCTAATCACATATGTTTTCCTTCTATGCCAGTCCAACCAACGAGTAGGATTGTTAGTCCCCTTGGGGTATGTTTGATTGGAAGGATTATAGCATGAGATTGGGATTATTAATTCATGGGCCCAATTATCCTATTTTTGTTTTAACATTTTGGTTTAGGATTATTAATCCAATGGATAATTAATGCAATAAATTTGTAGGATTATTAGTAATGGGATAGGGGTGGGATTATTAATCCAATGGATAATTTATCCTATTAATCCAATTGGATAGTGAATATCACACTAATTTGATAGGATTATTAATATTTCACTATTAGTCTTGTGAATCAAACATGAGTGTTAATCCCATCACAACCTTTCACAACCAAACACTCTGTGTGACTCTCCCTTACCATTAGGGGAAATTTGGCCATAGACTATTCTTAGCTTCATTTTCTTGTTAAAAGGACCAAAAAAAAAAATAGTACTTTCAAAACCTCCTTATAATTATAAAGTCATGTATGAAGGACAAAATTTGTTATTTAAATATTTTATTTGACCATTATACCCTCTCTTTTTTCTCTTTATTTTACAGCACTTTCTCTCTTTACCAACTTAATAGTTGTTCATCGCCTCCACCATCTTTGTCATCTACTAGCGTCGCTTATCCTCACCATCAGCCAGCGACCTTCATTTTTACCGTCAAACCACCACCATCTTAGATTTGATACTTACAAACTCAAATTTAAGATCAATAATTTCATATCTGAGATAAATGAACCTAGATTTTATTATTAAAAAAAAATGAGAAATTGAGAGATTGTGATGAAAAATCAAGATTTTTTTTTTTTTGTTTTTTTGTTTATAGATCTAAAAGTAAAATTTTGATTCTAGGTCGTTCATTATGTACTCTGTTTTTTGTAATAGTAAAATTTTACTCTGGTTAACGACATTCTAATCTGCTTAACAATAGTAAAATTTTACTTTGAATCTTAGTAAATTATACTCTGAAATACATTGCGAGGATGGCTTTACAAGAGAGGGTTGCATCATAAACCAAAGTAAAATTTTACTGTTCAAAGAACAGAGCATCATGAGAAGAAGATGGAGAGATAGAGAGACAGAGTTCGAAAACAAAGCATCATGAGAAGAAGAAGAAGAAGAAGAAGAAGAAGAAGAAGAGAGAGAGAGAGAGAGAGCATAAATGGTGAGTGACACACACACACACATAACACAAACCGTTAGAACCAAAGGGAGAGAGAGTGAAGGATCCTAGATCTGAGGTTCGTGGACCATAAATCGTTATTTTTCAACAACGACGATGGTAAATAATCTCATATCTGAGGTTGTGGACACGACAAGTGATAGTGGCGATGAAAACTATAGCTATTTTAGTTTAGACCTGACTCATTTGATGTTCTGCATCCGGGTTTCATTGTCTTATATGGTTGTTCATGCTTTGTTGCTCCTTATTCTTCATTGAGTTTGGTTATTAGAGTGTCTCGGTTGCATATGGAATAGGTTGGTAGCTTATTTTTCAAAACGGTTGTTGCCCAGAATTTTGCCTTTTCTCTCTATCGGTGATTCCTGCGCTTGAGCGGTCTTTGTAAGCTCTCATTCTATAACACCCCAAAATAAAAGACAATAAATCACCTACCATATTCATTAAATAACAATACATGAATAAGTAATTATCTCTTATTAGTTCCAATGATTGTACAAAAGAGTAACATATGCAGGTACACATTCACAAGCCTTACCTTGAATCTATAGCATATGTTGCATAATAGAGGAATAGAATAAGAGTTGAACAAATAAGAAATGCCTTAAAGGCATACAGCTTTCCAAGACAGTGTTTGGTTATAACAAAATGGATTTAAATCTAACACAGTTAAAGCCCTAAGCTTGTACAAAACAAATACAACAAAATAGAAAAAATGAAGCTCTTGCTTTCCAGTCCTCCCAAGCTATTGCCTTGGCGGAGGCATACCATCAGTACCTGAAAATAGTTTTCCCACATAGGGTGAGCCAAAGCCTAGTAAAAATAATCCAACACAATATATGAATCTTAACAAAAATATAATAGTGAAATGCTATGCAATACTCGTGCCAAAACATTATATAGCTTTTTTAAAAACCATGTAATGCCAGCTTAATATCAAAATTCATAAATCACTTCCTTTACAATAGAAAACAGGGCAGTGAATCACACTTTGGGAATCTCAAAACCATTTCAGTCTTTCACGAAAATTTCGTCGGTAAGAAACTGTAAACCGACACCCATATAAATGTAGGCCCTACAAGCACTACTATTGCCATTTCACGAAAGATTGGCACCCATGTATAGGCGCGATTTTTAGGACTTTCACCATGGACACTCAGGCCAACTTATTTCAACGAGACAACACATACATCCCAAATTCACCCATTTTCTCAAAACGATAAACATTTCCAATGTATAAATATGAAATAATGCTCGATGCAAATAGATAAGATAATAGTTTCAATTCTCCTAATTCTCATGCAATATCTACAATAATCATAGCTATCCTCCACCGATAGCCCCAAACAAATATTTCTAAACAGATAAATGAATTTCAATAAGGATAAACTTTCGAAATCTCAAGATGTGAGTAATAACACATATCCAACTCCACTATCCTCATCAATATCAATCCAACTTCATATTTCCAACATCAATTCCATTATTTATACAAAATCAACATTATATATATATATATATTTAGGGCAAAACCCAGTTTTTTCCAAAACCAAATCCAAGTTTCAAACACAATCATTTTATCACAACTCAACCTCATTTCAAAGCCAACAACCATTTTCAAGAATCCATTTGAAAACCCCTCCTTTAATTTTTAACCTAAAATCCTAGATTTGTCCAAAAAATCTCCAAATCACAATATTGTTTTAGGAATAACAAATGCCTAAGTTAAAAATCGTAAAAGAGTGTGAAGATCCCTACTTGAAGCTTAGAATATGAGAGAAAGAATGGAGATACTTCAAAAACGCCAAAACCCAACTTTGTTTAGATCAAAAGGAAGCCCACGACGTGCTCTACCTTTTTAATAAAGAGACACAGGTGAGAAACTTGATGGATCTAGGTGCATTTGTAAAGAGAAGTAGAGTTTTAGAGAGATAGGGTGTAGATCTAGGGATTCTAGAATGTTTAGAGAAAGAGAAATGAAAAAGTGATTCAAAAGTGGCTTCTTACGAACTGATATACAAATAGATCGCTCGAGCGCAAGAAGTGCTTAAGTGACCAAACACAACAAGTTGCAACGCTCGAGCAAAGAATACAAACTCCCAGAAATTTTACAAATAGACAACCATCACTCGAGCTCAAGAAGGACCGTTCGAACCAACACTTTTTGAGCGCAAGAATGACCGCTAGACCGAAAAATGCCAACTCCCAGTAGTTTTGCAGGCTTGCAAAACTACTAAGAGCTCTCAAAAGACCACTCAAGAGTAAGAAGTGTCGCTCGAGCGTAGAAGCAATATTGTAGACAACAACAATTTGAAAAACAAGCTACCAACGTGTTCCAAAAGCAACCAACACATCCCAATAGCAAAACTCAAAGAGAAATAAGGGGAAACAACATATGAACAACTATATAAGATAATGAAACCTAGATCCAAAACATCAAATGGGTCAGGTCTAAACCAGAATCGCTATACAGTCCTTTTGTAGGTTTGCAAAGATACTAGGAGATAGTATTCTTTGCTCGAACAGCCTGTTTTGCACTTGAGCGGTTGGCTCAAGCCGTCCTTCTTGAGCTTAAGTGATGGTCTTCTGTCTGCAAAACTTCTAGGAGTTTGTATGCTTCGCTCGAGCGGTGAATTTCTTCACTCAAACGATCCCACTTATTATGTCTAGTCGCTCAAGCGACCATTCCTCTGCTCGAGTGGTCTGCGTATATATCAGTCCATAAAGTCATCTTTTTGGATCACTTTTTCATTTCTCTTTCTCTCTTTCTCTAAACATTCTAAAAATCCTAGATCTAGAGCTTCTCTCTCTAAAACTCTTTATCTCTCTACAAATACACTTAGATCCATTGATTCTTCACCCGTGTCCCTTTGATAAAAAGATAGAACACTCCGAGAGCTTCCTTTTGATCGGAGCAAAATTGGGTTTTGACATTGTTGAAGTTTCTCCATTCCTCCTCTTGTCTTCTAAGCTTTAGGTTGGGTTTCTCTTCACTTTCTTATGATTTTTAACTTAGTTATTTGTTATTTTCTAAAACAATATTGTGATTTGGGCATTTTGGACAAATCTAGGGTTTTGGATTAAAAATCAAAAGATGGGTTTTTAAATGAATGGTTAGAAATGATTGAGAAAATGTATTTATTGTTGAGTTATGATAAAATAATGGATTTTTATCTTTGAAATTGATTTATAAAAGAAATGGGATTTTGCCCTAAGAACATCAAATGTTGATTTTGTAATGATAAATGGAATTGATGTTGGAAATGTGGAATTGGATTGGTGTTGATGAGGATGACGGAATTAGATATGTATTATCACTCCCATCTTGAGATTTTCGGAAAGTTTATCATTATGGAAATTATTTATCTATTTAGAGATATCTATTTTGGGTTATCGGTGAAGGATAGCTATGATTGTTATACAAATTGCATGAGAACTAGGAGAATTGAAACTATTTTCTTATCCATTTGCATTATTTTTGAGAAAAAGAGGTAAATACTTGGTGAATCTGGATAGGGGGTGTGGTTACGTTGTTAAGTTGGCATGTGTGTCTTTGGTGAAAGACCCAAAAACCTGTGTGGATAAGTGTCGAGCCTTCCAGTTAATACCTGTAAAAATGACAAATTGGTAGTACTTGTATAGTCCACTTCCAGACACGTACCTAGAGACTCATAGAATTGTATTCATAGTCCTGCTTTCTATTGAAAAGGAAACATTTTATGAATTATGATATAAACTATGATATAAACCTGGCATTGCATGGTTTTGGAAAGAGATACAAATGTTTGTCACAAGCATTACATATGCATTCATCTTATGACTTTTTAAAATTTCATAAATTGTGTTGTAGTATCTCTATTGGGCTTTGGCTCATCCTATGTAGAAAATCATTTTCAAGTGTTAATGATATGCCTCCGCCAAGGCAATAGCTCGGGAGAACTTGGAGCAAGAGCTTCATTTTGTTTACTTGTTGTAATTATTTTGTACAAGCCTGGGGCTTTATCTGTATTGAGTTTAAAACTCACTTTTATTGTAACTAAGCATCATCTTGGAAAATTGTACCCATTAGGACGTTATCTTATTTGTCCATGTTCAATCTATTTTGTATCATGTAACATATGCGATAGATTCAGGGTTAAACTTGCAAATGTATATCTGTATAAGTTACTCTTTTGTACAAGTAGTTGGAATTAATGGAAGATAATTATTTTATCATATGTTGTTATTTAATTAACATGATGTATGATTTATTGTCATATATTTCGAGGCGTTACAAAAATGGTGGAAAAAGAATTCCCTGGAGGGCATCGATGGAGCTGATGAAGAGCGTCAGTGGCATTGGTGGAGAGCAACGGTGGCGAAGAGAGCAAGACAAAGAGAAGAAAGATTGAGACGAGAGAGAGAGAGAGAGTGTGTGTGTGTGTGTGTGTGTGTGTGTGTGTGTGTGTGTTTGCAAATTATATATATATATATATATAAAGGTAGCATAGTAAAAGAAACAAGTTTTAAAATATTATAGAGTTTTGAAAGGATCCATATAATTCTTGCTATTTTGATGGACAAATTAGATAGTGAAAAATTTATTACTAAATTCCCTACTATTAGTTTAATCCCTTCACTCATGGAACCAAACAAATATGTCCTAAGTGATATAATGAGATAGTGATTGTATTGATAATAAAAGTGACATTTTTTTTGAACAGCAGAGAAAGAGAGGCACTTTATTGATGAAACGAGCAAGAACATGCAACAATTTACATCAATAAAATAGGGGGGTGCAAAGAACATCATAGCAAACACTCTACAATCCCAACTAGGTTGGCACTAAGGAGGAAGCACAATCATTTGTTAGTACTAAGCCCACAAATTGGCGAGAAATAAATCAAGAACAAAAAAAACAAAATCTGCCCAAACAGCAAGGACATCCTACCAAATCTGCCAACTCCACCCCCATCAAACTCCTCCAGCAACTAAGGAGGCACTAACTGTAGTAGCATCAACTGCATTAGTGGAGTGATGACATACACCTTAGTGGTTTATTTTATTTTATTTTATTTTATTTTTATTTTTTTAAGAAAGTACATTTTAGTGGTTATAATTACAAGAAGTTTAAAATTCAACATTCACTATTCAAAATTAACCGTGAAGTTTGTAACTTAAAATTTTAACTTGTTTTTAAGAGCTTCAAAATTTGAAAGATACAAATTGTGATCATCAAATAAATTTAATTTGTATTTCTAAAATACAAACAATTTTTAATTGTTTGAATTGGATAATGAAACACCACCCATCCATTTTTTAATACAATATAATAAAAATATATAAATAAATTATCTAGTTAATCTATTTATTTTAATAAATGATTTAACATAATAAAAAAAAAGGCAAATTGCACCCACTTATTTTTAAGGTTTGTAAGAAATACAATTAGCCTTACAAGTTTGAAATAATTACATTGACCTTCCTTTTAGTAAAGTTAAAGTGATCAAACTAATGCAAATGGTGGGTAAATAATGTGATAAACAATGGCAAATACACAATTTAGTAGAAAGAAGATAATATCGTAATCTTTTCATCAATACTATAACGATTCTGGTTTAGACCTGATCCATTTGATATTCTAGATCTGGGTTTCATTGTCTTATATGGTTGTTCATGTTTTGTTTCTCCTTATTCCTCATTGAGTTTGGTTATTGGAGTGTCTTGGTTGCATTTGGAATAGGATGGTAACTTGTTTTTCAAAACTATTGTTGCCCATAATTTTGTTTCTTCACTCGAGCGATGATTCTTGAGCTCGAGCGATCTTTGTGAACTTCTAGTAAATTTGCAGCTTTGCAGAGATACTAGGAGGTGGAATTCTTCGCTCGAGCGGTCTTTCTTGCGCTCGAGTGATGGTCCTCTGTCTGTAAAACTTCTATGAGTTGGTATTCTTCGCTCGAGTGGTCACTTTGTGCGCTCGAGCAGTCCCACTTATTGTGTTTAGTCACTCGAGCGACACTTCTTGCACTCGAGCAATCTGTGCATATATCAGTTTGTAAAAGTCACTTTTTGAGTCACTTTTTTATCCCTTTCACTTTCTAAATATTTCAAAACCCTAAGTTGAGACCCTCTCTCTAAAACTCACATTCTATCTACAAATACACCTAGATCTGTCTTCATCCAAGTTTCCTTGACAAAAAGGTAGAGCACTCTGAGAGCTTTCATTTGATCATAATGTAGATCGCCCGAAACACTCTCCGCGCGGCCCCCTCTTTCAAAGAGGGCGCGAATTGGCTTCTAGCTACTACAGTTCAAACTCCTGTCATGGTTCTGAATCTAATCTCACAAAGTGCAATGTAAGACTGATAAATCACCAAAGAGTCTAAATCCGACAAATCATTTTAGAAAATCAATTTTAATAAAAAAGCACCAAACATGGACTGTTTTGCCAGATTTCAGAGTTGCCACCTAAATATTTTATTTTGGAAAAATTAGGAAACCCTGACTCATGCCTAAGGCCATGTGTCCGTTATCACCAAAGTTGCCTTGGCTCGGGAACTTGGGTATGAGGGGGAAGGTCATGAAATGAGCACCCCCGCTCGCCCGATCAAAGGATCGGCCTCTACTAATCATGATATATTTTTTTGAAAACACATGTGTTCTTGTTTGATTATTAGCTAACTTACTATGTGATGCACACAACACACAAGTATAGACTAAATCATTTGATTTGGAACAAAATATCTCATGTTTATTTTTCGAAAATGGTTTGAAGATACTACTCGCAAGTAGGCTAAAACGCGGATTTGTCACCAAACAAGGTGGGCTTAAAACAGGATGATTTGCCACTCCAAGTGGGCTTAAAACTCACATTTTGATGAATTGCTCCAATCCAAGTAATAAAGCCTTCATCCACAGGCATTCATGCAGTTATATCATTTAAGTAAATAGCCTCGTGGCAAGCATGCTGTCATGGCAACACTCACACTCATGTAAGGATGCTAAAGCATAAACACTTACAATGTACTCCAAGCTAAAACAGAAAACTAGTTAGAAATATGCATATGAATCCTCACTATGTTAAAGATGCCTAATGCAACACATGCAAAATGTAATAAGATAGGCTCGGCTACCTAAGATGACATATGAATGCAACAATTGATACATGTATTCAAATAGGAATTGAAATACAATGCAGTTTGAATGATACGCCGAGCCTGGTGCATGCAAGACAAATGAATGAATGCAAACATGCAAGCATGAGGTATGCTAATCGAAATATACCCTACACTAACCATCAAAAGCTGATAAGTAAAAGGGAGAAAGAAATGGGGGTTGGAAGACATGCACACACACACGCACGCATCCTTATTACAACAATACGCCCTCTCGCAGGAGGGTCCGAAAGAATAAGCTAAGCTACATCTAAGCAAAGCTAGCAACTAATCTAATAATCTAATTAGACTAATTATTATACAACCAAATCGAATAATAAGCAATCTATTTACTAATTATTACATCACTTAACTAATCAACAAATTAATTAATTAATTACAAATTCAATGCTAACTAACAAGTAAGCATAAAACTAAGTTGCTCCAACTCTGTTCGAAGAAGGAGAGGGTGCATGCTCGGTTGCCGACCCGAAAAGCTCTTCGGTTGCTCTCTTGAGGATCTGTTTGCAGGGTGTCCTTGAGAACTTGCTGCTGGATCTTACCAAATCAAGGCTGGGGAGTGCACCAGTGGCCTGTCGGCCATGATGAGCTTCTGTCGGCCACCTGCCGGCCAACAATACAAGGGTGCCGGCCATGAATGGGGCACTGCCGGCCACTGGTGAGCTGTGACACCAAACTGCAACAAAGCACAAAATAGAGGAAATGAGGGGTCTCCCTAGGAACATGTGTGTACTATGCCTCTCTATATCATCTCAAAAAAATCAAGGGAAAGGCATCATTGGATCCAAGACCATCAATCAAGCATACAATACTTGATGGCCAAAGATCCAATCTTTTACACATTCAATAAATGCCATGCAAACATGACTCTAAATCCACGGCCTTATCATTAGAGGATCAAAGGCAATGGAGACAAACGGAATTGGCCCATTTTCATCACTTTGAGTATGAAATGGGCCAATCCACCTTGTGTTCAACACAATGTCTGGTTGAACAAGATGCAATGCAAAATGCAACATTCTCATCTATCAATGCTAAGGTGGCATGCAAAAGACTCTATCATGGAAGCAATGCATACAAGACATGTTACGAAGCCAAGAGCACTAAAGCAAGTGAAGAACTTTACACCTGAGACATGCACCACTAATCCCAAATGGTCAAACCAGCTATGGACAAACCTAAGATACTCCAAAACAGTGGCCAAAACACACTAAAACTTAGGCACAAAAAGCAAGGAATGCATACTCAACTCATGGCTCACAAGCAAGGCACAAAGCTCAACTCTCAAACACATTGAAAGAGTGATACATATGAGAGTATGACAGTGATATATGCTCTGAAATTACCTACTAAATGATGCCACATCATGCACACATCACAAATATAGCATGCTAAGGGCCTCCAAACTCAAGACTAGTGAAGCCATTTACACCATAGCTATACAAAGCAAGCCCCAAAAGGCCAAGACCACCCAAAATAGTCCTAAAGCATGACAAAACAATGCCAAAACATGCATGGAGTATAGCTAACACATGCTAGGATGAAAGGCCAAAACACCAAGTACACTAGGTTAATGGGCATGATTTCACTACAAGTGCAAGAACCAAGCAAGAGGTGACCCCACCAACAAAAATCATAGTTAAAGCATGTCAAAATAACACCAAAAACATGCTGGAGTGAAGCCAATATATGCTAGAATAATAGGCTAAATCATGAAGCATGTTAGGCTAGCAAGTAGGATTATACTACAAGTGTATGAAGCATGCAAGAGGCGACCAAACCAGCCAAAAATAGAGTTATAACAGGTCCAAAAAGTCACAAAAAACATGCTCAAACTAAGCTTCAATTGGATAGAAACAAATGCTCATTTGGTAGGCCAAAAACACATGTTAACAAGATAAGAGGAGGAGGGACCACCCCCTCCTATTTGGAACCTCAAAACAAGTTTTCACCACTGAAATTCCTCTGGAATTCAATGGTTAAAAGGCCAAAACAAGATAGTTTCAAAGGCTTTAAAAGAAGGCAAGAAGCTTAGCAAACAAGCCACTAAAGAGGGTGAAACACCCTTAACTCCAAAAACACTATAAACTACTATTTTTAACATTTGAAAACAAAGGTTTTTGTAGTTGAAAGCTAGGCCTAAAATAGCATGCAAAGGTGGCTAAGTAAGCAACTAAAACAAAGCTTCAAAGAGAAGATGGCTTACCCTTCAAGCACAACAGCCATAACAGTACTTCTGAGCCAAAAGCTAGCTTTAGGAGGCCCAAACAAGCCTTATGGAATCTCAGCTCCAAGGTCAAGATGTTAGGCTAAGAGGGTTGTGTGCAAATATGCCAAGAACACTCACTTTCAAGCACTATAGAGCATAATATAGAGAGACAATGGGAGAATTCTAGAGAGAGAGTCAAAATTTGCTTCTCCAAAATTTTGAACCCTCAATAAGGGGGAAGCACCCCCCCCCCACTTATATAGAGCAATGCAAGCACAAGCTTGCTTGACAAGCTTAAACTTGCCTCCATCCCTCTATACATAGGAGGATGGCTTAGTGAGCCACAGCTGGCTCAAAATATCTAACAAAATATTTATTGAAACATTGTGGCCTGTTGGCCATCAGTGATGGCCAGTAGTGCCTCATTGATAGCCGGCAGGCCTCATCAATTGCCGGTAGGGCATATACCAGGGCTGACAGCCCTTGATCATGGCCGACAGTGCACTAAAACAAGCACTAAGGAGGGACCAAAGCATGGTCCAAAAAATGGGGCAGATAGGATGCATGGTTTGGAAAGCTCAAACCTGTGACGTTCCGTCGCGAAATTCGAGTACTGGACGAGCAATCAAACTTGTCATCGGATGTACTTGCAAGCATATCCAAGTCTTCAGGATGGTCAAAAATGGGGTGTCTACAGTTGCCCCTCTTTAGCAGAACTCGGAAGTCATGAAATGATGGGAGTGAATGTCAAAGCCCAGAGACGGCCCATTTTTGACAAGGCCGAAAAGTCAGACAAACATTCAATATAACAATATAGAGATACGCCCGCAGGCTGGGGCAAAACGCAAATGACATGCACAATATAACGAAACAATGTAATGATATACAGTGCAATGAAATAATCAAACGACAAGCAGTGCAAAACCACACAAATTATCATAAAGGGATGGAGATGCAACATCAAACTACGTTTAACATAGAAAAGAAGTGGGCATGAGCCGAATGACGCCTAACACAGGCTAAGTGCCTACATCCTTAGTACTGGCCTCAGCCCATCATGGATGCTTACACATAACAGAACCGTGTTTCAACATGAAAGGGGTGCGAGCACATGCAAAACTATGTGTTTCGCAGCAAGAATACAAGATACAAGTAATTGGGTGGCATGATATAAGTGAGGAATGATTTGCTGTGGAAAGATCATGATCCTAAATGCTGAATGCAACAAAACAAAATACGATACAATGGATGCAATGGATGCAGTGGATAAGGCGCGCGGCCAAACCACATTTTGCCTAGAAAAGGCATGGACACAAAACAGACCATGTCTAAAACAGAAAAGGTGCCGAACCCTCAGACCATAATTCTCTTAGTGGAATATGCACATACACATTACCACAGAACCATGCTTCAATGAAGGAAAGTATGGGCGCATGCCAAACCAGGCTTAACATGGAAAGGATGCAATGCAGTAGATGTAATAGATGCATGCAATAGATGCTATATACAATGCGATTGATGTTATGCAACACTTATGATAGATATGATGATGCAGCTAGGAAGCGATGCTTTCGAAAGTACCTTACATGGGCAATCGGTGATGACTCACCTTATGCTGCTGGGGATCTTCCTCTTCTGCATCTTGCATTTCCGAGCCACAGGTACTACTTTTCTCCCTGACTATGGTCACAACTTTCCCTATTCTCCAACAGGGTGACAGACTAGGTTGGTTTAGTATCCAGAATTGAGGCACATATCCACTACCTCAACCTATGGGGCTGCCATACAAATTTCAAGCCGAGGATACACCCCTGGGTATTTAAACCAGACTTTAGTCTCGAAAATCCTAAACCTTTGCGTTCTAGGCATCGGCCATTCGAACTCTAGTTTCCACCATCTCATTTGATCTCCTAGGAACTCACCGCGAACACAGGCAAGTGGCTATACCAGAACACCGAAAGTTGTTCAGGCATGACAAACATCAAAGGAATTGCACCTTCAAAGGATTTAAGGTCTCCTAGACCAGAAAGTGCACAAGACAGTGCGATGCGCAAGAAAGTGCGAGTGTAAACTGCACAAAAAGGTGCAATGCGCGAGAAAGCGTGAGTTCTCACAAGAAAGTGCGATGCGCAAGAAAGCGCGAGTGTAAACTACACAAGAAAGTACGATGCGCGAGAAAGCGCGAGTGTTAACTGCACAAGAAAGTGCGATGCGCAAGGAAGCGCGAGTGTAAACTGCACAAGAAAGTGCGATGCGCAAGGAAGCGCGAGTGTAAATTGCACAAGAAAGTGCGATGCACAAGAAAGCGCGAGTGTAACGTGCACAAGAAAGTGCGATGCGCAAGGAAGCGCGAGTGTAAATGCAGGATTTTAAGGTCTCCTAGACCAAAGATTGCATAAGATAATGCGAGTGAGACACAAAGTGTAAGTGCACAAGACAGTGCGAGTGAGACACAAAGTGTAAGTGCACAAGACAGTGCGAGGAAGGTGCACAAAAGAAGTGCGATAAAATGCATTTTCTATGCAAGTGAGGTGCACAAAAAAGTGCGATAAAATGCATGTTCTATACAAGTGAGGTGCACAAAAAAGTGCGATAAAATGCATGTTCTATGCAAGAGGCAAGCATATTCTATGCAATATTGAAAGTATATTCTATGCAACATTGAAAGCATATTTTATGCATGAGACAAGCATGTCCTATGCAATATTGAAAGCATATAAAGGGAAACAAGCAACACTCAGCGTAATGCATCATGTACATTATGAGTTGAGTATAGGGCACTCTACCACAACCTATTTGAAATGTACTACAGAGGGAGGCAACTCAACAAAACTCAATTAAGCACAAAACAAAGTCAAGAGCAAGAGCAGCTGATCACGCAGTTCAAAGCAACCCATATGTATGAACATTTAGGCATAAAGCACATGCATTAATCAGAGGGAATACGACAATCCCCAAGAGAGTTTCGAAATGGTCAGAGACAATTTTCGAAAGTCGAATCATATCAGAATCATCATGGGGGTAAACAACCCTAATCCAGGGGAAAGTGCCCAAAAGATGACTTTGGCAAGCTGATAGATAGGTTGGATCTATGCCCCTTGTTCAATTGATGACCCGATCAAATGCACGAAAAGTTGCCCCTAGTGTCCAACCATTGGCCACCGATTGGGTTTATGCCCCTTGTTCAATTGATGACCCAATCAGATGCATGGAAAATTGCCCCTAGTGTTCAGCCATTGGCCACCAATTGGGTTTATGCCCCTTGTTCAATTGATGACCCAATCAGATGCATTGAAAATTGCCACTAGTGTCCAGTCAATGGCCACTGCTTTCAAAATTATGCAAACATGTATGGTGGGGATCATCAGATCTTGAAACAGTTGCCAACCAATCAGACACATGCTTTGCTTCTAACATATTAAGAACTTACTCCAGTCCCCTCCAAAGCAGTGAAAGATTCCTCATACACACCTGTAGATGCGCCCTCGGGCCTCATGCTACAGTTCGGACTCAATTTGTGTCGGTTCTTAATCTGATCTCGCAATATGCAATGCAAGACTAATAAATCACCAAAGAGTCCAAATCCGGCAAATCGTTTTGGAAAATAGATTTTTTGAAAGAAGTGCCAAACATGGATTACTTTGCCAGATATAGAGTCGCCACCTAAATATTTATTTTGGGGGAATTTAGGAAACCCTGACTCGTTTGCCTAAGGCCACGTGTCCATCATCACCAAAGTTGCCTCAGCTCGGGAACTTAGGTACGATTGAGGAAGGTTAGCTATGAGCACCCCCTCTCGCCCGATCCGAAGATCGGCCTCTACTAACCATGCTATCAAGTTTTGAAAACATTAAGTGTTCTTATTCCGGTTATTAGCCTAGATTTATTATGTGATGCGCACAGCATAAGAAGTATAGACTGAGTTGCCTGAATTGGGGCAAAGCATTTCATGTTTGTTTTGAAAAACGGTTTGCTACTCGCAAGTAGGCTAAAATACAGGTTTTGCCACCCTCAAGTGGGCTTTAGAAAACATGGTTTTGCCACTGTCTAGTGGGCTTAAAGCTCATAGTCAATGCATTATTCCAATTCAAATAACCCAACATTCACCCACAGGCATTCAGGCAGATATATCACATAAGCATATAGCCTCATGGTAAGCATGCTAATATGGCAACACTCACACGCATGCGAGATGCTAAAGCATAAAAGCTTACCTAGTACTCCAAGCCAAAACAGAAACTAGTTAGTAATCAAATGCATGATCCTAGTTCATGTTAAGATGGATAATGTAACACATACAAAATGCAACTAGAATAGGCTCGGCAAATCTAAGAATGGCATGTGGAATGCGACAACTCGATACACGTATTCAAGTTGGAATGGAAATACTATGCAGTTAGTATGATGCGCCGAGCCCGGTGCGTGCATTACAAATGAATGTATGCAAATATGCTATCATAAGTATGCTAATCAAAACATGCCTTAAACTAACCATCGAAAGCTAGTAAATAAAAAGGAAGGAAGACGTGGGGTTGGAAGACATACACACACTCACGCACACTTATTACACAATTTCCCTCACTCGGAGGGTCCGAATGAATAATACAGATTTAACTAATTAACTAGCTGACTAACTAATTAATTAATTACAGAACTTCTAATTAATCAACAAATTAATTACAAAAAGAAGGTGGCCGTAGCCCCGCCTCGGAATGATGGGATGATGCATGCTCGATTTGCCGCGCCTGGAAACCCGGTACCATGCCACTATTGCCTCTGTTTACACTGCCTTGCTCCTCTGAAAGTTATGAAAGTTTCCAGAACTGCTTTGAACTTCCTCCTGAGCGTTTTGGAATTCCATCGGCCATAACAAAAGGCCACCGGCCATGGGAATGAGATTATCGGCCAAATCTTGTGTCATCGACTGACAATGATGGCCGGTCTGCACCAAAAGTGGTCGACCGACCATTTCTTCCTGCAGGGCCCTGTTTTGACAGCAGCAGAGGACAGACAGTGCATGGTATGGAATTTTCAAAGCAATGTGCGCATGGCCACTCTCCCCATCATGCTATAGACTCAAGGGAGTATGGCCCTCGATACTCGGGCCACCAATCACGCACTTCGATGCATGATGGCCAAAGACACCAAGTTTGCAATTCAATGTAAATGCATGCAACAAAACAAATGAGTGCTAATGCCCTATCATGTTGAGATCAAGGGGATCGGTGACCGAGGAGTGAGACGTGTTTCGTCACTTTAAGTACGAACACGCCTCATTCCTCATGCTTGGTTTGACACCCCAAACCAAGCAAAAATGCAATGCATGTGTGAGATGTGACTCAAGTATGCACATGAGCCTAAGGTACCAAAACATGCCAAATGTAATGTGGCCTATAATGCAAGTATGCAATGTGCCAAACATGCGATGCAAACATGATGTGCAACTAGCTAAGCAACAATGCAAACATGCAAAGATGATACGATGCAAACATGAGACCAAAGTAATGCAACATGTCAAAACATGCAATGGTGGACTTAAACTGAAATGGGAGGCCTCAGTCATGCCCCAAAACAGTGGCCATAGATGATGCACAAGGACACAAATCATGCATGCAAGCATGCACATACCAAGGCCTATCACCTAAGCATGGAAGGGGCAACTTTCAAGGACACTTAAAGGTGATAAATATGGACATTAAACACTCATGTTAAACTCTGAAAAGCATGCGAAGGATGATGCCAAGACATGCTAGGAAATGGATGCGAAATGGAAGGCATTCAAGGCCACAAAAGAGGGCATTACTCAACACCTACCCCAAGCAAACATGGCATGGATTTTTCAATGCAAAACAGAGTTTTATCATGCAAAAATGAGCCTCAAAACGCACTGATATGGCAACCCAAAGCCTCAAACGCATAGGCATGCATAATGCTCCATTTCAAGGCACAAAAGGACACCTCTTCAAGGCAAGGAAAGAATGATGAATGCAAGCATACAAGCATGGATTATGGACTAAAATATGATCTCCAATGATGCCAAATCATGAGAATAAGCTAAGCTAAGCATACTAGTGACCCACACACTCAAAGCTTACAAGCCAAAATGCAAAGAGGCTATACCAAAAATGGCAAACATGATTAAATCAGTACCCAATAGATCTCAAGCATGATGAAATATGACCAAAAGCTTCATGAAGTCAAGCTAGAACATGCAAGCATGGAGGCCTAAATGCATGGCATCCTTCTAGGCAAAATGGAGGAATGCAAGGCAAGTATATTGTGCATGCAAAGGGCCATAAATCTGACCAAAGACAGAGATATAATATGACCATATAACACCCAAAAACCTCTGAAATGGAGCCAAAAACAACTAAGCATGCATGCTACCCTTGTGAGCCAAAAACATGAATAAATGAGACACAAAGGGAGAGGGGTGTCCCTCCCCTATGCAAGACCTCAAAACCTCTTCTTCACCACTAAAAATCCTCTGGATTTCAGTGGTGAGAAGGCCAATGCACAAAGGTATTCAAAGCTTAACAAGGAGAGCACAAAAAGGGTCAAACAAGGCCTAAGAGTGGGAGGTCGACCCCCAACACCAAAATGACCTTAATGAAGTGTCTTAAACACAAAAAAAAAAATAGAACTTTTATATGTTATACACAAAGCTCAAAACAGCATGCAAAGGGGGGTAAAAGCTAGTGCAAGATTGGGGAAAACAAAGCAATAGTGTTACCCTTGAGGAACACTTCAAGAACAGCAAGTCCAGCCGCCTTCTTCTGATCAAAACCAGCTCAAAACTTCAAGAACAAACCCTCAACACCTCCAAAGTCGAAGTATGGTGTAATGCTAGGTGACTTAGTGCAAAACTAGGAACAAAACACACTTTTTGGCTCTCTAACCCACACAAAAGAAGAGAGAGAGGGAGATATAGAGAGAGAAGGTGTATATATCAGATATATATGTATTAGGTCTGGTTTTTTTGCTCAACCCCTTCAAATGAGAGGGAGGGCCCTCTTATATAGACAAGGCAAAGGCTTAAGCTTCCAAGAGAAGCTAAACGAAAAGGGTCAAGGCTTCTTAAAGAAGCTAAGGCTTCTTAAAGAAGCTAAGGCAAAGGGTCTGAGCTTCTTGAGGAAGCTAAGACAAAGGGTCAAGCTTCCCCAAGAAGCTTGAGCAAAGGGTGCAAGCTTCTCCAAGAAGCTTGAGCAAAAAGGTGCAAAGGGTGCAATTCCTCCATACACGTGGAGGACAAGTCCGTGCACTCCAGCTGGCACAGCTAGCATGCACAATGCCTGAGAAAGGCAAAAAGGGGGCACCGGCCAGAGAAGGAGACCATCGGCCAAATAAATGGCCGACCGGCCAAACAAATGGTCGGTAGAGATAAAGAAAGGCCGGTGGCCTCATGCCACGGCCGGTGGGTTTAAGGGATGGCTAAGTAGCCTCTTCCCACCCTCAGGAGCACAAAACACAAGCCCTTGGTGCAAAACCAAGCACAGAACAGGCAAGTTAAGAGATCCTGAGGCAAGGCGCGAAACCAAGACCTCCGGGAACTCAAAACGAACATGAACATGCATGATCATCGAGTGTTTAAACGATGACGTCCAATTCTTGAGGACGGTCAAAAATGGGGTGTCTACAGTTGCCCCTCTTTGACAGAACTCGAAAGTCATAACAATGACGGGAGTGAATGTCATAGCCCAAAGACGACCCATTTTTGACAAGGCTGAAAACTTAGACAAAGCATGCAAGACAATAAAGATATGCGCCCGAAGGCGGGGGCAAAATGCAACTGACAATGCAAGAAGCCGAACATAACTTATGATCATGCAAAGAAAGTTGTAACGAAGCATGACAATGCAACAGTTTTAAGCTAGCAAACACAAATTCGACTACATTACAATGCAGAAAGGATGTAAGAGAATTATGTAATTCTCGCTACGTTTCATGCGGAGAATACAATACCTGTGTGGTTCGTCTGGTCGTGCCAACTTCAAATAAACCGTACATACAATATTGTGCCTGTAAAAGAGAGAAACGTAACAGGTACAATGTTGTTAGCAACATGCATAACAATGCAATTGAAAGTGTGTGACAATGCGGATGAAAGGGGTGCATAACAACGCAACCCGAGTGTGTGCATAACAATGCATAGAGGGCATGCGTGACAACGCAATGCCGAGTGGTGCATAACAATGCGATTTGAAACGTAAGCACATATAAGTAAAGCACACGCGACAACGTATGCAATGTGTGAAAAAAAAAAGGAACTTGAACACATATAAGTAAAGCATAACGCGACAACGCATGCAATGTGTATGAGAGGAAAAAGGGGGTATATTCAACTGAAGCATGGCAAAGGCATGTTATTCATGATGTTGAGATGCAAATTCAGAACAAGACGAGGCATTGTGTAATACGGGAAGGGATGCTCCTTGCACGCACTGAGCATCGCTCATAGAAGACGTAGCTTGAGGTCAACTCGAAGGTCTACTAATGTTCCAAGGGTGTGTTTCCTCGCACTGTCCTGAGTGATGACGGTGCCAAACCACATCGTTGACTCAAATAAGGGTGCAGGATGCATTGACCGCAAGAGGAGGTTAACGGTATCAAACCCGATACTCTGCTGCCCTGCCCTCCTTTTGCTTTACTTTCCTTTTTTACCGTTAGTTTTAAGCACATTGCACTGCCTCAGGCAGGTTTTACTTTTCAAGACTGTGCATTCTTACAAAATACATAATGGAAATGAAACAGCCATTTTGTTCACAAAAGTGTTACATTTGTACTTTCCATGCATCGCATCGCGTGGCATCACATAACAATGTGAATGAAATTGAACTTTGTTTGAAAAGTAAGCATTTGCCTCGTAATAATCAGGTAGTGAGTTGACTAAAACAACTCGATAAGCAAAATAAAGAACTCGATAAGCTAACCAAGTGTAAATACAACTCAATAAGCAAGACAAAAACTTAAAGAATGTGAAATACAACTCAATAAGCAAATGTACAACAACTCGATAAACAAATAGACGTGACTCCGTAAAATCAATCACTAAAGACACTGGAAGTGGAACCAGTCACAAGTTTTCAGCATTTTCAGCAGACGGACAACTCTGAGGATAGAAGGGAAGGCCACCGGCCAAATAAAAAGGTCACCGGCCACAATAAATGGCCACCGGCCATTATCACTCGCCGTTCAGCCAAACATGGTGGTCGGTCGGCACTATTTATGGCCGGCCAGCCAAAAATGGCAAGAACCACCAGAATGTTGACACCAGTCCTCCACCCACATCTTATCCTCTACAAAAGCCTCAACTTTGTAGTTTTCTTCAATTCAACATTGATTTGCTCTAAATGGAAGGGTTCCTTGCCCAAAATCTCATAGCTTGGATTGCCAACTTGGATGGTTCAGAAAGGCTGAATTTCCGGGGCTTCGGCATAAATGCACTATTCACTCTGAGTCATACTCCGCTACACTTTCCGTTTCTTCATGCCGCAGTAAGGTTTTGGAACCCGATAACACATGTCTTTAGCTTTGGCGGGCAAGAGGTATGTCCTACCTTCGAAGATTTCCAAATTCTGATGGAATCCGAGCACAACGAAGAAATCTTGCCCCAATTTCGCTTCGGCCACGCCCAAGCTTTAGGGCAAATGTATGGGCTCACGATGCATGACGCTCGATCTTTGATTGGTGACGGAATGCTGGATATTTCGAGTTTGATTTGCCAGTTTTCTAATGCCGGTGACCGCGGTGACCATCATTGGCAGGATTTTCGGCGACATGCCCTCTGTTTGTGCATGCTATCTCATTTCTTGCTTGCCTCAGGCTCCGGAGGATCTAGCACCCAGTTGATCGAGGTTGCCCAAAGCTTAAGGGAGGGCAAAAGCTGCATTGCCATGACATTGGCCGAGACGTTGATGGGCTTGGACGCTTTCCATCACCGGAAGACGACTAGATTCGCGGGGAGTCCACTACTGTTGCAGGTAATATTTACGACCCAATCTCACATATGTATTGCTCACATCACTCAGCTCTCAGGCTCGATTTTCTCACAAAACCCCTTTTCTCACTTTTCTCTCATCTTACATTTCTCTATTCTTTAATCTCTCATTTTTCATCCCTCCCCAGGTGTGGTTGATGGACAAATTGCAGGTTATGGACTCTTGCCCGGTATACTCAGCTCGCGGCTACTTCTTTCGGCAATGCCTAGTCGATACCCTTGATGAGGGATGGTGGTTCGATTGGATGTGCTGCTCAGCCGCAAACCGTATTGCTTGGCGGTGCCCTTGGCTCAACCAACCGGCAATGAGTTACAACATGTCTGGGCAGACTGGGATTCAGTTGATTGGCTTGACACACTGCGTGTTCTACTTTCCTTTCCGGTTTCAGCGCCAGTTCGGCCATGATCAGACTTGCCCGCCAGAGGGGATAGAGTACCCTACTGCATTCCCGATCTAAGGCGCACAGCTTGCTCGGTATGCCACGGCATGGAGGATGAGAGAACTCCTGGCCCCCGCTCCCACTTTCAGTTGCACTTTGTCTGATGAGTGCATAAATTGGCTCAACGAAGAGGCACAGATTGGGCCCAACTTGGCGTCAGAGGCTTCGACCAGCTCTGGGAGGGGGCGCAGGAACACCTGACTTAGCTATGCCCCGGATTTATTGCTTTATTAGTACTTTCAAGTTTTCTTTATGAATGTAACCAAAAGCAACTTCAATTTGTATGCAAGAGCAGGAAGACTTTGTAATGAAATCAATAAAGTTGAAGATTGTGGGTACTGAAAATTTTCCGCTTTGGTCCAAAAGTGGTCTAGGTTGTAAAAAGATTAATTTGAACAAAGTCAACTTTTATTAAAACTTTTTAAAGCTATTTTCGACATGGATCAGAACTAGACACGCCTGAGATCTATCACTAAGATGCACAACCCCGGATCCTAGCAACTAGAAAGTTGCCCCTAGTCTGAATAGTACCGCGGCACTGCCCAGCAACGGAAAGTTGCCCCTAGTCTGAAAAGCACTGCATCGGAGATCATAACCGAACTCTTGAATGCTGAATAGACAAAGATGACCGAGATAATCAAATGGACAAAGTTGATCGGGGAAAAGTTTATGGTTGAACTTCAGGATGAAGTTGCCTACGTATCCCAAGGATGGGAATCAAGCCTTACATAGTTCAGGCTCGGGTTCACTCGAGTATTTTCACTCACCTGTTACGCTCTAACTTTTGCCAAGGCCGCCCTTTGCAGGTTTTCAACCTTGCGAGCTCAGTTTTTATCATTTCAAATTTTTCATGCTCTAACTTTTGCCTAGGTCGCCCTTTTGGGTTTTCGGCCTAGCAAGCCTCTCAGGGGTAATATTTCTTCAACTTGTCCGTGTTGATCGGTTGGGAAAACTCTAGGCCATCTAGGTCCATCAGCACAGCTCCACCCGACCAGACAGCTTTAATGATGTAAGGACCAATCCAATTGGGTCTGAACTTGCCCCTTGGGTCGTGGATGGGAATTCGGTTGTCCTTGAGCACCAAATCTCCTTCTTTTAGATTCTTGGACTTAACTTTCTTGTTAAAAGCCCTGGCAATTCTGCACTGATAACCTTGAACATGGTACAGTGCTTTCAGTCTACGCTCGTCAAAGAGCATGAGTTCCTCAAATCTGCTCTGCTGCCAATCTGCTTCAGCTATTTGACATTCAGCCAGCACTCTCAAAGATGGAACTTCAATCTCGATAGGTAGAACAGCCGCCATTCCATAAACTAATGAATACGGAGTCGTCCCAGTAGACGTTCTAATTCAGGTCCGGTAGCCCCACAGAGCAAACGACAACTTATCTGGCCAATCCCGGTAGGTTTCCACCATCTTCTGCAATATGTGTTTGATATTCTTATTGGCGACCTCAACCGCTCCATTGGTCTACAGCCGATAGGTGGATGACTTATGAAAAGCCACGTTGTATTTTTCCAACAAGTCAATCACTTCCTTCTTGAAGTGGGAACCGTTATTTGAAATGATCTCATTTGGGACCCCATAGCGACAGATGATTTTGTTTCTGATGAATTTCGCAACATGTGAAGCTTTCAACACCGCATAGGATTGGACCTCGACCCACTTTGTGAAATAGTCTATCGCGACCAGGATGAACTCATGCACATTTGACCCCTTCGAAGTGACAGCCCCGATCACATCGATTCCCCAAACTGAGAACGGCCATGGCGACATCATATTGTACAGCTTCGACGGCGGAATGTTCATGCGGTTTGCATGGATCTGACATTTGTGGCATTACCGAACAAAGCCAATACAATCCTCCTCCATGGTGGACCAATAATAACCTTGTCTGAGGATCTTCCGAGCTAACATTACCCCGTTCATATGCACACCGTATTCCCCTCCATGGATGGCCTCCATCAGGCGTGTTGATTCTTCAGCTTCAACGCACAGCTTATGCATTCCCAGATGACCTCTCTTATACAATTTACCTCCGCAGATGATGAACTGAACGGCCATTCTTTTGATTGCCCTTTTATCCGTGGCATTTACCCCTAGTGGATATGCTTTCTTCTCCAAGAAATTCCAAATATCGTAATACCAGGGGTTCTTATCTTGAACCTCATCTATTGCAGCAATCGACTCGTAAGCCAGCACAAATTTTTGGTCAATAATGATTGGACGCATCCGGTCTCCAAACGGGATGTCTATCATGGAAGATAGAGTTGCTAGTGCATCTACGAACCTGTTGTTCTCCCTTAATAGATGAGCAAAGTTCAGCTTCTCAAACTGAGGAATTAACAAATCCAAGGTCTAGTGATACATAATCATCTTTTCTTCTTTGACTTTCCAATCTCCTTTCGCTTGAGATACAACAAGGTTCAAGTCCCCGATGACGTCCAACCGTTTTGCCCCTAATTCCAGGGCTGCTTCTAGACCGGCAATGCATGCCTCATATTTTGCTTCGTTGTTTGAGACTTTGAACCGGAGTTTAAATGCTAGAGGGATACGGGAGTTGTCGGGTGCTATCAGCAACACTCCTATCCCATACCCGTACTGGTTTGACGCTCCGTCAAAGTACATCCTCCAAAACTCATCGTCGATATGCAAAACGGCCTCATTTGGGAATAAATACTCAACTGCTTCCCCTTCTTCCACTGGATGATCGGCTAAGAAATCTGCTACTGCTCATCCCTTGACTGACTTGCGAGTCACATATTTCAAATCAAATTCGGAAAGCAACAGTAACAAACGAGCTAGGCTACCCGTAAGCGCCGGTTTCTCGAAAAGATATTAGATCGGATCCAGTCGTGAAACCAACATTACGAAGTGAGCTAACAGGTAGTGCCGCAGCTTCCTGGTAGCCCATACCAAGGCTAAGCAAGCCTTCTCCAACGGTGTGTAGCGAGTTTCATGTTCTAGCATATTCTTGCTCAAATAGTAGATGGCTCTCTCCACTTTGTCCTCTGATTCTTGCGCGAGCATGCAGCCCATTGTAGTCTCAGTTATCGAAAGGTACAATATCAACGGTTTCCCCGATTCAAGCGATGACAACACGGGTGGGTTCTGTAAGTATTCCTTGATTTGTTCAAAAGCAGCTTGGCATCAGCCGTCCCATTGGAATTTCTTTCCTTTCTTCAAGAGACCAAAAAGTGGTTCACAAGTCAAGGTTAATTTTGAGATAAATCGTCTTATGAATTGCACTTCACCCAGAAAGCCTCATACCTCCTTTTCAATCCTTGGTGGTGGCATTTCTAAGATGGCCTTGATTTTGGAAGGGTCGACTTCGATACCTCTCTGTGTGATCAAGAACCCCAGCATTTTCCCTGCTGTAACACCAAATGTACACTTCTGAGGATTCAGCCGCAACCGAAATTCTCTGATCCTTTGAAAGAACTTTTGAAAGGCGGTGTAGTGGCCCTCTCTTTCTTTGGACTTGACAATCATGTCGTCCACGTACACGTTAACCTCTTTGTGGATCATGTCATGCAATATCGTGGTCGCGGCCCGTTGATATGTAGCTCCCGCATTCTTTAACCCAAACGGCATCACTCTGTAGCAGTATGTCCCCCACGGGGTGCTGAAAGCAGTCTTCTCCCGGTCTTCAGGTGCCATCACTATCTGATTGTAGCCTGAGAAGCCATCTATACACAAAAGCAAAGCATGCCCCACTGTGAAGTCCACCAACTCATCGATATGCGGTAAGGGAAAGTCATCCTTCGGACTAGCTCTGTTCAAATCCCTGAAATCCACGCATACCCTGATCCTGCCATCCTTCTTCGGCACCGGAACGATGTTGGCCAACCAAGTCGGTTATTCGGAAACCAGCAGGAACCCTGTGTCAATTTGCTTGGTGACCTCTTCCTTAATCTTGAGAGCCCAGTAATCTTGAGAGCCCAGTCCGGGCGGATCCTTCTGAGTTTCTGCTTGATGGGTCGAGCCTCGGGGTTAAGAAGGATCCGGTGCTGTACAATCTCAGGATCGATCCCAGGCATGTCTTCGTAGGACCACGCGAAAACATCTTTGAAATCTTTTAATAAAGTGACTAAGCGCTCGCGTTCTTCCGAAGACAACGTGGACCCGATCTGGACCAGCCGCGAGTCCTCCTCAGTACCAATATTCACGGTAGTGATTTCATCAACTAAAGGTTTAACAAATCTTTCCTGCTCTTAATCAATTAATCGTTGCAAAACCGGAGGAATTTCTTCCTCGTCGTTTTCGTCAAAATTTTGAAAGTCCTGATTCAAGCAATAAATCAAAGGTACAGAAAAGTACTCAGAAACCATAGCCACATCATTCTCATTAAGCACATCCAAACCGTCTGATTCTTCTGTTACAACAGACTCAAAAGAGAAAGAAAAAGATGACCTAGACAGGACTATGGCATCCGGGTTATCACCCCCAGGAATACCAAACTCAGACTCAATTGAGCTGGAACCTGATTCCGACTCACAAGACTCGGTGGAATCAGATTCCGGCTCACTACCTTACCCGGTGCTGCTTGACAAAAATCCTTCCTCGTACTGCCAAATGAGGGAGGATGCGATGGATGCATCCAAAATATTTGCTGGTAGGCCCGCAGCCGTTTCATTCCCGATCATGGACACCGAGAAGTTATCCCCCAAGAACCTCTGTTCGATCGGAGGATCTGAAAGTAAACATGCCAGCGTTACCCCCATTTCACTTTCGGCGTCCTTAGAATCCACTTTCTCATTCTGTTCAACCCCAACTGTTGGGTCTGTCTGCTCTTCGGCAACATCATCCTCGGATAATTGCAGGTCAAAGAAAATCTCAAAACCTGGCACGCGCTTCCTCTCCGCGTTCAGCCACGACTTTGGGAAGCCACAAAACGGGAAGTCCTCTCCCTCCCGGACGAAGCATCCGTTTAAGGTACCCTGAATGGGTCTATGCATCAGCTCACAAGGCTTCCCCCCCTGCTTCACTCTGGCTCTCCCAGCCATCTCCTTACCTTTCCTTATCCAATCCTCTTTGGTGGGCAGATAACCCAAGCCAAAGGTGTAGGGGTTGTGTGGCACTTCGACTAATGCTGCAATGCCCTTCTGGCCGCTCTTTCCCAATCCCATCCCGGGGATGTGTTGAAGCTTGTTCATGAGGTATACTGATTGAGCACTGACATACAACCCCTCATTAACAGCCACGATGTTCTGCATAACCCGGGCCTCAGCCAGGGTAAAGCCGGTTAAGAACACATCCTCCATACCGTGCTCAATTTCCAAAACCGGCATAGATACTTCTGGCGGTGGGTGGATCGACGAATTTCCAAAAACAATGGCTACTCCCTTCCCATGGGGGTATTTCACCATCTGATGCAAGGTGGATGAAACTGCCTTCACCTGATGCAGCCACGATCGCCCCGAAAGTAGATTGAAGGTCGCAGGAACTTCCAAGACGTGAAAGTCAATTTCATGCTGTCTCGGTCCAACCTTGGTCTGAATTTTCACTGTCCCCATTACTTCTCTGCTCGTGTTATCATACGCCCGAATCACCTGGGCTGTTGGCACAAGGTCCGCGGTCTTTAAACCGATTGCATATGCAGTCCTTGCCGGGCACATTGATAGCGGACCCTGTGTCGACAAGGACCACGGGTATCCATTTGTTCCTGTACTCCACAGAGATGTAGAGTGGCTTGTTATGGTTCGCACCCTCAAGTGGCAATTCTTTGTCGGAGAAAGTCAACATCGGAGTAGCTCCTCCTGGAAAGACTAAGCCCACCAGCTATTTAGGTGTGGTGTCTATTGAGAGCTTGGCCTTGTCCATAGCCGACAAGACAGCTTGTCAATGCACTCGTAATGCCATAAGCAGTCTCTAGATGGAGATGTCCACCTGTATCTTTTTCAACTGCTTCAGTACAGTTTCTTCTTGGAGTTGCTTCTCTTTCTGTTTCTCCGCCTCCTTATCTTTCCCAGACGCCTCTGGCTGCTCTAGATGCGGGGCTTGAAATACCGCCTGCTTCTAGTCATATGATCGACTTCGCCGATGTACCAGGTATCGTCTGGCTGGTTGCTCCCCTAATCCTCATCCTTGTGGGCAAGACAAAGATCATCATCCTCCCACCACATTCCACCGGCAACCGACAGACACCTGTCCGGCTCCGCTTCTACTGTCTTTGTACTCAAAGTATTTTCAGTCCCCTCATGGGCTTTAGCCTTTCTGATTCTCTCAGAATCCTCAAACCTTTCCTGTTCCAACTGCGTCAATGCAGCTGGCTGTTCAATACTTCCCGTATTCACAATGCGCAAGTTCTGAGCAAAATTCTTAGCATCGGCGTTCTCCGGCGATGCACTCCGATTCCCGACCCTTTCGGCCACAATTGATGTCCTCGCCCCTGACGGGCCCTATTCTGGTTGGCATTCTTCCATAACATCCGGTTGATCATCCGGCCATCCGGTAACCTCTGCTGATTCCTTAATATTCGACCAGTTGACTGCCATGTTCGCTGGATCTTGCTCACTAAAAAGCTGGAGGTTGGCGAAGTCCCCTTCCCAAGCTGCTAAGTTATCCGACCCCTGATCAAGTCCATCCCTCTGTACCATACAAATCTCTGCCCTTTCTGGCAACTCCACACTTGGCCTAACCTGGCCTATCGACAAAATGTAGTCACTCAGACGGTATGACTTCTCAGCAAAACTCCCAGATTCCTCAGATTCTGACTCAGCAATCCCATTCCCCTCTGAAATCTCCTATGTTCAGTCTTCGACAGTTACCACCATTGGTTCGGGTTAGGTTCTGGAAATGTCCAACATGCACAGGTCAATGCAGTCGAGAAGAAGCACCTCCGGCTTGGGTAAGTGGGATAGGGTGATATATATGATAGGATCGTAAGACACGACCCCAGTCTGGATAAAGTTGATTCTTTTGAGAGGTAGAGCTTGGTGGTGCGGTGAGAGAGGGTTTGTTGTGACATTGGGTTTTTCGAGAGGCACAATCACCCCGTTATCAATGAGATCTTGAGTCTCATGACGTAGTCGGAAGCATTGGTCGGTGTCATGACTGTGCTGTTGGTGAAATGCGCAATATTTGGCTGGGTTGTGGGTAGGGGGAAGTTTTTCCGACAATGGCCGCGGCTCTAGGGGCTTCAAGTGCCCTTTTCTGATTAAAACCCCCAGAGCTTTGGACAGGGGCATACATAGTGGAGCAAAGGTTCTTTGGTTTTTGGGCGGGTATTTGGCTATTTGTGTATTGCTTCCGGACGCACCGAAGAATGGCGTAGCTGCTATGGTTCTTAGAGGGGAGATAGTGGTGACCATACTCACCTCCGAAGCTCTTGTAGTTGTAGCGCCGCTCGGGCCTACATTGGTATTGCGGTTAAAGGTTCTCCTAGGTTGCTCTCTGTCATTATTGATCAAGCCTTGCATCAAGGCATCCTCAATCTGTACTCCCATCTCATGCAGATCTGAAAAGGTAGGGAAGGGGAGCACGATCATTTTCTGCATCAGCTTAGGCTGGAGATTGCGCACAATCATCCGAATTTGATCTTTATCGGTGGGCCTTAGGGTCATCATTGAGGCCTTGGCCCTCCATCTGGTTACGAACTCCGAAAAGCTCTCCTTAGGCTCTTGCCGTGTCGTCTCGAGATCACAGGTTGTAATCTCGATTTACGTATTATATGAGTACTGCGCAATGAACGCCTCGGCTATCTCATCCCAGTTTCTCTTAACATCATCTTCTAACTTTGCGTACTAGATGGCCGCCACACCCGACAGGGTCCAGCCGAACAAAGACAGCTTCTGTAGTCTGATGAGGCCCATCGGCCTTAAGATATCTGAAAACAACCTCAGGTGCACCATGGGGTCCCCGGACCCATCAAATCGGTCAATATGCGGCATCTTGACTCGGTCCGGCAGCTGGCACAGCTGGCATGCACAATGCCTGAAAAAGGCAAAAAGGGGGCACTGACCAGAGAAGGAGACCATCGGCCAAATAAATGGCCGACTGGCCAAAAGTTTGAGCCGACCGGCCAAACAAATGGTCGGTATAGATAAAGAAAGGCCGGTGGCCTCATGCCACGGCCGGTGGGTTTAAGGGATGGCTAACAAGCCTCTTCCTACCCTCAAGAGCGCAAAACACAAGCCCTTGGTGCAAAACCAAGCACAGAATAGGCAAGTTAAGAGATCCTGAGGCAAGGTGCGCGACCAAGACCTCCGGGAACTCAAAACGAGCATGAACATGGATAATCATCGAGTGTTCAAACGATGACGTCCAAGTCTTGAGGACGGTCAAAAATGGGGTGTCTACAACACTGCTTATGAATGCGTTGCCCCTTGTATTGGCACTCTCAGCTCGTTTGTGAATTCCACACATGGACTTGTTTTAGAGCCAACCTTTGTGTATGGAATTTTGACCATGCCACTCTGTTGAACTTTTTCGAGTGACAAACTTGCTAGGGTGACTCGATGAAGAGCGCTTTTTGACAACACAATAGACGTGTTTTGGTGACTCGAATAACGACATGCTATGGTGACTCGATACAGAGTGCAAACTGAGACAAACAGAACTCACAAAACAAAAAACAGAACTCACAACTGACCCAAAAGAGGAAAAAAAAGACTCAAGGTAATTGATCATTCATAGTGCCCCTAGTTTCACTGCTCCCTTTAAAATTCAATTTTAAATCCTATTTTGCTTAAAATAGAGATTCTACTGATAAGTTCAAGTATTGAAAATTGCTCCACTTGTCGATTCAAGTTAGTTCTTTCTTTCCCAGCTCAAGTATATGATATGCACAATAGTCGATGTAGCTCATGGACTAATGTGAAGCTGATGTAACTTGGGCAAGGTGATTGAGTTAAGACAGAATGAAATGGATATGATTGAGACCGAACTTCAAGATAAAGTTGCCTATGTATCCCAAGAATGGGAATCAGGTCAACGTAGTTCATAGTGGAGGTTCCCTCGGGCATTAACACTCTCCTTTTACGCTCTGACTTTTGCCAAAGTGCCCCATCGGGGTTTTCAACCTTGCGAGCTCTATTTATTTGATTTCTCATTTTTTTCATGCTCTAACTTTTGATTAGGTCGCCCTTTCGAGTTTTCAGCCTAGCGAGCTTCTCAAGGATAACGTTACAACATTTGTGGTGAATATAGTGGATGTGGTGAACTTGATCAATGGTCACCCTTGCCCTAATCATTAGAAATGACTTCACCTTGATTTGAGCTTGGTTCTCCACTCTCTTATGCATGCCTTCCTCTTTTCTCTTGCTCCATTTTGAAGGTTGGCTCTTCTTGCACTGTGGTACTTCCACACATTGGCTTCTCCGAATTCAGACAGAAGTTCCCTTCCTGATAGTTGATTGGATTTCATTCCAATGGATGCCCCTGGCTTGACGATTGACTTCTTTGCTTCTTTTTTTTTTCTTCTATTTTTCTGTTTTTCTTTTCTTCTTTCTTTTTCTTTTCAATTTTCTTTTTATTTTTTATTTTATCCATTTCTTTTCTCTTTGAAATAACAAAAAAAAAAAAAACACGATGGGGAGAGATTCTATGATTTGTGAGGTCTGAACACCACCTTACATTTGTAAATCTGAAAACCGCCTTGCTTGCCAACAAGATCGCTTAACGGTGAAGAGAATCCCCAGGGCAGTATAGGATACCGCACATAATTCTGAACCTATCTTTGCAAGTTTTGCAAAAAAGATATCTTAAGTTTTTTGAAAGTGTGAAGGACTTTGCGTCGAAAAGTCAGAATTCATTCAAATCAGTTAGGGGATCCTTCTCAATACTCGAGCTTATTAGTGCAATTTCATTTAGAAAACAAATTCAAAGTCTTTTTTCATTTGCAAAAGGTCACATATGCATCACCATAGGCACAATAAAATGATCAAAAACTTGACTCGCATTTTCTTATAAAGATGAAGACCTGAGGGTACATGAGAGCGACTCAAAGGAAAAGACTCAACTGACACAACAACACAAGAAAAGGCAGAAAATAGCACTCACAACAAAACTATTTACAAGACACAACTCAAAACAAAATAAAGCATTTCTAAGACAAAAAGGGGATTACCCTTCTCTAAGTCCATCCGCAGAATTCAAAAACAACTTGAAGTAGCCCACAGGATGGTCTAGACCTGTCTTCAATGCACATCCACACCCAAAAAGACTAATTTTAGACTTTTACCCTAGTTGAACCTGAGGTCTACCCTAGTTGAGACTGAGGTTCCTCCTTCCAACCACTAGTGTCGGCAGCACTGCTTCATAAATCTTCCACTCATCAAAATCGAGTGAATTTTCCATCTCTTCAATGATGTTGTTCCTTTTGCTCAGATCGAAATCAGAAGATTCTGGGATGAACTCAATGGGTTTGTGCTCCTTAGCGGGTATGATATGTTGGCTAGGGTAATGATTGGTCATTGGCAAGCTATTGGTGGGTTTTATGTTATAGAACGGGTTATTGACAGCTTTAAGATTGTCAGGTGGGGTGATGGCCTTCTTATCAATCAGGTCTTGAATTTCATGGCGAAGGCGAAAGTAACGGTCTATATGGTGACCATACTGCTGGTGAAATATGCAATATTGGGTAGAGTCATGTGTAGGTGGGAGAGGCTTTGGGAGAGGCCGAGGATTAAGCGGCTTGAGATACCCTTTCTCTATCAGTACCCTCAATGCACAGGTTAGGCTCATATGGAGTTGAGTGAAGGTTCGTTTTGGAGAGGGAGAGGCTCTAGGTTTAGAAACATTGGCAAAAGGAGTACCGGGTGTTAGTTGAGTATCCATAGGCTTGGGACTGGAATTAGGATGTGTGTTTCTGGCAGGACATCCCTTTCTATTATTTTCCCCCTGACTCAAAATGCTCTCATCCTGAGCAACAAAAGTGTACTCCATAGTTTTTTCAACAACTGTAAGCATTTGCTGTCTGCTTAGTCCTTTGACCTTCAATGCCTTGATAGCCCACCGAAGTTGTGTATAAGAATCAATACTTGTCTCGGCTCTGCTCTTGCCACTTGCTTCTACTTGGCTAAGGGATTGGGTTGCTATGTCGGAGCAGAGGCCAATTGTTGTTGACATGTCACAACCCAGACTTGGGATAGTTTCAGATTGGCCTTTTTTATCTACAGTTCACCCCAAGATTGAGGACCTTGGTGACTAGATCGAAACGCCAAATGTCAAATCTGCCACTGTTCCTTGAAGGTCTTCAATCATTCCCAACATCTCAGCAGTAGTGGGTTCACTCATGTTGCGCCCCTGGCATTCCTAAACCGGATTGGGTGCATTCATCATATACAAATCAGTACTTTCCGGAATGAACACCTCAGGCTTGGGTAAATGGGCCGGGGTGATGTATATGCTGGGGTCGAAGGTAGATAAGAATGTATAGATGAGATTAAGGTGGGCAAGAAATATTTGGTCATGGACGGGAAATGGGTTGGTAGTAACAGTGGGATCCTGTGGTGGAGCTATCATCTGGTTGTCGATGAGATTCTAGACCTCATGACAAAGCCGATAGCAATGATCGGAGCCATGACCGCGCTGTTGATGGTAGACACAGTATTTGGTAGGATTATGTCTAGCCGGGAATGGGTCAGGAAGTGGTTGGGGATCAAGGGGTTTGAAATACCCTTTTTTCACTAGGAGTTTTAGTGCGCTGGTTAAGCTCATATAGAGAGAAGTGAAAGTTCTGCCTTAAGCTCGGGCAGGGTTGGCCATTTGTGGGCTTGTATTGGCAAAAGGAGTGGCGGTTTTGGGAGTGGTGGCAACGGTATTAATTTCAATGGGCTCAGGAATAGTGCTACTACTAGCATTGGTATTCTTGAAAAACACCTTCCTTATTGGTTCGCCCATTCTGGGAATAATCCCTCTATTGAACGCATTCTCGATCTGAACCCCCAGTTCATGCAAACTCTTGAAAGTGGATAGTGGAACAACTATCAACTTTTGCAACATATTAGGCTCAAGGTTATGCACCATTATTTGGACTTGATCCCTCTCAGAAGGGCGATTTGTCATCTGTGCTGCCTTTGCTCTCCACCTTGCAATATATTCTACAAAAGGCTCTGTGGGATTCTGGAGGGTTGCTTCAAGCTCTTGGATGGTCATTTCCACTTGGGTATTGTAAGAGTACTAATTGACAAAGGCCTCAGCCAACTCTTCCCAGTTCCGCTTCACTACGTCTTCCAACTTGGCGTACCAAGTGGCTACTATCCCCGACAAGGTTCTTCCGTACAGAGAGAGTTTCTGCGGCTTAGTCAAACCCATCGGTTTCAGGACGTCCAAGAAAATCTGGATATGTACCATAGGATCTCCAGACCCGTCGAAACGGTCAAGGTATGGCATTTTGAATCTGTTTGGGAGCCGTACGGCAACCTCGGTGTACCCATCCTCAATGTCGGGAATGGAGTTAAGGCCTTGTGCCTTTTTGAATTGCTTCTCAAGGTTAACAATTTTCACTGCGGTCGAATCGAGATCATTAGCATCAAAGGGATAAAGCCTCTCATTAGGCTACACCAGGGGTCTGGAAACCTGAGCTTGAGCCAACCTCCCTCGGGGATCTGGACCCTAAAAATCTTCCGCTGGCGGAAGCAGGTCAAAATTCGGGAAGGGGCCTAGGATTGGATGTGTAGTAGATGCCCCAAATGGGCGTTGTATTTCAACATTGGTCTCATCCTGCCTGACAATTCCCTGATTTAACGTTGCTATCACGGTCACAACTTCTTTCGGACTTTAAGCCATCACGGGTCTGCTGAGTTGGAAATCGGGGAAATGGATGGGTGTAAGTTGAGGGCTGACTGACAAGGAATTCTGGTTATACTCAACGTATGGTTTGACTGGATTGGGCTTTTTCAGAGTGGGCCTTTTGACATTGGCTGGGTCTTTTCTAAGCTGACTTTTGACAGGTTAGAAGGACTAGGCCTTTGCTAAATGGGTTTTTTCTAGGATTGAATAGACTGTGATGGGTTAAGGTAAGTACTGCTCCTTCTATGGCTCAAACAAACCTAGCATTAAAAACAAATGCTCCATCAGATCGGGATACCGGATATGCTGGTCAAATCAAAGCAAGATACAATTTTTCCCCGGATTCTGGTTCTGGTATATTTCCACCATATCGAACACAAACCCCTGGATTTTAACCCAAATCTGATTCTGATACGATCCTCAAGATAAAAGGTCCTCCTCAATATTAAGATTGTCAAAGGATTGTATCACACATTCCCAAAGAGTTCACATTTTGCACAAAAGCACTCAAAACACCACTATGAGAGGTTAGGGTTACCCTGTCTTAGTTTTGTCAGGAACTAGGGGTTCACTACGCACACATGCAGTTTCAGACAACCTACATTCAGGTAAGCAACATGTCCTAGTTTGGAACAGTCTCTATGGCTTCCGATATGCAACTAGGTCGAATGGTCAAAAATGGTGCCTCGGTAAAAACCGCGGTTTATATTCCCATCGTGGCAGAGCCCGTAACCGGCCAGCCTTATGGCACGCTTTTCCAAGCAAGCCTCCGGCAAACCGTTTAGGAATAGCAAATGGCAAACACTGTGACATAAGCGCACCAATGCAAATGCAATGCAAAAGAAACACATAAGTGTAAAAAAAAACAACATATCATGATGTTCTAGTCAAGTTCTCTAAATCCCCAGCAGAGTCGCCAAAAACTGTAGACGGCCTGAAACTCTCTCCGTGTGGCCCCCCCTTTCAGAGAGAGCGCAAATTGGATTCTAGCTACTACAGTTCGGACTCCTGTCACGGTTCTGAATCTAATCTCACAAAATGCAATGTAAGACTGATAAATCACCAAAGAGTCCAAATTTGGCAAATCGTTTTAGAAAATCGATTTTAATCAAAAAGCGCCAAACATGGACTGCTTTGCCAGATTTCAGAGTCGCCACCTAAATATTTTATTTTGGGAAATTTAGGAAACCCTGACTCGTGCCTAAGGCCACGTGTCCGTTATCACCAAAGTTGTCTCGGCTTAGGAACTTGGGTACGATGGAGGAAGGTCATGAAATGAGCACCCCCGCTCGCCCAATCAAAGGATCGGCCTCTACTAAACATGATATATTGTTTTGAAAACACATGTGTTCTTGTTTGATTATTAGCTAAGTTACTATGTAATGCGTACAACACACAAGTATAGACTAAATCGCTCGATTTAGAACAAAACATCTCATGTTTGTTTTTCAAAAATGGTTTGAAGATGCTACTCACAAGTAGGCTAAAATGCGGATTTGCCACCAAACAAGGTGGGCTTAAAACATGATGATTTGCCACTCCAAGTGGGCTTAAAACTCACATTTTGATGAATTGTTCCAATCCAAGTAATGAAGCCTTCATCCACAGGTATTCATGCAGTTATATCATTTAAGCAAATAGCCTCATGGCAAGCATGCTGTCATGGCAACACTCACACTCATATAAGGATGCTAAAGCATAAACACTTACAGTGTACTCCAAGCTAAAACAAAAAACTAGTTAGAAATATGCATAAATCCTCACTATGTTAAAGATGCCTAATGCAACACATACAAAATGCAATAAGATAGGCTCAGCTACCTAAGATGGCATATGAATGCAACAATTGATACATGTATTCAAATAGGAATTGAAATACAATGCAGTTTGAATGATGCGCCGAGCCTGGTGCATGCAAGACAAATGAATGAATGCAAACATGCATGCATGAGGTATGCTAATCGAAATATGCCCTAAACTAACCATCAAAAGCTAATAAGTAAAAGGGAGAAAGAAGTGGGGGTTGGAAAACATACACACACACACGCACGCACCCTTTTTACAACAATACGCCCTCTCGCAAGAGGGTCCGAAAGAATAAGCTAAGCTACATCTAAGCTAAGCTAGAAACTAATCTAATAATCTAATTAGACTAATTATTACACAACCAAATCGAATAATAAGCAATCTATTTACTAATTATTACATCACTTAACTAATCAACAAATTAATTAATTAATTACAAATTCAATGCTAACTAACAAGTAAGCATAAAACTAAGCTGCTCCAACTCTGTTCGAAGAAGGAGAGGGTGCATGCTCGGTTGTCGCCCCAAAAAGCTCTTTGGTTACTCTCTTGAGGCTCTGTTTGCAGGGTGTCCTTGAGAACTTGCTGCTGGATCTTACCAAATCAAGGCTGGGGAGTACACCAGTGGCCTGCCAGCCATGATGAGCTTCTGCTGGCCACCTGCCAGCCGAAGATGGTCCTCTGCCGGCCAATAATACAAGGGTGCCGGCCATGAATGGGGCACTGCCGGCCACTGGTGAGCTGTGACACCAAATTGCAACAGAGCACAAAATAGAGGAAATTAGGGGTCTCCCTAGGAACATGTGTGTACTATGCCACTCCATATCATCTCAAAAAAATCAAGGGAGAGGCATCATTGGATCCAAGACCATCAATCAAGCATACAATACTTGATGACCAAAGATCCAATCTTTTACACATTCAATAAATGCCATGCAAACATGACTCTAAATCCACGGCCTTATCATTAGAGGATCAAAGGCAATGGAGACAAAGGGAATTGGCCCATTTCCATCACTTTGAGTATGAAATGAGCCAATCCACCTTCTGTTCAACATAACGTCCGGTTGAACATGATGCAATGCAAAATGCAACATGCTCATCTATCAATGCTAAGGTGGCATGCACAAGACTCTATCATGGAAGTAATGCATGCAAGACATGTTACGGAGCCAAGAGCACTAAAGCAAGTGAAGGACATTACACATGAGACATGCACCACTAATCCCAAATGGTCAAACCAATTATGGACAAACCTAAGATACTCCAACACAATGGCCAAAACACACTAAAACTTAGGCACAAAAAGTAAGAAATGCATACTCAACCCATGGCTCGCAAGCAAAGCACAAAGCTCAACTCTCAAACACATTGAAAGAGTGATACATATGAGAGTATGACAGTGATATATGCTCTGAAATTACCTACTAAATGATGCCACATCATGCACACATCACAAATATAGCATGCTAAGGGCCTCCAAACTCAAGACTAGTGAAGCCATTTACACCATAGCTATACAAAGCAAGCCCCAAAAGGCCAAGACCACCCAAAACAGTCCTAAAGCATGACAAACAATGCCAAAACATGCATGGAGTATAGCTAACACATGCTAGGATGAAAGGCCAACACACCAAGTACACTAGGCTAATGGGCATGATTGCACTACAAGTGCAAGAACCAAGCAAGAGGTGACCCCACCAACAAAAATCAGAGTTAAAGCATGTCAAAATAACACCAAAAACATGCTGGACTGAAGCCAATATATGCTAGAATAATAGGTTAAATCATGAAGCATGTTAGGCTAGCAAGTAGGATTACACTACAAGTGTATGAAGCATGCAAGAGGTGACCAAACCAGCCAAAAATAGAGTTATAGCAGGTCCAAAAAGTCACAAAAAACATGCTCAAACTAAGCCTCAAGAGGATAGAAACACATGCTCATTTGGTAGGCCAAAAACACGTGCTAACAAGACAAGAGGAGGGGGGATCACCCCCTCCTATTTGGAACCTCAAAACAAGTTTTTCACCACTGAAATTCCTCTGGAATTCAATGGTTAAAAGGCCAAAACAAGATAGTTTCAAAGGCTTTAAAATAAGGCAAGAAGCTTAGCAAACAAGCCACCAAAGAGGGTGAAACACCCTTAACTCCAAAAACACTATAAACTATTATTTTAACACTTGAAAATAAAGGTTTTTGTAGTTGAAAGCTAGGCCTAAAATAGCATGCAAAGGTAACTAAGTAAGCAACTAAAACAAAGCTTCAAAGAGAAGATGGCTTACCCTTGAAGCACAACAGCCACAATAGCACTTCTGAGCCAAAAACTAGCTTTAGGATGCCCAAACAAGCCTTATGGAATCTCAGCTCCAAGGTCAAGATGTTAGGCTAAGAGGGTTGTGTGCAAATATGCCAAGAACACTCACTTTCACGCACTATAGAGCATAATATAGAGAGAGAATGAGAGAATTCTAGAGAGAGAGTCAAAATTTGCTTCTCCAAAATTCTGAACCCTCAATAAGGGGGAAGCACCCCCCCCCCCACTTATATAGAGCAATGCAAGCACAAGCTTGCTTGACAAGCTTAAACTTGCCTCCATCCCTCCATACACATGTATGGAGGATGGCTCAATGAGCCACAGCTGGCTCAAAATATCTAACAAAATATATGTTGAAACATGGTAGCCTGTCGGCCATCAGTGGTGGCCGACAATGCCTCATTGATGGCCGGCAGGCCTCATCAATGGCCGGCAGTGCCCTAAAACAAGCACTAGGGAGGGACCAAAGCGTGGTCCAAAAAATGGAACAGAAAGGATACATGGTTTAGAAAGCTCAAACTCGTGATGTTCCGCCACGAAATTCAAGTACTGGACGAGCAATCAAACTTGTCATCAGATGTACCTGCAAGCATATCCAAGTCTTGAGAACGGTCAAAAATGGGATGTCTACACATAACAAAGTTGAGTTTCGGCGTTGATGGGGTTCCATCACTTTCTCTCTTGCTTTCTAGCTTCAAGGTAGAGATATCTTTGCACTTTCTTATGATTTTTAACTTAGTTATTTGTGTTTTGAAACAACATTGTGATTTAGAGATTTCTAGACAAATCTAGGATTTTGGTTTGAAATCAAAAGAGAGATTTTCAAATGCATTGTTAGAAATGAATGAGGAAATGTATTTACTGTGGAGTTATGATGAAAAGATGGATTTTTATCCTTGGAACTGATTTATAAAGAAAAAAAGGGATTTTGCCCTAAATTTATCAAATGTTGATTTTGTATAAATAAATGGAATTGATATTGGATTTGTGAAATTGGATTGACATTGATGAGGATGGCGGAGTTGGATATGTATTACCACTCCCATCTTGAGATTTTGGAAAGTATAAACTTATTGGAAAATTATTTATCTGTTTAGAGATATCTATTTTGGGCTATCGGTGGAGGATAGCTATGATTGTTGTAGATATTGCATACGAACTAGAAGAATTGAAACTATTTTTTCATCCATTTTCATTGGGCATTGTTGCATATTTAACCCATTGAAAATAGTTATCGTTTTGAAAAAAAAAAGGGATGAATGCCTTGGTGAATCTAGGTAGGAGTGTAGTGGTATTATGTTGGCCTATATGTCCTTAGTGAAATTCCAGAAACTCGCGCCCAGAAACTCGCGCGGATAGGTATCGAGCCTTCCGATTAATACCGGTAAAAATGACAAATTTGTAGTACTTGTAGCCTACTTACAAACACGTCCTAGAGATTTCCAGTGTTGTATCCACTGCCCCTATTTTCTATTAAAAAGGACTTGATTGTATGAATTGTGATATAAACTTGGCATTGCATAGTTTTGGAAAGAGATATAAAATGTTTTGGCACGAGTATTGCATATACATTCACCTTATAACTTTGTTAAGGTTTTAAACTGTGTTAGAGTTTTTTTTTTTTTTTTTAAATTTATTTATTCATGTATTAGAGTATTTCTACTGGGCTTTGGCTCACCCTATGTAGGAAAACCATTTTCAGGTGCTGATGATATGCCTACGCCAAAAACATAGCTTGGGAGGAATTGGGAGTTGAAGGCTTCTTTTTTCTTAATTGTTATATTTATTTTGTTATAAGCCTAGGACTTCAACTGTGTTGAGCTTGGACTCACTTTTGTTGTAACCAAGTACTTTCTTGGAAAGTTGTAGCCATTAGGGCATTTATTATTTGTTTAACTCTTATTTCATATCTTTAATTTGTATCATATGCTATAGATTTAGGGTTAGGACTTATGAATATATAACTGCTTATGACATCTTTTGCATACTTTGATTGTATGAAATGGAAAGGATATTGTATTTGGAATGATATTGTTATTTATAATATTGTGGATGGTTTTATTATGATTATTTTGGGGCGTTACAAATACGACTCATGAATTACTGATGAAAAGATATTCAAGTGTCATGTCAATTAAAATTTTAAAAGACGCTAATGTAATTTTATAAAAAGTGTGAAACTAATTATATTTTCTAAACTTCATGAAATGTAAGTATAATTTATCCTTAAAAAGTTACAAAATAAATAATTTAAATTATCAAACTCATGGTAAGATCACAATTCTTATGGTTATAACAAATATTTCTCCAAGAATCCACTTTCCTATAATTTTCAAGACCTAATAGTGAAATGATGAATGTTAAAAATCAACAATTTAGATATCATAATTTAAGGGTCTTACTAATAAGTGTTCCTAGAGTACAAGTAAAAGATAAAATATTTGTAAAATATAATGCATTTTTCGCTAACTTTAATACGCTTTTTCTGAAATCAATACTTTTTAATATTTTACATATTTTCAGGTCAGTTTTTACACACTCATTGTGTGACACCCCAAAATATATGTACTTAATCTTTAAAAAAAATGTAATTATAACATTTTTTAGGCCATAATGGAATATATGGAACTTGTGCATAGTGCTTCAAGAAACCTCATGGGAAGCGTGGTACATGCGGTACCACGTGGTCTCCTGCACAGTGCAGCATAGTGCTGCATAGTAAGGATTTTCTCACCTATAAATAGGTGAGTTGCATGGTAATGAAATTTCAGAAATAACAAATGACGCGTATATGAGAGAATGAGCTGAAGTCAGAAGTGAGAGTAAAGGATAATGTTTGAGATGAATTTTATTATATTTTGAGCTACCATAAACTGTTTTATGTAAATTATGTTTTGCAAATCATATTAGTTTTTAAAGTATTATTTATTAAACGAACCCTATTTGCTTAAAAAAGGAAACTCATGAATATAACTATTTATTAAATATGTTTAGCACAATTATTTTGTAAGTACCACCATTGCGATCTCATGCTTTGGGGGACTTAAATAACCATTGACCTTTTGTATTTTACTTTAAGTGACCCTCTGTATCGTCACTTTAAGTGACTCTCTGTTTGTCATAGATCCACTAACCCTCTGATTTCTAGTATGGAGCAAAGTGCTATGTAGATTGCTACACAATTATGAGAGTCACCTCTAGAATTCGTACGGGTCACCTCTTGAGTCCATACATCTGTTTTGTTTTGTTCTGTACCGTAGTTATGATTATTTGCTTATATGATTTTTGCGTTATGCTTTTGTTATTTAAAATAATTTATGTATTTCTATTACCAAACAAATCTATGTTTAGCCTAAATAATTATCCATTGTGGCCTTTTATACTCTTATGCTTTCAGTATAATATTTCTCACTCTGTCATGTGTTTATAGTTGTCAACCACTTTCAAGTGACGTGTCAGGACCAGTGCGTCACTTTGAGTCATAGTTCAGCTCTAACAATGTAAATGAATAGAAAAAAGCTCCAATGTATATGTGTTTTGTTATAATTAAATTAAGATTTGGATACCCTTTTATTTTATTCCGCTGCACTATTAATTTGTTATGACTTCAGTTATTGTCTTGTTACAACGCCGAATCTCCGGATGCTGAGTTTAGGTCATGACACATTGTATAAGGCTCTGTTTGATCTGAAAGAAAATTTGGTAGAAAGTGAAAGTAAAAGAAAATGAAGTGAAAGAAAAGAAATAGAAAAGAAAATATATTTTCTTGCAAACATTTGATTAAGACGAAAGTTTTGTAAGAAAAAGATAGAAAAATATAGAAGTTTAAATATAGATAACTCACACATTCAATTTTTCCTATGTTTTCTTGTGTTTTTTTGCAAGAAATAAAAGATTGGCTACAATGCTAAAATGGGTTATACAAAAAAATTAGTTTTCTTATACTTTTCACTAGGGGTGCTCGCGGTTTGGTTTTGGATGGTTTGGTTTGCGGTTTGGACGCGGCCGCATATATGCGGTTTGGGAAAAATTAAACCCGCAACCACCACCAATACAAGTTACGGTTTGTGCGGATAGGGTTCACGGATGTGCAGGTGGTTATGGATCATTCAAAATTCTAAACTTTTAAATAAAATCATAAACTAACAAAAGCACATCTTTTAAAATTCTAAACTAAATCATCAAAATCATTCACTACCCAACAATACAATTAAAGTAAAATCATTTAAAATCCAAAAATATTTAAGATAAAATGAATGAAATCAATGGTCCAGGTTAAAAAAAAAAAATCTAAGTGCGGGTGGGTTCTTGCGGGTGCATGTAAAACCGACAACTGGCCCATAACCCGCAATAATGTCATATTCCAAACCGCATCAGCCCGCATTGTATCTGCAAAACCACCCACTTGTATGCGGATTGATTTAGGTTAGGTGAGTTGTGCGGTTTGAATAACCCTATGCTCAGCCTTACTTTTCACCATTTTCAAGCTAACCAAACTTATAAAAATTAAAAAAAAATTTTTTTTTTTCTTCTCTCGTTCATTTTCTACCTATTTCATTCTACACAAACTGAACCAAAGAATAATGTTTCATCTACACAATTTCCTCCCCCACAACACCCACAAAATGAGATGACAAGACATAATGCAAGTTCTATACTAATTGGAGTGTGGGTCAACTTTTGAAATTTTACTTGCCACCTCATTTATGGGGATTGTGGGGGAGCAAATTGTGTAGATGTAACACTACTGATTATATAATTGAGTTTGCAACAAATTAAAAATGGATAATTCTATTATACACACTCACATACCATATGCATCCTTAGCTACGCTATATATATTTTTAATTATGACCAATTTTCTTCTGTAGTTACGCCATTATTTTGAAATATTTGATTATGACTTTTTTGTATTTGATTATGATTTTTTTTTTTTCCTTAGTTATAAGTTAAAAAGTATGAAATTATATCCTTTTTTTTTTTATAATTATAAGGTACATATAATACACATCCTTTAAGAAGTATATAGTCTTTTCCATTAAAAATTGATACCCAACTTGTCATGTTATTGGAAGACTTTCTAGGAATCCCATTGATCTTTTGCGAACAGAGAATTGAAAATGAAACAGTTAAAAACGAAACCCAAGCGTCTCAGATCAGCATTCCCAATTCATTGTACCAAACATAATTTCTATTTACTTACTAAACTAAGGTATAAATATGGGTATAAAAGAAATCAAGTAAATTTATTTAAAAGCTCTAAATGCAATCCAAATATTATTGTTTACACCCACATTATGCATTGAGAAGGGCTACTAAATGTTTCTACCTTTCTACTTTGAACCTCCACCTCCTTAAATTTGTTTTTAATTCCAATTTTGTCCAAACATAATTTTTATTTTTGCTCTCACCCTCATCTTCTAACCCTAATTTTCCAAACACAAACCCTAACTCTAATCCCATCTCCCACTACCATCGGTAGTCACCACCATCTCCGACCACCATCCAACAGTCTCTAGTCGCTGCAACCACCACTCCCTCCAATGTCTCACTGTTGCGACCACTACCACCTTCGTAGCACCCTCACCACCGCCACTAAGAGAGAGAGAAATAGCAGTCACCATTTTTTCACCTCTAGTGAAGATTGTTTCTTTTAGATCGAAAATCCTAGATCTAGGGTTAGGGGTTTGAGGGAAGAAAAAGAAAAGGAGGAGGAGGAGGATGATTAGAAAAATCAAACAATCGAAGACTTGTATCAATACCCATTTATCTGTCTATAACAAAAATGACCAATACAATGTTTTCATAGCTCTTCGAGGATGTTGTTCTCAACATTTTCTTCATGCTTGAAGACGATCCTCGAAACTAGGCTAGATTTGCTTGCATTTGCACTAAATTCTCTTCTCTTATTCAGTTCAGTAGTTCAGGCCTAAACCACCACCATTTGTTCGACAATCTTCAACCAAACTACCATTATTTGTTTAGTAGTCTATGCCCGAACCTCCACCATTTGTTCGATATTAGTTTTCCAAACTAGGCGGGACGACTTCAAATAAAGAAAAATCAAACACGAGTACAGAGGAAGAGGCCTCTAGGGTTGTTTTGTAAGTAACGATGTTGATGAATGATTGAGAGTGAGAGCAACGTCGATGGGGGGTTGGGGTAAGATGGTGGATGGAGAAGAGGTAATGGTGGTAGGTCTAGTCAAAGGGTGAGTGAGCAACGACAGGAAAGCTATCAGCCGAGGTTGTGATGGTGGGAGAGGTTGTCAGTCTGAGTGGGTTATGGTTAGGGGACCTGTGAAGTGAGAAGAGAGACAAAATGTTAGGGTGAAGGTATATTTGAGATTATGGTAAAGGTCTAAAGAAAAATGAAGGGAGCAATTTTGATGGCAAGGGTTCAAAGAAGTGGGAGGTCCTAAGAAGAAAGGTACTTAGCAGCAATTTGCATTGAGATCATCATATCTCACACAAAAAAAAGGTAAATTACACTAACACTCCCTGAGATCTAGATTTAATATAGATCCTCTCCCCACGTTTAAAAAATTACACTCACTCTCAATATAATTATTTTGACAGAATTTACATTAGGATGAAAAGGACATTTTTGCCCCTAAATCTTTATATGTAGAAACTAATAAAAAAAATATAGATATTTTGTTTTTGTCATTTCAAAAAAAATGACAATCACCCCTATTTACTTTTGAATTTTCAAAAACAGCTTCCTAATTTTTAATTCATATTTTTTTTTAATGATTTTTTAAAATATTTTAATCAATATTTTTTTTTATTTATATATAATCAATTCAGGGGGTGATTTTAAAAAAAAATAATAATAATAATTAATTACATTTAGCACCTCTAAAACCACAGGCTACACTGACATTTCACTCTTTACTCTTTTGAGACCAAAATCATGCTATTATTCCATGAACTGATAAGAAATATGTAGACTATACTCCTCAATCAGCTACTTCTGCTACATAAAACATTCAATAACGAACACGTGACAAGATCAAAAGAAAAAAAAATTAGGACCTGCTAAGATTGCACACAAATAACCTGTAAAGATACTCCAGTTGGTTGAGGGCAAGGGATCAGGAACTTAGGAGTATGCTCCTCTCTTGATCTCAGGTTCGAATCCCACCCCTAACTAGCTACTGGCGGACCACTGCGTCTTTACCTGATCGATCGGCATAGGGCCCCGAGATTAGTCGAGGTGCAACACTCCGAAAGGGTGCTGGCCCGAACACTCTGTTATCAAAAAAAAAAAAAAGATTGTACACACAAATATACAAATTCTCACAATCCTTATTTTTTTTATATATATATATTAATCATCGTCATCATAGTCATCAACATTGTGATCATCAAATCCAACCATGAAATCTGAAAAAAGACAAATGTCGTACAAACATTTTGCGAGCATTGTTTCATACAGTACCACTCTTGGCAAGTAGAAGGATTCAAAATAAATTATCAGTCCAGGCAAATGCCAGTGACAACAAAACTATTGTACCCAGATCAATTCATTCAGCTACATTGCATCCTTCTGGTACAAAACATGTGGCATCGACACAAGTCTTATCTGTAAAGTTTCGTAACTTCCAAGTTCACATTCCCCTGGACTACTATCTTTCTAGACATTAGCTATTAACACGAGGAAACAAAAACCATTTAAAGAATGACATTTCTATGGCTTTAGTTTTTACTTGCCACGTAATTTATATAATCATATGACATTTTATAGGATAACTATTCTTTCTGGAAGATTGTATATGGTCCTTAATGATATTTACTGCTCTTAGCGAACCAATTTACTGGAAGGGGACTTCATCTTCTCCAACATCCTCACCTTGTCAAGCAACTGTTGGATGGTATTCGATGCTTCCTACAAAAAAGAACAATGCTCTTCATGTGGCATCCAATTCTAGGGAAAGGTTAGCAAATAAGACTCAAAGAAATTAACCTTCAACTGCTTTCTCAATTTTTCCTCCTCGATGTCTCGTCGCTCCCTCTCCTCTGAGAAAATATCTATTAAACTTTCTTGCTCCTTGTTCAGTTCCTCAATCTTTTGTGTTGCCTCCTCGAGCTGATCAAAAAACATAGCCAACAGTTTTAGATACCAAAAAAAATTTTTAAAAAAAAAAAAAAATAGAATGCCAGGTGCCACGACTCAACAGCTAAAAAACATTGAAGAGTACTTCTGTTGGACGTCCAACCAAACGAGGTTTCCGCATTTGACCATAATTTATCCTTTGTTAAATAATTTATTAGTTCCAGAAGGCTCATGCTTTTGCAACATGATTTACATGAAAAATCAGCCATGACAAAAATAAAAAAAAAAAGTCTGCTAAATTTTTTCAAATGAGGTATAGAAATATTGATGGCAATCTAGTGTGACTGCATATGTAAGAAGTGATGGCAGTATGTTCACTCCATGTGCATGTCTTTAGCTGGAAAGACATGCAGAGCGACAGAACAGATGTTTCAGTTCCTGCTTGATTGGTTCCAGGTCTGACATAAACACAATGCTATGGTACAAACATTAAAATCCTCTGATGGGAAAGTTCAGCCAAAGCTGTAAAACGGTAGGCGATGACAAATCATCATTCTTTTTTTTTTAACACCCAAAGAAAAGGTTACTTAACAAGTAATGCTGTTTGGGTGCATGTTTGCTAGAAAATTATGTATACTCCTAACAGTAATGAAGAGAAGGCACATCATAAATTAGAATGCTTTCCTCCAAACATTCACAAATCACGATTAGTAATATACTAACATCTATTAAAGACGCTGGCATCGGCTAGTCAACCTGTTAACTAATAAATATAACCTTATTTTCCTCTAAACATTCAGGGCTAGTAATTTATTAAATTACTAACACCTAGTAAAGCCAGGACCAGATTCACACTGGCATCGGTTAGTCAATCTGTTAACTAATACATATATAACCTCAACATATTTTGTATATTACAATTGAAAAACAAAGGAACATATTCGATGCAATAGATATTGCGATATCTCCTATCTATTTCCAAAGAAGTCAAGGTTTGAGTACCCTACAAGACTACAAGCACGAAGTAAAGGACGCTCAGAGTCCATCCAGGAGCAGGGATTAAAAGTAAAATTTTCAGCCTATCGTGCCAAGCACTACCCTACACCCCAACCCTTCTCACTAGAGAGAGAGAGAGAGAGATTAAATAAAAGGAACATGAGATTTGCTAATTACCAAAATGTTATACACCTTGAACTGCCACAACTCCACCTAAAAGTTCTCTTTATAGAATTCTACTAACCCCTCCTACTCATCTCCCAAATGTAACCACTCATGAGTAATAAGAAGACTACTAAAGTATTTGACATCAATCATGGCCAGCATTGGAGTGGAATATCAGCAACGCAAAAGACGGATGGGAAGCAGCTAAAAAGAAATTTTTTATAAAAGAAAAGAAAAGAAAAGAAAAATATGCACATGGTTGTGGGTGACAATTACAACTGAAGACAAATGAACAAGGCACAAAAGATAGAGACAGCACTTGCCTTAGTTTCAAGTGATTTACACCTCTCTGTTTCAAACTGTATGTCATGCAGCAAATCACCAAAAATCTCTCCATCCTTTCTTTTTAATCTATGGAAACAAAAAAGACCAAGTTTAAGAATGGGAGTAAACATGAGGTACAGTATTCATATTTCAAATGGAAGTAACCCACCTTTCCCTCAACTGCTGGTTCTCTTCTTTCAACTGGACTGCAGTATTTGAATTGGAGATTGAAAAAGAACACTCATTTCCACCGACAGCACCTCCCTGCAATTTCAACAAATAAAATTAATGACATTACGCTTCAGTCTAACAATTGTGCAGCCATTCAAAGATCAGCAGCCTCAATTCTAGCTACCCTTCCATCTAAAGACAAACGGGAAAAAAGAAAAAAAAGAAAAAGAAGAAGAAGAAGAATTTAATTGCTAGCAACAGAGGAAGTACAGATACATGCAGAGAGAGAGAGAAAGCACAGTATTTCGGAAGTGCATCTATAACCAAAAGGGGCCATTGCTTGGTGCAGTGGTAAATGCTCGGGATGCCAAGCATGAGAACACTGGTTTCAAGTATCAGGCAGGCACTTTGAGCAAATTATGAAAAGGTTAAATCTGCACCAGTCTTCCCCTCCCAGCACCTCAAATATCAAGGAGTAGCACTAGGGAATAGCCATTTTTAGTGTCATCTAAATGATTATGTGAATTTTAGTAGGGCTATAACATCTGAGATGCCATCTGATAGCACATACATCAATCAGAAGAAGATCCAGCATCAGCTATGTCTTCACATGAAACAGCAACACAGAAACAAAAAAACAAAGAATGAAAACTGAAAAACCACTTTCTGCCTTTTAGTATTTTACTGTTCAAAACAAAGAGTTGGTGATGGTAATTTGGTAAACAGGCCCAAGGTCGAACAAATTTCTAGTAAGTCGCAACGTTACTTTATTGAGGATTTGCATACAGATATGCATTTGTTAGAACCATGCTGAAAACTGGAGAATGGTAAGGCATCAAAAATAGAAAGTTGTCCTCACCTCGTAATAAAATTCACAAATTACAGAAAGAAACTGAAGAGAGTCATGAAGGAGATTGTCTTTGTAGGATAGCTTGATTTATATTGTTGGGTCTACTTCCTAACAGCTTAAGCTTTTGGGACAGCTGGTGACCTAACATGGTCTTGGGTTCAAGTCTCTTTGTTTGCATTTAGGCCTCGTTTGGCAAGTAGTGATTTTAGCCAAAAAACTAAAAAGTCGCTAAAAAAACCAAAAAGCCAACAATCTATACCAAAAAGTCAAAGATTCTCTTTTCTCTCTACTTTTTGTACATCTTTTTATAAAAAAATCAAAAAGTCATTACAAACATACTAGTTTTTTTATATATCATATTTTAGCCGAAAAACCAAAATGTTACTAAAAAAATCTATTCCCAAACGAGGGCTTAGTTCCCATTTGCATTCTTCACCTCTCATTGACATTGTTTCTTCTTTTGCATCTCCTCGTGGAAGACAGATAGGGTGTTAGATAACTTGATATATATTGTTGGGTCTATTAACAGCTTAAGCTCTTGGGACAATTGGTGACCTGACAATCTCAAGAGAGGAAAAAAGGTGCATACATACATGACAAACTCCGAATTCAATGGGATGACACACTAAGCTCCAACAATGATATGATAGTGAATGAAGAGAATATGTATCTCCTTGTCAGCCAAAAAAATCTCAGGTCCGTTTGGATAATTGTGGACTTTCAAATCAAGGTATTTGAGGTTGAAAAAAATAAAATAAAATTGAGAAAGAAGATATATACATTTTAGTAGAATCCTCATAGTTAGAACGAGAATCCTTAGCATGATTTAAAATAACTAGTTTGATATTGTGAATTCAAATTCATCGAGATTAAGCTATTTAACTCAATCTTGAAATTCATTAGTAAATTATTATATCTAAATTTGAGTTATTGTCCTTGAATGATTAAGGTTAATCCCTTGATTTGAAATTTACATCTATCAAAAAAGAACCGTAGTTTGTAGAATGATGACACAGGATGTCTCTATCATCATTATTTATTCAAGTGAAAGAAGTACACAGTGACAAGAAATGACCTTTGACTGTGAACATGTGATCCGAACAGGTCTTCCATGTGATGCACAATCTTGCTCTGCATTGACATTCCCCAAATTCATGGATGACCTTGTCACATGAGACCCATCTTTCCCGAAAGACCTATTAGCAGGCAATACCTTCTGAGAATTTCCATTTGCTTTTCTCTCAGGTAGAGCTGTCTGCATCTCATCATCACTGACATTCTCTTCAGAAGGTGTTGACGGTTCTGAAGAATTTGGTTCTTTTCCAGATTTGACAGGGTTATTGGCTCTATTTCCCCCTTTATTGTACATACGTTCATTCCCAAGAGCCTCATCCATCAATTTTGTATATCTTTCTGATTCTCTTCTTCCCTGCTTTGGATTCAAGGGTGAATGCAGTTTATCTGAACCTGAAATTGGTATCTTGCTGCTTGAGCCCAATTTTTTCTTTTTAGATTGAGGTGATGTCTGAGGAAGATAATCCGGAGAAGTGTCTACAAAATTAGGGTATATTAGTGAGAGACATGAAGCTTAACTTGATTGCGAATTTTCTCTACTACAAGGCAAGTCATCGCTACATCCCACTTTTATTTACTGCCCAAAATGTAGAACGAAAATTGTTGGCTACTATTAGATACCTCCTTCATTAATGTGCTTCTTATTACGGCGTGGAGCATAGCCAATTTTATGACAGTATGTTCTCCTGGACAAAGAACATAGCAACTTAAAAAAGGGTCAAACCTCAAACACAAACCAAAGCATAGTTAATGACAAAATGATCAAACCAGTATGTCTTCTGCATTTGTAGTAATCGTCCCTCAAGTCTTGAAAGACCTGTTGTACGCTCAAATCCTTGCTTATCATGAGCTGGTTCGACAAAATTGGCTTCCAACACACCTGAGACAGAAATGATGAGCTTTTAGACTTTAAGTCAGCTAAATAAAATTCACATATTCCTGGTACAAAAAACAATACAAACCTATAACTCCGCGACCATCACTTCCGGTAGCATTCCAAAGCCTCCAAAATGGCTGACAAAACAACACTTACATGTAAAAACAGTTTCAAAATTTGCAAAACATCCAATACTCGCATATGTAAGGGTAATGCTCCAGCACATGAACGACCAAAAGATTGTCCACGATTTGAAACAAAAGCTCGGGTTTAAATTACAGTTACATCTTGAACCTATAAAAGGGTCATTTTACATTTACAACATGCAAACCCAAGAGACAACAATAACAATCAATAGAAACAATAAAAAATAAGAAGCAAGCATCATCTGGCATGCAATATAGAAATGATCGCAGAAGGTTTATTCTCATATAAAGGAGGGGGAAAAACATGGGAATAACAAATCAGTCATAGACAACACTTTTTCCATCAGCAAAGTTTGTTCAAACAAATCACTCATAAATTTATTACAAAATCAAATCTCAATTAATGGTTTCCAACAAATCCTAGCAGAACCAAGTTACAGTTAGCAAAACCAAAATGAAACAGTATATGGCAATATATTTTTTGAAAATATTCATTTTAGCTAGAAAAGTCGTAATCAAGTTGAAATAGATACTTGCCACAAATGCTAGTTATAAACAAACAACTTGGCCAAAAAGAACAGAGAATATCAACTTCAAAGATTATATATCACCATGTCAATTAACCAGAAAACATACCTTAATGAGCCGATTCTTGTGATAAACATTGAATCCTTGAACATCAATATGAGCTTTTGCATCCTTGACAAACCCAATAGTCACAACAGCAACCATCTGATAACCATAATACCAGATAATCAGTAACTGCAATTTATTACAGAAATCGGGTAACTCAAATTTAATTTCCATCTGGCAAGCATTACATTAGAATCCTTTGGGATCCCATCAGTACCAGGCTGTGGGCGATAGGTAATCTCCTGTGCCATCATCATATCATTCACAACATTGTGGTGCTCAACATCCTTCCCACGAAGAATTATCTGGAAGCTAGAAGGAATTCGGAGATAGAGAATTGATGCATAACTCTGAAGATTTGAACAAAAAGAACAAAGTTAAAACATCAGAGACAAAAAAGGAAATAAATAAAAAGATCAAAATAATAATAATGTTACAGCTTCATAGTCGACACTAATCAATGGTTTTGAAACTTCACACAAGGTTTTAACAACAAAAAATCTACAGTAAACATATATATTGCTCAGTTTCATTTGTAATGCTCTCACATGCCACAGCTACTTTCAACAGAGTCCATAAGTTGGCCAAAAATTCTTATTCACATCCTCCGTGTACACATATGGGTCATACATGCTCAACTAGAAACACATTATGGAAGAAGCAAGTTGCTCTAATATTTATAGCAATAGATCAAATCTGCTTGGCCCTTGGTCCTCAATTTAATCCCAAAATGGAACTCATCAACCTCAATATATTTGATGCAGGAAAACCTATATTTAATTAGTTGTAGAATATACTACAAGGAAGAGTCATGAATCAAGGGTTAAAATTAGAGAATGGGGAGAAGATTTGTAAGATAACGAAGTTCAAGCCTTGTGCTCAATTTTTGCTAATGAAAGTTATAGCAAAAAAGAAAGAAAAATAAGAGAGAAACCAGAGAGAAGAGAAGACTTGGGATCCATATTCAAACCAATAAAGGTGTTCCACATAAGTCATAAACCTTGCATAGACATATATGGATCCCCACATAGACCTTGACTGACTTGTATGGTTATTTAAAACTGCTAGAAATCCTCATACACATATACCTCCCAAAGAAATATCCCACTCAACATTAACAAAATAGAAAAGTCATTACGCAATTACTGAGCCAGATTGTACCACAAGAAAAGTACACAAACCTAACTCAAGTAAAGCACTTAGAATATGTGAAATTTAACCAAGCAAATAAAACCTATCGAATACCGAGAATACAAAACTAAACTAAACCAATAATACACACACTTAAAAATGAATTGGCCAAATGTAAAATAAACCGAGATGATCCTTATTCTAAAAACTGCATGCAAGTGTCCAGGAGACGCTTCTTACCCTTGCATTACCATTACTTCCATATCATTTTATCTTGTTTTAGAATTCTTTTTCAACTGAGGGCTTTAGATGGCATAAAGAGTTATGGCAACCTCGACATCAATAGCCATAGGACGATGCATTTAGTTTATGATCACACTATTACTGTATCTACCTGAATCTGTAATGTTAACAGTTAACTCCATCATCAAGTTCACAATTAGCCTAACTAGCATTATCTGCTGGTCTGCAACATGCCTGTGCCCTTCTTTGCAAAAACAGATATTTGATGTCAACTAGAAATTCAATCAATACCTTACCAAAATTATTTTTTGAGAAAAAATCTTTTTCAAACCATTAGTTGTAAACACCATGTTAACAAAGTAAACTATCAACATGTACATATAAATAGCTCTGGCCTTTTTCACTGTAATGCCTAAACGCTAACCTGATTCCAGAAATAGCATCTTGTTCAATGCATATATAAGCCTCTCAACCAAGGTAAATGCAGATACTTTGACGCCATATGATGCTTCAGTCAACTTCCTCATCCACCAGTCTCAAATTCTAAACCAAGGTGTCATTCTTAAACCAGTGCATATAAAAGACTCTTACCCAAGGTAAATACAGATACTTGGGAGGCCATATGATGCTTCTTCAGTCAACTTCCTTTTTCCACCCGTCTCAATTTCTAAACTATCAAGGTGTCACCATAACACTTCGTGGTCCCATAAGTAGCACAAACACAGACACAAGATGTAGACAAGACTCAACAGCACACAACGATGCCAAGACCACAATTTAAAAATAAAAAATTTTTAAAAATAAAATTAGGGCATGGACACATTGAAAAATACTGGGCTATGTAAATATATTTTTTTATGTGCCAAGCATGTAGAAAAATACATGCCTTTGATCTATTTTCTAAAAGTTAACGACTACCAAATTCAAATGATGAAACCATGTGTAACTATACACATTTATATTATTTTCCTTATATTAAAAAGTGACCAATGGTTGACTTGTGCTGGCTGTGGCACTGCCAGTGTAAGCTTTCAATCAACCAATAGTGTTATCAGAGTAATGTGGACACTGAAGAAACCCCAGCAATATCACTTTTACTAGGTATATCAATGAACCTCCACCTCGGCATTCTCCCATGACCTCATTTCCTTATGCATGGCCTTTCTTTCGCATGTACCTTATCCTCTAGAGAATTTTCCTTAAAATTTATACACTGCAAATAGGTCAACATCTCAGAATATCAGTCAAATCCCATCTAACATTCTTCACTGGAACCTTCATTTCCTCTCGTGTGGCCCCTCAGACATGGCATTCATCTCCCATTTCCCATTCTATTTCGGAGCAAGTATTTCTCATAAATCCATATATTATGCATAATTCAAACCCATTGGTCACCAAACTGGTTTTTTACAACAAAATCGTGCTGCATGCGTTGTAGTGAAAACCTATGTTATATGGACTCTTCAAAATAAATCAAAAACCCATGTTAGACACCTGAAACTTGGACAAGGGTGTGAGATATTTGTCCAACACTTTCCATCAAATACTTATATATTTGTATTTAACATTATCATTAGTTGTATAATTGCTATGAAATGAGTAAAATGTCTTTTTGACACTATATGTTACCTATAACACCATTTTATCTCGCATAATAATAATAGATTCAATATAAAAATATGAAATTTTTTTGTCGAGTCCATGTACCCATAAATTTGAGATTTTATGGGTCTGACTTCTAGATATTGAACATCTATACCTGACACCCATACCCGAGTCCTTGTCACATAGGTGAAAACCCCCTAAATTATAACTTCCTACATACCATTTCTTTTTAGAGCCTTCAGTTCCTCGCAAATTGCCAAATCATTTGGACCAAAGTTTCATTTTGCAGGTGGAGTACTCAAGCCCCGTTGGGCAAGTTGGGTTGGTGCTAAAACACCCAATAAGCCAAAACACCCAATCACAACTCTCTTTACTTTTCTGCATGTCTTTTCATAAAAAGCCAAAAGGTCAACTAAAATAGCCTATTTCCAAACACCCTCCTCAATTTGAAAAGCATTAAATAACTGTTATAATCAACTACTTTGTTCTCAGCTAGCTATAAATTATTCAACTAATGATTTCATGTAATTGTTCTTCCTATCACAACCCTAGCCATTTGTGTGAAGAGGAATGAAGCACAGATACTTCTAGAAGGGAAATGTTAATTTCAAAGTATCAGATTTTTCAAGTCATGTATCATAACTTCTACAAAATTGGAATTGTATCATTTCTTGCATAACAATTTGTGAAGATAAATACAAAACTATTTTTCTAATACTTTGCTTGTTGCTTTGATAACAAGAACACGGTTAATTAAAGTATACCCTACTTTTCAAAAGGTGTTAAACTAACATATCCTTATTGTATCATGTAGAAAGTAAGGATTACTTTTTAATATCATTAATTAAATAAGCAAGTGAACTTGCATACAATATTTCGGCATTAACACTAGCACAAAAGGGAAAACACAAGGACAATTTGCGGATTGTTTTGTTATTATAATATAAACATGTAAGACTTGATATTGAAATGAAATATTGCAACACATACTGAAAATTTAAAAAGTAAACTAATTACTGACTTAAATTAATACATAATTCAAAAAGATTAGTATTTTTCTTCAGAAAATTATATTGCTTTCTCAGCATTCTAGAGCTTAGGTATAACTCACTACCAAAAACTAAATAATAATAGTGTTTTTCAAAAACGTATCCTAGTTATACCTGTAATCTTATTTTTTTAAAGTTTTGTTGTTTCGCCATATCTGTATCCCATATCCTTATCAGTGCTTCATAGGTAAAGAGAGTAAGGTCCTAAAGTCAAGACAGGCGCAATCCTGGAGATCAAGTAAGATTTTAAAGGTTGGGAAAGTAATTTTTGTTCAATTTTCTGGTCTACATTAAAACTCATTATTGTATTTCTCTGGAAAAAACCCTTTCCTCGTTCTTACTCTTTGTTATAGTGAACTAACTCAAAATCTTTGTACTATTTTGCTGCATTTTTCTATTAACATGTCAAACTGATTAAGATGGAAAACTTAAATTGAAGAAGATGAATATTCTAAATGGAATATTAAAGGGGCTCAATAGCCGCGGCAGGGTAACCATTGAACAAATTTGAGAAACCGTGTAATTATGTAAAGTTCTACTGAAATTCTAACACTTTAATTCAAACATCAATTCAAGAAACATAATTGGATATTAGTTACCCTTAATGAATGTCTATATGTCAAGAAGTGCTTGGAGTTGGGAAATTGTTTTGCCATCTGTATATTCTTCTCGTCTCGGTTGACACCTCTAATTTGGATGTCCTGCAAATTCGCATATCAAGGTTAAGTTTCTCAAAGAAATTCAGCAAGAATGTTATGACAAAGGAGAACAATTGGATACCAGGATGCCAAAAACATACATGTGGATCAGCATCAAAATCAAGTTCCAACTGTCCTTGGTCATCCTCCCAAAGATTGTATATGATTATGCGTGTACCATGGTCTTCCATCTGGCTGAACTGTTCAGGAATTGAGCAAAGTTGATCATAATAGGCTTAAACACTAAATGACAAACCACATAAATAGGGATAAAAGTCAAACTCAAATCCAGAAATAAACCACATGTGCAAAGATTAAAGAAACAAAATACAACTAATTGAATCAAAGTTTTTTCAAGCATTTGTCTATGTAAAAGCATTCAAACTCCTTATGTAAAAGCATTCAAACTGATGCAATCAAAATTTAAATTAAAGATCAAATCTTGAGAGAGAAGAAAATTCCCCAATTAGGGGTTACCACTAAGGGTGGAGAAATGAAAGCACTTAAACTCAATCAATATCTAATATTTTTCCAATCCAAAAACTAAGTACCACGAAGATAACATCACCTATTTACAGACTAACAGGACACTTAACTCAACTAATAGGACACACAACAGAAAACTAATGACACTTGAGCATAAGAATTCATTTTGTTTTTAAAGATGTTTATTCTACCATATTAGGACTCCCCCTATAAAAAATAAAATAAAAAAGCCCTCGAATATTTGGAAATCCATAAGTATACCATGAAGTTACAAAGTTGTACCTGTGAAACAACCCCCTAAAGCAAAATAGGCACAAGGAAAGAACAATAAACTGGACCAGCCTACAAAAATGAAACGGTCTCTACATAACCAATCATCCATAATATCAAATAAATCATTTTCGTTGTTGGTAAATTTACCAAGGAATAGTAATCCTCAAGTACCACTGGACTAGACAATGATCTGAAATGATTCATGGAAGCACCTCTTGTCTAATATTCGGAAATAAATTCTCCCATCCCAAAAAGAACAATAAACAATCCAACCTACTGCATACTAATTTTCCCTATAAAATAGACCAAATAATCTAGCATTAAACAAAGGAGGATCTTTCAAACCGCACTTTCTTATGAAATTGTCAAAATCTTTCATGCCCCATGTTACAGAATTCCTGCGGAGTTTTTCCGAAACAAATCTAACCACATTAAAATTGGGCCCCACACAACAATTAGTGGAACATAACACATATAATCCAACCAATTCTTCCCACCAATCCTTCCTCCTACCTAGGCTATTGGGCACATAAACTCCTGTTAAACACCATTCATTGTTGACAACATTCCTAAATCAACTAAAAAAGAAAATTCCTCAAAATTAGTCTCACACTCCAGCACCACTCTCTCATCCCAAATAATCAAAATTTCTCCTGACATTCCACAAGAAGGCAACCAAGCCCAGTTTCTAAACCTAGTCACCCATGCTTTTAACAAACTTTCTATCAAACTTCTCTACTTTTGTTTCCTAAAACCATGATTGTCAGAATAGTACAATTCACGATTCAATTCAACAAAAACGATTTAAATCTTGCAATCGGAAATTGAGTAAATTGTACAATTCAATTTATGATTCATTGTGATTCACTATGATTCATTACGATTCGCTGCAATTTAATTATATATATATATATATTTTTTTTTTTTTTTTGATAAATCAATTATATTTCTTTTTTTTTACATAATGCATGAAAACAACGCCATTTTTACCAAACTATGAAGATATATAAAAGAGATTAATTAGTTATATTAATATACATTATTTTAGATGTATATACATATATACAATTTAGTCATATTAATAGTTTCCTTTATTTTAAACATTGTATGTACTTTTGTACGTATATATGAATTATATATCATATTAAATAAAATGAGTCTTATGATTCATGATTCACTATTTTACCAACGCGAATCACAATTTGATTCACGATTTAAAAACAATGCCTAAAACATAACTGTATTAAGCTTATGGATTCTCAAAAACTCAAATGTTCCAATTTAAAATATTCATTGATGAACTTTGTCACCCTGATCTACCCTTCCACGATCATCATAATTAATCCCCTGACTAAATTCCTTAATTTGTCCTATTCCCACCTTTATTCCTATCACCTCTATTCCCATCCTAAATTCCCTATCGCCCCTGTTTGGACCAAAGCGAACCCATAGTTGAAGTAATTGTAAAACATGAGGCACTTCCTCGTCCTCTAAAGTGAAAGACACATTAGAACTCATCTCCCTTGACCACCTTTCCATCCCATCCCCCTAATTTCGTGAACTCTATTCCCTCTATTCCCTTATTAGAAGCTCTGTTATGAGGAATACCCTTCAAATGGCCATTCTTATTATTCATAGAATTGGTTAGAGAAATGCGAATGGTTTCACTCTCTATGGGTAATCGGGACTCTTGACTATTCCCCATTGAAATATATCAAGAAAAGAAGGGTTAACATGTAAAGGTGGAGAAACCTGAGCCCCATTTCCCAAATTTGAATGAATTGCCTGTCGTGTTGATGACTCAAAAGAGAAGAAGGTAATATGTTACTTTGCTCAATGGATCACATACCTTTTCACCATATCTTGATGTATCAGCCTTCTCACTTACCTCATCCTCATGATAATCATTGTAAGAATGGGTGGGAAAACCACTTTCATCAAATTGAGCTTTTAACTTAGGATCAAAGTCTTCATCGTTCTCCTTTTCTTTTTTCTTCTTTTCCCCTCAGGTGTCAAATTTTGATTTTGACACTAACGCTTAGCTATTTGATGTGTCGTATTCAACTTCCTTATCACGATTCAAGATGTGATCACAGTCAGCTTCAACTCTAATGTTTTCTTTGCACTGATCATTATCATTTTCCATGGTCCACCTACTTTGAAAAAGCTACCCTTTTGATCTATCAACCATGTCCACAAGCCCTAATTGAATTTCCTCACTACTAAGATTATTCCAATCACAATTTGTATCTTTCAAACACCCACCTTCATCTTCTTAGACGTCCTGTAAATTGTTCCAAAACACTGAGTTTTTGTTTCAACAAAGACTCCTTATATGCTCTTACTCATTCAAAGCTTCCGGCCTCGCTCCATCATTAATTCACACCCGTTCATCTTCTCGTACTATTGTTTCTCTCTGTCCTTCGATTTACAATTTTTGATTTCCGTCATTATAATCCACCTATGACTTCTTGTTGAATACCCTATGAAGTTACCAATCTCGTCGAGCCTAAGAAGAAGACTAAGAAATCGAGTAACGCACCCTAACCCACGAGACTTCTTGACTTGCTTCCTTTGACCCATCTCTTTTACCTAAATTAGTCCCCTCAATAATTAGGTCCAAGAGTTCTACACTGAACCAACCCAATTCCTTGGGCCATGCTCCATATAGGCCACCCATACGTGTAAGAGATGGACTTCAAGAAAATGATGGGTGATATGACCCTATCTGAATATTAGACCCCTGTCTTCACATCTTCCATCTGCTTGTCAATTCCTTCATTGAAACCCTTCCTTCAAAATACAACTAGCACCTTTCCTCTTCTGCACACTTAGAAAAAACCACTTCCTTGATCTGCCCTTTTTCCTTTCATGCCACATTTTACCACCGTCCCCCTCTATCGCCAACCGCAAGAAAAGCTTCATTTCAGTCTTCCAATCTCCCTCGTCGGGAACTCCATTGTCGATGGTTTGCTCCTTTCCATATTGCTCCTTTCTGGACAGACACATGCCTTAAATCCCTTCACTTTCAATCTCGCTTCAAACAAATTTTCAAAGGCTATCAATTAACCCTCCACGTTTTCTTCTGATTGCTTTGAATAAATCCTCATTCTAGTATTTGAACAGCACAGTACTTACTGCGATCCATCCCCCACAGTGATTACATCTACGCTATGATGCTTCTTTTCCAACCACCTTTCCAATATCACCACAGTTCCTCCGACGAAATTCATCCCTTGACTACCTAAGGGATCAGCCTCTTCTTTATTCTGACAGAAGAACAAAGCTTTATTAATTTGGAATGAACGGAGAACATGCGACCTTTCATACTCTTAGCTCAATGCCTTTTCAATATGGTTCCAGCTAATATACAAGTCCATACACGACTGCTCTATCCAAGTATGTAATTAGCTTACCTTTTCCAGCATCTAGTGGTGAGGACTTGAGAACTTCAGCGTAAGTAACCCCTCTGTTTTCCAATTCTATCTATGGTCACCTCTGAATCTCCACAGCCCTGCTGCCTCTGCACTTAATGTATTGGATAATGTTGGTTCTCTTGCTCCCTGCCACCTAGTTAGATATCTATACAAACACCCCTCTTTTGTATCTCTTTTCTATTATGTACTTACCAACCTCTCTGAGTTTGCATCATCCAGTAGACTTTGCCCCATATCAATCTTCATAGCTTCAAATCCTATTTCTTTCCATAATCTCCGCCAGCTCCCCTCTCAAACCTTCATCGATCTAGATAGTGAAGATCCTGTGCTCTATTTTGAACTCTGATGAAAAAGCTCTTTGTAGGCTCTCATTTTCCTAATTACTACCTCTACCTCTATCTCTGTTAGCCATCAAACAATAAGAACCAAATGCAAGCTAATCAAACCCATACCAGTACAAATCAAACCACTTTGAACACAAATCTAAAAGGTTTGAACCAAATCGTGCCAAAAGAAGACTTCGATCCAGCCTATCAAATGCAAACTCGAAGCAATCAATACAAATCAAACCAAATCTGAGGGGATTCAAACCAGAGAAGGCAGCAATTAGGTCAATTGAAACAATCACACATGATTTCTTAGTGCTACAATCAAAGCACTATGGTTCGAAAAAACCATATTAGGGTTCAACTTTGTCATCTGGGGTTCAATCGGCACTCAATTGAGATCACAACTTCAAATCAAAGGCTTGACTAAGGTCGTAACTTCAAATTGAAGTTCCAACTCATACTCAGTTTCAGCAATCAGTGTTCGAACTAGTCAAATCTGAATCAATCGAACAGAGACCTAAAATGCTCAGACTATATAAGCTTCAGTCATATTAATTGTTGCAATAGCACAAGTTGAATTTACTTTCGAACTCAAATTGAACTTGAACAAATGATGTTCGATTGTCGATGTGCAATGTTAATCATTCGCATAGGCCTGAACTCAATTGGAATCAATTATCTACTAGAACCAGAAGCAAGCTGAGGTGATTCAATGAGGTCAACAACACTGAAGTTAGAATCGAACTTGCAAAACAAGGAATTCCACTTCGTGATGCACTCCAGAAGCAATTTGCAATCCTTGAAACTCAAATCTTAGTTGAATCTTCATACTTCATTTGCAAAATTGAGATTCAAATTGGAAGAAAAATATCTAAGCCTAGGGCTCTGATACTAAATGATACAATCAAAAGTAAATCAAAGATCAAATCTTGTGAGAGAAGAAAAAATCCCCAATTAGGGGCAAACCCCCAAGGGTGGATAAACTTAATCAATATCCAATATTTTTCAATCCACAAAGTAAGTACACTGGAGATTATGTCACCTATTTATAGACTAACAGGACACTCAACAGAAAACTAATGATACTTAAGCATAAGACTTCAATTTTTTGTTTTAAAAGATGTTTATTCTACCACATCACAAACTCCCAAGTGGAATAACTTCAGTTTGATTAGGGAAAAAATGGCTTCCTCATTTGCAACAATCTCATATAAACGCTAATTGTACATTCCAATCCAACCCAAAAAACAAAGCAAATAGACAAATGCTTTATAACGAAGATATTTTGTTTATTTCCACCAAATTCATTGAAAACATCCTAGTTAATAACAAACTTCCACACAATCAACTAAAATGATTTGAGGAGCGATAAAAGTAAAATACAAATTGACAAAAATTCAACTAGATCATTCACCTGAAACGAAAACATTATTAGAGAAACTTCTAGAAATAATGTGGAATAATGAACAATCACCTGTTGTAGAAGATCCACTTCACTCAAAAATGGAGACCATTGCACTATCGTTTCTAAATTTCTGTTCCAATCACTGACAGAGGATCGTTTCATCCTGTTCCACTCCTGCCCTCCTCTTTCGTAGTCAAGCTTTTCATTTCATTAACAAAACCATGGTGATCAAAATAAAATAAACTAAAAAATACATTCGGAACTAACTATCAGCAATAAGAAAATAACAACCAAATTTCACAATCAGGAGAAAATGAGAAAAAAGGAAACAGCAATAACAAAAAAAAAAAAAAAAAAAAAAAACACGAAAAGGAGAAATAGAATGGTTACTGGCAAGTGTACATGAGTAAACAGCAGTTGCTAAACATGATGGCTATAGTGCACATTATTCAATTCAAGATAAAGAAGAAGGAAAAAAAATAAAATAAGATCAATGGTACATGAAGTCATAAATTTGGGTATTACTATAAACCACAAAAAAAAAAAAAGTGCACACAACACAAACAGAAAAAGAAGGGGGGAATTTCAGTAGAGAGCATTTTATGCAGACAACCTATACAAATCATCAGACAATCTTTTGGTAGGTATTAATTGACACAGGGTTCAGACACTTGCATGAATGAAAGGTTTATCAGATGCTAGAAGCAGCAAGGAACCCCACATCATGAATGTCTATGAATGAAGAAGAGTGCAGCTAAAGCAAAAAAGAATCAGGCAAATTGACTGATTAGACAAAAGTTTAAGCACTTGGAATGCAAAGGCTTTATTACACAAACCCAAGTACAGGGCACAAAAATCAGTTTAGACAATATAGCTTGTCTTTAGAAGTCTTTGAGTATGTTATTCATAAGATGGAAACATTTTTTAGCACAAATGAAAATTAAGAAGGAAAAATTTTCAAGGTCAGTTAAACAACTTCTAGGAGAGACTACTATCATTTGTTGAATATATATTAGAACCCAAAAGCTTCATCCAATAATAGATCTCCACACTAACTTCCAGAAAATCACCTTTGACCTAACGGAATTTAAACATTTGCCTCTGACTAAAACCTTCCTTAAATAGGCATGAGATTTGGACTAGTACCAAACACAGAATAAGGACAAGTATAATCAACTACTTGAGCCCAATCATTTATCTAAAATATCTCTTCCTCAGCCTGTCCAAACCAGGATGGAGGGGCTTGCTGAACAGGTTGATGAAAAAATTGCAACTCCAATCAATAAGCAAGGTAATTACCAATCATGCAAAAAAATCAGATAAAGACATCAAGCATCCTTTTGCCAGAAGAAAAAAATTATTCAATATTATAGCTGGAAAATGATACAAGTTTTAATGATTGTTCAACATTGTCTGAGTGACCATGTAGATTGAAGACAAAATGACAAATAGATATTATATACTGTGTTGTTGGGAATCATTTCTTTTCCTGTTTTATGTTCTCATTTTCCTGAAAACATAGAACCTTACTTGGAGAACTGTTTTCTGCAAAAAAATTCTGGAAAATCCCTCTTTAGAAAACACCAAAATGGTTTTTTCAAATTTTCAAAAACTAATTTCAAGTAATAATAAAAAAAAATATGAAAACGAAAAGCGTTTCAAACTTTTCATTATGTTTGTTTCCAAAAAACACGAAAACAAAAGACGAAAACCATCCAAACATACATACTTTTGACGAGTAAAAACAAGAACATTTACTAATGCGTGAAAAAAGCAATGGAATTCCAAAAGATAGGGAACTGTGCCAAGAGATTAGTACATGTACAAGATAAAACAAGAAGCACTCAATCGTGATATAACAATGACTAAACTTGTGTTAATTCTAGGATAAAACTAACATAACATTATTACCATGGGAACAACAATATCTTCCTTCCCTGTACTCTTCAAAAACGTGTAAGACAATAACCCAATGCTCTGTGTGGGCCTAAAAGAAAATATCCCAACAATTCAATTAACAAATCAATAAATGAATTACAAAAATAAGCATAATAATAGCAATATTAATCCAAGAAATAACAAAAACTAAGAATTGGAAAGACTAATAAGTTAATAACATTAAAATAAGCAACTATTTTCTTAAAACTCAAAGCGTAAATAGCATATGAATTAAGAGAATGCAACATAAATATGTGTAGCATTTCATATGAAGCTGTTGTCCATAAGAAAATTAAAACACTTCAAATATTGTTGCGGAAATGCCTAAATGAACTTAGTTACGATTGTTTGTATTGCCCAGATATTTACGCATTGCATTTTTTATACAATTTATATCAAGCAACATTGTTGCAATATCAGCCATTAGTTAGAAATTTCCATGCACTTTCTGAAAAGAGCACTATAATAGAGGAATACAAATGCAACCTGTGTTGCCTACTTGAAGAGCATAATTACCATCGCATAATTTGTTCCCATCTATTTCTTCTAAAAAAATACTCTTATTTATGGTGCACAATGTTTACAATGTTCACAACTAAGGCACCTTTTAACTGACTAAAAGAGGCTGCATCCAAGGTTGTTTGTTTCCCCTCAATATATGGCCTCCACTTAAGGGAGGCAGATTTTGGATGGCATCTACCATGTGAATCTGATTCCAAGAATTAATGCCTGGTCCAAATGTGTTTTGCAAGATCAATGTTAAAAACCTATTAACCCATAATTTGGAAGTTTCTAATGTTCTTGCTTACAAAAAAATGGGTGCCTATGCGATCTGGATAGGGGGATCATCTAAAGGTGGATGAGGTCTCTTTTTTTCCCAATTTTATAATGAGTTGATGTTATGATTTCTTTTAGAAAGCTGTCTTTTTTTCAATTTGATCAATGAGACGGAGTTGTCTCTTTAGTACAATATCAGCATCATGTGCTACCTATGGAAGGACTATCGTGTTTAGCACGAACAAAAAGGCACAAAAGTCTAGCAAAGAAAAAGTTACCCAACAGCCACAGGAAAAGTGAAGAACAACAGAGAAAATATGAGACCATGAAAACGATAATGAGACGAATCGTCCATCAAATAAACATTGCATATCTTCAGATTTTGGGTAGAAAAGAGACTTCTGTTCTCTGATTTCTTCATCGACTGACTTCGAATCCTCTATTCATTAAGCCCTAACTTCATCCTGGTATGTATCGATGATTTCTTCTACCATTTTGTCTTCTTCTTCTTTGTTTTTTTCTTGGGGGTTAAAGACACCAAACAATCTCAATTTATAGTGCTGTATAAATCGCTGTATGCCAAAAAAAGAAAAAAAAAAAAAAAAAAAAAAGAAGAGCAAACTGAATCATCAAGAATCACAAATATCGATAATTCATTCTGATTCTTGCGATTCCATATTTGAATCGCACGATTCCAGCAGATTTTCAATTCCTACCTGTGATTCGTATCGCCATATGCAAAACTCGTATCGAATCGTATCGCGAATCATATGATTCAAACAACCATGGCCCCACCTACCTCCATAGAATGAACAAGTCTAAAGAAGCATGAATATCTGTTACCAAATAATTCAAAGCAGATTTTAGAAGACTAAGGCCTCGTTTGGGGACTGACTATTTTAGCCAAAAAGCCAACTAAAACTAGTCACATCACCTCTCTACTTTTCTGCACATCTTTTCGTAAAAAGCCAAAAAGTTACTAAAATAGCATGTTCCCAAACGAAGCCTAAGAATTGTATTATCATTCCATCTTTGATGTCACCCTTATGTCGGATCAAGAAGAGAATTGAAGTTTGGTCAAATATAAGTCTAGATTCCCGCCAAATCGATTTTCTTTCAAAGTGGTTTTACTTCGGAACACATAGTTAGCCAATTAACAATATGTAGCCAATAAATTAACTAGGGAATTCCAATCTTGATTTTGTATGACTTTCAATATCTGACAGTCTTCCATCACAAATCTAGCAAGATTGGTTAACCTGCTTGTGGTTTTATGTTCTTTTAGTTTATGCAGTGAAATTAAAGAATCATGTCTTTATATGATGACAAGGGTGTTTGGCGTAGCCTTTTTGAGCCAACTTATAGATTCTAGCTTTGGAAAAGTTATTTTGGACTATTTGGTTAAACTTATGTCAAACAGTTTCTAATTTTAGCAACTTATTTTAACTCAAAAAAACCTATTCTGAGAAGTTGTCCACCCCCCGCTTCTGATTATAACAGCTTATTTACGATTTTGCCTTAGATTTTTTTTTATTTTGAAAATAGAAAAAGACCTAAATGGACTGTGGACATTTTTTTTTTTTAATGGGAAATGTGGACTAGTAGTTAATAAAAAAAAAATAAAAGTTAATTCAATTTACAACTAACAAAAGTTCATTCAATTTATAATTAACAAGGGTAAAAAGGATATTTACACATCAAAAAGTTATTTCACAACTTATTTACCAAACACTACTCAGCAACTTAAATCTACAATCCAACAGCTGCACCAAACAGATTAACAACTTCTGATTAAAGTCATAATCTATGATCTATTAAGCTATAATTTATAATCTATTTTAACAGCTACACCAAACACCCCCAACAACCTATTGGCAAAAACACTTAAGGTCCAAACAGAAATACAATGCGATCAAATACATGCCAAACCACAAAAAGAAACAGGAGAAGCTCGCATTAACATCTATATGAGGAGTATCTAAGATGGCTGATCACATCCAATGAAGTACTATAATCGCACCACTAGATATTGTTTCAACTTATACAACTTGAGGCACTACAAAGCCAAGGAGAAAATAAAAAGAACATAATGAGGACTAAGCCTGTGAGAAAACAAATCATGCTGAGTCATCTAATTCCAATTTTACAAGGAGTAGGGCCCTAGATAGTGCAATATGGCAAGGAAAATAACTCTTCTGGCCAATCAATGTATTGGATAAGAATTTGCCAAGTTAATTATAATATAATATAACTATATAAAATTTCCCACACAATTCAAGATCACAATGTCTTCTCAAATTGCATGAAGGCAAAGGTGAAATTGGTGCAGACATTTTCACACTACCAAGCAACTAGAAAATATTAAATAACCAGAGCACCTTTAGTTTTAAAATAAGCTAAAAAAGGACTGCATTGATGATCCAAACTGCAAAAGCAATACGAAAGAAAAAATTGAAAATCAAAAAGAACAAAATAAAAACCTCTTTCCATCTTTTCCACAGCAGCGCGAGAACACAATAGCATCAGCTCCAAGCCTCATGGTACTCGTCTTAAAACCATTTCCATCTAATCAAAAGAACATAGAAAAAATGGATATTCAAAAATAAAATTGGGGGCGGGGGGGGGGGGGGGGGGGGGGGAGGTTGTTTTGGAGAAGATAACTATTTGTACAAATATATCTTTCTCATAAAAGTGGAGGCTTACATTGCCCAATAGTATTTGCTACTTTGCTTTTTACAGAATACCCAAGAGACATGCATTGCCGCATCTTGTCTGGATCCATGCCACCACCATTATCTGCCAGAGACATTGAATAAACATTCCAGGGTTAATGAAATGAGAGAGGGGGGTGGTATATCAACATAAACATAGTATCTAAAAGACGCATACTGTGAAGCCCATAGAAAACGACAAAGTCAAAAATTGTGCCACAAAGATGAAGAAACCATTTGACAAGAAAAAGGACAATTTAGACAGTTAGTGAATAATCAATACAATTCCTACAAGCTCCAAAACTATAAATCTCCAAAAGGGCAATAACTTCCTAAACCACTCAATTAATGCTCCATTACTCAAACTTGAACCCATGAAAAGCAAATTAAGATATGCGAGCCTGCATAATAATTTTAAAACAAAAATTAAAAGAAAAAAAAGAGTATTTGGAGAATATATCGACCACCATGTATGAGTAACTAACTAACTTGAGAGACAGAGAAAAACCCATAGTCCACAAAAGAATAAGAAGAAAAATCAAACCAAAAATAAAGACGAACCTTCAATTCGTAACATTTTGCCACCATCTTTCTTACTCTTCAGCATATCAACATTCACAAACGTGGCCCCGTTACAAACCTGAAATCAAAACAGGAACTTCAGTATAAACTGCTGGAAATAAAATAAAATAAAACAAAGAGAGTGAAGCATTGCCTAATTCAGAAAGAACAAGAATAAAAGATACCTCATCTAAAGAATTGTCCAGAAGCTCTGCAAAAGCTACAAAAAATGTGCAAACAAAAAGTAGATTAGAGAACTAACTTACTAAAGATGCATGTTTCATAGATAAGTAAGGCAAATTTACCGCCAAGAACCCATTTATGACTGGTTGCATTGGAGTGCAGAAATTTGGGATGAACCCTAACATGATCCATGCCACCTGAAAATGTTACAGAGGGAAGGGAAGAAAATCAAGAATGGCTCCGATCAATATCCTCAAAAGCGATGCTAATGTTATTATTAGAGAAGCATAAGCAAAAATGACTGAAACTTCATTGAAATTATTTAACATTACTTTGGTATTCCATGCAAACAGGCCACTGGTTTAGTGGTTAAAACTCGGCCTGTCAACCTTGAGGATGTAGATTCGAACGTGAGTGCAGCCACCTTGTGTAGACAGTAAATGTTAGGTTTGTACCCAATTTAAACCTTGCAGACCCCCATTCAATGGGGACTAAATTAGACATACTTTCTTTTGATATTCCATGCAAAAAAAGGATCTCTACCCAAGCATGCTCATTTGTCAAAAGCACATGCAAAGAGGTGAGGGCTTAAAGCCTACCCCTTAATGAGCCCATGGAACCTTTGCTCTTGGAAAGTCACTAATCTTACACAATTGCAATATTGCAAATTACAACTTGAGAAGTGATGTAGGATATCATGTGCCTAGCATGTGATAGTGGTGGGAAATTGTAGCTTATATCTAGAAGAGTCATAACCACTTTGTAACTAATTTTGAGATAATAAACATTGATTGATTGAGATATTCTCTCTAGAACCTAGGGTTCTTCTCTCTCTACTTTCTCTCGCTCTATTGTTCTTGATTGGGCCTACCATCATTTGGTATCAAAGTCAAGTTTTGATCCTATTATCTTACAATCTGATTGGGTCATCACCTACTTCTACACTATGAGACACACATACCTCATTGGAGCCTCTGACCTTGCGTTTTGAGAGAGCCTTTGATTTCGCGATTCTCAGTTCATGGCTCGCAAGAACCCTAGTGGGCAACTCGAGTTCGATTTTGTCACACATAGTTGATTCACGATTTGACCTATAGCCTTCATGATCATCTTTTAGCGACTAGCTTGAAGCATTCAACTTGCAGTTTTGACCTCAAATTTCAACTCACGACTTCGCATCTTCAGTTCGCAATCTGGGTTTTGATTTTTTTGGCTCGATATACTTCAATGTTAATCTGATTTTGGCAATCAAAATCAGATTTGGGTGTTTTCTTGAATCGAAACCGAAGGGGACTTCTGATCGACATCACGACCTACAATCTGACCATGACTTGGGTCCTCTGATTCGAGTTCGACATCAACCTTCGTGACTTTGTTGTGGGCTTGCGACACTGTTCTTGCCAGTTGGTTTGATCGAAGCTTGGTTCTCAGTTTGCAAATATGGGTTCTTGTTTCAGTTGGACTTCGTAGCAATCGCGACCTTGTTCTGAGTTCACAGATCGACTTGGGTTCGCAGATGTCTTTCCCTGTTCCACACAAAGACCTAGAGTGTGCTTCTCTCTCTCTCCTTCAAAGCTTGGTTGCTAGTTGATCTCGACTCTGACATTGCAATCTATTGACTCAATCTGGGTTACTCAACTCGTGGGTGACTCTTGAATTTAGGGATGTAAGAAAAACTGATAAAACCGAGCCGACCAATCAGAACCAACTGAAATTTTAGTTTTCAATCTGTTTTCCATAACATATAGTTTGTTTCGATTTTGAAACTTTTTATACCGATGCAAGCCGAACCAATCGAATGTTATATTTAAGTATTTAGTTGGACCTGGGTTACTATTGTCCTATGAAGCATGGGTACTCCAAAAATAGTGTCATACGAGTACCGAGTACTTATCGGGTGCGGGTGCGAGTACGCGCACCGGTACAACTGCACACGTACCGAGTATGGCAAAAAGGGGTCTGGTACATTTGGTTAAATCGAGTACGTCATGGATACGGCATGGGTACAACGTTGGTACGTTTCAGGTACACTGGGGCAAAAAAACAAATTTATAAGAGAATTAGGGGTACCGGAGCAATTTATTTATGTTCTTTATTAAAAAAAACAAAAAATGCAGTGTTATTTTGTAATATTAAGAATATATATACACCTAGGTTTTGTCCCTTCTTTGAATATCTTCACTTCAACAACAGCAAAGAGAACGGTGCAGTTGACTTCTTCGTCTTCTTCTTCTTCTTCTTCAGCAATAGCATCGTCTCTTCACTTTGAAGCCCTCCGATGACGGCGACGCAACCATGGTTATCAAAATCCCGATCCGGATCTTACGATCCATTTGAGTACAATCGATCCGGATCGTGTAAAAAATTTCTTATAGGTAGGATCTTTCGATCCTGGTAATGGGATCTTATAGGATTGTATAATCCCGATCCGAATCCAATCCAATTTACAAGCCTTGTTTTGTATTGTATGACAAATTTTATTGTAAATTTTATGTTTGTTGTCTAAATACCAATTTACGTGGTGAAAATAAATAATAAAAATTAAGTAGTATTGAATCAAATAGACTAAAAAAAACAAACTAGAAAACAAACATTCAAATATTGCGGTAACGTAAGAAAATTAACTAGTTGGAAAAACAAACTCATCTTTAGCGGAGTCTAAGGAAGGTAAGATGATTGCAACTTTATCCCAATTTTTGAAGAGATTATTTTTGTGACTCGAATCCGCTCCACCAGGGATGCTAACGACAAACATTATATGTCCATTGTGCTAAGACTTGTATATTGGTGCATTGTTTGTCATTGTTCAACTAGGTTGTGATTACTATGACTTTGATCATTTGGCTTTTCAATGGCTCAACGAGGTCAAGGTCGTAGGGATGGTCATTGTAGGGCTTATGTCCCAAATTTGGGTGATGATGTCAAAGATTATGGGATTCCATATCAAAGAGATAAAATGATTGAGATGAGACAGCAAATTGCCGCTTTAACCGAGACGGTGCAACGTCTCCTTCCTCCTATTGAAGGTAGTAATGGTTCCAAGGATCGTTAATTTGATGATTCCTTCGATGCTCCACATAGGTGTAGAGCATATTTACATGAGTTTGATTGTACATGGAATGACACCGTAAAGGATTTAGAGTTTCCCGAATTCCGTGGAAGCTACAATTCGGATGTATTCGAGGAATGGTTGAAGACCATTGAGAATCATGGGCAGCATTATGGTGTGCCGGAAGCAAGGAAGGTGAAATTGGTCTCTCAAAGCCTCAAAGGTTGTGCTTCCAATTGGTGGAAACAATTACAAGTTGGTAGGTGAAGAAAAGGCCAAGAAAAGGTTAGAGAGTGGAGGAAGATGAGGAAGAAGCTCGTAGCTTAACTTTTTCGCACCTCCTTTTGGAAACTCGAAAGAAACCCTACAATTCGAACTCCCGCGATTCTGAATCTAATCTTACAAGTGCAATGTAAAATTGATAAACACCAAAGAGTCCAAATCTGGCAAATCCTTTGAAAAATCAATTTTGAATCAAATTGCCAAAAATGAACTGATTTGCCAAATACAGAATCACCACCTAAATATTTTATTTTGGAAAAATTTAGGAAACCCATGACTCGTGCCAAAAGCCACGTGTCCATCATCACCAAGATTATCTCGGTTCGGGAACTTAGGTACGAGAGGGGAAGATCATGAATTGAGCACCCCCGCTCGCCCGATCAAAGATCGGCCTCTACTAATCATAATATGATTTTTATCAATGTTATATACTCTTGTTCCGGTTTATTAGGTTAGCATTTACTATGTGATGCGTGCACACAAGGTATAGACTAGTTTGCACGAATTGAAACAATTCAATTTCATGTTTGTTTTTCAAAAAGGGTTTGATTTTGCCACTTAACAAAGTGGCTTAAAGTTTGTGAATGTGTCACTTGACAAAATGGGCTTAAAGTTACATTCATTGAATCATTCCAATTCAAGCAACAAGCCTTCATCCACAAGCACTCAAACAGTTTAACAAGTAAGAACTTAGCCTCATGACAAGCATGCTAGTCATGGGTCATTCACACTCATGCAAATATGCTAAAGCATTAAAAACTCACATAGTACTTCAGGCTAAGATAAAACAAAAGAGTTAGAAAAAGGAATATACATGACACCTAACTATACAAGATGGCTAATGCAATACATGCAATAATGCAACTAAATAGGCTCGGCTACTTAGCATGTTAGTTGTAACAATTTCATAGCATGCATTTTAAACACGTATTCAACGAGGTAATAAACGACAATGCAAATTTGAATAATAAACCGAGCCTCAGTGTATGCAAAACAAATGAATAGATGCAAGCATGCGATATGCTAATTGAAACATGATGTCCCTAAATTAACTTTCATAAGCTAGTAAATAAAAGGGAAAAAGGCGTGAGGTTAGAAGACATACACATTATTACAACATTGATGCCCTCGCGCAGGAGGATCCGAATGAATAAACTAGCTAAGCTACACTACTTAACTAATTATTACAAACCGAATGAAATAAATTAACTAACTATTCTAAACTAATTAATTAATTATTACAACAAATTAATTAACTATTCTAGCTAATTACAAAAACAACTAATTAACTATTCTAGTTAGCTAATTAAACAATTACAACAACAAGCTAATTAATTACGTACAAGAAATTAACTAATTACAACAATGAAATACTATGCTAAACTAGCTCTTCCACCTTGGAAAATGAGGAATGCACAAGGATACAAGGTTTTTCACCCCAAAACAGCCACTCGCTCGCTGCTGTATGCCTCTATTGCACAACACTTACACTGTTTTCTTTCTCCAGATCAACTCTGCTCTGCTTCAGAAGCATACTCCTGAATTTTTCACTGGTGGCCGATAGGCCAGAAGTGAGGGGTTGCCGGCCATTAGAGGTGGCCTGCCGGCCACTGCTAAGGGATTGCCGGCCACTGAAACCAAGTCCTTCCTTGCTCTTGAAGAGGAATGAACCTTTAAGCCATAAACCAACAATTTCACACTCTCAAGTGCTTTAAGAGCTCAAATTCAAGCTCAAATAACCTCAGCAATAAGCTTTCTAGGTTTGATTTAGAGTGTTTAGGCTAAGGCTATACAAATTGCAAAAGAGAGAGAGAATTGTAGAGAGAGAAAATTTTAGAGAGAATTTTAACTCCCAAACTTTTCTAACCTTCAAAACAAGAAGAGAGGTCATCTATATATAGAAAACAAGAGCCTCAGGTCGAAATATCTATATAGGGACAGGTGGAGCAATCTGGAAACAGCTGGCAACAGTTGGCACAAAAATATCTATTTTTTTGCACCAGTGGCCGGCAGGCCACAAATGTAGCCGGTAGGCCACTAATGGAGGCCGGTCGTCCGCTATTTGTGGCCGGCACATCACTAGGGGGGTCAAGGGGGTCAAACCACTAAAAAAGGCCAAAATTACCGATGGCCGGCAAGCCAGAAGTGGTGGCCTGCCGTCCACAAAAATCTGCTCTCCAGGCCCAACTTCAAACGGACATATCTCCCTCATCCGGACTTGATTTTAGGTCATTCTTGAGTCTAAATTGAAGCTCCGGAAGTCTACTTTCCAATGGAGGTGGCCTCACATCTAAATTCCAAGTGTGCAAAGAGATATGCTTATTTTAGTGAAGGTTGCTCATTTCTAGCTTAACGGTTTCAAGCCCAACTTCTTCCCCAATTAGTTTTCTTCACTCTCCTCTAATTTTCTTCAACTCCAAACCTCTAAATGAGATGTTTAAAAGATTTTTCAAAGAGTTCACCTCCCTTTCATTTATTTTCACTTTGTCCTTACTCAATTTACCGAAAAGTGCAATTTCAAACGAAATGCGAGCCTCGAAATATCGTGGAAACATTTTCAAAAATGTTTTGAAAGAGAAGGTATTAAGGCCTAAAAATAATTTTGGTCCAAAATAGTTTTGCTCCAAAATAGGATATAAGGTTGGGATTTAGAGCTCTTCTTACTGAAGAAATCAAATGTTTGCATAGCATAACTTTCATCATTGAGTGATCAATAAGTGGCGCCTAAGTTTTAAGGGCGGTCAAAAATGGGGTGTCTACAAAGCTCAAGGAGCACTTCTTGCCTTCGAATCACATGCCACTTGTGTTGGTTGCGAAGCAACAAAAGAAGGGCATTTCAAGTTCCGGACATCGATTACAAAGCGGCTTTACAATCAGACAACCATCCTATGACTATGTCCAAATTGGTTCCACAACTAGTGTTGGAGTGCAAGAGACATTTGATGAGAGATATCCTCATAAGATGCTCTTTAGTGGTTAAGGTGGTTGAACCAAGATATGATGAGGAAGGGGCTTTTAGCTTTGGTAAAGAAGACATGGAGGAAAATTGTGGTCAAGAACAAGATTGTGGTCAAGCTCTTTCCGTTTGTGACGAAGATTTTCCCATCTTTGATCAAGATAAGGAACAAGACTATGATCAAGATGTTGCCATCTTTGATGACGATAGTGAGGCATCGACTTATGAGGAAGTTGATGTTTGTGAATATGAAGAAGAAATTGATGTTTGTGAGTATGAAGGAGTTCCAATTTTTGACAACTATGATGATGAAAACAACCTTCTTGTAGAGAGTAAAGAACATGAGGGTGAGGAAATATTGCTTCCTATAAAGGAAGTGTTTCAATCCCACCTTTTATCCATTTTCTATATTCTATGAAAAGAAATTATGGTGGACTGTCATGACATTGAAGTTACATGGTTGTTGAATGAATTTTGCTTTAGAGAAATGTCTCTTATGCTATCTTCAAAGCCATTTGTTCCACTTTGTGATGGTGTAGATGAGTTTATTCTTGGGTCATGCGAGAAGTGTTATTTTGATGACATCTTGCTTTCAAAATGGCATGCTACATGGGTGGCCTATTCACACCTCAACATGGCTTTAGTTGATGTGCGTAAACAAGAACTTGTTTTCATGGAAGGATATTTGCTAGGGTGATCTTGAATAAGGACTTACAACTACTCACTCACTTCCCTTGTTGCCGGGTTCTTCTTGCATTGACGCCATTTCCTTTATTGTAGATTAGTTTCCATTGTGGAATTGCTTGTATTGTACTTTCTAGTTTTGTATTTCATTTCTAGTGCATTGGTTGTATTTTGTTTGTCTTCACTTGAGGACAAGTTCTTTCGAGTGGGAGAGTATGATGTAGGATTTCATGTGCTTGGCATGTGATAGTGGTGGGAAATTGTAGCCTATATCTAAAAGAGTCATGACCACTTTGTAACCAATTTTGAAATAATAAACATTGATTGATTAAGATATCTCTCTAGAACCTAGGGTACTTGTCTCTCTACTTTCTCTCTCTCTTGCTCTTGATTGGGCTTACCATCAAGACGCAACCAAAAAGGCCAAAGAATCACCTTGTTCCAACATTTATTTTGCAAATCCAAAAAAACTAATGATTAAAAAATTACTTCTAGATTCCTTATCATAAAACCAAGATGATATTTAAACACTCCTCCTTCAAGATTAACTCTAAAGTCAATCACTCCCATCAAACGTCCTAACTGCTAAGTTTTATATAACATGACAATTGTGAAGCTTTCACTATCTTTTTGTAAAATGTATGAACAAAATAAAAACACAAAAATAAATAGGCAACAGACTGATGTTAGGCTGATGTTGTATAACTACTACCTTAACCAGGATACAAAATCACCATCCATAAAAGTCATCTTTGCATTTACAAAACTAAAATCAAAAACTTAAACTTAATGCTTTATCAGCTTGAGTAGAATTAACCTGAACACAATCTGCAAATTTTATTCTTCATTTTATTTAGGTACTAAAAGGGCCAAAGGGTAAGAGGCTCAAAGTCTGATGAAACACTCTTTACTTAACCCCTATTTGAAAGCAAGTGATTTTTCCTAACCATGAATAATATATTTATCTTTATTACTCCCTCGAAATTCAAACTACAGCATTCTAAATTTATGGAATTATCGAGTATTTCCATGTTTTATAGTTGGCCTTTCCAGTTTATAGCTTCTTCCGTGAAGATGATAATTAAAGCATGAATCGTCACACAAGACAATGTAAAAGATTTCCGAAAAATACAGAACTATGCCCAAATAAGATTACTTCAAAGAAGCATAGATAGATACCTGAAGATGTATTCCAATCAGCATGAGGCTCTCCCTCAAAATCACCGGCCTTCCAGAATTGCTTAGAGCTCACGACATTTGCACTGGCTTTGGCATTGAATACCGAGGTTGAGTGAGGCCTCGAAACAGCTCCATTCTTGGGGGGAAGAGGATCGAGAAACCCAACCGGCAAAGCCACACCTAACTCATCCGCTGTCTTCTTCTTCTTCTTCTTCGACAAAACTGGCTCGGCAGAGCTCGAAACCCTACACCTCTTGCCGTTGATTCCAACAACACTACCATCGTCGTCAGAGGGCAAAGAGGAAGAGGAAGAGGAAGAGGAAGAGGAAGAGGAGGAGGAGGAGGAGGAGGAGGAATCAGACTCGCTGGTACTGAGATCGATCACGGAAATTGGCTTTGGAGGATGCGTTGGGTTTTGATTCGCCTCCGGATGTTTTAGATGTTCGATGACTTCTTGCTTTACTTCAGCTCCTCCGTCCATGGCTTTCAAAGGGTTTTGCACGAGAGAGTGATGAATATGCAAGACAGGTTCTTCAAAGGACAAAATGAGCTTCAGAACTAATAATCTGTTTGGACAGAGGAGCTTGGTGAGAAAATAAGAGAAATAGAGAGAGTGAATTTTTTACCCGTTTGAATGTTTGAGTCGGTGAGAAATATTTAAAAAAGGTAAGAATTATCAATTATGGAGATAAAGGATTTTTCACCCAAAATAATGAGTCGGTGAGAAATATTTTAAAAAGGTAAGAATTATCAATTACGGAGATAAAGGATTTTTCACCCAAAATAAGGATGTTTGATAATATAATTTAGTAATTAAAATTAAATGTATTAAGTGGTAATTAATTAAAATTATTTAATACTCATAATTAATATTATTTAAAAATTTAAGTGTTTCTTAAAATATAAAATAAAATTTAAGAAAATTTTAAATCATATAAAACTTATTTAATTCTAACTAAATTTATATTAAAAATTTCATATTTTAAATTATATAAAACTTATTTAATTCTAACTGAATCAATTATATTATTATATGCTCACTACCACTAGAACTACCATTATCATGGTATCACTATCACCACCATTACTACAATCATTACCATTGTCACTATCACCACTGCTACTACCACTACTACCACCATTGCTACCACAACCACTATCATTATGCCACTGCCACCATTATCATTACCATCACCATCATTATCGCTACCGCTACCACCATCACCATTACTACCATTACCGCTGCCACCACCACCACCACTATCATGTCACTGCCAACACTACAATTACCACCACCGCCATCACCACTGTCACCGCTACCATCATGCCGCCACTACCTTCATCACAATTATCATTTTTGCCATAAGTATTACCATTATTTCACTATTGCTATTGCTACTCCTACTACAACCATCACAACATAAAAATTTAAATATACAATTTAAAAATAATAAATTTTAGATTTGATTTTATACGTATCAAACAATTTATTTTTAGTTCAGCACTTAAATTTTTATGAAACAGTTTTCCAGTTTAAAAAAAATCAGCATTTAGTTTTCAATACTTAATTTTAGTTTTCAACTTTATCAAACACCACCTATGTTTTGTTTCTCACAAAAGTGGTGAGATTTGGCCGGAAAGAAAATTGGGTTTAATGAAAGTTTTCTAAAATATCAAAACTATCCTTATAAAAAAATATGACTTATTAATATGGAAGGTTATTTTGATAAAATGAAATGTAATAATTTCTTCCTTTTTTTTCTCTCTCTTATTTACTCTATCCAAACAAGATAGGTGAGGAATCACATTCTCTTCTCTTTTATTCATCCAAACATAATAGTGAGAAACTATACTCATTTCTTTTCTTTTCTCACCTAGGTGAGAAACCACAATTGTTTATTTTCTTATATCACCTCACAATCCAAATGGAAACAATTGTAAAAAAAAAAAAATTACGATTGTGTACGAGCATCCAATAGTCTCTTTGTTCCCACTATTTCTCTATTTTAAGGAGTCACATACAAAATAATTCTCTCATTTTTTGGATGCTTTGGAATTTTTTTTCTCTCCCTTTTTTAGTGGTATCAAGATGTCAATGGTCTCTTTACTTAACTCTCTATTCAAGGGAATGAACTTTTAGCTTCCTACATTTAGGCTTTAATCACTCCCTATAATTAATAAGAGTAATGTTATACAAACAAAAAAGGAAAATTATGTAGGGATCCTTCCATACATTTGTGTAAGAGTTTAATGGCAATAACAATTTGTTTACTAGTCAAAGTCTCTAAGATTTGAAATTCCATTAAAATAAGGACAAACTTTAACATAAATGTCAAGAATGCCTTTTTAGGCTTTCTCTCTCTTTACTCTAGACAAGTTATATTTTGGAATGTATTTCAAAATTTTAAAATTTAATAACTTTTTATTTGAAACTCTGTATTTTATAAAATTTATATTTTTGTAATCACCTCGTTTAAATCTATCAAATAAGATTTATGATGAATATGAAATTTTGAAAAGACGTAGAAAATTTCACTGAGTTTTCTAACTAAAAGTCGGAGAAATTTCACTAACTTCTCAATTGTCCTGGCTTTAGTCAATGAAATTTCACTAATTTAGATTTTGGCTTTTGTTAATTTCTTTCAATTTGACTAGAACTTAAGGAAGTAGAATTAGTAAAATTCAAAGAATTTAAGAATTTAAAAAAAAAAATTATAGTGCCTTTATTCTAATGGTACCTCATATTGAATTAGGTACACAAATTTTGCAATTTTCAATTTCTCCAATTGTTAATTTTCATTTAATAAATTTATTATTTTAGAAATAAAGAAATTCACTAATTTGTAGTTAGTAATAGTATGAAATTCTTGAGTGTTGCTATTAGCATTTCATAAATTGATCTATAAAACAAGATCCCAAATCATGACCCAAACCCGCCCCTATAAGTTTAGCGTCATAACTGGCCAGTAATCTTGAAAGTACCGAAGGCCTCTAAACGAATTAAACAAAATACAAAGGCCAGCAAGCAAATACAAACATATAACATCCATAGAGTTGTGTAGACATACATAAGACAAAAAATTTTAAACTTTATATACATAAACGTGACATCATATAAGCAACAGTCCTACGTCATTTCACTTAAAAACCAAAATGGGACTTAGCCCAACATATAAATAAAAACAAAAGAAAACTTAAACGAAATTCTGGATCACAAAACATTAACCATATGCAGGTTTCAGAACCTCCACGAGAGGCACTGTGGTTGACTGGACAAAACTGACCTCCAGGCAACAGCTTAGGTCTGGTCACGCGTCTGATCACCTATATACATAAATAATACGGTAATTTGGAGCCCAATGAATAATAACAAAGTAAATGTTTTAATGAATGATGTCTATAACAAATTTAGACTTCAAATTCATATTCAAAAACAGATACATATTCATATTCAAGGTTCATATAATTCACATGATCATACGTAGTACATCCATTAGCGTTAACAAGTCCGATGACCCATAAAGGAACAGCCATAAAGTCATTCCGATGACTCATGTGCACAGAGACGTTTCCGATGACCCATAAAGGGACACATATCATATGATGCTAAGGATGTCATGAGTACATTTCAGAAACTTGGACAATCATTCATTAATATAAAACATATCATTTCAGAAAACTGATCATTTCATACCATCGGAAAATAATTAAAGTCAAACATAACTTTACAAAGTTATTACTCACAAATGGCTTCAATAGCAGATCAGATGAACCAAACAAACCAAATGGCTAAGGCTCATGACCTACACAAACACATAGCAGATACATATTGAAACACACATTCGGAAAACATTTAACTCATTTTTTTTCTATCCTAGTGTGTTTCTAATCTTTATCCTCATTATTATGTCTCAATTAAGGCTTAGGAATACCTAAGATGCAATAAGGATGCCAAAAGGTGATTTCAAAACACTTAGTCAAATTTGTTGAAAACAGGGTCTTCGCTTGAGCGCAACTTCCTTTGCTCGAGCTAAGGTTCAAAAATAAAGGTGGTCGCTCGAACGTAACTTTGGTCGATCGAGTGATTTGCAAAGTCTGCAAAAGTATTGGTTGCATGATTTTCACGCTTGAAGAACGTTCGAGCCAAAGACTGAGCAAAAAGGGTCTCCGCTTGAACGCAACTTCGGTCGCTTGAGCGATTTGCAAAATTTTGTAAAACTGAGTGAAACGGCTTTCAGAAGTGCTTGGGGGATAACTTCTCGGTGTCCATGATTGGGAGTGAAACGGCTACGGGCTTACCATCATCTATTTTGGATGCATCCATCGCACCCTCTCTCGTTTGGCAGTACGAAGAAGGATTTTTGTCAAACAGCACCGGGTCAGGTAGTGAGCTGGAATTTGATTCCACCGAGTCTTGTGAGTCAGAATCGGGTTCCAGCTCAACTGAGTCTGAGTCCGGTATTCCTGGAGGTGATAACCCGGATGCCACAGTCCTGTCCAGGTCATCTTTTTCTTTCTTTTTTGAGTCTGTTGTAACAAAAGAATCGGACGGTTTGGAAGTACATAATGAGAATGATATGGATGTGGTTTCTGAGTACTTTTCTGTGCCTTTGATTTATTGCTTGAATCAGGACTTTCAAAATTTTGACAAAAACGACGAGGAAGAAATTCCTCCGGTTTTGCAACGATTAATTGATCAAGAGCAGGAAAGATTTGTTAAACCTTTAGTTGATGAAATCACTACTGTGAATATTGGTATTGAGAAGGACCCGCGGCTGGTCCAGATTGGGTCCACGTTGTCTTCGGAGGAATGCGAGCGCTTAGTTGCTTTATTAAAAGATTTCAAAGATGTTTTCGCGTGGTCCTACGAAAACATGCTTGGAATCGATCCTAAGATTGTACAGCACCGGATCCCTCTTGACCCAGAGGCCCGACCTGTCAAACAGAAACTCAGAAGGATCCGCCCTGACTGGGCCATCAAGATTAAGGAAGAGGTCACCAGGCAAATCGATGCAGGCTTCCTGCTGGTATCCGAATACCCGACTTGGTTGGCCAACATTGTTCCGGTGCCAAAGAAAGATGGCAGGATCCGAGTATGCGTGGATTTTAGAGATTTGAACAGAGCCAGTCCGAAGGACGACTTTCCCTTGCCGCATATTGATGAGTTGGTGGATTTTACAGCGGGGCATGCTTTACTTTCGTTTATGAATGGTTTCTCAGGCTACAATCAGATAGTGATAGCACCTGAAGACCGGGAAAAGACCGCCTTCACCACCCCGTGGGGAACCTATTGTTACATAGTAATGCCATTTGGATTAAAGAACGCTGGAGCTACATATCAATGGGCCGCGACCACGATATTATATGACATGATCCATAACGAGGTTGAGGTGTACGTGAACGACATGATTGTCAAGTCCAAAGAAAGAGAGGGCCACTACACCGCCCTGCAAAAGTTTTTCCAAAGGATCAGAGAATTCCGGTTGCGGCTGAATCCGCAGAAGTGTACGTTCGGTGTTACAGCAGGGAAAATGCTAGGGTTTCTGATTACACATAGGGGCATCGAAGTCGACCCTTCCAAAATCAAGGCCATCTTAGAAATGCCACCACCAATGACTGAAAAGGAGGTGCGAGGCTTTCTGGGTAGAGTACAATTCATAAGACGGTTTATCTCAAAATTAACCTTGACTTGTGAATCACTTTTTGGTCTCCTGAAGAAAGGAAAGAAATTCCAATGGGATGGCCGATGCCAAGCTGCTTTTGAACAGATCAAGAAATACTTACAGACCCACCCATGTTGTCACCACCAGAGCTAGGGAGACCATTGATATTGTACCTTTCAGTGACCGAAACTACAATGGGCTGTATGCTCGCCCAAGAATCAGAGGATAAGGTGGAGAGGACCATCTACTATCTGAGCAAGAAGATGCTAGAGTATGAAACTCACTATACACCATTGGAGAAGGCTTGCTTAACTTTGGTATGGGCTACCAGGAAGTTGCGGCACTACCTGTTAGCTCACTCCGTAATGTTGGTTTCACGACTGGATCCCATCAAATATCTTTTCGAGAAACTGGCACTTACGGGTAGGCTAGCTTGTTGGTTGCTGTTGCTTTCCGAATTTGATCTGAAATATGTGACACGCAAGTCAGTCAAGGGAAAAGCAGTAGTAGAATTCTTAACTGATCATCTAGTGGAAGGGGGTGAAGCAGTTGAGTACTTATTCCCAAATGAGGCCATTTTGCACCTTGAAGATGAAACTTGGACGATGTATTTTGACGGAGCGTCAAACCAGTACGGGTATGGGATAGGAGTGTTGCTGATAGCACCTGACCATTCCTGTATCCCTCTAGCATTCGGTTCAAAGTCTCGAACAACGAAGCAAAATATGAGGCATGCATTGCCAGTCTAGAAGCAGCCCTGGAACTAGGGGCAAAACGGTTGGACGTCATTAGGGACTCGAACCTTGTTGTGTCTCATGCAAAAAGAGATTGGAATGTCAAAGAAGAGAAGATGATAATGTACCACCAGACCTTGGATTTGTTAATTCCTTGGTTTGAGAAGCTAAACTTTGCCCATCTAGTAAGAGAGAACAACAGGTTCGCAGATTCACTAGCAACTCTATCTTCCATGATAAACATCCCGTTTGGAGTCCGGATGCGTCCAGTCATCATTGACCAGAAGTTTGCACCAGCATATGAAGCGATCGCTACCATAGATGAGGTTCAGGATGACAACCCCTGGTATTATGACATTTGGAACTTCTTGGAGAAAGAAGCGTATCCACCAAGGGCAAATGCCAAGGATAAAAGGGCAATCAGAAGAATAGCTGTTCAGTTCATCATCTGCGGGGGTAAGCTGTATAAGAGAGGTCATTTGGGAATGCATAAGCTATGTGTGGAAGCTAAACAATCGAAGCGCCTGATGGAGGCCATCCATGGAGGAGAATGTGGTGCACATATGAACGGAGTAATGTTGGCCCGGAAGATCCTCAGACAGGGTTACTACTGGTCTACCATGGAGGAGGATTGTATCAGCTTTGTTCGACGATGCCACAAGTGTCAGATCCATGCAAATCGCATGAACATCCCGCTGTCGAAAACTGTACAACATGACTTCGCCATGGCCATTTTCAGTTTGGGGAATCGATGTGATCGGGGCTGTTACTCCGAAGGGGTCGAATGGGCATGAGTTCATCCTGGTCGCGATAGATTACTTTACAAAGTGGATCGAGGCCCAATCTTATGCAATGTTGAAGGCTTCACATGTCGCGAAGTTTATCAGAAACAACATCATCTGTCGTTACGGAGTCCCAAATGAAATAATTTCAGATAACGATTCCCACTTCAAGAAGGAGGTGATTGACTTGTTGGAAAAATACAACGTGGCTTTTCATAAGTCATCCACCTACCGGCCGCAAACCAATGGAGCGGTTGAGGCTGCTAACAAGAATATCAAACACATACTGCAGAAGATGGTGGAAACCTACCGGGATTGGCCAGATAAGCTGCCGTTTGCTCTGTGGGGCTATTGGACTTCGATTAGAACTTCTACTGGGGCGACTCCGTATTCATTAGTCTATGAGATGGAGGCCGTTCTACCTATCGAAATTGAGGTTCCGTCTTTGCGAGTATTGGCTGAGTGCCAGATAGCCGAAGCAGATTGGCAGTAGAGCAGATTTGAGGAACTCATGCTATTTGATGAGAGGAGATTGAAAGCACTGTACCATGTTCAAGGTTATCAGCGCAGAATTGCCCGAGCTTTCAACAAGAAGGTTAAGTCCAAGAATTTAAAGGAAGGAGATTTGGTACTCAAGGACAACCGAGCTCCCATCCACGACCCAAGGGGCAAGTTCAGACCCAATTAGACTGGTCGCTACATCATTAAGTCTATTTGGTCGGGTGGAGCTGTCGTTCTGATGGACCTAGATGGCCTAGAGTTCTCACAACCGATCAACATGGACAAGTTGAAAAAATATTACCCCTGAGAGGCTCACTAGGCCGAAAACCCGAAAGGGTGACCTAGGCAAAAGTTAGAGCGTAGAAAATTGAAAAATATAAAAACTGAGCTCGTAAGATTGAAAACCCGCAAAGGGCGGCCTTGGCAAAAGTTAGAGCGTAAAAGGAGAGTGAAAATACTCGAGTGAACCCAAGCCTGAACTACGTAAGGCTTGATTCCCATCTTTGCGATACGTAGGCAACTTCATCCTGAAGTCCAGCCATAAACTTTTCCCCGATCAACTTTGTCCATTTGATTAGCTTGGTCATCTTGGCCTATTCAGTATTCAAAAGCTTTGATTGTAATCTCCGGTGCAGTGCTATTCAGACTAGGGGTAACTTTCCGTTGCTATGCAGTGTCGCGGTACTATTCAGACTAGGGGCAACTTTCCAGTTGCTGGAATCCGGGGTTATACATCTTAGTGACAGATCTCAAGCATATCCAATTCTGATCCATATCGAAGATAGTTTTGAAAAGTTTTAATAAAAGCTGACTTTGTTCAGATTAATCTTTTTACAACTAAGACCATTTCTTGACCAAAACGGGAAATTTTCAGTACCACAACCTTCAATTTCGTTAATTTCAATACAGAGTTCTCCTGCTCTTGCATACAAATTGAAGTTGCTTTTTTATTACATTCATAAAGAAAACTTGAAAGTACTAATAAAGCAATAGATCCGGGGCATAGGTAAATCAGGTGTTCCTGCGCCCCCTCCTAGAGCTGGTCGAAACCATCGATGCCAAGCTGGGCCTGACCTATGCCTCCTCATTAAGCCAATCTATGCACTCATCAAACAAAGTGCAATTGAAAGTGGGAGCAGGGGCCAGGAGCTCTCTAGTCCTCCATGCTGTCATATACCGGGCAAGCTGCGCGCCTCGGATCGGGAATGTAGCCGGGTACTCTATCCCCTCTGGTGAACAAGTCTGGTCATGACCAAATTGGAGCTGAAACCGGAATAGGAAGTAGAACACACAGTGTGTCATGCCGATCAATTGAATCCCAGGTTGACGGGTCATGCTATAGCCCATTGCCGGTAGATTGAGCCACGGGCACCGCCAAGCAATACGGTCTGCGGACAAGTTGCACATCCAATCGAACCACTAACCCTCATCAAGGGCATCGACTAGGCGTTGTCTAAAGAAGTAACCTCGAGCTAAGTATGTTGGGCAAGAGTCCACAACTTGCAACTTGTCCATCAACCACACTTGGGAAGGGATGAAAATGAGAGAATGAAGAATAGAGAGATGTACGATGAGAAAAAAAGTGAGAAAAGGGTTTTTGTGAGAAAACCGAGTTTGAGGGCCGAGTGATGTGAGCAGTACATATGAGAGATTGGGTGGGAAACTTTACCTGCAGTAGTAGTGGACTCCCCGCAAATTTGGTCGTTTCGCAACGATAGAAAGCATCCAAGCCCATCAACGTCTCAACCAGAGTCATGGCGATGCAACTCTTACCCTCCTTCAAACCTTGGGCAACCTCGATCAACCGAACACTAGATCCCCCGGAGCTTGAGGCAAGTAAGAAATGAGATAGCATGCACAAACAAAGTGCGTATTGTCGAAAACCTTGCCAATAACGGTCGCCGCGGTCACCGACATCAAAAAAACGGCAAATCAAACTCGGAATATCCAGCATTCCGTCACAAATCAAAGATCGAGCGTCAGGTATTGAGAGCCCACACATTTGTCCTAAGGCTTGGGCATGGCCAAAACAAAGTTGGGGCAGGATCTCTTCATTGTGCTCGGACTCTATTAAAGCTTGGAAATCTTCAAAGGTAGGGCATAACTCTTGCCCGCTGAAGCTAAAAACATGTGTCACCGGATTCCAAAACCTTGCCGCGGCATGGAGAAACGGGAGGTGCAGCGGGGAACGACCCAGAGTGAATGGTGCGTTTATGCCGAAGCCCCGGAAATTCAACTTTTTCGAACCATCCAAGTCGTTAATCCAAGTTGTGAGATTTTGGGCAAGAAGTGCTTCCATTTGGGGCAAATCAGTGTTGAATTGAGAAGAACTACGAAGCTGAGGCTTTTTTGTAGAAGATAAGGTTGAGTGGAGGACAGATGTCAGCATTCTGCTGGTTCTGGCAATTCAGGGCCGGCCGGCCAAATATAGTGTTGACCGATCACCACTTTTGGCTGATTGATCAAAGTTTCTGGCCGATGGCCATTTCTCGTGGTCGGTGTCCTTTACCCCTGGCCGATGGTCTTCCTCTTTGTTCTCTGAGCTGTTTATGCTGAGTATTGGGGAAGGCCACCACTTCCAATGCCCTCCGGTGATCGATTCTTGCGGAGTCACGCCTATTTGCTTATCGAGTTGTTGTACATTTGCTTATCGAGTTGTATTCCACTCTCTTTAAGTCTTTGATTTGCTTATCGAGTTATACTCGCACTTGGTTGGTTATGTCGAGTCTTTCTATTTTGCTTATCGAGTTGTAGATTGGTTCACTACCTGATTATTATGATGCGAATGCTCTATTTTTCAAACGAATTTCATTCACGTTGTTATGTGATGCCATGCGATGCAATGCATAGAACGTACAAATGCAACACATTTTGAACAAAATAGTAGTTTCATTTCCATCATGTGTTTTGCAAAAATGCACAGTTTTAAAAAAATTAATAATAATAAAATATAAAACCTGCTTGAGGCAGTGCAATGTGCTTAAACTACCAGTAAAAAGGAAAGTAAAGCGAAAAGAGAGTAGGGCAGTAGAGTATCGAGATTGGTACTAGCAACCCCTCCCTTGTGATCAATGCATCTCTCACGCCCTTGTTCGGGTCAACTACGTATTTGGCACCTTTGTTACGCAAGGCAGTGCAAGGAAGGGCACTTTTGGAACATTGATAGACTTTCAAGTTGAGCTCAAGTTGTGTCTGCTATGAGCGATGCTCCATACATACGAGGAATACCCCTTCCCATATCCTTTTTGTATCTTGTGAACTCCACAAATCGCTTCAACTATACTACGCTACAATGTTTTGCATTTCAACATCATGAATAACATGTCTTTACCATACTTCAAGTTGAATCTATCCCTCTTTTCCTTTTATACACATTGCATGCATACGTGCATTGCTTTACTTACATGTGTTCAATTTCAAGTTTCTATACACATTGCGTGCATACGTGCACTGCTTTACTTATATGTGTTCAATTTCAAGTTTCTATACACATTGCGTGCATGCGTGCACTGTTTTACTTACATATGTTCAATTTCAAGTTTCTATACACATTGCATGCATGCGTGCACTGCTTTACTTACATGTGTTCAATTTCAGGTTTCTATACACATTGCGTGCATACGTGCACTGCTTTACTTACATGTGTTCAATTTCAAGTTTCTATAGACATTGCGTGCATACGTGCACTGCTTTACTTACATGTGTTCAATTTCAAGTTTTTATACACATTGCGTGCATACGTGCACTGCTTTACTTACATGTGTTCAATTTCAAGTTTCTATACACATTGCGTGCATACGTGCACTGCTTTACTTACATGTGTTCAATTTCAAGTTTCTATACACATTGCGTGCATGCGTGCATTGCTTTACTTACATGTGTTCAATTTCAAGTTCCTTTTATACACATTGCATGCGTTGCCGCATTATGCTTTACTTACATGTGTTCAGTGTCCTTTTATACACATTGTACACGTTGTTGCGTATACTTTACTTACATGTGTCTACATCCTCACACATTGCGCACGTTGCCCCGTGTTCTTTACTCACATGTGTTTACGCTTTCACAACATTGTTATGCATCCCGCTTGTTTTGCGTTGTTACGCACTTTTAATTGCATAGATGCGCATGTTGCTAACAATATTGTACCTGTTAAGTTACTTTCTTTTGCAGGCACGATATTGTATGTACGGTTCATTTGAGGCTGGTGCAACCAAATGAACTGGACAGGTATTGTATTCTCCGAGTGAGACGTATTGAGAATTGCATAATTCTCTTACATCCTTTCTACATTGTAGTGTAGTTTGGTCTATGATTGCTTAAAACTGTCGCATGTTATGCTTCGTTACAGCTTTCTTTGCATGTTCATAAGTTATGCTCGGCTTTGTGCATTGTCTTGCATTTTGCCCCTGCTTTCGGGCGCATATCTTTGTCTGCCGCTTGTATGCTTTGTCCAAGTCTTCGGCCTTGTCGAAAATGGGTTGTCTCTGGGCTTTGATAATCACTCCCGTCATTGTTATGACTTTCGAGTTTTGTCAAAGAGGGGCAACTGTAGACACCCCATTTTTGATCGTCCTCAAGACTTGGACATCGCCGTTTGAACACTCAGTGATTACCCATGTTCGTGTTTCGTTTTGAGTTCCCGGAGGTCTCGGCTACGCGCCTTGCCTTAGGATCTCTCAATTCGACTGTTCTGTGTTCGATTTTGCACCAAACACTTGTGTTTTTGTTTCTGAGGGTGGAGAGTAGCTTATTAGCTACCCCTGGCACCCACCGGCCATGGATTGAGTCCACCGGCCGTGTTTTGAGGCTACCAGCTATTGGTAAAGGATACCATTGGCCGGTCGGCATTCAGTATGGCCGGCCGGCCATCTGTTTGGCTGGTGGCCTTCTTTTCTGATCGGTAGCACTTTTTTGACTTTTTCAGGCATGGTGTATGCCAGCTGTGCCAACTGGAATGCACTAACCCTGCCCCCGTGCATAAGTGTGGTTGTTTTGCCCCTTTTGCACCCTTTTGGTCTAGCTTCTTGAGGAAGCTTGGACCTTTATCTTAGCTTCCTCAAGAAGCTTGCCAACTGTCCCAGCTTCCTCAAGAAGCCTTGACCCCCTTGCCCTCTTTGCCCCTTTTTTTGTTTAGCTTCTTTGAGAAGCTTCAAACCTTTGCTTTGTCTATATATAGAGCCTCTCCTCCTCCATGGTAGAGGTTGAACAAAAAACCAGAGCTTATATATACATATATCTATCATATACTCTCTCTCTCTCTCTCTCTCTCTCTCATCCTTTGTGTGTGTTTGGAAGCCTAAAAAGTGTGTTTTGACCTTGGTTTTGCACTAAGACACACACCATTACACCATACTTTGACCTTGAGAGGCTTTGAGGGTTTGTTCTTGAGTTTTTGGACTGGTTTTGATTAGAGGAAGGTGGTTGATCTTGCTGTTCTTCAAGGGTTCTTCAAGGGTAACATTCTTACTTTAGATTCCCCAATCTTGCACTAGATTTTTGTCTATCTTGCTTGCTGTTTTAGACGTTGTGTATAACTGAAAAAATACTTGTATTTGCATGCTTAAGATACTTCATTAAGGTTGTTTTGTGGTTTGGGGTCGACCTCCCCCTCTTAGGCCTTGTTTGGCCCTTTTGGTGCTCTCTTTGTTAAGCTTTGATTACTCTTGTGTATTCACCTTCTCACCACTGAAATCCAGTGGATTTTTAGTGGTGAAGAAGGGGTCTTGAGGTCTTGCATTGGGGAAGGACACCCCTCTCCCTTAGTCTCTCATTTTTGCATGTTCTTGGCTCATAAGGGTAGCATGTATGATTAGGTGTTTTTGGTCCCATTTCAGAGGGTTTTGTATGTTGTTAGGTCATAATATGCCTCTGTTTTTGGTCGGATTAGTGGTCCCTTTCATGCTTAATACACTTGCTTTGTATTCCCTCATTTTTGCTTAGAAGTGCATCATGCCATTAGATCACCATGCTCTCTTGTTTTGACCTTGCTTTGTGAGGTTCTTGGTCATATTTTGCCATGCTTGAGGTCTGTTGGTTACTGATTTGGTCATGTTTGACATATTTAATATGGTTACTATGCATTTTGGCTTGTGAGCCCTAAGTAAGTGAGTCGTAAACATGCCTTAGTTGGTCTATTTCAATGATTTGGAATCATTTGCCATGCCATTTCAGTCCATGTTTTTATGTTTTCATACTTGGAATTGTTCTCCTTTTATTGCTTTGAAGATGTGTCCTTTTGTGCCTTGAAATGAGCATTGTGCATGCTTAAGTGTTTAAACCTTTGGGGTTGCCATATCAATGGGTTTTGGGACTTATTTTGGTGCCTTAAAACTCTGTTTTGGTTGTATAGTTCATGCCATGTTTGCTTGGGGGTAGTGGTAGTAAAATGCCCCTTTGTTATGCCTTAATCTTGGGCCTATTGGTGTGCATACTTACATGAATGTTTATCCATCATTTTAGGCATCTTTTGTCACTGTTTTGAGGTGGGTTGAGGTCTGCCCCTTTGCATTGCATGATCATATTGCATTGCTTTGATTTCATGCTTGCCTAGTATCACAATCGCATGCTTGCATATTGTTAGCTAATTGCATTTCATGTCATAGTTTGCATGATGAGTTACATGGCATTACATCTTGTATGTTTGGCATATTGCATTGCTCATGTTGCATCTTTGAGCCAAGTTTGTATACATGCATTACATTGTTTGGATTGGGGTTTCAAGCCAAACCTGAGGGGTGAGGAGTGTTCGTACTTTAAGTGACGAAACACGTCTTAACCCTCGGTCGCCAATCCCCTTGACCCCAACATGATAGGGTGTTGGCATTCATCTCTTTTGATTGCATGCATTTACATTGATTTGCAAAACTTGGCCTCTTAGGCCATCATGCCTAATTGATGGCCCGAGGGCTGAGGGTCATGCTTCCTTGAGTCCATTGCATGATAGGGAGTGTGGCCATGCTTACATTTGCTTGAAATTCCATGCCATACACTGCTTGCCCTCTATTGCTGTCAAAAACCAGTTTCTGCAGGGAGTTTTGGTCGGCCGGCCATCTCCAGTGCCGACCGGCCATCCATCAATGGCCGATAACTTCATCAGTGGCCGGTGGCCATTCCTACTAGTAGGTGGTGTTCCACAGTGTGCAGAGAACCTATCCCAAGACTTGTGCAGTCTTCAGAGGAGCTAGGCAGTGTAAACAGAGGCAGCAATGCTATGGCCGCGAGTTTCCGGGCAGTACGAGTCAAGCATGCATCATCCAAATATTTTGAAGGCGGGGCTGTGGCCATTTTAATTCTGCATTTAATTTGTTAATTGAATAAGGGTCCTATAATAATTAATTAAGTAGTTAATTATTTATTTGGTTATGTAATATTTATTCGGACCCTCCGAATGAGGGCAATTGTATAATAAGTGTGGGTGAGTGTGTGCATGTCTTCCAATCCCACGTCTTTCTTCCCTTTTATTTACCCGCTTATGATGGTAGACTAGGGCATATTTAAATTAGCATACCTTATGCTATGCATGCATGCATCCATACATTTGCCTTACATGCACCGGGCTCGGTACATCATGCTAACTGCATTTGTATTTCAATTCCAAGTTGAGTACTTGTTAATTGCAGCATTGCACATGCCATCCTCAGGATAGCCGAGCCTATTGTAGTTGCATCTCGCATGTGTTGCATTAGCCATCTTAAACATGAATTAGGATCATGCATATGATTGCTAACTAGTTTCTGTTTTGGCTTAGAGTACTAGGTGAGCTTTTTATGCTTTAGCATACCGCATGCGTGTGAGTGTTGCCATAATAGCATAATTACCATGAGGCTAGCTGCTTATGTGATATAACTGCTTGAATGCCTGTGGATGGAGGTTGAATTACCTAAATTGGAATAATGCATCAAAACTGTGAGTTTTAAGCCCACTAGATAGTGGCAAAACCATCTTTTTTAAAAGCCCGTTCGAGGGTGGCAAAACCTATATTTTAGCCTACTTACGAGTCGCAAACCATTTTCAAAACAAACCTGAAATGTTTTGTTCCAATTCAGGCGATTTGGTCTATACTTGTTTGCTGTGCGCATAACATAGTAGTTCTAGGCTAATAACCGGAATAAGAACGCGTAATATTTTCAAAATAAGATATCACGGTTAGTAGAGGCCGATCTTTGGATCGGGCGAGAGGTGGTGCTCATAGCTGACCTTCCCCAATCGTACCCAAGTTCCCGAGCCGAGGCAACTTTGGTGATGACGGACACGTGGCCTTTGGCACCGAGTCAGGGTTTCCTAAATTCCCCCATAAAAAAATATTTAGGTGACGACTCTGTATCTGGCAAAGCAATCCATGTTTGGCACTTCTTTACAAACACCTATTTTCCAAAACAATTTGCCGGATTTGGACTCTTTGGTTCAAATTAAGAACCGTGACAATTCGAGTCCGAACTGTAGCACGGAGGCCCTCTCGCGGGGCGCGTCTACAGTCTCCAAACATCAAATTTTCGTCACCAAAGTGATCTGCGACGAAATAATTTTGTCACCACGTTTGTCGCCTATAGGTTGTCACTGAAAATACCTGGTGACGAAAAATCGTTTCATTGCGTATTTTTCATTTTTGGCAACGAAAATTTTCATCTCTAAATGTTGCATTCTTCGTCCTCTATAACATCAATTTCGTCACTAGAATTAGATAATATTTTATTTTTATTGTTTTGGCGACGAAATATTTCATCACCAAACATGAAAATAGAGGTTTTAGTAATGAAATTTATCCTCACCAATGATATGGCTTAAGGTGACAAAAAAATTAATCACGAAAATGAGCATGAAAGAAAATTCTTCAATGACAAAAAAACATTTTGTTGCCAAATATTTCAATTTAGTGACGAAATATTCAACAAATGTGATGAAATTATTCGTCATGTTGTTTGAAAACTAATAGCGACAAATTTTTTTTCCCGTCACTCATAATAATTAATTTTTTTTTAAATGAGAATAATATTTTCAATTTTCAATTTTCAATTTTTCTTTTCACTAAAAATTCTTTACGCATTTTAGTAACATGTTCAATAAAATATTTACTACAAATCAATACAAAAATATGTTCATTTTCATAGACACCACAGTCGAATTTCAGCATTATATCCACAAAAATACAATATCAACTGCATGCGGATTACCAAACACGTCTCCTAATATCCAAAAAAAAAAAAAACATGTCCACTAATATCCACAAAAATATAATATCAAGTGCGGATTACCAAACATGTCCCGTAATACTCACAAAAATATAAAATTTACAACACAACCAAAATACATGTAAGGTAATATGAACAAAAACACAAAATGAGCAAGCTTCTACTCTCCAGATTACCAAATACGTCCATATCTAATCTCAAATCTACAGCAAAGAAAAAGAAAAAGAAAAAGAATGCAAGTTGGACAATTATTATCTTATCAATCAAATATACAATTTAACATGCATTTTTTGACTTGGCTTTCAAACCGGGAGTCCTGTGCTAGTTCTGTAAGTTTCTACAACTTACATTGATCCCTCCTGAGGTGTTCAGGGTGTTCTCCGGGCCTTCTCGTGGTTGTTACATGATTTTGGCCTCTGATGGTCTATTTTCAAGCTTAAGTGCTGGGAAAATATATTTTTCGACTTAGTTTTCCAATCAGGAGTCTCATGCTAGTTCCGTAAGTTTTCAGAACTTATATTGGCCCCTGCTGAGGTGGTTAGAGTGTTTCCTGAGCCTTCTCGTGGCTGTTACACAATTTTGGCCCCCGATGACATATTTTCAAGCTTAAGTGTTGGAAAATGCATTTTTCGACTTAGTTTTCAAACTGGGAGTCCCATGCTAGTTCCGTAAGTTTCCACAACTTACATTGGTCCCTCAAGAGGTGTTCAAGGTGTTCCCCAGGCCTTCTCCTGGCTGTTACATGATTTTTACCATTGATGGCCTATTTTCAAACCTAAATGTTGAAAAAGTGCATTTTTTGACTTAGTTTTCAAACCGGGAGTCCGGTGCTAGTTCCGTAAGTTTCCACAAGTTACATTGGTCTCTCCCGAGGTGTTTGAGGTGTTTCCTAGGCCTTCTCGTGACTGTTACAGGATTTTGGCTCCCCAATGGCCTATTTTCAAGCTTAAGTGTTGGAAAAATGCATTTTTTAACTTTATTTCGTGCCTACGTGTTGGAATAGTGAAAATTTCAAAGTAGTTTTCAAATCAGGAGCCACGTGCTTCTTTCATAAGTTTGCACAACTTATGTTGCTCCGTCTCAAGGTGTTTGTGATGTTTTCCACTCCTTTACATGCATATTTCACTATTTTTTTCGGGACTTTTCGCTCTTAAATGTCAAAGTAGTTTTTTATTCTACCCTAGTCAAAGAAGAAATTTCTACTAAATTAACTTATAAACATAATATACTAACCAAGAAGCTTGTCCATCAGAATCTGAACTTTTCCCACTCTTAAAATTTCTCGTGATACCTTTCTGCCTCAAACACTCTATGATACTTTGTATCTTCTTGCTTTGCTTCTTCTCTGACTTTTGAAACCTTGCAATTTGTTCATTTTGTTGTGCTATTTGCATCTCGAGGCGTTGAACATAGTCATTATTTTCAACAGGTGCAACAGTTGTATTCATAGAAGAAGAAGGCCTCATGGCTTGTCCTTTCATATAGCCTGACCTTGGCTTAAGCACCTTGACCGACAACTCTTCTGGGGTCAAGGGGATCACACTAGTTTGTGAGAGGTGTTCTGCTTGCGTCTGCATTATGTTGTCATATTAATTTGAAATAAATGAAACAATTATTAGTTATTCTACCTTACACAGCAAAATAAATAATTTTATCAAAATTAATGTGCATTACCTTGTACATACATAATTAACTTGGCTCTCCGACGAAATTCATTTGGTTTTCAATGTTATTTCAAATATTTAAATAACAAAGCCTACTAATCCAATAAAATAAATTAGTAGAACGCACCGAGCTGTATACCCTGACCGGGATTAATTTTGATCCACATTGATGTTTTGTTTTCATTTGCATCCTATTATTCACATTAGTTAGTGATTGTTGCTACACAATTGAAACACCAATAAAAACAAGAAAATATAACATTAGTAAGAAGAAATTTAATTTTTGACAATTAACATAAAACATTTTACCTTGAATTTTTTACTATTTCATTTGTCAATTAGAGATGTCCACTAATTAAGAGTAACACTTGCAGGTGGGCGGCTTCTCACATAATCCTCCCCTCTTGCATCCTTAAGTTGCTTGTATTGTTTGTGCAACTTATAGATGAAGCCACTCAATCGCCGACCAAACTATGTGTCTAAAGCCTTTGCTACATCACTTCGATTGCCTTGTAGATCAAATTGATCCTGCAAAATAAAAAAAAAATAAAAAAACACCAAAGCCTAAACATGAAAACCATAACTAATTAATTCATTGAAAAGGAAAAGACAAAGATGCTTATCTAATTCAAGGTGGCCATATCTAATCATCCAAAACAATATGTTCAAACTTTTATAAATCAAGAAATGAACAGTCATATCCTTTTATTTGAAGCCTTATCATAAACAATGCTACAACTTCAAAGACAAGAGTTTGTCAATAATTACTGCCAAGCGTTGGATCATCGGCTCCTTATCAGCAACATTCACCTTCTTCCACCTACGAACTCTCAGGTCTGGTAACTGCGTTATACGAAACTGTTCAGGTATAGGAACTAACATCTTCCCATCCTTATCAATAATGCAATGGGCCTATATGCCGCGTGTCAAGCCACAACCCCGTCTGTCATGTGATGCTAACCTTAAAAAACAACTTTGCAAACTTACCAACGCTACTAGATGCAGTCACCTCGTGCTCAGGTTGCACATTATGAGGTGGTAAGGGTTGGGTACCAACCTTCTGACTTGGGGAATCCATCCCTTCCTCTGGGGTGGAAGTTAATGGCCTTGAATGAGACTATAAACGAAGTCTTGGTGGCATCTCTTGTTCCAGAAATAACATAATCAAATAGTAAAATAGATATTTAACACAATTAAAATATATTTTAAAAAAGATATGATGTGTAAAATATTTGAAGAAAATATGTAAATAGTACAAGACATGTTCACACACAAATATAAAATAATGTATATAATACCTCGCGGTCAAAGGAACCCAATGACTCATCATCATTTTCATCCTCACTCTTTGATGGTTTATACTCATCATCATCATCTACCTCAACCCTAATTCCCTTTTTCCCTTGCATTTGCACATTTGGGCTGAACCACACTTACCAACGAATTTGTAATATTCTTCACTCCAAGATTGTTCATTATCTCACAGTTCTCCTCGATTCGCTTATTTCTTTGTTTCTCATATTTTGTTAGCTTCTTAGTTCTCAAATCACTTGGTTTCAGCCATTGTTTTTTGCCGTGGACCATTTTCTACAACTATATAACATGATTCAACTTTAATTGAGAAATATAGACAATGTTATCATGCACCATTAAATAAAAGAAGAAAAACAAAGTAACATAAACATATAAAATAAAAATTACATTAATTAATAACATCTGTTCAAAACTAAAATATAAAATAAAAATTACATATCATAATCCATATCAGGACCCATATCAACATCAGGAATGTTATGTTCTTCATCTCCTTCATCATCTTCATCATCTCTATTCTCTTCCATTATCTCATCTAATGACCCTACTTTCAAAATAACATTGAATTCAACATCATCCCTACAATATTGAACAATCGGGCCAATGTCAATTAGAACAACATCAATAATGTTTTCTTGTTGGAACACATCATTATTTTCTGAAGGATCCAATAATTCTCCATCACTAGCTTCTGGAACATCAAAGACACCTCTATGTTGCACCCTTTGTACGACATTCCAAGGTTTACCCAATTTGGTATCATTCAGATAGAAGACTTGCTTAGCTTGACTAGGTAGGATAAATGGGTCAGATTGGTACCACCGAATTTTCACGTCAATGCTTGTGCAATATGTATCAAATCGTATTATTCTGTTTCTACCAGTGTTACCGGTGTTATACCATTCACACTGAAACAAAACAATCTTTTTTATCACATATGTAGTTAAATTCCAAAATCTTGCACATGTGACCGTAGAAGTCATGCAATTTTTCTTCATGATCCCATTGTGTAAGCACACCACTATTCTGACTTGTATGACAATTGTCTAGATCTCGAGTATGGAACTGTCTACTATTAATTATGCAACCTGAATACTCTTTCACTAGCAAACAAATTAGGACCACTTGCTAATGACCACAATTCATAGGTTACCTCTGATGACTCTTCCACTCTCAATCTATTTATCTACGATTACATGTAACAAACAATAAGTGAATAATTTATAAATGATGACATTTTATAAAACTTTAATTTTGTTTAAGTTGTAAATGTCGAAAAATTATAAATGTTTTACCTTTTCTTTGAACCACTTAGGAAATTCTTGTCGTTATATATGAGTTATGTCATGTCCAGCTCGAGTTTGTAATAGATTTTTGTGTTCCATACTCAAAAAAAGAAAAAAGAAAAAAGAGTGATTACTACATAGTTTCAAAAATAAAATAGCTAAGCATAAACATAATTCAATGAAACACATACTCCAAATACTTTTCTATCTCTGAGCTATTGTATAACACAAACCAATGAGCAATATCACGAATTTCTTGAGACATTTCAGCATCCCGTGTGATTAGACCAATTGGACGTGCAGTTTCTATGAATATTGTCAACCTTTGTTGACTTTCACCACGATCTTAATTTCGTTTTGGTCGATTATGCACGGTTTCAATCCCATCAACATACATTGAACAAAAAGTAATGCACTCTTTGACAATGTAAACCTCGGTAATTGAACCTTCTGGTCGAGCTCTATTGGTCACATATTTTTTTAATGCTCCGAGAAACCTTCAAGAGAGAATGAATTAGGAGTATAGTTACACATGCAACACACTTACGTAAATCTCATTTGAAAGTATAAGTGTAAAAAATACCTTTCAATTGGATACATTCATCAATATTGTACGTGGTCTTCCAAGAATAGCCTCACGAGGTAAACGAACAGCCAAGTGGATCATCACATCGAAGGAGGCTGGAGGAAAGATCTTTTCAAGCTTTCATAAAATGTGTATTGTACGTTCATCTAATTTCTCTAGTTCACTCCGCCGTAGTGTCCTAGAGCATAAATCTTGGAAGAAATTGCCTAACTCAAAAAGTGTTGTGCTAATTTCTTTATCCACGTAACCATGCATTCCAATGGGAAGAATTCTTTGTATAAGTGCATGGCAATCATGGCTTTTTAGGCCTGTTAGTCTACCATTTCTTGCATTCACTGATTTGGATATGTTTGCCGCATACCCATTTGGATACTTGACAGTTTTTAAAAATTCAAAGAAACCCTTCTTCTCTGCAGGTGTCAATGAAAAGCTTGCTCGAGACTTGACATATGACCCATCGGGTCGTTGTGTTAGCCATAACTCTTTCCTTATACCCATATCTTCCAAGTCTAACCATGCCTTGTCTGTGACCTTGTTCTTTCCATCAATGCCTAACATAGTTCTAAAACATTTTCACTAAAATTTTTCTCCACATGAATGACATCAATGTTGTGTCGAAGTTTTCGGTTCTTCCAATAGGGTAGCTTATACAAGATATTTACCTTTGTCCAATTAGGTTCTTGACGGGGCCTTTTTCTATTACTTGGATGCTTTCCATATATGACACCAATCACATTGTCCAACTGGTCCTGTATCTTTTCCACCGACAACTCCAAAGATCTCTTCCGTTTCTCAATCTTACCACCGTAAACCCTACTCTTTCGCCTTTCTGCGTGGTCCTCAGGCAAGTAACATCGATGGTTAGTGTATCCCATCTTATTTCTCAAAGATTCAAAATATGGTTCATCATTGTTAGTGTAACAAGAATAATGACCCTTTGTTCTCCACCCAGATATGTCACCAAATGCAAGCCAATCATGTATTGTCCACAACAAGTAATGACATCAAACAAAATGGATCGTTCATAAGTTAGTGCACCATTTGTCCATAACTCATTCAACTCATCTACTAATGGTCGCATGAAGATGTCAATGTCAATCCTTAGTTGCAATTCTCCAGGAATAAGTAACGACATCAAACAAAATGGATCGTTCATAACCAACCAAGGTGGCAAGTTGTATGGAATGAGTATGACGGGCCACAAACTATAAGAGTTGTTCATGTTCCCAAAAGGGTTAAACCCATCAACGGCCAACCCTGGCCTCACATTTCGAGGCTCTAAGGCAAACTCGAGATGTTGTGCATCGAATTTCTTTCACTCATCACTATTACTGGGATGCCTCAATATCTCGTCGTCCACTAGTTTGTCTTTGTACCATCTTATGTCCTTAGCCCTCTTCCTTGACATGTACAATCTTTTCAACCTTGGTGTCAAAGGAAAGTATTGCAATACTTTATGGGGGATCTTCTTACCCCTTCCACAATTGATCTTATATCTAGATGTCTTACAAGTTGGACATTTATCTAGTGCTGTATTCTTCTTTCAAAATAATACACAATCATTTACGCAAGCATCAATGAGCTCATATGACAAGCCCAAGTCACGTAGTATTTTCTTAGCTTCATAAGTTGACTTTGGAACTAAATTTTTTTTCGGTAAAAGTCTGCTTAAAAACTTTAGCATTATGTCAACTGACTTATTGCTCTAATGATTTGTTACCTTCATATTAAGTCCCTCGATCACAAACTTCAACAAAGTATAATTTGTACAATTCGGGAACACTTCACGCTTGGCATCAGTCAACAACTAATCAAAAGTTCTCACTTCCTACCCTTGGGTTGTATTAGTCGATTCCCCGCTTATTCGATCTTCCACTAAGGCTTCAATACCACCTAAAATTTCATCACCATCAAGTCGCATCTCATCATCATGATAAGCCTCGTTTGAAACACGAGGTTCCTCGTGCTGGTGCCGTATAGTGTAAGTTTGCATAATCCTATATTGGAGCAAATGAATTTCCACATTTTGAAGATTTTGTCTATAAACATTCACACACTTTACACAAGGGCACAAAATATTACCATTCTGGTCTAAAACCCCCAATGCAAATGGAAGAAATAACTTGACCGCATCATTATATAGTTTACTCATCCTTTCATCAGCCGTCCTACCTAGGGCAATCCAATTTTTATCTATGTCTGATTACAAATGAAAGATTATGAACAATATAGTATAATGTAGATTTGTGTATTTATGAACTAATTAAATTGTAAAATTCAATAAGAGCTTCACCAAATATATGTCCAGATCTTTAATGAAAATTTTTATACAAGTTCTAAGGTTATATGCAAGCAAGGAATAAAAACTAACAAAAATGGTCATTAGTAATTTTAACACATCTTTACCAAAAAAGATCATTAAAAATCAACAAAAATCACCACATGTCTACACATCTATAATATTTATTTTTTTAAAAAAGAAATCAACAAAAAGCGAAATTTAATTCAATTGTAAAGATTGGACATAGTGTCCATACAAACTAATGTGTACATAAGGTAAGTACCAATATTTCGACAAAACCAACCACAAAAAAAAAAAAAAAACCAAAACAAAACAAAAAAAAAACAAAAACAAAAACAAAAACAAAAATAAAAATATTAGATGAATCAAAATTAAACACCAACTCTCCTACTAATCACTAACCACTTGACCCATCATTATATTTGTTTTATAACATATTGACAAAATCATATTTTAGGTTCCCTAACAATGGCCAATTTGACTAGACATAGCAACATTTTGGCACACCCATCTGTAGACACCCCATTTTTGACCGACCTCAAGACTTTGATGTCACCGTTTGTGCACTCGGTGATTGCGCATGTTTGTACTGGTTATGAGTTTTAGGAGCTTTCGGCTGAGCGCCTTGTCTCGGGGCCTCTTTGCTCTGTTCTTTTTGGTTTATTTTTGGACCATGCCTTGTTATCCCTTGCCTGGAGGGAGAGGGAGGCCTGTTGGCTACTTTTCCCTCTTGTAGGCCACTTAAAGTAGCCTATAGGCTAGTGGAAGTGGCCGACGACCACTTTTCTTGTTTTTCAGCTTTGTTGGCCACCTTTGGAACCTTGTCAGCCACTTTTCTCCCTTGTAGGCCACTTGAAGTGGCCGGTAGGCTAGTGGAAGTGGCCGACGACCATTTTTTTGTTTTTACAGATATTTTTAGTGCTAGCTGTGCCAGCTGTTAGACACAGAATACATCCTCCATACACGTGTATGGAGGGATTGTAACAAGCTTCTAGCTTGTTAATGAAGCTTTGGCTTGCATTTTCTATATAATGGGGGGTCTCTCCCCCATTTGGGGGGTTCAGATTTTTGGAGAGCTAAAAATCTCCCTCTCTCTCTAGAGTTCTCACTCTCTCTCTCTTTCTCTCTCTCTCTCTATATATATATACATATTGTGTAATTGTGCTTAGAAGTGTTGTTTCTTCATACTTTTGCACACAAACACCTACTCAAACACCTTCCCTTTGGAGCTGAGGTCCCTTGGAGCTTATTTTGAGGTCTTAGCATTGGTTTTGGTTCAAAAATTGTTGCTGAAGTTGCTGTCTTGCCATTGTTCTTCAAGGGTAAGAGACTAGCCCCTTTTAAGCTTTGTTTTGATTAGAAAAATGTTTGGGGGCCCTAATTTTTGTGGCTCAAATGGCTCAAAATTGCCAAAACGACATCGTTTTGGCAATTTTGATGTTGTTTTGTACTCAAAACGACGTCGTTTTGGTAAATTCGAGCCATTTGAGCCACAAAAATTAGGGCCCTCTACCATTGCTGTTTTGATTAAGTGTTATACCACCTTTGCATGCTACTTTGAGACTCATTTTAGCCTCTCAAAAACTCTATTTTTTAAGACTTTAAAGTGTTGGTTTGAACCTTGTGGGGTTAAGGGGGGGTCCCCCATCTTTTGCTCTTTGGCTTGTTAAGCCTTTTGAGCCAACTCTCTAAGCTTTTGTATTGACCGTTGCTTGGCCTTTTTACCACTAAAACTCAGAGGAATTTCAGTGGTAAAAAGTTGCTCTTGGGACCCAAAATAGGAGGGGGTGATCCCCTCTCCTTGTATTCTTGTTTGCTTGTGTTGGTGGCCTAATACATGAGCATGTATTTCTCCCTTTTTGAAGCTTAGTCCAAGCATGTTTTTGTGACTTTTTGGACCTGCCATGACTCTATTTTTGGTTGGTTTGGTCATTGGTTTCTTGCATCTTACACTTGTAGTGCAATCCTACTCGTTGGCTTAACATGTATCACACTTTATGCCTCTCATTCTAGCTCATGTTAGCTCCATCTCAGCATGTTTTTGCCATTATTTTAGCATGCCTTAGCTCTGTTTTGAATGGTCTTGGCCATGTGAGGCTTGTCTTGTAGGGTTGTAGTGTAAGTGGCTTTGACTAGCTTTGAGTGTCAAGTCTCTAGCATGCTTTACTTGAGTTGTTTGCATGCCTTAAACTCATTTCTCACATGATTTCAGTGTATATGGTGTAGTCACACTCTCACATATTCCACTCCTTCATAGCTTTTGTGAGTTGTACCTTATGCCTTGCTTATGAGCCAATACGTATGCATGCTTGTCTAAGATTTTGGGCCACCATTTCAGCATGTTTTGGCCTTTATTTTGGCGTGGTTGAGCTCTATCTAGAGCTGGTTTGGTTGTTTAGGCTATGTATTGCATGCTTCTTGTGTAGTGCTCTTTACTAGACTTGTGCTTTAGGCCTTCTAGCATGCCTTATTTGTGATGTTTATGTGATATGGCATCATTTAACATGTAATTTCAAAGCATATAGCCTTGCCATACTCTCATGTATATCACTCTTTAATTGTGTTTAAAGTTGTGCCTCATGCCTTGTTGATGAACCAATGCATGAACATCGTTTTCTTGCCTTTCATGCTATCATTTCAGAGCATTTTGGCCACTGTTTTGGCATGCATGAGGTCTGTTTAGGGCTAGTTTAGTCCATTGAGCAATGTATTGCATAGTCCTAATGTTGTGTACTTCATTAGCTTTAATACCTAAGTCTTCTAGCATGTCATGCATGTGTTGTTTATTTGTTGGATTCTTGTTTTAGCATGCCACTTTAGCATTGAAAGAAGAGCATGTTGTTTGCATTGCATTGTGTTTGGATCGGACATTAATCCAAACACAAGGAATGTGGCACGTTTCATACTCGAAGTGATGAAACGTGTTGCATTTCTTAGTCGCCAACCCTCTTAATCATGCATGATAGAGGTGGATGCTCTTATGTGTTGTTTGTGCATTCACTAACATTGTGCGAGTTTGGCTCTTTAGCCATCATGCGTTGAGATGCGTGATTGGTGGCTTGAGAGCCGAGTATTACGCTCCTTTGAGCTTGAGAAATGATAAGGAGAGTAGTTGCACACACATTTCCTTGCAAATGCATTGTTATGCCTATGTTGATCTCTGTTGCAGCAAAGTTGAGATTCTGGAAAGGGAAGTGGCCGGCCGGCCACTTGCACTAGCCTGCCGACCACTTCAAGTGGCCAGTCGGCCAGTTGAGGTAGCCTGCCGGCCACTTGTAGCAAAATTTTCCAAAATGCTCCTGTTTTGAGGCAGATGCAACCTGAAAGTGTGTTCGATGTTCTGAGGTCACCGCGAGTGCAAACAGAGACAACTTATGGTAAGACAATGCATTTCCGGGTGAAGCAAACCGAGCATGTATGTCTCTCTCCCCTCGAGGCCATTTTAACTGCTTTGCTTAGCTAGTTAATTTGCCGGTTTTGTAATTAATTAGTTAATGTGCTTAGCTAATTTAATTCGTCTTTGTAATATTCTAATTAGCTTAGTATAGCTAGTTTCAATTCGGTTTGTAATTAATTAGCTTAGCATAGTTAATTAGTTGATTTGTAATAAGTAGCTTAGCTTAGCTCTTATTTATTCGGACCCTCCTGGGAGAGGGCATATTGTTGTAATAAGTGTGTGTGTGTGTGTGTGTGTGTGTGTGTGTGTGTGCATGTCTTCCAACCCCCATTTCTTTCTCCCTTTTACTTATCAGCTTTTGATGGTTAGTTTAGGGCATATTTCAATTAGCATACCTTATGGTTTGCATGTGTGCATCATTCATTTCTCTTGCATGCACCGTGCTTGGCGTATCATTTAAACTGCATTGTATTTCAATACTTACTTGAATACATGTTTCAAAGCATGTTATCAAGTGTTGCATTCATATGCCATCTTAGATAGCCGAGCTTACTTAGTTGCATTTTGCATGTGTTGCATTAGGCATCTTATATAGTTAGGATCATGCATAATTTCTAACTAGCTTTTGTTTTGGCTCGGAGTACACTGTAAGTGTTTACGCTTTAGCATCCTGGCATGAGTGTGAGTGTTGCCATGTTTAGCATGATTGCCATGAGGCTATTTGCTTAAGTGTTTAACTGCATGAATGCCTGTGGATGAATGCTTCATTACTTGAATTGGAACAATTCATCAAAATGTGAGTTTTAAGCCCACTTGAAGTGGCAAATCATCATGTTTTAAGCCCACCTTGTTTGGTGGCAAATCCGTGTTTTAGCCTACTTGTGAGTAGCATCTTCAAACCACTTTCGAAAAACAAACATGAGATGTTTTGTTCCAAATCGAGCGATTTAGTCTATACTTGTATGCTGTGCGCATCACGTAGTAAGTTAGCTAAATAACCGGAATAAGAACACATGTGTTTTTAAAAACAACATATCATGTTAGTAAAGGCTGATCCTTTGATCGGGCGAGCAGGGGTGCTCATTTCAGGACCTTCCTCTCTCGTACCCAAGTTCCCGAGTCGAGACAACTTTGGTGATGATGGACATGTGGCCTTAGGCACGAGTCAGGGTTTCCTAAATTTTTCAAAATAAAACATTTAGGGGGCGACTCTGAAATCTGACAAAATAGTCCATTTTTGGCACTTTTTGATTAAAATCGATTTTCCAAAACGATTTGCAGGATTTGGACTCTTTGGTGATTTATCAGTTTTACATTGCATTTTGTGAGATTAGATTCAGAACCGTGACAGGAGTTCGAACTATAGTAGCTAGAACCCAATTTGCGCCCTCTCCGAAAGGGGGGCGCGCGGAGAGAGTTCGGGGCAGTCTACACCATCTGACGGACAATTAATTCGAGCTAGTAGGTGAACAAAAACACACTCCATGCATAGGTGACTAATTTGCATATCTTATCAGTTGTATGATAATTCTAGATTTATGTAACTTGTATTAGTATATATAGCTGAAGTATTCTGTAACTTTTCTCATCTCAATTCCTGTGAGAAAACAGAGGAATGCTGAATAGAGTATTAATGTATTTTCACTGCATTGACATTATTGACTTGTATTTTTATTGCAATTTCAATAAGAGCCAAGCAAGATCTATATAGAACTTCAAATAGAACATTATTCAAGTATTTGGGTTTTGAGAAACATAGTTACTAAACTACTCTCCATCCAATTTGCAGATAAATTGACAGAATACCAATGAAAAAAAAGGAGAATAGCATAGTAGGTCCTATTTAAAGTGTAATACATAAAAATAAAACAAGGTCACTACCACATTGATCTATTTTGTTCTTGATTTTTGTCTCTAGCTAATTTCCTTCTGTAGTTAACACTCTTCCAAGTGTAACTTCCTCCATCAGTTCAATGTTATATAAGAAACTGATTCAGTCACTACATCCATCCCATGAACTTCACAGAACCATACAATATCTTTAAAAAAATAAAAGAATAAGAATTGTACAAGAAGTACATAAAGGGTAAAAAAAAATGGAATCAAACACATAACAACATTACCATTTTTTCATAAAATAGTTAAACTGCTCTATAAATTTGTTGTCAATCACCCCTACATCATCAACCAAAAGAGAATTTACATGCACCCACTTGCCTTCTTTAGGATTGGCTTGTAAGTCGTAACTTGAACTATTTTGAGGCCTTAATATTTAATTACCAACTTGAAAGAAGATGAGAACATATTAGGTGGATAACATTGAACAACTAATAACACAAATAAATATTCCATTAAACTAAAATGTGGGATCAAAATGATCCAAAAACAGCACCCAAACCAACCGTACATAAATACAATAGAAATCCTTATCTACCAAATTAACCCTTTTTCTGATCCAAATTTGCCATCAGTCATACTAAGACTATCACAATAGAAATCCTTGTCTATGGCCACTTTGTTTATTTTGGTAAAAAATATTTTTTACTAATGAGTGAAAACCCCCCAAAAGAAGGTTTTCAATACAATAGATTAGGGCTTTGAATACATACACAATGAGGGACCAAATATACATGTAAATACATACACAATCAATAGATTAGGGCTTTGAAACTAATGAGAGAGAAAGGGAAAAGAGGGGAAAATGTTTGAAACCACTAGAATCAAACCCATTTATGACATCAAATTCACAAAACTTTACAAATCAAACCACTTCAACCAAACCCATTTTTCAAAATCAACACCAAATTAAATTGAACAAATCATAACAACCCTAGAGCGAGATTTAGAAAGGGGGAAATAGAGAAAGGGGGACATAGAGGGAGAGAGAGTGACCGAGGTAGATAGAGCGAGAAACAGAGAGAAAGACAGACTGCGAGTGAAAGAAAGGCAAACTGAGAGTGAAAGAGTACCTGTGAGGATGCGATGGTGGTGGTGGCGGTGGCGGTGGCGGTGGCGGTGGCGAGCAACGTTGGTGGTCTGCGCTGAGGTGAGGTGATGTAGGGTGAAGTTTGGTGGTCAAATATAATCTGTGTATGAGAAGAAGAGCCAATATATTTGATTCCATAAGGTACCAATATATTAATTTCTCTCTAAAACCTTTAGTAACTAAACCATTTATTTGGTGACAAAATTATTTTCGCACCAAAAGACAAAAATATTGGCCACGAAAATAATTTTCTAACTAAATGATATCAAAATATTAAAAATTATTGGTGACGAAAATATATTTGTTATTAATAAATTTATAATTGGTAACCAATTTTTTCTTCACCAAAAGTCTCAAAATTTTGGCACCATCCAAAAAAATTAGCGGGAAAATCTTCGGTGACAAAAATATATATAAATAATGATGAAAAATTATTTTGTCACCTAATTTTTTTATTATGTATGTAGATTAGTGACAAAATTTTATTTTTATCTCTAAAAATGGTACATTTGGAGACGAAATATTATTTCCTTCATTAAAAGCTACGTCTTTCGTGACAAAATTTATTTCCCTCATTAGTTTTTGTCTCTAAAGACTTTTTTTGTTGTAGTGTCTCTTAGCCTCAATGAAGAGGAATTTACTATGTTGTGTTGACAAGATGAACTAAAGCTTTAACTGAAATTCATAATAGAATGAGATAGAGAGACCGGGCAAAAATTGCAATTCATTAACTAATTAAACAATTACAAAATGTTACCTTCAGTAAGGGTAACTTCGAAATTTTTAAACCGACCGAATTTTGGAATTACAAGGTTAATCTACTCTTACGAAATGTAAGTACAGTGTATAAAATAAAGTGCAGAAACTTAAAGATAAATAAAATTGATAAAGACGTAGAGTCTGAATTTGGTCGGGGTCTCTTCAATTTTTGCTTCCATCTATTTATAGCATTTTCTTGGCACCTTCGAAGCAATTAGGCTGCTATCTCTCATCATGATGTCCTTCCTTCTCGCTACTTCTTAGAGTCATAATCTTCTCTTTATGCGTGTGTAACTTCTAGCAACCGTTCCTTGTTAACTCTTTTTTCACGTGCCTCTCACATATTACTCGTTATCTTTACTAGTTGATCTTGCGTTTGCGGCTCACGTGGGCACTTTCAAAGGTGGGAGGGACTCTTCACTATCTCATCAAATACCACAAAATATTTTTTGTCTGTTATGTGTCACTTTCAAATTGAATGATTTAAATATAGCGCCAACAAATATATAAATAAGTTATTTAATTAAGAAAATCGGGACAAGATGATGAGGGTGGAAAAACAAATCTCATTGTCTTCTTATTTTTTGTTTTTGTGGCAAAGAAAAACCCAAGCAGAATAGAACCGAAAATCTAGGGTTGGGGACAAATTGTCATTCGTAATCAAGTATTACAGGGTTTCTGCAATTCGAAAAGGATATTTTAGCCATGACTGATTTTGTTGTATTTTTCTCTCTTATAGGTGTCTTCATGTAGTTGATTTTCTAGGTCTATTTGTATTATGTACTGATCCCTGTTTTGTTTTGCCTTGGTGGTTGCATACTATTGTTTTGGATTTATAGGTGTCAAATTCATATTGAGATGTGTATATTTAACTATGATGCATCATTCCCACCATTGCTATAGTATTATTGATATTGCTATAGTATTATTGATATTTTGGAGTTTATGTATACTAGCAGTAAATTCGTAATATGCACGGGATAAAGATAATAAATTTAATTATATTTTTTTTAATAAAAATTTAAGTGATATGTTATTTATGTTTCAATATTACACTAACAATATGATTTATGTAAAATATTTTATATGTTGGTAAGCAAAGTTTTTAAATTTATTAATCTAATAAAAAAATATTTTACAAAAATAAATATTAAATTTTAATTTGAAAGTGGTGTTAGTGCGTTTAAAAGGTGCTAACATATTAATTATACATTGAAAATTCATCTAAAAAAATTTAAATTAAAGCTAGTGAGATGTTTAGCACTAATGTTTAAACTAGAGTTTTATATTAAATCTTAATAAAATATTTATCATTCTTTATTTAATATTAAAAAATTAAGTTCTGCTAATTACAAATTATAAAAATAGCATTATTAATTAATTACTTGAAATTTATTTGTTTATTTTATTAAATATATTCAAGTCTAAGCAACTTAAAATTTTTATTTTTTCAATTAAGAAAAATGTTCAAAATACGAAAAATGTAGTCAACTATGTATTAATAGCAAAATTTCGATTGAATATTGTACTATAATTTATATTCAGGAATGATTTTAATAAGAATGAATTTTAATTTGTAAACACATTATTAATAAATTCGTTAAATTAAAACTCGTGTAATGACTTATTCCTTAATTTGTGTATGCTAATGCATGGGTTTTAATTTTTTATTCTTAAATTTAACCCTTTCATAAATTTTTTTTTTAAAAAAAAATCTAAAAACCTTGTCATAACAAAGAAATTAAATTTCAAATATTATCATTCCATTACTTTAATAGAATGTCATTTTACTTAGCAAGCTTGGTATTTAGTAACATAATCATTTACGTATGATTAATTTAGTACAACTCATATTTTTAGTATAACATTTAAGAATTAAAAATCTCTTTTTTGGGTAAAAATTTTAGTTTAAAATTTATTATGAGTGGCAAGGGTTCATGGCTAGCAATCGTAATATTCTTTGAAATCTTAATATCTTAATTTTGATTTTATAGTATATTATTTCAAATTTGTTTGCAATCTTCATACATAAATCAATTTTCTGAATGTATTTAGCCTAGGTGTTGCTTCAGGTAGGAGAAACTAGATTAATTATAATGATATTATTTTAAATTTTTATCAATCAGTTTAATTTGACTAGTTCATGATGATTTTGAAACTTTTTAAAATTTAAGAATAAATTATAGTTTAATATTAATAAACTTATGCACAAGTCTCAATTCATGCTATGACTTTTGCTTCAATTGAAAGATGATTTTTTAGGAATATCTTTAATTTACCACATGAGTTTATAAATTAAATTGCAAAGGTTTAACTGACAGCAGAATATTATCAAAAACCAATGATTAAATGACACATGTATTTTTATATTTTTATAAACTCAAAAAATTGAAAAAAAAAATTTGTCTATGTTTATGCATAATATTTTTCAAAATAAGATTTTATTTCTATAAAAAATTAAAACTAAATATTTTTAATATAAATAATTCAAAAATACAATAGTGTAATATATCCACGTGGATATAAACATTACCATATTGATAATAAATCAGCAAAATTAAATGTGCTTTGATTAATAACAATTCAAAATTTAATTTACTTTCCAAATTGAAGTGATTTGATGATTATCAGCATATGAACCAAATAATTAATTATTAATTACATTAAAAATATAATAACCAATGATTGAATGACATGTCTATTTATATATTTTAGAAATTCAAAAAATCCAAAAATTTGTGTTGAGAGTTTCAAACTTAAAACCCTCACAACTTTTTGTTTATATTATATAATACCTCCTCTATTCATTAATAATACCTCCTTTTTCGGTGATTTTTTTTTTTTTTATAAAAAAAAGTTTAGGGTTGTTAAGATTTCAAGCCCTAGATGCATCCTCTAAGAAGTTCACCCCTCTGCATAATTATGAGGGACATAAACATAAACAAGTGAAATTGCTTGCTGGCGGCACGATTTGTGCATATTCTCAGGTGTAAATACGAGATAAATTTAAATATTAATCTTAATCTTATTATATCTAATTACTGTTAATTTAATATATAATTCATTCACCACAAAAACTTGGTGACTAATTTGTAATGAAATGAATGGTTGCATTTGGAGAGCAAAGAAAAACAGATAGATATCCGAGCGTGCTTAATTATTGAAACATATATAGCAAACTTATTCCTCTCATTAATTGTTTAGAGTTGTATTTGATTCATGAATTTGGAGATAAATTTAAAAATAAAAAAGAAATTACATGAAATGTGAATTAAATATAGTTACAAATCTATGAATCAAACAAAGCATAAATGTTTAATTTTATTTTATATCTTAAATTATCATAATTTTTTCAAGCTCATTCATAAAATATTAATTTTATGTATGTAGTCGCAGAGGCTCCGTTTGTTTTCAGAGGTAAAATGGAGGGGGTTCATAGTGAGGTGATTGATAGTGATGTGATTAAATAAAATTGTGTTTGTTTTAATGATAGTTGTTAGTGTAGGAATTGTTAAATTATTTTTTATATAAAATAATAAAATAATAAAATAAATAAAAATATATAAAAAATTAAACATTAATGTTTAAAAAAAATTCCCAATATGTAAAAAATAAAAAAATTTAAAATCCTCTCATTGTTTTTCTAATACCACCTTCACCTCCTCCATCCCAATCCCTCTTTTAACCTCCATCTTAATCCCCTCCTCCATCTTAATCCCTTTCCTAACTCTACAAACAAACACAACACTAAATAACCCCACCTCCGTCCTAATCTCCTCCCATCCATTACACTCCAAAACAAAAGGGGCCTAAAGTTCCTAATTATTATTATTAGTATTTCAGATTATGTAGTCTAATTAGAGACGATTGTATAAATCAATAATCTTTGAAACGTAATTTGATGGGAAAAAAATATCATTTTATAGAATTTGATAACTTTAAAGGGACTTCGGTCATAAGTCCAAACTTTTGAAATAATAATCCCAAACTCTATTTTTTTGTGTCAAAAAGACAATGGGTGTGTTTGGTTTACTTTTGATAGAGTGATTTTCAAAAAATAGTTTTGGGGAGAGAGTTTAAAAAAAAATTTAGTTTGTTTGGTTGTATATTTTGAAAGTAGTTTTAGAATTTGGGAGTTTGAAATGATTTGATATTTTGTTATAATTGATTAGATATGTGTAAGAGAAAAAGTGATTGCGAAATAAAGAGGAGAAAGAAAAAGTAATTAATTGATGTGTAAGAGAGATGAAGTGATTTTAAAAATTATTTGAGAAAAATCTCAAAACAAACAATTTTTTGGATTTTTTTTCCAAAACTCCTCTCTCAAAGCTAAACCAAACACACCCAATAATTTCGAAGACTATATTACTCTTACTTATCTATCTATCTGTCAATTATTCTCCTATCTATCCATCTCACACATATGCCTACTTATCTGTCCACATGTCATCTATCTATCAACATAATCCACATGTCTTTCTATATCACCAATTGTTGCCATCTCCGGTGACATTTACGACCATTTTTCTGGTGACTTTTTTGGCGACCGTTTCGCAACAATGGGGTAAAAGTGAAAAAAAAAAAAAAAAAAAACTTCAAAATAATAATTTGTCATTCTCACTAAATAAATTTACTAATCATGTCCATATCTCCAAAAATATCAATCCTTAAACCTATTGTCATATCCCCTAAAGAAATGGACATATTACCAATAATCTCATAACTTTAACCATATAACCAAAAACTTCTATTTTTCTTACTATTTTGAACAAATTGCACCTACAATCAATTTGATAGGTATTTGATTGTATGATTTAGGTTGTTCAAATTATATAATTAATTATACAAACCCTAGTTGTTCTCTCTCTCTCTCTAAGAAACCATATAGCATTTCTCTCTTTTTCCTTTGTTCTTCAGGGGGAGATGGCGGTACCTCTAGCCATCCTCTCTCATTCGTTTCTTTTTTCGCAGTTTATTCTATTTTCTTTCTTATTCATCACCGTACTAGCCACTACCACTCATCTTGTCTTCATCATCGACATGCCACCAACGAAGCTTTCAAATCCTTACTCAGATCTAATTCTTTACAAAGCTTTGACACTACTAAATACATTTTTATACGCTAGGTGACCACCTCAGATTTTGAGTGTTTTATTTTATAATGTAGAGATGGAAATTAGGGTACCACAGCTACCGGTTTTAACGACAAATATATCGTGAATGTGATTGGTAATGCTTGTTTGGTGGTGATTTTTTTTTTTTTTTTAATACCTTTCTTTGTTAAGGTTTTCTCCTCCCTATGTGGAGGTCTATTGTTCTCCCTATGTGGTGACTCGTATCCTCTTTACATGAAAGTTTTCTTATCCCTTTTTTGATCTATTTTGTACTCTGATGTACTTTAATTGGTCAATTATTGTCAGATGTGTAATATATTAAGTCTTCTGCTTTTTCATTATAAAAACTTGTATAATTATATTTTGCCACATCAAATTAGGTTCTAACTATTGTTGATATAATTATCTCCAATTAGATCACATGAATTCAAATTAAATTTTTTAGAGATTATATAAATGAAATTGATACTTTAGAAATGAAATAGAAAACGAAAATATCAATAGTTTAAGGGATGCAAGTGAAATTAACTTTTGTTTAAATATCTAGATAAACTAATGATTAATAATTTATTATAATATTTAAATAAATAATAAATTTCATTATTTTTTATTCAATGATTAGAATAATTACACTTATTTAATTTATTTATGAAAGAGGCTCTCGCCACACGTGTGGGGTTCATATATTAGCATTCAAGAATAAAAATAAGAAAGTCTAGGTGAGCAATCAAATCAATTATGAACATATATTAACATCAGGAGAATGAGAATTACTGTGTCTTTTGAGTTTTTTAGATTAAATTTTTTGGAAATTGAGTTTTTTGATTTTAGTGAATATTTTTAAATTTTTTTTTTTAACTTTTTTAGATACACCTTACTTAGATGTATCTAAAAAGTAAAAAATTTGTGAAAAAATATTTTAAAAAATTAATAAATACATAAAAATACAAAAAATGTATTAAATTCTCGTTTTTTTTTTTTTTTGTATTTTTAGTATTTAATGAATTTTTAAAAGGTTTTTTTTCACAAATTTTTTATTTTTTAGGTATATATTTAAGTGAGGTATGTCTAAAAAGTAAAAAAAAAAATTGCTTAAAATCTTTAAAAAATTCAGTAAAAAAAATACAAAAAATAAGAAAGTAGAATTTTTTGAAATGTATTTTTAGAAAAATAAACCCAAGCAAAGTGGTCTTTCCTTGTTATGACCTCTTTGAGATTTGGATTAGTTACTGTGCATAGAGCGCAACAATAATTGTTATGTATTTTATTGGGCTTATTTCAGTGTCCAATTTGATAATTTAAATTGTTCATATTTTAGAAAGTGTGGAGTAAAATATATTTGTTAAAATCACATCGATTAAATATCGTTATCTCTTTCATCACATCACATTTGCATTGAGTTTTAAATTTCAAATTACATTTATCTTTTTTTTAAAATATAAACGTGATTTGATAAAAAAGTTAACGATATCTAATTAACGTAATTTTTTACTAATATATTCGATTCTATATCTTTTAAAATATAAATAATTTAAATTATTGAATTAAATTTTAAAATAGATCCAATATAATGCATAACAATTGGTGCTGCGCACTATGAGCAGCAGTAACCCTAGACCCCTTTTTGAGGTCTTTTATTAGTTGAGATTGGTGTGAGGGAGGGAGACATAATCCCATTTAACGGCGAAAGTCAAGTGCACCAACCTTATACTCTACCTGAAATGACTAACATGAACACCCCACCTTGGTCCCTTCCAATTAAAAATAAGAAAAAAAAAGTCAATCTGCACTTTTTTAAGTCGAGACTTGATTTGAAAATGATTTAGATAATTTTATTATTATATAAGAGATTAATTATAAATTTTATTTATTTAGTTAATTTTGTTAAATAAAAAATTTTAATGAAGGGATATTTATAATTTTTCAAACTATAAGGAGCAATCGCTACTTTAAACAAACCCCAATGAGCGTATTTGTAATTTATCTTTTAGTTAAAATATGAGGTGAAAAAAATTATATGTTTTGAATAACCTTTTAGCTTTTACGAAAAAACATGTAAAAAGTAAAAAGAAAGAAAAATCTTTGATTTTTTAAAAAAATTTTAGTGACTTTTTAATTTTTTTAAGATGTTCCCAAACCAAGCCTAAATAAGTCAAAAATTTTAAAAGTTGACTTGGTTTGGAGTTTGCTTATTTTTTAATTTATTGACTTTTTACGAAAAAATATATTAAAAAAATAGAGAAGTAATATGACAACTTGTAATAAATAAGCAAATAAGGGTTGGTTTGGAAAGTGGGTTGGTTTTTTGGATTTTTGACTTTTTTGGCTATTTTAGCCTGGGTTAAAAAGCTTAGTTTGAGAAGAACTTTTTGATTTTTTGGCTTTTTGGCTTTTTAAACTTTTTTTTATGAGAGAAGAGTGTAATGATTATGAGTTGGATGTGATATTTTGTTTTTTGTAGCTAAAATAGCTTATTTTGACTTTTGTGACTAAAATAGTAAAAAAAAACCTAGTTTAGCTCTTCCCAAACGGTGCCTAAGTTGTTTATTTAACCTTGATTTGGAAAGAGTTAATTTAACTTGACTTTTTAGTTTTTTGGTTAATGTAACCTGACTAAATTAGTTCCTTTTGAAAAAAAAAAAATTTGACATTTTTTTGTTTGGATGTGATGTGAATGAAAATTTGAAATGATTATAGTTTAGATATAATATTTTGTTTTATTGACTAAATTAGCATATTTTGTCTTTTTGTACTAATTTAGTTACTTTAAGGGAGATTTGGTGATAGCCCCCCTCACTATCTAATTTGTCTTTCAAAAGGACAAGAATTATATAAGTACTTTCAAAATCCCCTGATATTTTAAAACTTGTTTCTTTTACTATATTACCCTCATATCTATCAGCTCTCCTATTAAGCCATCTTTACTATATATTTCAGAGTAAAATTTTATTCTGTATGAAAGTAAAATTTTACTCATCCCTTAACATAGGAAATATGTGGGTTTTAACATAGGAAATATGTGGAGTAGCACTCATCCCTTACCCCCCTGTAAAAATTCTCGGGTAAGAAAATCAGGTAGGGAATTTTGACAACCAGGTATATAGGTAATATCAAAATCAAAAATACTTAAAATAGATTGCCAACGGGCAAAAATCTGTTTACTAGCAAGATTTTGAACATCTTTTTCCAAAACATATTTAGCAGATTTGCAATCGACACGAAGTAAAAATTTTTGATTTAAAATATCATCTTGAAATTTTTGAATACATAAAACAGTAGATAAAATTTCTTTTTTAATAGTACTATAATTTAATTGTGCTTTATTCCAGACACCAGAATGAAAACGAACAATTTGTTCAGATGACTGGGGAGTGACTTTCTGAAGGAGAATGCCACCATAACCAATATCAGAAGCATCAGTTTGAATAATTTTGAATGAGTTCTCAGTAGGAATACCAAGACAAGGAAGAGACTTGACATATTGTTTAACTTGTTGAACAACAGCAGTATGAGTAGAAGACCAAGGAGGAGGATTATCCTTTAACCGATCGAACAATGGTTGACAGATTTGTCTAAGGTCTTTATAAAATTCAGCAATGTAATTGAGGGAACCTAAAAACCTTTGTAATTGAGTTTTATCAAGAATTTCATCAGGAAATTTAGACGCAAACTCAATAGAGCGACTAATTGGGAGAATAGTATTATGATGAATATCATAACCTAAAAACCTAACTTTAGTCTGAAATAATTTAATCTTAGGAGCAGATATGACTAGACCGTGACTTTTAATAGTATAAAAGAATGCAGTTAAATGTTTCCAATGTTCACTAATTGATTTAGAAAAGATTAATATGTCATTAATGTAAACAATAGAAAAATGACTAAATGGGTTAAAGATATCATTCATTATATTTTGAAATTCACTAGGAGCATTTTTTAATCCAAATGGCATGACATTCCATTCATATTGGGCAAAAGGTGTATTAAAAGCAGTTTTATATCGATCTTTAGGATGAATTTGAATTTGCCAGAAACCACTTTTTAAATCAAATTTACTAAAAATAACAGCTTGATTAAGTCTTTTAATTAGGTCTTTTTTATTAGGAATAGGATATCTAATCCATTCAAGAACAAAGATTTAATGGTTTATAATTAATAACTAAGCGAGAACACCTCGTTTAATTCACATTTTATTAACATAAAAAGCGAGGACAAGACCATAGTGATTTCATCGACTAATAATTCTATTTTTAACAATTCATTAATTTCCTTTTTACACATTTCTAACAATTCATGATTCATTTGAATAGGCCGGGATTTAGTAGGTATTTGTCGTTCATTAAAAACTTTAATATATGGTAAAGTAACTACATGCTTTTTCCTATGCCAGAATGCAGTAGGTAAAGTTGAACAAACAGTTGATTCAAGTTTTAATTTGAAATCATTAATTTGAGAGATGAGAACGGGATTAGTTAACTGTTGATCTATTCGTTTGTAATTAATTTTTTCTTTAAGAAAATTAATATGCCGAGTTAGTCGTTTAATAGTGTGGGTAATAGAACAATCTTGTAATTGATTTAACTCTAATTGTTCAGGTGGAAATAAGAATGTAAATGTAACAGGATGTCCTAAAACATGAGTAGTAATTCCTTCAGTAGAAGTAATAAATTGATATAATAAAGATATAAATGGTGTACCTAAAATAATCCGATCAGTCATATTTTTGACTAAAACAAATGTAGTTTTAAAGCAAACATTATTTTGACAAACATGTACTTTAGGTAATTTATATCGAATATGCATTTTACTACCATTAGCAGAAGTTAATTTCTCTTGACATTTGTGATAATATTTAGTAGGAAGTAATCCTTCTTGAATGCAATTTAAATCAGCACCAGTATCGATTAATGCAACTAATTCTAATTCAAAATCTTCAACAATGATTTTAATTCTTGAATACCATTTTTGCATATAAATTTTATTAAGTAAATTTAATCGTTTATCTTCAAGGTTAGTAGCTTGAGATCGATTATCAAATATGAGTTTAGTTGGATCAAGATGATCGTAATCATGATCGAATTATGTTGATTCATGAGGTGATTGTGCATTAGGTTGGAAATCATTTAAGTTTTGTTTAAGTTTAAGATTAATAATTTCATTTTCTAATTTATTATCTTTATTTTGAAGATCTCTTATTGTTTGTTTAATTTGATTGATTTCAAATTGTAAGTCTTGAAGTGTAACTTCTTTAGTTTTATTTCTAAATTTTTCTAAAGTTTCAGATAAACTAATGATGGGTTTACTACACTTAGGTTTAGTTTACATTTGAAGCATTAGACCTTTGAGCTTATCAATATATTGTTGTTTTAATTGAGGATCATCTAATTTCTTGATTAAATCAATTAAAGCGATTCTTCTTGACTATGTTTAGTAAGAATGTAAATTTGTTTAACAGTTTACAACAAACATCATTACATCCTAAGGTAATTTGATTATCAGAATCATAATTATCACTATTAGATGGGGAATTGGATGTAGATGGAAGTACAGAAGAGGAACCATTATCAGATTGATTTAATTGGAAGATTTCAAATAACTGAATTTTGGATTCATCATTAATTTGGAGTTGATTGACTCTGTCTTTGAGCTTTTGTTTCTCTTTGCATTTATTAGCATAGTGGCCTTTTTGTCCACAGTTATAACACGTAATATCTTTATTAGATTTTGATCTCGGATGTGATTTAGATTTATGATATTTCTTTTTGGGTTTAGTATAAAATTTGTCATTAGATTTGAAGGGTGAATAAGACTTCTTGTATTTATGATAATATTTGGATTTATGTTTTGAATGTTTGTGTGATTTCCTACGAGAGGGTGCAATAGGAGGTAGTCCATATTGTTTACAGAAATTTCCTAATTCATATTTAGCTTTATGTTTATCTTTTGTAGCTTTTTGACTAAGTTTTAAATCAATACACATTTTTAAGCCTTCTTTTTGAATAGTGCTAATTATATCACCATATGTTAAATTATCATATTCAATAACACCAGTAGGTTGACTAAGAACATCTCTAATTTTGTGAGCAAATAAACTAGGTAATCCATTAATAAATTTTTCTTTCCAGAATAATTTAGTACAGTCTTCTCTCAACATAAATCTAGAGGTAAAAACATCTTTATACCATCTAAAATCACTTAAGGTTGGACAAGTAAGATTACTGAGTTGATCATGTATGCGAGAATATATATTAGTTGGGGTACCAATAAAATGTCTAATAATTGTATAAATTAATTGGTTAATACCATCAGGTTGGCAACAACCTAAATTTTCATCAAATATAGGTAATCCTTGATCATCAGTTTGGTTAGCATAGATGATAGAGTCTCGTTGGGTGTCAGTTAAATATTTTTCCCACCAAGATTTGAGCTGACCAGTAAAGCCAGTAGTAATTAAATTTACAATTTCAGTTGAGTATATTGGGGATAATTAGAGAGATAAGCTCGAGACCATAGATAAATGATTTAATTTTTGGAGGAGTTGATCTTCACTAAGACCATCAATATTCCATTCGTATAATTTTTTAGCAGAGACAGAAAATTGATTATTAACATTATTTTCTTCAAATTGTAAATCGACAGGAGTAGGCTTAGTATACCAATTCTTGGTAGTTTGAGGATTAATTTTAGGATAGCGTATTTTCGCAACTTGAAATTGTTGAGCTAAGTTATTAATTTCATTGTCAGTATCAGAGGAAGTAGAATTTGGGTTAATATCAAATTGTTGATTTAGGACAGTAATACCTTTATCTTTAGAAGGTGAGGGAGTATCGGGTACTGCTAATTTGGTAAATAATTTTTCAATGACTTGGACCGTAGATGATTGATCATTTGTAACTAGGCTAGTTCGGGTAGAACGTTTATTAGGTAAGTTAAGTAAAGGTGCATCTAAATGTTGTTTAGATGATGAAGTGTAAACAGATTCTAAATTAGTTTCTATTTTATCTAATTGTTTACCAATTGTATTTAAACACTGGTTAGTATAATTATTTTGTTCAATAACTTTTTTGAGTTCATTATCATCGCCAGGTAATTTAAAAGGAGAGGTGAATTTGTAACCTTGTTGATTAAGAATAATTTTCTCTAAGGGAGGATGACTAGAACTAATTGTAGTGGTAGCAGAAGTTTTCCATTTATGTTTAGTAATTGTAGTAAGTGTTTTATAATATTTTTCTTCATATTCTAGTAAGGGTAATTCAAAACCATATCGAACCATAAAATTATACCATTCTTGGGAGATTTGAGACATTTGAGCAGTATATTTAGCATAATAAGCATGGCTACTGGTGCGATTAGCTTTAGATTTAAAATCAATAAGTAATTTATCAAGATTGGGAGTAAATTCCTTTTTAATTGTCAATAATTGTGGATTGACAGGTGGTGTATATTCTTCCATATCAGTTTGAGTCGGACAGTCAGTTGAATGAACTTCTTCATCAAGGAAATGAGTATGTATAGAATAAACAGGTTTACTAATTTGAGAAGTTGAGGAATTATCAATTCCTTTTAATTTTGGATTGATTGTAGGACCTATGGTTGGACCGATATTAAGTTGACTATTTTTTCTAAATAGAGGTGTGGTAAATATTTCATCTTCAGTTTCTATTTCGCTAGGGACACTAGATGTACTATGTCTAGAGGATTGACTACGGTTAAATTTAATATGAACAGAACCATCATTAAATTGTCTGATATCTTTAATATCTTGTTCTGAGGATTGTTGCTGATTATGTTTGTAATTTTCATTAACAGTAATCCATTTATCAGGTAAATCAATATCTTTCCATTCAATCATTTTAGGAATATTAATATGGGATTCATTATGACTACTACTTTGAATAAGTAAAGTTTTATCTGTAAAATTTTATTCTGTATGAAAGTAAAATTTTACTCTGAAACTAAAGTAAAATTTTACACTGTATAAAAGTAAAATTTTACTCTGTATAAAAGTAAAATTTTACTCTGAATAAGAGTAAAATTTTGCACTCTGAAACTAAAAGTAAAATTTTACTCTGTATAAAAGTAAAGTTTTACTCTGAAAAATAAGTAAACTGTGAGACTTTGAAGCTAAAAGTAAAATTTTACTCTGTATAAAAGTGAAATTTTACTCTGATTCTGTCAAATGAAAAAAACAGAGTAATAAAACCAGAGTAAAATTTTACTCTGGTTTTATCAAATGAAATTAGATCATTCACAACCACTGTTCTTCTGTTTCTTCACAGTTACTTGCCTCTTTCGTATCACCTCTTTGGCTTCTCTGTTATCTATTACATATACACAATCCATATTGCTCACTCACGACACAAAAATTTATCAAAATCAAAAATAATTTTACAACAAAAATTTGAGAGAACATATTAACAACTCATCAATAGATCAATTTAAGAACTTAACAACACTATGAAAATTTTGAACAGTGTCGCGATTCGTCTCTGTACTCTTTCACAATTCGAATTCTTTGTCGAAAACTTGATCTAACAGGTCTCTCTTCTATTAAAAAATCATTCAAGTCTTCGATCTTAAAGGCTCAAAACACACATATATATAGATATATATATATTAGAGATCGGAATATGCAGATATATATATATATATATTCGAATTCAAATCTCAAAACACACACACACACACACACACACACACACACATATATATATATATCAGTGCAATTTGTAGGAACTGTGCACAGATTTGAGTTGAAACCCTAAAAGAAGCTTGTGGAGGCTCTAGAGGATGGTGAAGTCATAGAGAGGTAACGGTCGAGGACGGAGTCGACGGAGGGGTTGCCGAAGGCGAAGGGGTTGCCGAAGGCAAAGGTGTTGCCGGCGTTGGAGAAGGTGATGACGGCGGCTTCGGTGCCGCACAAGTTGTAGAGCTCGCCGGTCTTCTTGAAGAGGCCATCTGTGGAAAGGAAGAGAGTGGGTATAATAGTCATATAAAATATTTAAATAATAAATTTGTCCTTTATGCAACATTTTATAATTATGAAGGGGTTTAGAAAGTATAATTTTTTTCTTAGTCCTTTTGACAATGAAAGGAAGGCAAAGGGGGTTTATAGCCAAATTTCCCTTACTTTAACTCTTGCCAAATGGGACCAAGGAATGTTATTGTGACAAAGTCACAACAACGATCTGTGGTCCCTTAGTTGAGAATTTTTCTGAGTTTTTTTTTTATAAATAATTCGAACAGTTTATATTATAGGGTTCGTTAAATATATCATCCATATAAAAAATCAAATTGATTGAAAATCTATAGCACTATAACAAAAGCACATTTGTATTTTAAAAAATAAATGATTAGCATGATCTTAATAATTTTTGTAAAACAATTTGAAACCGATCAGGCGGTTGCTAATTTCTAATTTAACTTGATTTTTTGAATGAATGATATACTTGATGAACCCTACAATATGAATGATTCGGATTATCAAAAAAGACTCAAAAAAAATCCTCCATCGATGCACCACAGATCCCTATAGGCCTAGCTTGTAACCAAATTATAAGGCTGAGCAAAGAATCCATAAAATCTATAATCTGATCCAGCGCAGTCTAATTCTATAGGTTTGGATTGGTTTTTTGAATTCGTGATTCGGTTCCAGATTGAATAATTAAAAATCCATAGTCCACAGATTGATTCTGGATTGGACCTCATGGTTCTGGATTGGAACCGATCCAGACTGTATATAAATAGTCTATATTTTTATTATATACTCTCCCGTATAGTATCTTCTCTTATTCCATATAAAACCTAAACTCAAACCTAAATCCACATAATATTTTCTTTTATTACTTTTGTTTATTATTTTTTAGTTTTAGTTAGTAATGGTCTAAATACTTATGATGGAACTAGTTTTATTATAGTTGCTTAAATTCTAATAGTATGTCGCTATTATAAAAAAAACATGTTACTATTGTGAAACTAATATAGTGCTATGTTAATATTTTTATGAAATTAAAATGTTATATGTATATTTTTTGTTATTTAATTATGTGAATCCGTGGTCCTATACCGATCCAATCCGTGTTTAAATGAATTGGTTCGGATTGATTCCACGATTTAAACATATTAGATTGGTTTCAATTTTTCAAGAACCATAGATAACAGATTGGTCCTGATTTTACCCAAATCTAGACCATGCTCACCCCTACCAAATCACCAAAAAAATCAAAAAGCCAGACAATTCTACAAAAAAAGTTAAAGATTCTATTTTTCTCTTTACTTTTTGCATGTTTTTTCATTAAAATTTTTAAAAAAAAAATATTTCAAACATACTATTATATTTTTTTACCTCATATTTTAACGAAAATGTTTGAGATCGACAAAAACTCTCACAATTTGACCTACACTGATATAGTATGATAGGTACCAACTTTTAATTAGTTACACACCAAATATATAAGACATATCTTTCTTACCACCTTATTATGGGTAAAAATATGAGTCTCTTCTCTAACATTACTCTTAGTAAATTTCAAACTGCGTATAATTTGACTTGTTTTGTTTTCTTGAATGATTTGTTAATGAATTGCATACAATTCGCACTTTGATGGCAACCCAAAAAAAAGTCACATCTTTTTTTAATTTTAATTTTAATTTTTATATTTTTTTATCTTTAGTGATTTTTTTTTTCAAAATTATATCAAATTGTTTTTATTTTTATGGTCTGTCTTGTCGGGACGAATTTAAAAAGTATATATTTTTTTTGAAAAATTTCAAAAAAAAAAAAAATTTGAAAAAGCCAAAATAAGCCCAAAATGATTGCTTATTTTTGTCTTTTCTGATTTTTTTTTATATTTTTTTAATAAAAATTATAATTTTCCAATTCGTCTTGTCGAGCTGAATTTAAAAACCTAAATTTTTTTGAAATTATTTTTTAAAAATTCACTAAAAAAATAAACAAATAAATAAACAAACCTCAAAACAACCCTTAAATTGATCCTGCTTACAACGTCATATTTTAATTTATTTTATAGTCCTGCTTATAAGGTCATATTTGTCTTTTGAGAATCATATCTTCATACCTTTTTTTCAATTTATTTTAATTGTCCAGGTGGACATGGAGGAATTATAGAATTCAAGTTGCACTTCCAATAATAAAGAAATAAAAAATTGAAAATCTATGAAAAAAATTATTAAATGCCTTTAAGGCATTACTTCATATCAATTATCAATCATCAATCATCAGTTCTTTATGTTGTCCTTTTAAAATACAAATATAAAAGTAATAGAGTGTCATTGTATGGATTAATAAAATGTATATTTAGACACCACGTTATAATGCTTCTAGACAAATAACTTACATATGTGTGTGGTTGTTCAGAACCGAAAAAGGATAACACTTAGAATTTTATCCAAAAAGTTAATTGTATAGCATATATGAACTCTATATCTAGAATGAATTTGAACGACACGTTGAATTTCTATGTAAATTTTTTAATACAATTCCTAATACATAGCATTGTTGTTTTGGTACAACCACTTGGGCTTTACTTGAGAAGTAGGTTGTGCTTCATATCTCTCCCACTATCATGATTTCTTTCCCTAGCCCTACTGCCACTGTAATTGCTCTTCTACTCATATTCCTTTCTTAACAGCGCTACACTTTTCTCCTTTATTGAGATCCACTGTAGCCCTCTCTCTCATTTTTCTTCTCTTCATGTTCCTCTAAAAATTCTTATTAGCTCACCACTTTTCTTTTGAAAACCCTAGATTTGAGAATCTTGGGTCACAATGATATGGAGGTTAGAGGGTTTGGTTATGGTGATGGTAGTTGTGAGTTTATAGAGTTAAAGTTTGAGGAACGGAACAATTGAAGAAAGAAAAGTTGGGCAGTGAGTGGTAATAGAGAAAAGAGAATGGAGAGAGGCATGGTCAAAGTTAGGATTAAACTCGGGATAAAAGTTTGAAGATTATGGTATTATGATAATTAGGTGGTGTGAACTAACAAAGAAACACAAAATCAAAATTGTGTGTAGGGTGAATTGAGTAATAGTGAAACTCTAATTCACCAATCATTGTACTAACTAAAATGACACAAATGCCCCCATGATCTCCCTAGGCCCATTGAACTTCCAAGGCCATATCAGTATTAAGAGAGAGGCCTTCATTAAACTTTTTAAGTTTATGACCAAATTGCCCCTCAAGTTGACATGGAAGCAAAAGTGCCATTTGCATCTTCAAGGATTAGGTTTGCCCCACCCAATAAATAAATAAATAATAATAATACATTTGACATCATGTATAGGGTCTGGTTGTTTAAGGCCAAAAGGTCTTTAGGAAATAAAACAGTGTACGTGCATGTTAGACAATGAAAATTACTTAACTTTCGTTTAGAAACTGAGAGGGCAATTTATGCAGAATTGGGCCGAGCTGGGTCTTGGGCCGAGGTAAAAGAGGCCGAGCGGATGGCCCTGTGGGAGTTACTCCGGTTTGGAGATATAGCTTCTATGTTAGACCGGTTGAATGTTAGTCCGGCCGCATGAGGTTTACTTTTTACTCCGGCTTGGAAGTATGCTGTTGGTAGTTCGGTTAAGACATATGATAACCGAGGTGTACCAAGTCCATGAGGGGACTTTGGTTTGGAGATAGTTCGGCTGGGCTCTCTTATGGTTAGCTCGGTCCAAACATGGAAAACCGAGGTAAGAGACTCCTATGGTTAGCTCGGTTTAGGCATGGAAAACCGAGGTAGGAGGGAATAGTAAGTGTTTGATCTTGAGATGTTACTTCGGTCCTGAAGTAGTCCGGTCGTAAGAAGAACCATCTCACTTGGTTTAAGCAGTGAGGAGGGTGTTGGAAGATAAGCATTATCTTCCAAGAGTATGAGTTCTAAGAGGACTCTATGCAAGGAGGAGTAATCCTAGAAGGACTCTACACTTGGAGGAGTGAGAATCCTACCAGGATTGTGCCACGTGAAATCTATATAAGCTCATCAATAACACCTTTGGAGAGGTAATACAATTTTGCTCCCTGAAAACATTGAGCTTTTGCCTTCTTGTCTTGCTTACTGACTTAGGCATCGGAGAGGTTTCCGGCACACACCCGCCGGCTAGCTCACGTTGATATTTTCAGGTGGTGGAACGACATCGTACAGAGGAACGAAGACTTGGTCAACAGGATTATACGAGAAGGTGTATTTCTTTCCCGTACAATTGGCGCCGTCTGTGGGAAGAACAGACAAGAACAACCTCTTGATCAAGCTTTCTCTCGAACATCAATGGCAAACAACGAAGAACTGCCTCAGTCCGCCATTGACGGATTAACTCCAGAAGGAGGTGCAAGGCGCGAAGGCCTACCTTTGGTCCCTCCCATGGCGAGCCTGGAACCACAAAGGCAGAATTCCAGGAGGGATGCGAGGGGACGAAGGAGGAATGGCAGCCCTCATCCCTCTCGTTCGCAAAGCCCAGAAAGACAAAGGCGCAGAGTTGATCCTCAAATTCTGGAGGATCGCGTCAGAGAGCAAGACGAAGATGGCGGCGGAGATGGAGCCACTGAGGCGCCAGATGAAAGGAAAAGAGGTGGCGACAGGAGAGGGGCGCAACAAGAAGACGCCCCCTCGCCACTCAGAGGGTCGTAGTAGGAATTCTACACCCTCTCGACCAGGAGGAAGCCTCGTGACAGCGACACGCGATCCGTATCTTCCAGACTCGTCCTCCAGTCCGAGAGGACGAGGCCGGAGAGGTCATACACTGAGGGGAGTACCTATTGGCCCTCACATACGCATCATACGAGGACCAGACAGACGGAATTACCTAGGTCGTCCGACCTAAGGTCCATGTTGGAAGAAAAGGCGCGATGGAAGGAGGGCGCCAGTATGCTGATCCTCACAGGTTTCGCTTGCGATTGCCTCCTCGGACGCATGGAAGCGTCGAGGTTGGAATGCCAAGGCCGCACTTGGCATACGAACCAGCGGATAAGGCATTGGCGAGGCTGCAGACCTCACCATTCGTCCTAGAGATTGAGAACGCGCCCCTTCCGTCAGGCTTCCTACAACCCAAGTTCACGACGTATGAAGGAAAGACAGACCCTTACACCCACTTGAGCCACTTTCGCCAGGTTATGGCTGTATATCGGCGGAATGAGGCGTTGATGTGTATCCTATTCCCCTCGAGCCTCGGCGACCTAGGCTTAACTTGGTTTGAGAAGCTTCCAGAGGGCAGCATAGCCTCCTGGGCGCAATTGGCAGAGGCGTTTGTAACTCGGTTCAGAACAAACACAAAAACTCCGGTGGAGATCGACCAGTTGCTCTCCATCGACATGGGCGACAAGGAGACCCTGAGGTCTTACAACAGTCGCTACTGGGAGACATTCAACCATTGAGATCGCCTAACCAACCTCGCCATTCAAGAAGATACAAAGAGGCCTTCCATCGGAATGATCGAGGACTCTATCACCATGACTCCGCCACTTACCATGGAGGCCACGATGGAGAGAGTGCATCGACATCGTCGGGGTGGAAGAGGATGGCGCTCGTGCCAAGGCAAAAACTGGTGCGACCGCAACACCAGAGAAGAAGACCTCAGCAAAGGTCAATACGGTAGGTCGCCGAAACCAAAACAGACAAGGCAGGCGAGACAACGATGAAGACCAGGACAAGAGATGGCTAAGAGTCCGAACTGCCATAACCACGGTGTTCAAGAAACCGATCTACCGTATACTCAGTGAGATTCGAGACGAGCCTTTCGTCAAGTGGCCTGCCAAGTTAGGCGAGGCCCAGAAGGATTATGATGACAGATCCAGATGCACCTTCCACAAAGAAAAGGGGCACCGAACTGAAAACTGCACGCCGTTGAGGCAACATCTGGAAGAATTGGTGGCGGCAGGCCACCTGGATAAATACATAGAAGGAGGGGCGCAGCCAGCCCCCCAAGACCATAACCTCCCCAATGGAATGCCGATCGACGCCCCGCCACAAGGCACCATCAACGTAATCCATGGAGTCTTTGAACCAGAGCGAGTATGCGAGCTCAGAGGTTCAATCAAAAAGGCAGAGCACTTGAGAGAGGTGCTAAGTGCCCAACCAGTCGTCAAAAGGGGGAGGACAGAAGCCACAAACATCATGTCCTTTTCGGATAAAGACTTGGACAGAATATATTGCCCACACAACGATGCCTTGGTCGTCACTCTCCGAGTCAAGGATTTTGACGTCAAGCGGATTCTGATCGACCAAGGCAGCTCGTGCGAAATCATGTACTATGAAACCTTCAAGCAACTCAAGCTGCAAGATAAAGACTTGGCCCCTGCCGTATCCCCTTTGATTGGATTCAATTCTATGCCGGAGTGGCCAGTCGGCAAAATCATCCTTCCAGTCAGGGCGGGAAGTGTGACGAAGCAAGTAGAGTTCTGGGTGCTGAAGGTCCCCTCCACCTACAACATCATCTTAGGCAGAACATGGCTGCACGCCATGCGGTCGGTGGCATCCTCTTACCACCAAGTGATGAGGTTCCCCAACGACACCGGAGTAATAGAAGAGGTTTATGGGGACCAGATAATGTCCAAGCGATTGCTTAAGAACAAATGGCAAAGGCCGCCAAAGGATATGTTCATTCGGTTGAAGAACCGAGAGTAATGAACTATTCGCGGATGTTGGCAAAGCGGTGATCAAAAGCAGTGGAGGACCTGGTAGAAGTCAGAATAGATGAGAAGAACCCGGAAAAGTTCTTCCTACTTGGATCGTCGTTGTCCAGCACTAAGAGATTGGAAGTCTTGGAATTTCTGACCTCCAACATTGAAGTGTTCGCCTGGACCCCATACGACATGCCAGGCATTGATCCCAACTTCATTTGCCATCAACTCAATGTCCACCCTTCTGCTAGACCGGTCATCCAACGCACGCGCAGATCGGCACTCCACCTCGCCGAGATAGTGGCAGAAGAGGTGGGTAACTTGTTAGAAGCGAGGCGATTAGAGGTGCACTACCCTGTGGATCTCTAACAGTAGTAGTGCCAAAGAAGAATGGGAAGTGGCGTCTGCGTCGACTATAAATGTCAACAAAGCATGTCCAAAGGGCGGTTTCCCGCCAAGGATAGATCAATTGGTGGACCTAACGGCAGACAAAGAAAGCTTAGCTTCCTTGACGCATCAGAGGCTACCATCGAGATAGCCATGCACGAACCAGATCGAAGTAACGCGTCCTTACCACTCCAAGAGGACTATATTGTTACCAGGTCATGCCCTTTGGCCTAAACAACCCAGGGGCGCCGTTTCAGAGAATGGTTACCAAGATGTTTGAGCCATTGTTAGGCAGAACAATGGAGGCTTACATCGACGACATGGTGGTCAAAAGCAAGGATGGGGAAGACCATCTAAGGGACCTAGATAAGATGTTCCAGATCCTGGAGCAACACAAGCTGCTTGCGCTTCTAAGGCGCATTCGGTGTAGGGTCCGCAAGTTTGGGTTTCTGGTGACCAATCGGTATCGAGGCACCCTCCCAAATCAAAGCAATTCAAGAGTTAGAGACCTAACTCGCTTGAAAGAAGTCTGACACCTCACCGGCATGGCGTGCACTTAACCGATTCATCACGGCCGGTCTTCAGATTACAGCCCATTCTTTCAGTCATTAAAAGCTAAGTTTGAGTGGGACGAAGAATGCGACCGAGCTCTGGAGAGTTTGAAGGAATACATGTCTTCTCCACCACTACTTGTCACCCCAGTGCCTGGAGAAGAACTCTTCCTCTACCTAGCAGTCTCTCAGCACGCGGTAAGTGCAGTGTTGGTTCGAGCAGAAGGAATCCAACATCTATTTATCTTCTATGTCAGCAAGACATTGCTGGGAGCCGAAACAAGGTACTTGCCTCTAGAAAAGCTAGCACTGGCCTTAATGATGGCCTCCAGGAAATTGGCGCACTACTTTCACGCCCACACCATTGTCGTCCTCACAGCCTTTCCACTAAAAGCTTTGTTTGAGAGGGCAAACTTTTCTGGGCGGATTTTGAAGTGGGCAGTGGAGTTGGGACAATATGACGTGAAGTTCCAACCCAGAACCGCAGTAAAGGCCCAATCTTTGGCAGACTTCGTCGCAGAGTTCACTCCTGGAAGCCACCAAGTCTGCCCAATCGATCTGACTGACACAACCGAACTAGGGACGGAGATTGACGCCGGAATAGCGCAACCCCTAGTCCAGGTTACTCAGCCGGAGCCCGAGGCAGACCATAATAGAGAATGCAAGAAGAAAGCGGACCTTGCTACACCAAGTCAAAACTCGCCTACAACCAATGACTTGGTCTCATCGGAAGACAAGGGGCAGACTGCAACCATGGATCACGGAGAGAACCCCAACGACATTCCAGACCCCACAACATCATCTGATCCTTCCACATGCTGGAAGTTATTTGTTGGCGAGATGTGGAAGCTCTTTGTGGATGGAGCATCTTACCGACATGGCGCAGGACTTGGCATAGTCCTCATCTCTCCTGACGGCCTCGTAATGGAACAAGCGGTCAACCAGGCTTCCCATCGAACAATGAAGCAGTCTGGCGCTTCGGCAGGACTCAAGTCGGCGCCTACATGAAGGCCACCGAACTCATGGTCTCTGATGACTCACGTTGGTGGTGAATCAAATTTCTGGCGACTATGAAGCAAAGGATGAAAGAATGGCTAAGTACCAAGACTTAGTCAGACGAGATCAAGAAGTTTGAAGTTGTCGAATAGAACAGATTAGCGGAGGAGAATAGTAGAGCAGAGCCAATTAGCGAGCTTCGCCTCAATGGCGAATACCTCCATCCCACATCCACTATTGATCGACTACCCGCCTAGACCAAGTATTGAAGATCCGTGGTCAAGAGGTATGTTGTGCGGAGTTAGGTCCTTCTTGGATGGATCCCATCATACTGTTCTCGAAAGACTAAGACTCTACCGAAGATAAGAAAGAAGCCATGTAATCGAGCCAAGTCGCTACGATTTTGCTTCTCTCCATCCTTGGCATTATACAAGGAGTCGTTCTCAGGGCCTTACTTGAAATGTGTCCAACCCAGGAAGGTAGAAGCAATCTTGTTTGCAATACACCAAGGGGTTTGCGGCAGCCATCAAGGAGGAAGATCATTGGCATACCGAGCTATTTCACAAGGATATTGGTGGCCCTACATGCAAGCAGATTCAGAGAAGTATGTCAAAAAGTGCGAAAAGTGTCAGTAGTTTGCTTATCAAATTTACTAACCTGTAAGATTACTCCTTCCTCTCACTAGTCCATGGCCTTCGCAATGTGGGGCTTGGACATAGTGGGACCACTCCCAACACCACAAGGCAACAGGAAGTTCTTTCTTGCGCCAACAGACTACTTCACAAAGTGGGTGGAAGCAGAAGCCTTGGCGACAATCAAGGAAAAAGATGTGAAGAAGTTTGTGCAGCGAACATCATTACTCGCTTTGGCATACCAAAAGCGTTGATTTCAGACAACGGCACTCAGTTTGATGGCAGAATATTCAGAAGCTTTTGTGAAGAGTATAAGATCGAGTTCTACAACTCCACACCAGCATATCCCCAAGCAAATGGACAAGCAGAAGCCTCAAACAAGGTAGTCCTGGATGGACTAAAGAAAAGGCTGGAGAAAGCCAAAGGCAAGTGGGCGGAGGAGCTCCCTCATGTTTTATGGGCTTATCGCACCACACCACGGCGGTCAACAGGCGAAACTCCATTCTCTTTAGCTTATGGCATGGAAGCAGTAATCCCATTAGAAGTTGGCCTTCCTACCATTCGGAGCGAAAACTTTGATCCCGACCTAAATGGGGAAGCCATCGCCTTGGAACTTGACTTGGCAGAAGAAAGAAGAGACAAGGCATTAGTTCACATTGCCTCCTACCAGCGAGAATTGTCCAGGAAATACAACAAAACAGTGCACCCAAGACAATTCAAGATCGGCGATTGGGTACTTCGCAAAGTTATGGGCAACACATTGGTCCCAGGAGATGGCAAGTTAGGGCCCAACTGGGAAGGTCCTTACAAAGTGGTCGGATTAGCAGGCAAAGGGGCATACCACTTGGAAGATAAGGACGGCAAAGCAATACCTAGGCCATGGAACACTGCCAATCTCAAGATATTTTACTTTTAGCTTTTTTCTTTTTTGAGTATGTGTAATTTTCTACTTTCTCAATAAAACAAGTCGATTCTTTTCAGTATATTTGTTTTCCATATAAAGTAGTTTTTAAGTTAGTAGCATTATAAACATAGTTGGCCGGAATAACCAACTATTTACCCTCCTAAGCCCAGGATCAGGATCCAGGCTGCAGGACGTTTGGTCGGAATAACCCAAACATTCTATTCTAAGCTGGCTGGAAAAACCAACTTAGAGGTTGGCTGGATTAAACCAACTCTTTGTACTCTTCAACCGAAGTAAGTTATATCGGCTGAAGAGTGGTTGGCTGGATTAAACCAACTCTTTGTACTCTTCAGCCGAAGTAAGTTATACCGGCTGAAGAGTGGTTGGCTGGATTAAACCAACTCTTTGTACTCTTCAGCCGAAGTATGGGCATGGCTGAAGAGTGGTTGGCTGGATTAAACCAACTCTTTGTACTCTTCAGCCGAAGTAAGTTATATCGGCTGAAGAGTGGTTGGCTGGATTAAACCAACTCTTTGTACTCTTCAGCCGAAGTAAGTTATATCGGCTGAAGAGTGGTTGGCTAGTAAGTTAGACAGCTAACCGAGATCACAGTTGCACAAATAAGTTCATAAAAAATTCACTACAAACTCAAGCATGCAAGTAGAGAGCCGGAATAAGAGTTGATAATTTTTCATTGAACAAACAGAGGAAGTACAACTGTGGGGCCTTAGCCCGGTTACAAAAGTTTTAAAAAAAAAAAAAGTACAAGAAACAGTCATCCTAGGAGTACATCGAGTTCGGCATCCAAGTCTGCATCAGCAGCTGCAGCTGTCTGGAGACCGGTTTGAGGAAGGAACTCGGTTCGGACCGTGGTATCAGTTGGCAGGTCAGAGTTAGCTGGTATCTCGCGAGATAAATCAACTATTGGCTCCAACCGAGCCGCCTGAGTGCCTTGTTGATCGGTGGTAACCGGAGTCAGAGATGGCTCCCCCTCATCATCATCATCGTCGTCATCATCATCGTCTTCTTCTTCCTCACCGGACCCTTCTAAGAATGCTTTTTGAAGATCGTCTGCATATTGCTTGAGCGAAGCCGGAATAGAGTGCGGTGGAGCATTGTAAACATCGGTGTCAAGAGTGCAACCGAGCTTCTCCACCGCACTCCGCCAACCGCACTTGAAGAAAAGGTCCTTTGCTGCGCCACATTGAAGACCGTAGGCATCTTCAGCCTTCTTGAAACCTTGCTTTCTGGCCTTTTTTACTTCGGCCTTCAGCAGGTCTATTTCGGCGTCTTTTTTGGTTTGCAGCTGGGCCATCTCCCACAGGTAATAATCCTTCACCTCGGTCACGGCCTTTTGCTTATCACTTTCAGCCGAGGTAACCAGGCCAGTGAGACGTGATACCTCGGCCTCCAGTTCGGCCGCCTTGTTCTGGGCTTGTGTTAGTTCGGTAGCTTTGGCCACGGCGTCTTTCATGGCTTCGCTGGTGGTCTTCAGTTCCATCACTGCGGTGTGCAAGCGTGGTTTTCAAGAGCCCGCACATAGTATGGTAAGTTTTTAGTTGTTGACCGAATCGAAGTTGGACAAATTTTAGAGACGCGAAAGATGATGTGCTTACCACGATCATGGACTTCAAGCGCATCAAGTGACTTTACCTCGGTGTTGAGCTTCTTTTGATGGTGCTCCATGTCTTTTGGAAGGCACACACCTCCGCCAAATTGAAGGCCGAAGGTGATCCTTATCTGAGACAACGAGTCATCCTCGTTGATAGCTCGGTTATTGAAGACTAGGGGGGGAGCCCACTGGGGGGTTTCAGACCGGCTTGATGATTCCTACCGGGGTTCTGCTATGTGACACCGGTGGGCTTGGAGGCAGTATGTTCTCGTCCTCATCTACAAGATGTGGGTTTTTGGTCAAGCACGCTTATTTCAAGGGAGGCAGAGGGTCATTGGGATGGAAGAGCCACCACGGCCTCGGTTGATTTGCCGGTTTGTGGTACCTCGGTCGGGCTTGTTTCGGTGAGCATGGCCCTCAGCCTGTTTTTCTTCGCCATCTCTTGTTCTGCAGTTAGTCGCACAAGGACGATTTCGGGCAAAGTTGGGTCCGGTTCTGGTGGGTCTTCGAGCAGAAAATCTGTTACTCTTGCTTTTCGTCGGCCGGAGTATCTGTAGGTCGGCTCAAAGTCAAGAAGTTTTGCCCAACTTCTTTCTCTCACCCGGAGTGCGGCACGGAGTACGGCAAGGTTGGGATGACCGTACTGGGAATGGATTAAAGCTAAATCTGCAAAAAATGAATCAAGTGTTAGTTCGGTTAGAGAGGGGAAACCGAAATAAACAAAGTTAAGGAATGCAACCGAAGTATGAATACCGGGCTCTCCTTTCTTCCAGTTTATTCTTCGGCCAGGGATCTGGGCCTGAAAGTCTTCAAGGTTTCCAGAAACCCAGAAGAAGTCATCATCGTTTAAGTCCTTGTCCGGTGTGTGTTTTATTATTTTTTCTCGGCCACGGCGTATTCTCAAATAGTAGCACCAACCTTGGTTTTTGGATCCTATTGAATATTGATGTAGTATCTCGGCCAGACCAAGGTTCAGACCGGTTTGTTGGTTTAGAGCATCTATGCCCATTATAATTCGGTATGTGTTGGTGGATAGTTGAGTTGGGCACAGTCTGGTCTGCCTAAGGAATTCGCATATTAGTGGCTGGACTGGGAATCTGAGTCCGGTTTCCACTATGGATTGGAGGGTAAATGGGACAAAGCCCTCTTCGTCCCATGGGTCGACTCCTTGTTCGGCTAGTTCTAGATTTACATCGGTTGGAATGTTGTACTGTTCTCGGAAATCGGCTAGGCCGCCTGGGGTTTCTACCAAATGTCTGTACTTCCCCATTTATTTTATAAGTTATGAAATAATTTATCTCGGTTGAAAGAGCGTGCTTTCAAGAGTCCCGGTCGGACGCCAAGAGTGCGCCTGAACTCTAAGTATGCAAAGTTGAAAAACAAGGTGTCAAGCACAGATCAAAGACCGTGCTACAAAGACATAGTAAGAAAAAGACTGGTTTTATTTCGGCTCTACAAGGTGCTGTGGATTCTACATCGGTTTCTGGCGAGTGCTCGTTATCTCGGTTTACAGAGTGTTTTGTTATCTCGGTTTCAAAGTTTTCTTACTTCGGTTAGGCCTCAAGGGGCAGCTTATATGAGTTTGGTCTGGAACTCAAAAAGCTGGCTTAGCCCCCCAGGGCTTAGCTCGGTTGTAGGTCAAAATTTCAAATCAAAGTATGTTTTTATTTCGGCTAAGGTGTATTACATGGAAACCAATTAAAACCATGGTGGCATATACAAGCTCTAGTCCGGTTTCGGTTTGCCTAGATTTTCATATGACAAGAACAGTATCCTAGTTCGGTTATAGCGTGCATAAAGATCAAAAAAGTGTTCTACTGACTGAATCAGCGTGTTCAGGGTGTTCTTGAGAAGTTCTTTAGAAAGTACAGACATGGAAGAGAAAGAACAAAGTGTTTTGCAACAACATATAATATGAACAGCTATGGAGTAAAACGTAAGCGAAAACAAGGGAAACAGATTTTAGAAAGCTTACCAGAGGACGAGGAAGAAAGCTGGAGTTGAGAGCAGTGGTAACAATGGAGAGCTCGAGCCTTGAAGATTGCAGGGTTGAGAAGCACGAACAAGAGAGAGGGAAGATAAACAGAGTATGGGATGATTTTTTGAAAATGAGAAGTTTGTTTGGTGTAAAGGGCAAAAAGGCGGGACTGTTCAAATGTTGCGAAGTACGAGGGACGGCGCTACAGCTGTGGGAGGCCAATTAGAGCCTGCCACGTGTCATGGGAAGTACAAGCGTTTCAGTTTCTGCAACTGAAGGGACGTTTGACCGGATGTGTACAGTACGGCCCACGTTTAGCTCGGTTGAATAAACTAAAGGGTCTTAGCTCGGCTGGAGAGGCTAATGGGTGTTTTAGCTCGGCTGGAGAGGTTAAGACTAGCTCGGTTGGTAGACAGGTAATCCCAATCATGCTTTGCAGATGGAATTAAGGGGCAATTGAGAGGGCAATTTATGCAGAATTGGGCTGGGTCTTGGGCGAGGTAAAGAGGCCGAAGTGATGGCCTGTGGGAGTTACTCGGTTTGGAGATATAGCTTCTATGTTAGACCGGTTGAATGTTAGTCCGGCCGCATGAGGTTTACTTTTTACTCCGGCTTGGAAGTATGCTGTTGGTAGTTCGGTTAAGACATATGATAACCGAGGTGTACCAAGTCCATGAGGGGACTTTGGTTTGGAGATAGTTCAGCTGGGCTCTCTTATGGTTAGCTCGGTCCAAACATGGAAAACCGAGGTAAGAGACTCCTATGGTTAGCTCGGTTTAGGCATGGAAAACCGAGGTAGGAGGGAATAGTAAGTGTTTGATCTTGAGATGTTACTTCGGTCCTGAAGTAGTCCGGTCGTAAGAAGAACCATCTCACTTGGTTTAAGCAGTGAGGAGGGTGTTGGAAGATAAGCATTATCTTCCAAGAGTATGAGTTCTAGGAGGACTCTATGCAAGGAGGAGTAATCCTAGAAGGACTCTACACTTGGAGGAGTGAGAATCCTACCAGGATTGTGCCACGTGAAATCTATATAAGCTCATCAATAACACCTTTGGAGAGGTAATACAATTTTGCTCCCTGAAAACATTGAGCTTTTGCCTTCTTGTCTTGCTTACTGACTTAGGCATCGGAGAGGTTTCCGGCACACACCCGCCGGCTAGCTCACGTTGATATTTTCAGGTGGTGGAACGACATCGTACAGAGGAACGAAGACTTGGTCAACAGGATTATACGAGAAGGTGTATTTCTTTCCCGTACAGAAACATATTATTTTATTAATTTTTTGACTTTTAACAAAAAAATATATAGAAAAGTAAAGAGAGTAATGTGATAATTTATAATGACTTTTTGACTAAAACGGAAGGTTACCAAATGTGGCCTTAACATAAGTTGTAGTTGTGACAATGAAAGAAAACATTGCCTCATAAATAATAAAAAATACAAATGCCATATGTATAATTTTACTTTTTATTTTATTTTCTCATTTTCAAAAACAACTCATATGTATTTATTAATATAAATACTATTATTTTATGTTTAGGAGAAAGAAAATAGAATAAAAAATAACATTATTTACAATATTACTAAAAATAATAGGCTAGGACAAACCTAGCTACCTCACTATTTCATGATGTGGAATAGGTTCGATGAACCATCCATGAGAGATGACGGAAATGACTTTTTCGATCAACTCTCAGCAACAGATCTGGATGACCTCTCAGATAGAATGTATGGATAGAATTCCAAAAAAAAAAAAAAAAAAAAAAAAAAAAAAAAAAAAACAGCGGGTCCCACTAGAAGACTCCATCAAAATTTCAAAAATAAATCCCATGAGACTCTTTCAATCTTTGCAAAACCTTCAATGTCCCGCCAAGAAGCATCACTCCACAAGTCGCCATTAATAATTGGCTCTCAGACAGAAAAAGACAAAGTCCATAGAAGATAAAGATTCTCTTCAGATATCAGAAAAATGCACGCCAAGAAAAGACAAAAAGATTTTTGTAGATATTTTTGTGTCTGTAATTATTTGAGTCTGTCAGTGATAAAGATTTTCCTTCACTCACTACTTTAATAAAGTATGGATAACTCTTACCCAGCTTTATTAAAGAAAAGCTGTGAAAATCTTTATACGTATCTTATAATAAATTATTGTGTCAAAATTTTGTCAAAAAAGGGAGGATTGAATGATATGCGATGGGGCCCAAAGCAGTACCCGATATCATTATCCTAATACTTTATTGATAAAATTTAAATGTTTAGAGTCAAATATGCATATAATTGTAGGCATATATTTTTGTCTTTATTTAGTTTTAAATTTCAAGGTCTAATAGTCATAGGTCTATAGGTGTTGAATTTGGAAAATCCATAGACGTGGTATGGATATGGATTTACAACTTCTTTTTTTGTTTTTATTCCTTTTCTAAGTTGTATAAATTGGCATGTTGGCCAACGGATTAAGCAGAATGAAAAATACAGAACACCACTTCACTCTGCTTTGTAATTTCCAACCCCTCTCAAAAAACCTCTAAGTGTATTCTCAGAATTTCAGAGTCTGTAATATAATCTTTGTAAGTATATTTCTTATTAATATGAAGTGTGAGTAGTTTCTCTTTTTCCTTAAATATTTCGAAAGGGTAACTCTTCTATTCTAAAAATTTATTTTCTTTTTGGGAAAAATTAAGTTTATGGAATGCTTGTTCGCTCATTAATATTACATGCTTTGAACCTTCGTAGTATCTTCAGTTTTCTATTTTGTTACTGAGTGACCTTAGCTGAAGAGCCCGTGTGAGCCGTGGTTAGGCGCTGGAGGGCGAATTGTAGGCAGAAAGGGAAAAGTAAAAAATGGAAAATAAAAATATACTATGTTGAACGAGGCTTAGCTTCAAGGTGGGAGTATATGTAATGAAAACAAACATTGCCTAAAAAGAATTTTTGCCATAGAAAAGAATTTTAGAATAAAAAGAGAGCAACCCGAGTAGAAATATTAAGGAAATATTATATAAGAATCCAAAAAATTTGTATGTTCTTAGACGTAGATTTTAGAAATAAAAATTAAAAAATCAAAAAATTTGTAGACGTAGACTTTAGTCTTCAAAAGATCCACTAGATTTAGACTTTAGAAATAAAGAATAATAAAAAAAAAAAAAAAAAAAAAAAAATTAGTATATGCCCTTAGACGAAGACCTTAGGAGTAAAATTAAAATTAGTATTGAGTTAATACAAGAATTAGAAGATCAAAAATTTAGATATCATTTTCTTTTATCATTAGCATCTGGCAGATCTCTAGAAAATTACAGTCTAAAAAATCAGTTTCTTTTATCATTAGCATCTGGCAGATCTCTAGAAAATTACAGTTTAAAAATTTCTCAGATAAATAGACAGCTAACTATAAAACAAGAAGCCTTAAAATTAGCTATACAACAACTTGAAGATCTTTTAGCATAACTGTAGAATTAATTAGATAATTCTCAGCCCAATCCCAAATAGTGGTAGACCACTAACTCACCCCCTAAAAATTGGTATCAGAGCAGTGTTCGGTTTTAGGACAGTTTAAGTTAGTCTATGCATTTTGCTTATGGTAATAGAGTAGTTTTTATTTTTGGAGATTTTAGTTATAAATTTCATATTATAGTAGCTTTTAATAATTTTAAAATAGGAGTTAATTTTGTGTATGAAAAGAGTAGAGTATCTAGATTTAGAAATCAGCAGCCATAACCATCGTCTTAGCATAAATAAAAATAATTTCCGTTGTAATTTTGAAAATAGTTTTACACATCAGATTCATAGTGAAAATAATCCTCAGCTAAATAGTATCATAGATTATCAGATTAATTTTGCAGAAAATATTAAGAAGGACATAGATAAAATTAGTAATCTTTTTATTTTATCCATAGAACATCTTCGTAATAATCGTAGTCTAATTAAAGATCAAGATAAAAAATTAGATTATATCCAAGATCAGTGTAGTTCTATCCTACAAAAGAGAATAGATTTAAATTTAGAAAAATTTCCCACTAAGCTAGAAATAGAAACATTAATTTCAGCTACAAATCAAATAGCTAATAAAATAGAACAGATTAATCAATTTCAAGATAATTTAAAACAGAAATTAGAAATTTTAGAACAATTACTCAGGTCTTAGTTTATGAGCAGTGATAAAAAAGCTAATTGAGATTATCAGACAATTTTAAAACAAGCAGAAGATTTTCATAATAATCCAGAAGGAATCAGTATTTATCAAGGAGTAAGTCAATCATATAAAATAGCAGTGAGACAAAATAATATAGAAATTTTATTCTTAATTAGATTATGTGAAAAATTTGACTATCTATTAGAACAGATACACAGTTTAGAAAATCGTTTAGCCACTTTAGAAAAAACAATACTTCAAAAAGAAAAAGGAGTAGAAGGATCCAACAGACCCCAATCTCAGATAAACGAGGAAGATATAGCTAAATATTTTGAAAAGCTTAAATTACCACCAAAAAAATCAGCCTGTAGAGTTTATAGAAAATAAAAATGTTTAAACAGCTAATTAAGGGTAGTAGTAGCAAAAAGCGTAATGATGATGAAGATATTAAGGTAGAAGAATTTATAGATGTAGAACAACAAATTGAAAAATTTTAAAAAGAAAAGTTAGAATTAATTCCAGCTAAATATGTGTATAGACTAGGAAAGATACATAAAAAAACAATATTTATTTAAACATTATGGTGAACAAATGATTAGTGTAACTCATGAAGATGAAAAAATAGAGCTAAATTTAATAGAAAGAGAAAGTTATAAATATGCAGTAAATGAACACCTTAAAATGACTCACTTAGGATTAGTAGTAGTAGGAGTTAAGGCACTAACCAGAGAAAATTTAGGAACCAAAGTTTTTGTATGTCTTTATGATGATAGGTTTAATGATGTAAGACAAAGTATTTTAGGCAATTATGAATTAGATATGAATTCAAAAGGAGAAATAGTTTATTTTACACCAGATTTCTTATTACCAACCTCAACCTTTCATAAAAAGATAAAAATAGGAATAAAGAGTAGAGGATACAAAATGAAAAAAGGAGAAAAGAATTTATTAGTTTGCACAGGATTTTTAGGATTAGCAGTCTCAGAAAGTAATACTCACTATAGACTCACAAATGATCAGATAGTTAAATTATTAGGCGCAAAAGGAATAAAAGCATTACCAGCTAAAAAATTTAATTTCAAGAATATGCAAAGACTAGATTGGAAATTAGGAGACTTTTTAGGACAAAAAAGATTAGCCCCTCAAGATAATTTATTATATCAGGCAGCAGATGGAAATTATGCAGTAAGATTTACTCAGTATACTTATGTAGCACCAGAAAAATCTGAAGATGATAAATTTAGTAGCATAGATAGAGAAGAAAATCAAGATAATCGTAGTGAAATAAATCAACTTTATGTAATGACAGAAGAAAAAACAGTATCACAAAATAAGATATATAATATTGATGAGATAGATTTAGAAAAATTTACCCTAGAAGATATGAACAAAATATTAGATGCTAGATATTTTGAATACTTAACCAGAGGAGATACCCATGATGAGGTAGTGTCATTTTTAGATCAAGAATTTCATACAGAATATGTAGATAATATTATAGAAGATATTATACATCCCAGCAAAATATTTAGAATACCAGAATAATCTAAGGTAGAAGATACTTTTTATATGAATACAGAAAGCACAGGAACTAGTAACCCACAACTAACTGTACAGGATCCCGTAGAACCAATACATTATACAGTAGGAGGAAGAAGGCCATTAGCAAGTTCAGGACGTAGCGAAACAGACCCAAATAAAAGCTATAGATTTCATGGAAAGCGTAGACAACCAGATATGAGTATACAATTACAACCAGCTAATAATCAGGGAACCCTTTTAGATTTAGCTAGATTCGACCCTCAGATATGGCAAGAAGTAATAGAAAGATGGGAAAAAGATGCGGTAAAGGCATGGATAAGTAATCCTTATGAGACAACTGATATGTGGGACTTTATGGAGACACTTTTAGGAGACTCAGCTTTTAATATATACTTAACATTTAAAGGAAAATATGAGGAGATAATTAGACAACTTAAGGACTTAGGAGATAACCCGTGGAATTTTACAAGTTTTATAAAAGAAATACTTATAGGATATGACCCTTCTAGACGAAATACTTATACTCAAAGCATAGCATTAACTGAATTAGATCAAATGACTTTAGGAAGTTGGAGATATATTGTAACCTTTAGTAAAGAATACTTAGCTATAGCAGCTAGAACTGGAAAAAGTTTTGATGAAGAGATAGGAAATAAATATTTTAGAAAATTACCCGGAGAACTAGGAAGAAAAATAGAAGATAAATGGTCAATTTATTATACAAACTTACCAGCTCAAATAGCCTCAGGAGAAGTAAAAATAAAAGGAAGTTTAGGAATAGGACCTAGAATCATTTTCACATTTCAAAGACTCAGAGAAAAATGTATAGAAGTTAAAATACAGAAAGATTTGAAAAAACAAAATTATGATTTTTGTAGCAGTGTAATATATACTCCTCAGCAATATGAAGATAAATATAATAGGAAAAAATACAAAAAATATGGAAAATATAGAAAAGAAAAATATTGGAAGAAAAATTATAGAAAACCCTGGAAAAAACAGAAATGCATTAGGAAAAGTGGAACTTTTAATAGGACAAATTATAAGAAATTACCCAAAGATGAAAAAGATAAAAGAAAACAAAGATATGTTAGAAAACCCAATAGTAAAAAATGTAATTGTTATATATGTGGAGAACCCAATCATTTTGCAAAAAACTGCCCAAAAAGATACAAGTCTAATACTAATAAGCAGATAGAAAGATTAAATATTATAAAAGACTTAGAAGAAGATATAGTCAGCATAAATAGTGATGATTCAGATGTATATAGTATAGTCAGTGATTATGAATATCAATTAGAAGCTATAAGCTCAGAAAGTGACTCAGAAAGCGATACAGATGTAGATAATCTTTTAGGACAGCTTAACCAAGAAATAGGAAAGACTCAGGATATTTTCTTTATGATGGAATGTAATCCAGATACTGAATGTCAGCATAGTTTTCAAATAGGATTAGGATTTGATACAACTAGATGCAGCTATTGTAATTGGTTTCCAGCCAGAGATAAGAGAGCTCAATGTTTATTATGCAGCATAACCTATTGTATAATTTGTTTAGAAAAATTAAATATGACACATAAGATAAAATTAGAAAATACCAGAAAAGATAACAGTATTAAAAACCGAGAATTACGACTAGCAAATAGAGAATTAGAAGTACAAATAAGAGAACTTACACTTCAAATAAGAGAGATAGAAACTAAAACAAGTTTTGACATAGAATGTTTAGAATTAGAAAATAAATGACTTTAAGCAAAGGCTTAGAACAACTTCATAGTAAATACCCCTTGAAAGATAAATTAGTTGAAGATCATATGAACTCTTTAGAATTAGTCAATTTAGTTGATTCTCAACCCTTTAGTCAATACTCTCAGACTCAACCAGCTAGTACATATTTACCATTTAATTACCCTGTTATACCCAAGTCTAATTTAGTCGAGATTTCTTGTGTAATTAAGTTTGTAGAAAAAACCCTTAGCATAGATGCCATGATAGATACAGGAGCCAGTAAATCATACATAGAACAACACGTAGTTCCACCAGGATGGAGTACAGCCTTAGCAACACCAGCTTTAGTCAGCATAGCCGACGGCACTAAACAGACATATACGCATTGCATTAATGGTGCACAGATTAGCTTTCACCATCTAGGTTCTCAAGATCAGCACATAGAATGGTTCCCCTTACCTCAAGTTTGGATAGGCAATTCCCGACAGAATCACCCTTTCATTTTAGGACTTAATTTCATACTTAGTTTACAAGGAGGAATGTTCATCAGCCAACACAACATCAGCTTCTTTAAACGAACTGTCCATACACCCACAGCTTATGCCCTTAGCACCATCGCCCATTCATCAGAGTTGCGTGCGAAGCGTGGTGGTACCATAGGAGTAGATTCAATTCCCGTTAGTTTTTTATTCCCAAGTAAAAATATTTTTCCAGAGCTAGCCCAAACATACATACCTAATAACGTAGAAAATACTTCTTTAGATAAATTAGATATGGAAAATTATGAAAATTATAAGCTAGAAGATTTTGAAGAAGTTCATTTTGAAGATAAGGGAGATTATTGGAATTTAGAAGATTTTCAAGAAATCGTTAACTTAGAATTAATTTTTTCAAAAATAGGAAAAATAAAGAAAAAACCAAAATACAAGAGAACAAAAAATGATTTAGATGAGATAATGAGATTAGCTGAAACAACAGAAATTTTAGGAGAACAACCCATGAAATATTGGGAGAGAAATAAAATTTTAGCCAGTCTAGATATAAAAAATAGAGATTATAGGATCACTTCAGCACAAATAGATCACACACCAGCAGATATAGAAGAATTTAGAACTCAGATTAAAGAATTATTAGATTTAGGAGTAATTAGACTTAGTAATAGTCCACATAGAAGCGCAGCATTTATGGTTAGAAATCATGCAGAGATAAAGAGAGGAAAAGCTAGAATGGTAATAAATTATAAAAGATCAAATGATAATACAGAAGATGAAAAATATAATATACCAGATAAAGATCAGCTTATAAATAGAATACAAACAGCAAAGATATTTAGTAAATTTGATTGTAAATCAGGATTTTGGCAGATAAAAATGGAAGAGGAAAGTATACCATAGACAGCCTTTTGTTGCCCTCAAGGACATTATGAATGGTTAGTTATGCCATTTGGATTAAAAAATGCACCTTCCATATTTCAGCGTAAAATGGATAGTATATTTAATAAATATAGTTTCTGAGTGGGAAAATAATGATCTCGACATCACGGGAAAGATTTGGCAGACAGTATGGGAGCAAAATTGGGGCAGCGGAATCGGAGCCAAGAAGGTGCTCGGTTGGGGCATCGATTAGGCGAACCAAGTCACAGACTTCGATGCGAGCAAGCCAGCCTGAGAATCCAAATAGGAAAGGCGCCAACGACTGAAATGTTGGCTCATGGTCAGAAGACCGACCGCAGCAGATGGAGCACAGCTCGGTTCTCTCAAGCTTAGCCGGTATTGTGCTCGGGCATGAAGCACAGCCCGGCTAGGGATTGGGCAATTGCCGAGCTCAACATAGAAGTTTGGGGTTGGAGTTAGGTGATGTCGGCATGGTGTAACTGACGGCATGGTGTATGTCTTGTGGCAGATGGGATAAGCGAGCCACGTGTTGAGAGATCAATGGGAGTGGATATGGGGCGCAGAGAGGTATATAAACAAGTCTGCGCCACCCCTTATGGGGATGGACAATTTTTGTAAGTAAGACTTACACTCAAACACTCTCCCTTCTCTCTAGCTATCTGTCTCAGGTGTGTGAGGTTCTAACTTGAGCGTCGGAGGTGTTTTCCGGCCACACACCGCCGGGTAGCTCACCGTCGTTGTGTTTTCAGGTGATCGGACAGCTGAGGAACTCGGAAGAAAGGAAGTGCGGGTTGTCGGAATATTTCCTCCCCGTACAATTGGCGCCGTCTGTGGGAAGACATTGAGATAAAACCTTGTCTTCTGGGTTCATCTGATCGCCGTTCATGGCGCACAATGAAGAGTTTCCGTTGTCCGCCGTCGACGGAGCTACTCCGGAGTTTGTCCGGCAGAGAGAAGGACTCACGACCATCCTTCCGATGGCGAACTTGGACGCAGCCACCGGAGGACAGGCGGGAGACGCGCGGGACAAGCGCGCAAGAAGTCATGGCCGTTCTCGGAGTCCAGACGGACACCGGCGGCGGAGAGAGTCACACTCCAGACGTCTGGAACACAAGCTGCGGGACCAAGAGGCCGTCATCCGTGAATGGCGGCGAGATGGAGGAGCTTAAGCGGCGTCACAAAGGAAGGGTGTAGGCCGAGTGGGTGACCACGGTGGCGCACCCCATCCCGCCGATCGCCCCTCCGCCGTTCGGCCGGCCAGTCGAGGCACACTCCGGCGATCTCTATCACCAGAGCTACAGAGATGGTGATCTCGACTTCTTGTGAAGAGTCCAGCGCAAGATAGTACCTCTCTGAGACCCTCACGTCCGGAGGCGGCGAGGTATTCCTATTCACTTTGTCTGAGGATTTGCGGGCGATTTTGAAGGAGCAGGCTCGCGGCGGAAGCTTCGAGGTCTTGGCGTTCAGCCGGTTATCCTCTGAGCCCATGCGGCGAGGAGGTCGGAATGCTTCCACCACGCCAAGCGGTACCACTCCTTCTAGATCTGATTTGGCGGGTTGAGTGCCACTCCTTTTCACTTGAGATAGAAGCCACTCGCTTCGTGAGTTCCACCACCAAAGTTTACCTGTCACGATGGGAAGACCGATCCGTACATGCATGTAAGTCATTTCCGACGAGTTATGGCGGACCGTCGGAATGATGCCCTTATGTGCCTTATCTTTCCGTCAAGTTTGGGCGAATTGGGATTGAAGTGGTTGGAAGGCTCTGGGAGGAAGTATTGAAAGGTGGCAACAGTGGCGAGAGGCCTTAAATGAACGCTTCACGACTAACACCAAAACTCCTAAGGAAGTTGATCACCTCTTGAGTATCAAGATGGAAAGCGACAAACTCAAGGCGTACAACTCCAAGTATTGGGAGACTTTCAACGAGATACTGGACTGCCAGGTCTACCTACCAATCGTACAGTATAAGCGTGGGCTCCCGGAGGGAAATAGGTTGCGTGACTCACTTACCAAGCAACGACCCTCGACCATGGGACAACTTATGCAGCGCATCAATGAGCACATCCGGGTAGAGGATGATGCCTCGGCCTCAACCGAGAAGGCAGCCCCGGTCGCAGCAGCTAAGAGGTCGGCTGGAAAAGTGCATGCAGTCGGGCAAGAGTCCAGCCGATCTAGTGACCGGCAGAGAGTCGACCGAGGCTCAAACCGCAAGAACCGGGTCGGAGGCGTAATGCGAGGAATGATTACCGGGATGACTACCCCGAGATGATCTGGCCGATCTGATGAGAGGTGAAAGCAGGGCGAGCATCACCACGGTCTTCAAAATCCCAATCTATCGCATACTTAGTGAAATCCGTGACGAGGAGTACGTCCGGTTTCCTGCTAAGTTAGGCGACGGGCAGAAGGGCTTCAATCCCAAGTACCGTTGTACCTTTCACCGGGAGCGTGGCCACCGAACAGAGGACTGTCTACCTTTGAGGCAGCACTTGGAAGAGCTAGTGGCAGCCGGGCATCTGGACCTCTACATTGATGGAGGAGTCAAGGCAAACCAGGTTCCAGTTGCTCCACGCGGACCGGATGACCGGGATGCACCTCCGCAAGGGGTTGTGAATGTCATCCACGGCATAGTGGAACCGGCGCGTGTTTGCGAGCTTCGTGGTATGATTAAGAAGGCGGAACACATGAGGGAGGTTTTGTCAGTTCAGCCCGCGCTCAAGAGGGGGAAGACAGAAGTAAAGGATGTGATCAGCTTTTCCTCAAAAGATTTGGAGCGCATCTGAGACACGCACAATGACGCCTTGGTGGTGACTCCGCGTCAATGATTTTGAAGTTAAAAGGATCTTGATCGATCAGGGAAGCTCGGTTGAGATCATGTACTACGACGCTTTCAAACAGCTCAAGCTCCGAGACACGGATTTGGCCCCAGCAACTTCGCCATTGGTCGGTTTTAACTCACAGCCGGAGTGGCCTTTGGGAAAAATTATCCTGCCGGTTAAAGCGGGATCAGTGGTCAAACAATTTGAGTTCGGGTGTTGCAGTGCCATCTACTTACAATCGATCCTTGGCGGTGGCTTCATGCTATGCAAGCCGTGGCATCAACCTTTCACCAAGTGATGAGATTCCTCGCCATGGGGGCGATTGAGGAGATTTAGAGCGTCGGGTTATGTCAAAATAGTGCTTTGTGGCCAATGGAAGCCGGCCGCCAAGGGATTCGTTCAAATGATTGAGGGACGGAGGACTGGTAGTGCTAGATGATGTGGGCACTAAGGCGAAGACAAAGCCGTGGAAGGATTGGTGGAAGTGCGAATTGATAAAGCAGCGGACAAGTTCTTCTTGCTCGGCTCCACCCTCACAAAGACAGAGAGGACCGAGATGGTGGAATTCCTTATGGCCAACATTGAAGTTTTTGCATGGTCACCTTATGACATGCGGCCTCGATCCAAATTTTATCTCGCCATCATCTCAATGTCTTCCCTGCTGCTTCGGTCATTCAAATAACAAGGAGGTCAAGATTGCATCACGCCGAGGTAGTGGCGGAGGAAGTCAAAACCGCTGAGGCGCGAGCAATTCAGAAGTGCACTATCCTCGGTGGATTTCAAATACGATCGTTAATCCGAAGAAGAATGGGAAGTGGCGAGTTTGTGTTGATTACAAGACCGTCAACCGTGCTTGTCCGAAAGATGCTTTCCTTTGCCTAGAATTGACCCCATTGTGGATTTGACGGCCGCCATGACAAAGTTAAGTTTCTTGGACGCTGCATCGGCTATCATCGATTGCCATGCACGGCCCCGACGAGAAATCACTTCATTTACTACACCGAGGGACTCTTCGCTACCGAAGTTATGCCTTTTGGTTTAAAGAACGCCGGGCAACTTTTCAGAGGATGGTGACCAAGATGTTTGCTCCTTTCTCGGGTAGGACAATGGAAGCTTATATTGATGACATGGTGGTGAAGAGCAAGCATCAAGCAAATCATTTGTCCGACTGCCGAGATGTTTGCCATCCTCAAGAAGCATAAGTTACGCTGAATCGTCTAAGTGTGCCTTCGGTGTGGGATCCGGAAATTTTAGGATTCTTAGTCACAAACCGAGGTATTGAGGCGACCCTACACATCGAGCCGCAAGAGTTAAAGCGACCTAGCTCGGTGAAAGACGCAACATTTGGCGGAATGGCGCCGCTTAATCGATTTATAAGGGTCATCGATCGCCGTCCTTTCTTTCATCCTTGAAGTCCAAGTTCTCTTGGGATGAAGAGTGCGACGAAGGCGTTAGCGAGCTCAAAGAATATCCGTCTTCCGCACCATTGTTGGTAACGCCGGTTCGGAGAAGAACTTTATCTTTATCCGCCGTATCTCAAAGATGCAACAAGGCGGTGCTTGTTCGGGCTGAAGGAATCAAGCACCTCCCCATCTTTTACGTCAGCAAGACTTTGCTACCAGCGGAGACTAGGTACCTGCCTCTTGAAAAACTTGCTTTGGCATTAATGATGGCTTCAAGAAAATTGGCGCACTACTTTCATGCACATACTGTCGTCGTCTTGACCGAGTTCCCCCTCAAAGCTTTATTTGAACGAGCGGATTTTTCTGGCCGAGTTCTTAAATGGGCGGTCGAGCTGGGGCAGTTTGATGTAAAGTATCAGCCGCGCACTGCCATCAAAGCCCAGACTTTGGCTGACTTTGTTGCCGAATTCTCACCTGGAACTCATCCGGTTTGCCCGGTCGATATTACCGCGGCAGATGATGAGGTGCACGTCAGCCCATCAGAGACGCTGCCACTCAGTGGGGCCCGCGGCGCGGACTTTGCGCCCACCACCGCAGTGGCCTACACTTCTGCAATGCCAACAACCGGTGACGCGATGACAGAGTTGGGTGTTGTTGTCCCACCAACTCTGCCTTGCATCGATCACCAAGGGGGAAGTCTGACACAACTCGACCGAGCTGCGGCGATGATATCAGAGTCGCGGTGATTCGCCTACGACTTAGGCATGGCGCATCAACTTGTCGAGTCCGGTCGAATCACCAAGGCGAGTGGGTCCGTGAACGCAGAACTTGAAACCGGACAGCCAAGCAACCTTGATCATGGCGCCCCTTACCACTCACAGGATCCATCAGATTGCTGGAAGCTTTTTGTGGGGGAAATGTGGAGGCTTTTTGTTGACAGGCCCAATCGTCACTTGCAGGCTAGGTGTTGTTCTTATCTCCCCAGATGGCCTAACCATTGAACATTCTATCACCCTTGGCTTCCCAGCATCTAATAACGAAGCTGAGTACGAGGCCCTCCTGGCCGGGCTCAAGAGCGCAATCCAAATGAAAGCTGCCGAGCTAATGGTGTACAGTGACTCCCAACTTGTGGTTAACCAAGTTTCTGGGATTTACGAGGCAAAGGATGACCGCATGGCAAAGTACCAAGCTCTGGTCAGGGAACGCATCAAACAAGCCAGTAATCGAGTCCAACAGATCGGGAAGAAAACAAATGAAATGATGAGCCTAGCATCCATGGTAGATAATACATCTCCCAATCCCTTGTTAATTGACTTTCTTCCACGACCAAGCATTGAAGAAGCCGGGCAGACGGAAGTACTCTGCGCCGAGCTGGGTCCGTCATGGATGGATCCGATCATTTTGTTTCTCCGAGACCGGGTTCTACCAACCGAAAAGAAGGAAGCACACAAATGCCGGGTGAAATCAGAGCGGTTTTGGCTTTCTCCATCTGGCGCCTTGTATAAGAAATCCTACACTGGTCCTTACTTAAAGTGTGTGCACCCAAACAGCGTGGATGCATTCCTGCGCGAAATTCATGAAGGCATTTGTGGCAGTCACATTGGGGGCAGGTCCTTGGCCTACCGAGCTATTTCACAAGGCTATTGGTGGCCGTACATGCAAGCTGACGCGCAAAAATATGTCCGGAAATGTGAAAAGTGCCAGAAATTCGCACACCAGATCCACCAACCAGCCAGAGAACTTCTTCCACTCACCAGCCCTTGGCCTTTTGCGATGTGGGGACTAGATATAGTGGGACCCCTCCCAACTGCACCGGGCAACCGCAAGTTCTTTATCGCGGCAACGGACTACTTCACCAAATGGATTGAAGCTGAACCTTTGGCGACTATCAAAGAAAAAGACGTGAAGAGGTTTGTTTGGCAGAATGTGGTAACACGGTTTGGCGTCCCCAAAATCTTGATTTCTGACAACGGCACCCAATTTGACGGTCGCTTATTCAGAGGATTTTGTGAAGATTTGAAGATTGAATTCTACAACTCTACTCCGGCTTACCCCCAATCCAACGGTCAAGCCGAGGCGTCGAACAAGATTATTCTGGATGGGTTAAAGAAAAGATTGGAAAAGGCAAAGGGAAAGTGGGCCGAGGAACTTCCAAGCGTCCTTTGGGCATACCGGACTACCCCGCGGCGTTCTACCGGGGAAACTCCATTTGCTTTGGCTTATGGCATGGAGGCGGTCATTCCCTTGGAAGTCGGCATGCCCACCCTCAGAAGTGAAAGCTTTGAGCCTGCTCTGAACACCGAGGCTATTGCTCTGGAATTAGATTCGTCAAGAGCGCCGAAAAAGCGCCATCCATGTGGCGCCTACCAAAGAAGAACTCTCCAGAAATACAACAAGATGGTGCACCCTGCACTGCTCAAGGTGGGTGATTGGGTCTGAGAAAAGTTATGGGAAATACCACGGTGCGGGGAAGGCAAGCTAGGGCAAATTGGGAAGGACCATACAAGATAACCGGTTCCGGGCAAGGGCATACCACCTGGAAGACTTGGATGGTAGAGCAATACCTCGGCCATGGAATGCGGCCAACCTCAAAGTGTACTATTTCTAGCTTTTGTTTTGTTTACAAAGAAGGAGCTTTTTGCATTACACTTCAGAATGTAATTCTTTTTGTCAATATACAAGTGTTCTTTGCCTTCGCAATTTGATGTTTTGTTAAAACTTAACATTCCCAACCGAGATGGATTCGTCCGGTTGGAAGAAATGGTGTTTTGCCCAACTTCGGCTTCCCGACCGAGATGGATTTGTCCGGTTGGAAGAGTTGGTGTTTTGCCCAACTTCGGATTCCCAACCGAGATGATTTTGTCCGGTTGGAAGAGTTGGTGTTTTTCCCAACTTTGGATTCCCAACCGAGATGGATTTGTCCGGTTGGAAGAGTTGGTGTTTGCCCGACTTCGGCTTCCCGACCGAGATGGATTTGTCCGGTTGGAAGAGTTGGCGTTTTTCCCAACTTTGGATTCCCAACCGAGATGGATTTGTCCGGCTGGAAGAGTTGGTGTTTGCCCAACTTCGGCTTCCCGACCGAGATGGATTTGTCCGGTTGGAAGAGTTGGCGTTTTGCCCAACTTCGGATTCCCAACCGAGATGGATTAGTCCGGCTGGATGGATTAATGTTTGTGCAAATTAGATATTTCTTGCCGAGATGGATTAGCCCGGTTGGATGGATTAATGTTTGTGCAAATTAGATATTTCTTGCCGAGATGAATTACCTCGGTTGGAGGTGTTGTGATTTGGTCTCTCAACCGAGGTAATGTATCCCGGTTCTGTGAATTGATGTTGTACTGAAGAAAGTTCAAGCAAACCGTGCAAACACTTCATAAAATTAGAGCTTTTTCATTGATAAGAAATAAGTACAAAGGTGGGGTACTAAGCCCGGTTACATTGAGAACAAACAAAAAGCAAATTCAAAAAGAAACTAAGCAAGGGGGGAGAGGTTGTCATAGTCATCTTCGGTGTTGACCGGTGGAGTCCTCTCTTGACCACCGGGCTCATCCTGAACATTTTGCTCGGGGCTGCTTCCTTCACCGGTGTCTGCAGCCGTCTCTCTAGCAAGCTCTTCCTCGGCCTCCGCTTGCAATGCGGTGAAGACGTCGTTGGCATAAGGCACGAGATAGACCGGCAGAAAGGCTTTGGGGGTGGCGGCAAACACATCGGTTTCAGGGCCCTGACCGAGCTTCGAGCAAGCTTCTTTCCAGCCGGCCTTAAAATAGATGTCCTGGGTTGCAAAGACCTGCTTTTTGTAGCTATCCTCTGCTTCTTTGAAGCCGGCATTGTTGGCGACCTCACGCTCTTTGTCCCCGACTCCTTCAGGCGTTTAGCTCGCTTGAAGTTCTTCGCTTCTTCTCGCCGCATCCGGTTGTTCGAGCAACTGGTGTTCTCGGCCGCTCTGTCAAATGATGTTTTTGCCCGGCCAAGCTCGGCTTGGAGGCTTTCGACTTGACTGGCAGTGTCAGAGGCCTTTTGTCGAAGCCGGTGAATGCGCTCCATTACCAGGTGCTGTTTCTGGATGGCCTGCAAGTAGCAAATATGATTAGTGAGGAAACCGGGCAAACACTTGTGAAATTTTAGAAATAAATTAGGGCAGTTACCCTGGTCATTGATTTCACGGACGATTTGACCAGCCGGGTGTCAGGAACGTGGTCACTTCCAACCACGTCGGTCGGCAGCAGGAGCGCCTTGGACAGGTCAAAGGCCAGCAAATGTTCCTTGTCACCCTTCACCGAGGCATTGGCCGGGATGTCGGCTCCTCGGTGCTTCAACTGCGGGCGCCAAAGCCTGATTTGGCCCTCGCCGAGGTTGCTCGCCTCTAGCTTCACCACCACAGCCGAGGATCTGCCGAGTTTTTTCCACCCGCCAGGCGGTTCTCGTGGGTTGGCTTGCCAGGTGTGTTATGAGGCCAAGCACCGCCGATTGACCGCCGCCGCTTGGAGTCTTGGCGCCCGTAGCTGGCGAAGTGGCGATTAGCAAATTCGATTCGACTGCTGGCCATTTCGTTCCTCGGCCACCGGATTAAGGGATGTCGTAAAGTTAGGTGCGAGGTGGAGTTGGCTCGCGAAGAAATCGATGACTCTACCGGCGAGGAGCGAGTAGGTGTAGGTAACTTAAATCCGATCCGGTGCTCAGATCGCTAACGGTTCGGATTGACTCGGTGTTGGGGAACTGGTAGTTCGCTTGCAGTGCTTGGATTGCTGCAAAAGAAACAAAGAGAAAAAGTGATTAAGTCCAGAGTAATCAGTAAAAAAGTATTGACCGAGCAAGAAAGCGCGGCTTACATGAAGAACCGAAGTTCTTGCTTATAGACCAGCCCGGTACCTCGGCCATTTCATAGTTGCCAGACACCCAGAAGAAGTCGTCGTCGTGCAAGTCCTTATCTGGGGTGCCGGTCACTATTTTTTCCCTGCCCGGTCTTATTTTCAAGTAATAGGCAAGGCCGCCAGCGGTGTGACCCATTGTGTATTGCCTTAAGATCTCGGCTAGGCCCAGTTGAGTACCAAGCCGGTTATTTAACTCATGAACACCGTTTATAATCCGGTATGTATTTGTTGACACTTGGGTTGGTGCAAGCCCGGTGCGGCGAAGGAATTCTGTGATCAGGGGATTGAGAGGAAAGCGAAGGCCTCCTTCAACTATTGAAAGCACGGTGAAGGGGCACTGCTCGGCTCTTCCCCAAGGGGTTGTTTTCTCGGGCGCAAGTTCGAGGTGGACATCGGCCGGGATGCCGACTCTCCCTGAATCGCGCCTAAGGCGGTGGGTGTCTACCATATAGCGGTACTTCCCCATTTGTGGCAGACCTAGTGTAGCTCGGTTGTGGTTTGGCACTGAATGATTGTTCGGTCTTGGGAGCTTCAGAGAGGTTAATGGTCCCCTTGGACTCTGCAGGAAAAGGATTGCAAGGGTTAAGTGTGAGCGCGGTCTCACAAAACCAAGCTTGACTTTAGCTCGGTCCAGATGTGTGCCAAACCACCCGGTTTCTAAGGTTGCTAGAGCTGGCCGCCCAAACGGACAGATATTAGCCCGGCTGGACGACCAAGTGCTCCCACTATCTCGGTTTTTACGGCATTCACTACAAACATGTTATCTGCTCGGTTCTGTAGTTCTTTTGGATCAAATGGAGACCAGAGCAGTCGCTCAGTTCTTTTTATTGTTTCAGGGAAATGAAGAACACCAAGAACAATGGAAGGTTTGGGATATTTTTTGGTGCCTAAGTCCTATAAGTCGTATTTTAAGGCCCTAATGTATGAAATATGAAAGAAAATGGTGAGAAAATAGAAGGACTTACCAGGAAACGGCGAGGAAGACTTCTTCGAGGCACAAACGCAGCAATGGCAGGAAAGGGAAGGGGCAGGGGCTCTGGAACGTCTGGAATGTTGGAATGGCACTAGGAAGGGAAGAGGATGAGGATGGCATGTATATAGGGGAATCGGGGTGGCCAACCGCCAAAAATTTTGAATTTTGGCAGCCGGTTGGCTGCTCGAGGACGTATGAGGGGATGCCACCTGTCGCCATTAATGGCTCCGTCAGAGCTGAAGAGACGTGGGGCAGGTGAGACGTCAACCGGGGAAGATGAGAAGACACCGAGGTCAGATGTAGCATCGACCGGGAAGATTTCCAGGCAAGTTTGAAGGCCAGACCGGGCAAGGTCAAGGCAACAACCACCTGGTTATCAATTGAAAAGCCGGGGACCGAGGAAATGATACCCCGGTTGGAAACAGTAATCCCTGTCACGCTAGAGCGGACGGAATTAAGGGGCAATTGAGTGGGAAAATAATGATCTGATACCGCGCCGGAAAGATTTGGCCGGACAGAGTATGCCGGGCAAAATTGGGGCCGGGCAGGGTACTGGGCCAAGAAGGTGCTCGGTTGGGGCATCGATTGGGCGAACCAAGCTGCGTACTTCCGATGCGAGCAAGCCAGCAGTCTGAGGAATCCAGCGCCCGGAAAGGCGCCAACGACCGAGCTGTTCGGCTCCGCGGTCGTAAGACCGACCGGGCAAGCAGATGGAGCACAGCTCGGTTCTCTCAAGCTTAGCCGGTATTGTGCTCGGGCATGAAACCTGGCCGGCTTAGGGATTGGGCTTCATTGCCGAGCTCAAAGATAGAAGGTTGGAGTTAGGTGATGTCCAGCATGGTGTAACCTGACGGCGGCATGGTGTATGTGCTGACAGATGGGATAGCAGAGCCACGTGTTGAGAGATCAATGGGAGTGGATATGGGGCGCAGAGAGGTATATAAACAAGTCTGCGCCACCCCTTATGGGGATGGACAATTTTTGTAAGTAAGACTTACACTCAAACACTCTCCCTTCTCTCTAGCTATCTGTCTCAGGTGTGTGAGGTTCTAACTTGAGCGTCGGAGGTGTTTTCCGGCCACACACCGCCGGGTAGCTCACCGTCGTTGTGTTTTCAGGTGATCGGACAGCTGAGGAACTCGGAAGAAAGGAAGTGCGGGTTGTCGGAATATTTCCTCCCCGTACAGTTTCATACTGGTACACATAGATGATATTTTAGTATTCAGCCCAGACAAAAATAGTCATATAGATCATTTGTATATAACATTAGAAGAATTCATAAATAATGGAATAATAATTAGCAAAAAGAAGATGGTATTAAATACACCTCACATAGAATTTTTAGGAATGGAGTTAGGAGATGGAAAAATTAGGTTACAACCTCACATAGTGAAGAAAATTTTAGATTATCCAGATAAATTAGAAGATATAAAACAACTTCAATCTTTTTTAGGAATTTTAAATTATGCACGAATGTATATTCCCAACCTTAGTAAAATAATAGGACCATTATACAGTAAAACCACACCCACAGGACAAAAATATTTTAACCAACAAGATATGGCTTTAGTCAGAAAAATTAAGGATATTTGTAAAAATTTACCAGACCTACAACTCTCCTTAGAATCAGAATATATAGTAGTAGAAACAGATGCAAGTCAATTAGGATGGGGAACAATATTATTAGCTAAACCTAGTAAGTATGATAGTAAAAATAAAGAGCGCATTTGTAGATACAGTTCTGGAAAATTTAAAGAAAAAGATACAACCATGACCAGCTTAGATTTTGAAATATTAGGAGTAGTTTATGCAATAAATAAATTTAGATTATTTTTGCACAAACCTTTTACAATTAGAACAGACAGAAGCTATAGTTAGATTCCATAACAAACTCAATGAGCGTAAATTAAGTACTAGAAGATGGGCTAAATTTTTAGATTGTATAGTAGGACAAGGATATAAGGTAGAATTTGAACATATTAAAGGAAGCGATAATAGGCTAACAGATTGGTTAAGTAGGAAAATTTATTTAGAAAAAGAAGATAACCGCTTTAATTTTTGCAGATAATGGAGAAAAAGGCAAGACCATGAACTTTGGGGATTCTCTCTTCCCATTCATGAAGGCGAACAAAATTGCACCATTAACAGAATTGAGTTAGACCCGCAAAGAGTTGTCTTTTAGATAACCTTTGGAATAGTCGAACCACCCACTAAACGCCTTTCAAATTTTAAACTCTCTTAGTATATATTTTTCAAAAATCCAAAATAAACCTTTGTCAAAAAGTTTTTCTTTCTATGTAGTAGTTAAAGGAACCAAGCTGGTATTTACCATGATTGGATGACGTATAGACCCTTAGTAAAATATTTTCCTACTCCTCGGTTTAAAGGATTTTATGATTTTGAGTCACCCGAGACCTATGCGAAGACAAATAGGAACTAGTTACTTTATTAGCCAGATAGCTAAAGATTACAGACACGTTGAGCAAGATGAAGTCAACCATCTTTGCTACCGGAGCTCGATTAGCCGATAATTGGAAGCGAGTTCAGCAAGAGTAGTAGTTCTAACCCTCGCATGATTTTCAGAATTCTCTCCAGATGTGCAGACATTGTGAAGGCCTTACCAGAAATTTCAAGAAAATTATGGATAAAGGCAAAAAGGTCAGTGAAGAGCTAGACCAGCTCCGAGACAAAGAAAAACAATTGAGAGCAACCGTTCGAACCCTAACCAATCAGCTTAAAAAATTAGCTCCAGAAAGAAAGCCTACCTCCTTACCTAGCCCAGAAATCAAACAACTCACCAGTGAGGAATTTGACAAATTGAGTGCTAGAATGTATTTCTTCAGACATTCTATCATTCGATCTCTTTGTGAGAAAAGCCAAGTAATAGAAGACCTAAAATCCTATATTTACACCTTGGCCGAAGATAGCAGAAATAACGAGCTAGTCCTTATTCAGCAATTTCTTCAAGACCTTTCCATAGCAAGTGTTGATTACCCCGGTGTAGACACCCCATTTTTGACCGTCCTCAAGACTTGGACGTCACCGCTCGAACACTCGGTGATCATCCATGTATGTGTTCGTTTGGAGTTCCCAGAGTTCTCGGCTCGCGCGCCGTGCCTCAGGACCTCCGGACTCGACCGTTTGTGTTTGGTTTTGCACCAAACACTTGTGTTTTGCCTTTGAGGGGCAGGGAATGCCTTATGAGGCATCCCCACACACCACCGGCTGGGGCTAGAGGCCACTGGCTGGCTGTAGTTGTCACTGGCACTATATTGTGCCGGTCGGCACTATTTTGTGCCGGTCGGCACTATTTTGGGCGAAATGACCAATTTGCCCAGTCGACCACTGTGCACTTGCTTTCTGAGATATTTTCAGACAGCTGTGTGCAATTGTCTTTCCCTCCATACACGTGTATGGAGGGATGAGCTTGCTTAATGGCTAAGCTTGTAAGCCTTTGGCCTATAAGAGGGAAAGCTCTCCCCTTTGCTCAAGGGTTGGAATTCTTGAGAGGTTTCAGCCATTTTTAGAGGGAACCAAGCTCTGGTTTTAGGGCTAAGATAGATACACATTCTATATCTCCCTTTCTCTTTTGCTTTCTAGGTGTTTTAGTTCATATTATTGCACTAACACACCTAGTCTTCCACCTTTTCTTGGTATTCTTGAAAATCAGAGCTTGTTCTTGAAGTTCTTGACTGGTTTTGAGTCCAAAGAAGCCACAACATCAAGCTTTGTGAAGAGGTCTACAAGGGTAAGAACTTTACTCCCTTTTTACCCCATTCTTGCACCTTCTTTTTACCTAGCTTAGGACTGTTTTTGTGCTTAGCACATAACACAAAAAAGTTCTGATTTTTGACCCTCTTTACTGTATATTAAGAGTGTTTTGTGGTTTGGGGAAGTTTGACCCCCTTTAGGCCTTGAAAAGGGTCCCTTTTGTGCCATTTTGGTTGAGATCCGAGATTTTGGTGAGAGGATATCTTCACCACTGAAATCTTGAGTGATTTCAGTGGTGAAGAGCATACCTTGAAGTCTCAAGAAGGAGAGGGCCACCCCCTCTCCTTGATGTCCTTGAAAAGGACAAATTTTGCTTCCTTAAGGAGCTCCATGCTTGAGTGTGTGTTGAGCATGTTTGACTTGTTTTCCATGCTTATATTGCCATGTTATAACATGATTTCAAGTTGGTTTTAGTACTCTTTGCATGATTTGCATAGTTACTTTGTAATGCCTTAATATTGCTTAAACATGACTAGCTTGTTAGCCTTAGCTTCTAACATGTTTTAGACTTGTGTTTGTGAAGCTTGTGTACTTATTTTGCCATGATTTAACTCTGCCCATAGCCATTTGGGTCGATCCCATCATGCATTATGTAGCTCCTTTACATTTGGCTTGTTGGCCTTGAGAGTATGAGTGTATAGCATGCCATGCTTGCTTCATTTTTGATGGTTTGGAACCATCTAGCATGTTATTTCAGACTTTTGGTGTGCTTGTATGCATGCTTTAGTTGCTTCTTTAATGCTTTAAAAGCATGTGTTGAATGCTTCATGTTTTGGTCATGTTGCATGCCTTTGTACTTGAGCCCCTTAGATGCCATCTAGGTGCTCCTTAGGCTTTGTTTAGGTTTGCTTGTGACCTATTTTGAGTCCCCTTAGCCTTGTGAGGCTTGGTGGACTTGGCCTTGGTTTAAGCCTTCATGGCTTGTTTCAAAACTTGGGCCATTTGTTGTATATTTGGCTTGCTTCATTACATGTTTTGGCATCATGTTTAACATGGATTTCAGAGCTTTTCATGCATGCTATTAGCCCATGTTTGTGTCTCTTAAGTGTGCATGAGAGTTGCTTTTGTATGCCTTGGGTTTAGACTTTAACATGTGCATGTGTGTGCGTGTGTTTAGTCTCATTTTCTAGGCACTTTGGCCACTGTTTTGAGCCTTGTTAGAGCTGCCCAATTCATGTGTAAGTCCATCTCATTGCTTAGCTTGTATACTTGCCTTGTACGCCTACTTGTATGCTTATATAAGTGCCTCGCATTGTCCATATGGCATAGTAGATAACATGCTTAGGGCCTTGTTGCATTGGCATGCATGTTGGGCCTCTTGAAGTGAAGTATGACGGAGGTTTGGCACCTTTATTTGCTTGTTTGCATTGCATGCATTTGACATTGAAGTTGCACTCTTGGTTCTCTGTGCCATCACGCATGGAAATGCGCGATTGGTGGTCCGAATCGAGGCACATGCCCTCTTGAGTCCATAGCATGATGTGGGATGTGTTTGGTGCATACATGCCTTGAATTACATTGCCATGCATAGTTTGTCCTCTAGCTTTGTGAGTTGCGGATCTGCAGAACATTTTAGGCCGACCAAGCACTTCAAGGTCGACCGGCCGTTCATTCCCAGCCGATGAAACAATTCAGTGCCGATGGCCAAATCCTTCAGCCGGCGGAAATTCTGTGCAGCCGATGATGATCTCCAGTACCAAAGAAAGTGTTTCTAGGACTTTGGTAATTTTCAGAGTTGGATAGCAGAAGAAACAGAGGCATACTTGCATGGCGGCGATTCCGAGCGAGTCCTGCACGCTGGCCGCAGCTTAGCCCTCATCCCGAGGCATTTAATGTTTAATTAGATTAATTATTTAATTTAATTAATTTAGTTGATTTGTAATATTTAATTAGCTAGTCTAGTTAATTATTTATTCGGCCTGTATTATTATTTTAATCCCTCCGAGCGAGGGCAAAAATGTAATAAGTGTGTGTGAGTGGGTGTATGTCTTCCAATCCCCACTTCTTTCTATCCCCTTTTATTTACCTGCTTATGGTAGATTAGGGCACGCCTATATTAGCATACCTTATGCAATGCATGCGCATTCATGCATTTTGTTTACATGCACCGGGCTCGGCACATCATACAAACTGCATCGTACTTTCAATTCCAAGTTGAATACGTGATAGTTGTTGCATCTCACATGCCATGTTTAGGGTTAGCCGAGCCTACTCTAGATTGCATCTATGCCTGTGTTGCATTAGCCACTTAACATGAACTAGGTCATGCATGGTTGCTAACCGGCCATCGCTTTTGGCACGAGTACGATGTAAGTATTTTTTCGCTTTTAGCATATCGCATGCGTGTGAATGTTTACCATGACAAGATGCTTGCCATGTGGCTAAATGCTTACATGATAAACTGCTTTGAATGCTGTGGATGGAGGTTGGATTGCTTGAGTTGGAACAATTCATTGAGATCCGTGATTTTAACCTACTTGCGGGTAGCAAAAGAAAACAACACGTTTTCGAGACAAAACGGATATGCAATGTTTATTTCCAAGTTAGGCGATCTAGTCTATACTTTTGTGTTGTGCGATCACATAGTAATTCTAGGTTAATAACCGAATAAGAACGCATAAAGTTTTCAAAAACGGATATCACGGTTAGTAGAGGCCGGTCTTGGACCGGCGAAAGGGGTGCTCATAGTGACCTTCCCGATCGTACCCAAGCTCCCGAGCCAAGACCACTTTGGTGATGATTTTACATGTGGCCTTTAAGATCGAGTCGTGGTTTCCTAAATTTCCCAATTTAAAAAATATTTAGGTGGCGACTCAGACCGCAAAGCGATCCATGTTTGGCACTACTTTTCAAAAAAATCTGTTTTCTCAAACGATTTGCCGGATTTGGACTCTTTGGTTCAGATTTAGAACCGACAAACAAAAGGGAGTCCGAACTGTAGAGTGAAGCCCCACGGGCGCGTCTACAGTTTCTGGCGACTCTGCTGGGGATTTTTAGAGAGCTTGACTCGAACTCGTGATATCCTATTTTGACTACACTTATGTGTGTTTCTTTGCATTGCATGTGCATTGGTGCGCCTAGGACACCGTGTTGGTCATCTGCTATTCCTGAGCGGTTTGCTGGAGGCTTGTCTTGTCAAGGCATGACCATAAGGCTGACCGGTTGCGGGCTCTGCCAGTATGGGAACACAAACCCCGGTTTTACCGGGGCACCCTTTTTGACCATTCGACCTAGTGCATATCGAAACCCGTAGTGACCATTCCAAACTAGGACAGGTTGCTCACCCGATATTAGGTTGTTTGAAGCCGCTGCGTGCGTAGTGAAACCCTAGCTCCTGACAAAATAGGACAGGGAAACCCTACCCCCAACATAGGGGTGTATTGACTCTCATTTACTTGCTATGTGCTTTTAGAGTGTATCTCTACAGGTAATGCATATACCAGTTTGCGAGTCTGGGCATCAGGCCTGAGGGCACCAGTATCAGTGTTGTTGTGGATCAGCTATATCTGCGGGTATCGGACTCAGATTTGGGACAGTGATTTTTGGGAACAGTGTTCAGTAGTAGAGTGCAGTTGTTCGACTACACCCGTGTTTGATCTGTTTGGGGCTGAAATACTGCTTGTTTTCCGTTTCAGTTTAGAGGTTCGGAGAGTTAAGTCAGAACAGCTAGTATCTTCTCCTCGCTGAGGCAGGACCGAACATGATGCAGAACTCAGAAGAGATTGTGGTCATGACGGCCGCGCCGAGTCAAGGAACCACCCCGCAAGATGAAGCTACTGTTGATATGCCGCATCCGCCTAGGTCGCCCGCACGACACCCGTCTGACCCTCGGTTCTATCAGCTCATGAGCCCACTACATTCGAAAGTTAATGGGGATGATAGGTGATCTCCAGAGGTCCGTGGCGGATCTCGCCATTTTAATGTCAATCGCCACCGGTTGCACCGTAGGCCGGAAATTTCGAACCCCAGAGCCCCGACATCGGGCGGATTGTGATCGAGCTCAATCACGGAGATGACCTCCACCCACAACAAAGGATGTACCAAGACAACCCAAACCTCTCACCAGCCGAGGCCGAGGCAAAGACAAAGTGAAGGTGGATGCCGATCCTGTGGAACAACTGCTGTGTGCAGTCCAGGCTTTGAAAGCCGGGGGAATGAGCAAACAATAGGTATCCGCGATTGTAACCAAAAGTGTGGATGACGTTTTCCTACTCACTTTGAGGGCGCTTCGATCAGAGAATCGATAGGCCCCGCCACACTAAAAGGTTCTTCCGCTCCCAATCTCGCACTGTGAAAAGATCGAGAAATCCAGTCCGCCGCCGATCCGCTCGCTAGTGCGTCTAGCAAGAATACCTGAGTCAAGTACCGCCCGAGGGCGCAGGTCTTCCATCCTCTTTATATGCCTTTGTCTAGGCACTTCGATTTTGGCCAAAAGGCATCTCACACCCTCGATCCTAGGCCACTCCCCAAACCCTTCCAAAGAAAGCCATGATGCCACTCAAGATCAGGCGCATTCATCAACAGTCCGCCATACTACTGACAATTGTTCCCGCCGGCATGAAGTATGTGATTTGATTGATAACAAGGTCATCCTCCCGCCTACCTCGCCAAATCGCCACTACAGAGTTCTTGGATTGTGAGGACACAGATATCGAGGACACCGACATCATGAGTATGTAATTGGGATTCAACCGTCGGGCAATATCTGGTACATTTTTGGATATGGCGTTTGGCGCGCATTTTTGAGCACTTGCCGATGCTAGTTTTGTGAAACCTGACTTGGGTGTCGAGTCAGTCTTTTGATTTGTCTTGAGTCTGTCTCATTATTTTGAGTCAGTCCTTTTGTTTAAGGGTCTGTCTAATTGTAATGAGTCAGTTCCTCTTTTGTATAAGAATACTAGATGACTTCGGGGTTGTTGCCTCGAGCACCATTTTGTTTTGTAATTACTTCTTTTTTGCTTTCTTTTTTGGGTCTACCTCTGCCGTGGAGCCAAGTTTACATCTAGAGAACCTGAATGAAACAGCCGCGGCTATCGTGTTCCCGTACTATTTATGTTGGGCTAGTTGTGCCAGAGAATTCGAATGGGGTGACAGTGCATTCCACCTGCTCTTTTGTGCCTTAAAAATTATTGTTTTGACCTAAGTTTTCCAAAACCTCTTTTTGAACACTGCGGTGATAAAAACAAAGGGGAAGTAATTCCTCGGGTTTTGCAAAATTTTGATCAATCCGAGAGAAAGAAAGACATGCTAAGCCCTTAATGAATGAAATCATGCTTGTCGGCGTGAGTACTGAGAAGGACCCTAGCTTTGATCCAGATTGGTTCCACACTGTCTTCGGCACAAGCAAATCGTCGCCTTCTTAAAAACTTTCAAAAACAAGATATTTTGCGTAGTCTTGCGAAGACCTGTGTGGAATCGTTCTCGAGATTACGCAGCTCAGGATCGCTCTCAGCCTCGAGACTCGACCCCCCCCATTTTCAAACCTTGGACCAGTATCCAGAATGTTCAAAAGATAGCTATCAATGTGACGCCTGTGTGGCCCAGTTCAAAGCAGCCCTCGAACAAGAGGCATCAGAGTCCGATCAGGAAGATCAGATCCCACTAAGCAAAGCTCGAGAAGTAGCCGTGATGGACCTTTCTGCAAATCAACACAATAGCCGTTCTCCTAGATACAGAGAGGCTTCAATCTCAAAACCATTTGGCATGGAGCTTGCTACACTTTTACCCTTTGAGAGGCTCGCTGGGCTGAAAACCCGGAAGGGCGGCCCAGGCAAAAGTTAGAGCAAAGAAGAGAAAAAGAAAAATACAAAAGAGAAAAGAAAATGCAGAAAATAATAAATAAAAGCTGAAAACGCAAAAGAAGAGAAAAAAAAAGAAAAAAGAATGAAAAGAATAGGAAATAAGAAGAAGAAAGAACAAAGCTCGCAAGGTCGAAAACTCGCATTGGGCACCTTGGCAAAAGTTAGACCCTAAAAATAGTGAAGGTTAAAATACCCGAGTGTACCTTACCCGAACTACGTAAGGCTTGATTCCCATGTTTGGGATACGTAGGCAACTTCATCCTGAAGTCCAGCCCTTAACGCTTTCATAGCGTCTCAGTTCATGTCATGGTTTTGATCACTTGTGCCTTCTTCCGGATCTGATGTCTCGGTTGCAATGACTGGAACTACGTGATCAACTTCCTCCTAAAACCCAGCCACCAACGCCCTCAAGGTGACTGTGTCCATATATTGTTTGTGGCCGTCTTCATCCTCTCCGTGCCCGAGAGCCTGGTCGAGATCAATCGTTGACGAGCATGCTGCGGCATTGTCCAAACAAGGGGCAACTTTCCGTTGCCTCGCATTGCCATAAAGATTGCCCTGAGTTGCCGCCTAAACTAGGGGCAACTTTCCGTTGCCATGCGCCCCTTCGAGCAAGGGGCAATTTTCCCAAATTGCCTCCGATCCAAGGTTGCGTATCTCGAGGGTAGGTTCTGTGCTTGTTGAGCATTGACCGCTTATAAAAATAGTTTTTGAAAATTTTTACTAAGGTTGACTATTTTCTAAAACAATTCCATTTTCCAAAATTGGACCATGTTTGGACCCAAAAGGAAAACTTCCAAAGGCTTACACCGACTTGCATGATTTTGAAATCAAAATTGCCCAAGCACGCTTAATCTGCGTTCATTTTGATCAAAACTGCTTTTAGAAAGAAAACAAAGAATGGTCGAGTAATGAACTAGGGGCACAATGAGTCGTGTTCTGCTCTTGCTTGTCAGCAATGCACTCGCCAGAAATGCACGCTATTTACCAGAGGGAATAGCCGCGAGCTAGCTATATCGCACGAATCCCCGCTTATCCATCTATCAACCACCCAGGGGAGGGATATAAAATGAGAGATTAAAGAATAGAGAGATGTGAGTTGAGAGAAAAGTGAGAAAAGGGTTTTTAGAGAAAAGAAACCGAGCCTCAAGGGGCCGAGCGACGTGAGAATCACACAAATCGAAGGGTGGAAACTTGCCCGTAAGAATTGGCTCCTCAAGGTCTTTTGTTTTCAAACACGTCTGTCGTGGTCTTTTCTTTTGTTAGTCCCAACTTAGTTTTGAGTCTTTTCCGACTGTGTCTCATTGTGTTTAGGTCGTGCGCCTTTTACTCTCTGTACTTGAGTTCTCCGGCGATGTCCAGTTGTAGGCTCGATACCCAGGTTAAAAAGCCTCTCTTTACCTCAAAATCGTCTGTGCTCAGAATGCCATGCCATTCTCCACATCCATGCGAGATAAGAGAAGAAATGGAAAATTTGGGACATCCGAGTGTGTTTCAATTTCAGTCAGTTCCGCCTGCCGTGATCCGGCTTGTCAGATTGGGCTGTTTGTTCAAAGTTTGCCGTGTACAGAATGAACCAAATACTGAGTTGTGAGCTGTGTGCAGAATGATCCCCAGCAGAATACGGGCCATTTGCCAAGTTTGAGCAGTGATTTGTCTGGGCTGCTTGCTGTTAGTTGGTTGGTTATCCGAGTATTACAGTGCGAATGCTCCATTTTCAGACAACAAATCAAATTTCATTTACATTGAGGTGTAATATGATGCAATGCAAGGCAAAAGTAGGAGATATGTAAACATAACACTTTTCGATAAAAAGTTTGTTTTATATAATCTCTTTCAAAGTACAAACTTTTGAAGAAAGCAAAAACACACTGTCATAGTACATAGTACTCTATCTATCAAAAAGAGAAAGTACAAGAAAAGAAATAAAGAAAAGAAAGAAAATCATCATCATCGAGTAGGCCTCATGCCTAAGGGTCACCTCGCCTCTTCCCAAGTGTAAGCACAAAAGCATCGCGGAGCTGCCATCACAGAGCCCGAGCCCGAAGCTATCCCGGCCTCCTCAAATGACTCGGGCCCCGCCTCGACTCACCGCCTCTCGAATCGAGCTCGTGAGTCGCCTCCCCACATGACCACGCCCCTCAGTGCGAGGGAATATCCCGCCATCCCGGTGGAGAGGGGAGGCCAGTGAGCAAAGACCACCCACTGGAGGGATCGGGAAAGGAGGCTGAAAAATATAAAGAGTAAACACATCAGAAAGCTGTGAGCAGTTTATCAGTATAGAATGCAGTGTATGAGTACAATATGTGGAAGCTGTGAGCAGTTTATCAGTATAGAATGCAGTGTATGAGTACAGTGTGTGAATGCCGTGAGCAGTTTATCAGTGCAGAACGCAATGTATGAGTACAGTATGTGAATGCCGTGGCGCTTTATCGCTGCAAGATGCGCAGGCGAAAGCCGTGAGCGCTTTATCGATTACGTGCAAGATAGCAGACAGCGTAAACAGAGTATGATTTGAGACTGTGGTCAGTAGAACATACCGGCAAGCCGTAGACGGCCAGAGCGTCGAGAGTCCGCTGCAGCATCCCCATCAAGGAGGCATTCAGCTCCACAGACTGACGGGTATACTCGGAGGAAGCCTGCAAAAGTATTAAATACTTCATATTCTGTGGAATGTCTGAATGAACTGAAATGAAATAACAATGCAAGATGCAGAAATAAAGTAATACATACCGGAGGCAAGTCGGGAATACCAGCCAGCTCATGATCAGCCGGGGGAGAAGCAAACGGGATCTGGTAGGTCTCCCGCCTCGCCTTCAGAAGTCAACATGGTAGGCAAAGCGGGCCATCCCATCCTCGCCCTCTGCACTCTCCGCCATGAGCTCGAGCCCTCTGTGATGGCCCCGCCTCGCTCCCTGCCTTCGCCGCGCTGGCGCCAGGTCTCGGCTGATCGGCTCGGAGCCCCCGCCAGAGGCCGCATCAAGAAGGTCCGGACGCATTTCGAGTAGTCGCCTCGCCTGTGAGGCATCTACATCTACGGCCAGCCAAGGGTGTAGTCCTCCATCTCGCCGCAGAAAACCTCTCGGTCCTCATGTGCTCGGAGGATGGATCGAACTATTCGCCCGGCAATCCCACGATCCGACGAAGAAGCGCCACCTGTGCAGTACCAGCGACAGACCGGACCCTCCAGAGAATCCCAGAGCGCGAGGTCTCGATGGCACCAGCATCGATCTCAGATCATCACGGAGTGGAGCCCACTACCGCCAGTGACTCAAATGAAATACGATTGATTATCTATCGATATAGAAATGTAAGCACGAAGAAGCTTAAAACAGATGTAAGTAAAACATACCTCTGGGGGTGATGGTGTCAAGAAAGCGGCGGAAGAAGCTAAAGTGTCCCGGCCTCCGGACACATCGCCCGTCGTAGCGGCGAGAAAAGGGGACGACCAGAGGGGTCTCCGTCTTCGCAGACTGCTCTAGCTCGGGAAAGTAGGCGACACCCACACTGCAAACAGACGTCAAGATGACCATCAAAAGGTAATCTGAGATAAAATGTAAAACAAGAGAGCTGCAGGTTGTGCAAAGTGTGTTGAGCAAAGTGTATAAAAGTGTATGTGTACAAGCAGGTACAAGAATTGTAAAGGACTACAAGGTGTAGTGTATGTATACGTAGAAAAGTACAGAGCAGAAATGAAAAGCAGAGAAGAAGACATACCTTCCCAGGCTCGCCAGTAGCCTCCTAGCAGCTGTCCACTGCCACGAGAGACTGAGCTCATATAACCGTAAAGGGTGGCCAAAGCCGCGCCTCCCCAGTCATACTGCACAATCCTCTCGACATCCACCAAGGCGCTAAGCAAGCAGAGGGGCACTGTGTTCGCCCGGTCGGCAAACAGGGTGGTCCCCAGCAAAAACATGAGAAAGCCACAAGCATATCTCTCCGCCTCGGTCATCGAGTCTGGCCCACCAAAGATGGTCCGTGACTAAATCGCATTTCAACCAGAGTAGCGGACGAACCCTGGACGAACAAGTGGCGGCGCCTCGCCGAGCAAATGAACCTGAGCGGCGATCCACTCGCCCATGTTCAGGTCGGCGGGGGATCGGATTTCACCCCGATGCCGGTGAGCATCGAGAAGTCGGAAGGGGGCATCGTCATGTCCCCGCCGATAGATGAAAAGAATCGGTGTCCCACCACCTCTGCCAGAGCGGCAAGAAGAGGTCTGCAGCAGAGAGCCCGAGAGTCCTCGCAGAAGGTACCGCCGCCCGATCCACAATGCGGTTAACGGCGTCGGCACTCGGCATCAATCGCGAGCGGTAATGTTCCCATACCCGCGGAGAGTATGGGAGTCTCCCTGTAGTCAAGAAATTGCAAAGCCATGTGAAGATATGCAGTTGGTACAAATCTGTGAACTACAAGCGCGTGATACGTCAGTGTATTTTAGATGCTCCAATGTAAACTTGGTGCATGTGTGCACGTTTTTCAGATTCAAACACAACCCGGGTGCCGGTGTTTCGAAGAACTACAATGTGCGATACATCAGTGTACTTTTGAGTGGTGCTGTGTAAATATGGTGCACGCATGTACGTGTCTCAGATGCAAGCAAATGTCGATTAAAGATACTGGTGTGGGCTACTACCGTGATATGTCGGTGCTCTATGAGGATCGGTGTAAACAACGTGTGATGTGTCCGCGTGTTAGTGCGCTTTTGTGCAAATCTAGCATGCGGCGAAGCCAGATTCAAATAAGCGCCGGGTGTCGGCGAATTGGTAGTGCAATGTGTGCCGTGTGTTTGAGTGCTTGAGGCCAGTGTAGTGTGTGTGCATGTGCGTCGGCCCCAAACAGATGTCAGCAGTGAGTTTGTCTGCAATCGACTACAGTTCAGTACACCGGAACTAAGCAGTTAAATGGGTTCAGTTAGCTATGGCAGTTGACAGGAAATCCTACATTGCGGAAAATAAAAGACCAGAATGTTACCTCGGCGGCGCCAGAAGACAAGTGGGAGGCCGGCTCGCGCAGCAGAAGCTCTGGGTCCAAAACTCTGTCGAAGCCGCGGAAGTGGCGGAGTCCATCGGGTGGTAGCACGTGGATGGCCGGGCGATAGGTCGCCGGATCGAATGGGCGCTCGCTCAACGGGAGGAGCTCGACCCCGGGATCCATCTCGTGATCCGGGGGAGTCCCGACATGGGGAACATCGTCTGCCATGGGTAATGGTGGTGAAAAATGACCGGAAAATGAAAAATGGGCCGGAATACGAAAAGTCAACCGACAAAGTCAACCCCGAGAGGGCCGGAAATGGCCGGAAGGATCGGAATGTGAAAAGACACGAGAATGGAGAGAAAATCGAGGGGAACAAGTCCCGAAAAGGGGGAAATGGCGAAAAATGCACCGAAACAAAGTTTTGTTCGGTCGAAAATGTCCGAAACGCGACGAGTATCGCGAATCCGACGAGAAAACAAGCGTGAAACGCGAAATCGATGAAAAGTGAGGGAAAACACTTTGGAGAGGGAGAGCAAAGATTTTGGCGGAGGCAAGTGGAAATAGGGTTTCAAACCCTATTTTAAAAGGCCCAAGGTGAAATGGCGAATCGCCTTTATCGCAACTTTATTTTGGTCGGCACAATATTGTGCCGATAGATGAGTTTATGCCGGTGGCGGTGGCCACCCCACCCAGCCGGTGGTGTTCCCAAGGCCCTGTTTAGGCAAGTTGAGGAGTGTTGGGTTTTCATAGCTCAAGAAAGTGCAAGAAAGTGCATCCCCGATGCTCAACCGGCCTCCGTTTTGACTTCGACCGCTCTCATCAGGCGTGACGCTCAAATTCAAGCGAAGATTGTATCCTTTTGTATCCTTTTGTCTTTTATAAGATTCAAAAGTTGCCTCGTGTGCGTCACGCGCATCCATCACATTATCCGGCGCATCGTATCGCGCCATCTTGCACGTCCCTTACGACTTGCGCCGTTTTGCATTGTCGTATGGCATGCGTGTCATACTCTCTCAGTTTGCATCTCATGTTGATCCACGTGAGGTGTACTACTTCACGTGTTTCATTTCGCATTTCATTGCATCTCGAGGTACGTGTGCCTCATTTTGCATTTCATTTTCCATCAAATGAGGTATGCGTGCCTCATTTTGCATTTCTCGCATCTCGAGGTACGTGTGCTTCGTTTTGCATTTCATGTTGATCCACGTGAGGTGTACTACTTCACGTGTTTCATTTCGCATTTCATTGCATCTCGAGGTACGTGTGCCTCATTTTGCATTTCATTTTCCATCAAATGAGGTATGCGTGCCTCATTTTGCATTTCGTCGCATCTCGAGGTACGTGTGCTTCGTCTTGCATTTCATTTTGATCCACGTGAGGTGTACTACTTCACGTGCTTCATTTTGCATTTCATTTTGATCCACGTGAGGTGTACTACCTCGCGTGCTTCGTCTTGCATTTCGCATTCCATCGCGCTATTTCGCGCACCTCAGAGTTTGACCGGGTCTGGCGAGACCTTAAACACGTACGGTCTAGGAGACCTTAAATCCTTCGAAGGTGCAAAACCTTTGGCGCATGCATTGTTATGTATCATCATCTCAAGAAATACAAGATTGCGCGCAAGATTTTGGAACCATGCACCCATCCTGGCCCGGCAAGACCTTAAACATGTACGGTCTAGGAGACCTTAAATCTCTGAGGTACGAGACCTTCTGCACTAAGTTGCCCCTCATTGCATTTGCCATGCATTTCATCGCTACCGCTTACGACCCCCCATTCCACTCCATTTTCCATCCTTTGAGGCACGCATACCTCATTCCACTCCATTTTCCACCTTTTGGAACACGCACGGTCTAGGAGACCCTAAATCCTCGGGAGGTGCGAAACCTTCGGTAAAAGATGCACCTCATTGCATTTTGCATGCATTCCATAGCGTTGTTTTGCGCATCTCATCGTTGCCCCCTGGTCTGGCGAGACCTTAAACACGCACGGTCTAGGAGACCTTAAAACCTCAAGATGCAATTCTTCGGTGTTTGTCGTGCCGAACGACTTTCGGTGGCTGGTAAAGCCACCCGTCTGTGTTTATGTAAGTTCTAGGAGACCAATGGGGACGGTGAAAACTAGAGTTTAAACGGCTTATGCCTAGAACGCAAAGGTTCGAATTTCCGAGACTAAAGTCCGGTTTAAATACCGGGTATACCCTCTTGAAATCAGATGGAAGCCCCATAGGTTGAGGCGGTATGTTTACGCCTCAATTCTGGATACTGAACCAACCTAGTATATCACCCCGTTGGTAGAATAGGGAAAACTGCAATCGCAGCCATTGCATCAAACATGCATCCCACGCATCATTTGTAAATATTGCATATGTCATGCATTTTCAAAAACATTCAAAAACAAAAAAAAAAACCATGCATTTGTCGTGCATCATCATTATAATATAGTGTATGTATCATGCATTTTTTGTAAAACACCTAGTCCAGTGCATCGTAGCTTGCATGCATCCATTGCATCACCTCCATCTATGGCTTGCACCTTTCCTTGTTGAGCTTGGTCTGGTATGTGCCCATATCTTTCGTGTCAAAACACAGTTGTCGAGCTTTTGTGTCCGAGCCTTGAGGGTAGCGGCACCGCTTCTGTGTTAGATACGGCTTGTATGCGTACATGCCTTCCCTAGGCAAAATACGGTTTGGCCCGCGTGCCATATCCATTGTATCCATATCCATTGCATTGTAGCTTGCATGCATCCATTGCATCACCTCCATCTATGGCTTGCACCTTTCCTTTTTGGGCTCGATCCGTATGTGCCCATATCTTCGTGTCAAAACACGCTTGTCGAGCTTTTGTGTCCGAGCCTTGAGGGTAGCGCACCGCTTCGTGGTTAGATACGGCTGTATGCGTACATGCCTTTCCTAGGCAAAATACGGTTTGGCCGCGTGCCATATCCATTTGTATCCATTTCCATTACATTATAGTGTAGTCATTGCGTCGGCATTAGGATCATTCTTCTCACCCCAAATGGGTCGCTTTCCACTTATGTCATTCCACCCAATACTTGTTCTTGTGTCCGTGCGAAGTACTCATAGATCAGACATCGTTCTATGGGAGACGGACTTGTCACTTCCATCAATCTATTTGACATTTGTGTGGTTTCGAACCATTTCGGTTTGAATCACGATTCAATTGCCCTGCATGTAGTTCGCATTAGTTTTAATTGCACTACATTTTCATTTGCATTATTCATACATAGTTTTGTATATATTGCATATCATTCATCATTCGCATTGCATATGTCATGCATGTTGCTAACAATATTGTACCTGTTAAGTTTACTTTCTTTGCAGGCACGATATTGTGTGTACGGTTCATTTACCGCCGGCGCAACCGGACGAGCCGCACAGGTATTGTATCCTCCGCGTGAGACGTTTCGAGAATTTCATAATTCTCTTACATCCTTTCTGCATTGTAGTGTAGATCGGCGTAAGCTAGCTTATAACTGTTGCATGTGTGCTTCATTACAGCTTTCTTTGCATGATCATAAGTTATGCCCGGCTTCTTGCATTTTCAGTTGCATTTTGCCCCTGCCTTCGGGCGCATGTCTTACTTGTTTTGCATGACTGTCTAAGTCTTCGGCCTTGTCAAAAATGGGTCGTCTCTGGGCTTTGACATTCACCCCCGTCATTGTTATGACTTTCGAGTTTCACAAAGAGGGCAAATCAGAGACACCCCATTTTTGACCGTCCTCAAGACTTGACGCCACCGCCGAACACTCGGTGATCATCCATGTGTGTTCGTTTGGAGTTCCGGAGTTCTCGGCCACAGGCCGTGCCTCAGACCTCCGGACTGACTGCTTGTGTTTGGTTTTGCCCCAACCTCTTGTGTTTTGCCTTTGAGGGGCAGGGAATGCCTTATGAGGCATCCCCACACACCACCGGCTGGGGCTAGAGGCCACTGGCTGGCTGTAGTTGTCACCGGCACTATATTGTGCCGGTCGGCACTATTTTGGGCGAAATGACCAATTTGCCCAGCCGACCACTGTGCACTTGCTTTCTGAGATATTTTCAGACAGCTGTGTGCAATTGTCTTTCCCTCCATACACGTGTATGGAGGGATGAGCTTGCTTAATGGCTAAGCTTGTAAGCCTTTGGCCTATAAGAGGGAAAGCTCTCCCCTTTGCTCAAGGGTTGGAATTCTTGAGAGGTTTCAGCCATTTTTAGAGGGAACCAAGCTCTGGTTTTAGGGTTAAGATAGATACACATTCTATATCTCCCTTTCTCTTTTGCTTTCTAGGTGTTTTAGTTCATATTATTGCACTAACACACCTAGTCTTCCACCTTTTCTTGGTATTCTTGAAAATCAGAGCTTGTTCTTGAAGTTCTTGACTGGTTTTGAGTCCAAAGAAGCCACAACATCAAGCTTTGTGAAGAGGTCTACAAGGGTAAGAACTTTACTCCCTTTTTACCCCATTCTTGCACCTTCTTTTTACCTAGCTTAGGACTGTTTTTGTGCTTAGCACATAACACAAAAAAGTTCTGATTTTTGACCCTCTTTATTGTATATTAAGAGTGTTTTGTGGTTTGGGAAGTTTGACCCCTTTAGGCCTTGAAAAGGGTCCCTTTTGTGCCATTTTGGTTGAGATCCGAGATTTTGGTGAGAGGATATCTTCACCACTGAAATCTTGAGTGATTTCAGTGGTGAAGAGCATACCTTGAAGTCTCAAGAAGGAGAGGGCCACCCCCTCTCCTTGATGTCCTTGAAAAGGACAAATTTTGCTTCCTTAAGGAGCTCCATGCTTGAGTGTGTGTTGAGCATGTTTGACTTGTTTTCCATGCTTATATTGCCATGTTATAACATGATTTCAACTTGGTTTTAGTACTTTTGCATGATTTGCATAGTTACTTTGTAATGCCTTAATATTGCTTAAACATGACTAGCTTGTTAGCCTTAGCTTCTAACATGTTTTAGACTTGTGTTTGTGAAGCTTGTGTACTTATTTTGCCATGATTTAACTCTGCCCATAGCCATTTGGGTCGATCCCATCATGCATTATGTAGCTCCTTTACATTTGGCTTGTTGGCCTTGAGAGTATGAGTGTATAGCATGCCATGCTTGCTTCATTTTTGATGGTTTGGAACCATCTAGCATGTTATTTCAGACTTTTTGGTGTGCTTGTATGCATGCTTTAGTTGCTTCTTTAATGCTTTAAAAGCATGTGTTGAATGCTTCATGTTTTGGTCATGTTGCATGCCTTTGTACTTGAGCCCCTTAGATGCCATCTAGGTGCTCCTTAGGCTTTGTTTAGGTCTGCTAGACCTATTTTGAGTCCCCTTAGCCTTGTGAGGCTTGGTGGACTTGGCCTTGGTTTAAGCCTTCATGGCTTGTTTCAAAACTTGGGCCATTTGTTGTATATTTGGCTTGCTTCATTACATGTTTTGGCATCATGTTTAACATGGATTTCAGAGCTTTTCATGCATGCTATTAGCCCATGTTTGTGTCTCTTAAGTGTGCATGAGAGTTGCTTTTGTATGCCTTGGGTTTAGACTTTAACATGTGCATGTGTGTGCGTGTGTTTAGTCTCATTTTCTAGGCACTTTGGCCACTGTTTTGAGCCTTGTTAGAGCTGCCCAATTCATGTGTAAGTTCATCTCATTGCTTAGCTTGTATACTTGCCTTGTACGCCTACTTGTATGCTTATATAAGTGCCTCGCATTGTCCATATGGCATAGTAGATAACATGCTTAGGGCCTTGTTGCATTGGCATGCATGTTGGGCTTCTTGAAGTGAAGTATGACGGAGGTTTGGCACCTTTATTTGCTTGTTTGCATTGCATGCATTTGACATTGAAGTTGCACTCTTGGTTCTCCAGGCCATCACGCATGGAAATGCGCGACAGGTCCGGAATCGAGGCACATGCCCTCTTGAGTCCATAGCATGATGTGGGATGTGTTTGGTGCATACATGCCTTGAATTACATTGCCATGCATAGTTTGTCCTTCTTTGTGCGGAGTTGCAGGATCTGCAGAATATTTGTGCCGACCGGCACTTCTCGGTTTATCGCCGCTCATTCCCAAATGATGAAACAATTCAAGGTCGATGGCCAAATCCTTCACCGCGGAAATTTGCGGTACCGATGATGATCTCCAGTACCAAAGAAAGTGTTTCTAGGACTTTGGTAATTTTCAGAGTTGGATAGCAGAAGAAACAGAGGCATACTTGCATGGCAGTGCGATTCCGAGCGAGTCCCGGGCACGCGCGCTGTAGTTAGCCCTCATCCCGAGGCATTTAATGTTTAATTAGATTAATTATTTAATTTAATTAATTTAGTTGATTTGTAATATTTAATTAGCTAGTTTAGTTAATTATTTATTCGGCCTGTATTATTATTTTAATCCCTCCGAGCGAGGGCAAAAATGTAATAAGTGTGTGTGAGTGGGTGTATGTCTTCCAACCCCCATTTCTTTCTAACCCTTTTATTTACCCGCTTATGGTAGATTAGGGCACGTCTATATTAGCATACCTTATGCAATGCATGCGCATATTCATGCATTTTGTTTACATGCACCTGCTCGACATCATACAAACTGCATCGTACTTTCAATTCCAAGTTGAATACGTGATAGTTGTTGCATCTCACATGCCATGTTTAGGGTTAGCCGAGCCTACTCTAGATTGCATCTATGCCTGTGTTGCATTAGCCACTTAACATGAACTAGGTCATGCATGTTTGCTAACCGCCATCGCTTTTGGCACGAGTACGATGTAAGTATTTTTTCGCTTTAGCATATCGCATGCGTGTGAATGTTTACCATGACAAGATGCTTGCCATGTGGCTAAATGCTTACATGATAAACTGCTTGAATGCCCGTGGATGGAGGTTGGATTGCTTGAGTTGGAACAATTCATTGAGATCCGTGATTTTAACCTACTTGCGTAGCAAAGAAAACAACACGTTTTTCGATACAAAACGGATATGCAATGTTTATTTCCAAGTTAGGCGATCTAGTCTATACTTTTGTGTTGTGCGATCACATAGTAATTCTAGGTTAATAACCGAATAAGAACGCATAAAGTTTTCAAAAACGGATATCACGGTTAGTAGAGTAGGTCTTCGACCGGCGAAAGGGTGCTCATAGTCGACCTTCCCGATCGTACCCAAGCTCGAGCCAAGACCACTTTGGTGATGACGGACATGTGGCCTTTAAGATCGAGTCGTGGTTTCCTAAATTTCCCAATTTAAAAAATATTTAGGTGGCGACTCTGTAATCTGGCAAAGCAGTCCATGTTTGGCACTACTTTTCAAAAATCTGTTTTCTCAAACGATTTGCCGGATTTGGACTCTTTGGTTCAGATTTAGAACCGACAAACAAAAGGGAGTCCGAACTGTAGAGTGAAGCCCCACGGGCGCGTCTACACCCGGCTTAGCTTATCAGTGGATCTATACTTATGAAGATGAAGAGCAGCCTTGTCTAGATGAAGAAAAATGCAATAGGAGATCCGAGCATTTTGGAAGATGTCAGTGTAACCTAGACTTCAGTATTTGCCTTTGCTAGATAAAATTAGCTACATTCGAACCATTGGAGATAGAAATCGGAGGCGAGATTCGTTATCTAACAACCCCAAAATTGTTAGATTATGGTTTTGTCTCTAAATTAATTTTCACAGATCCAGAACAGACAGATAGCTTTGGACACAAGCTTGCTCATATAGTACTAGGCGTAATGGAAGAATTTCATCCATATGTGGAAGTTTTGATAGATAGCAAACTACCAGAATGGAATGGAATATGGTGCAATCTAGCTAAACATAAGATGTATCTCAGAGGAACCTCAAGATATCCAACACTCCTCAATAGAAGACCCTGGCCATGTAGGAGATTTCCACTTAAAGATCAGCTCAACAAATGGAGAAAATTTGCCAGCCACTCTCTATTAGCATATAATGGAAATTCTGGACACCTAGTTTGTGAAGATAGATATCAGAAGATACATTGTAATTTAGCCATCCCAGGATATCCATTCAGCCAAGAGACATTTGTCGAAGAAGGTCGGTACCCTAACTATCGGCATGGCGTTTCTCATGAATATCTGAAGAGAATCTTTATCTTCTATGGACTTTGTCTTTTTTTGTCTGAGAGCCAATTATTGATGGCGACTTGTAGAGTGATGCTTCTTGGCGGGACATTGAAGGTTTTGCAAAGATTGAAAGAGTCTCGTGGGATTTATTTTTGAAATTTTGATGGAGTCTTCTAGTGGGACCTGCTGTTTTTTTTTTTTTTTGAATTCTATCCATACATTCTATCTGAGAGGTCATCCAGATCTGCTGCTGAGAGTTGATCGAAAAAGTCATTTCCGTCATCTCCCATGGGTGGTTCATCGAACCATTCTTGATCCTGTCCGTCGATTTCTGGTGACTCATAAGAAACGCCATGCCGATAGTTAGGGTACCGACCTTCTTCGACAAATGTCTCTTGGCTGAATGGATATCCCGGGATGGCTAAATTACAATGTATCTTCTGATATCTATCTTCATAAACTAGGTGTCCAGAATTTCCATTATATGCTAATAGAGAGTGGCTGGCAAATTTTCTCCATTTGTTGAGCTGATCTTTAAGTGGAAATCTCCTACATGGCCAGGGTCTTCTATTGAGGAGTGCTGGATATCTTGAGGTTCCTCTGAGATACATCTTATCTTTAGCTGGATTGCACCATATTCCCTTCTATTCTGGTAGTTTGCTATCTATCAAAACTTCCACATATGGATGAAATTCTTCCATTACGCCTAGTACTGTATGAGCAAGCTTGTGTCCAAAGCTATCTGTCTGTTCTGGATCTGTGAAAATTAATTTAGAGACAAAACCATAATCTAACAATTTTGGGGCTGTTAGATAACGAATCTCGCCTCCGATTTCTATCTCCAATGGTTCGAATGTAGCTAATTTTATCTAGCAAAGGCAAATACTGAAATCTAGGTTACACTGACATCTTCCAAAATGCTCGGATCTCCTATTGCATTTTTCTTCATCTAGACAAGGCTGCTCTTCATCTTCATAAGTATAGATCCACTGATAAGCTAAGCCGGGGTAATCAACACTTGCTATGGAAAGGTCTTGAAGAAATTGCTAAATAAGGACTAGCTCGTTATTTCTGCTATCTTCGGCCAAGGTATAAATATAGGATTTTAGGTCTTCTATTACTTGGCTTTTCTCACAAAGAGATCGAATGATAGAATGTCTGAAGAAATACATTCTAGCACTCAATTTGTCAAATTCCTCACTGGTGAGTTGTTTGATTTCTGGGCTAGGTAAAGAGGTAGGCTTTCTTTCTAGAGCTAATTTTTTAAGCTAATTGGTTAGGGTTCGAACGGTTGCTCTCAATTGTTTTTCTTTGTTTCGGAGCTGGTCTAGCTCTTCACTAACCTTTTTGCCTTTATTCATAATTTTCTTGAAATTTCTGGTAAGGCCTTCACAATGTCTGCACATCTGGAGAGAATTTTGAAAATCTGTCTGAGGGTTAGAACTACTACTACTGCCTGAATTATCCTAGGTCCTATTCCTAAACTTCCTTTTATTTTTACTTCTCCTGAGGCTATTTGAGCTGGTAAGTTTGTATAATAAATTGACCATTTATCTTCTATTTCTCTTCTTAGTTCTCCGGGTAATTTTCTAAAATATTTATTTCCTATCTCTTCATCAAAACTTTTTCCAGTTCTAGCTGCTATAGCTAAGTATTCTTTACTAAAGGTTACAATATATCTCCAACTTCCTAAAGTCATTTGATCTAATTCAGTTAATGCTATGCTTTGAGTATAAGTATTTCGTCTAGAAGGGTCATATCCTATAAGTATTTCTTTTATAAAACTTGTAAAATTTCACAGGTTATCTCCTAAGTCCTTAAGTTGTCTAATTATCTCCTCATATTTTCCTTTAAATGTTAAGTATATATTAAAAGCTGAGTCTCCTAAAAGTGTCTCCATAAAGTCCCACATATCAGATGTCTCATAAGGATTACTTATCCATGCCTTTACCGCATCTTTTTCCCATCTTTCTATTACTTCTTGCCATATTTGAGGGTCGAATCTAGCTAAATCTAAAAGGGTTCCCTGGTTATTAGCTGGTTGTAATTGTATACTCATATCTGGTTGTCTACGCTTTCCATGAAATCTATAGCTTTTATTTGGGTCTGCTTCGCTACGTCCTGAACTTGCTAATGGCCTTCTTCCTCCCATCAGATAATGTATTGGTTCTACGATCCTCATAGCAGTTGGTTGTGGGTTACTAGTTCTTGCTCAGATTCATATAAAAAGTATCTTCTACCTTAGGTTGTTCTGGTATTCTAAATATTTTGCTGGGATGTATAATATCTTCTATAATATCATCTACATATTCTGTATGAAATTCTTGATCTAAAAATGACACTGCCTCATCATGGGTATCTCCTCTGGTTAAGTATTCAAAATATCTAGCATCTAATATTTTGTTCATATCTTCTAGGGTAAATTTTTCTAAATCTATCTCATCAATATTATATATCTTATTTTGTGATACTGTTTTTTCTTCTGTCATTACATAAAGCTGATTTATTTCACTACGATTATCTTGATTTTCTTCTCTATCTATGCTACTAAATTCATCATCTTCGGATTTTTCTGGTGCTACATAAGTATACTGAGTAAATCTTACTGCATAATTTCCATCTGCTGTCTGATATAATAAATTATCTTGAGGGGCTAATCTCTTTTGTCCTAAAAAATCTCCTAATTTCCAATCTAGTGCTGCATATTCTTCAGAATTAAATTTTTTAGCTGGTAATGCTTTTATTCCTTTTGCGCCTAATAATTTAACTATCTGATCATTTGTGAGTCTATAGTGAGTATTACTTTCTGAGACTGCTAATCCTAAAAATCCTGTGCAAACTAATAAATTCTTTTCTCCTTTTTTCATTTTGTATCCTCTACTCTTTATTCTTATTTTTATCTTTTTATGAAAGGTTGAGGTTGGTAATAAGAAATCTGGTGTAAAATAAACTATTCCTCCTTTTGAATTCATATCTAATTCATAACTGCCTAAAATACTTTGTTCTACATCATTAAACCTATCATCATAAAGACATACAAAAACTTTGGTTCCTAAATTTTCTCTGGTTAGTGCCTTAACTCCTACTACTACTAATCCTAAGTGAGTCATTTTAAGGTGTTCATTTACTGCATATTTATAACTTTCTCTTTCTATTAAATTTAGCTCTATTTTTTCATCTTCATGAGTTACACTAATCATTTGTTCACCATAATGTTTAAATAAATATTGTTTTTTATGTATCTTTCCTAGTCTATACACATATTTAGCTGGAATTAATTCTAACTTTTCTTTTTTAAAATTTTCAATTTGTTGTTCTACATCTATAAATTCTTCTACCTTAATATCTTCATCATCATTACGCTTTTTGCTACTACTACCCTTAATTAGCTGTTTAAACATTTTTATTTTCTATAAACTCTACAGGCTGATTTCTTTGGTGGTAATTTAAGCTTTTCAAAATATTTAGCTATATCTTCCTCGTTTATCTGAGATTGGGGTCTGTTGGATCCTTCTACTCCTTTTCCTTTTTGAAGTATTGTTTTTTCTAAAGTAGCTAAACGATTTTCTAAACTGTGTATCTGTTCTAATAGATAGTCAAATTTTTCACATAATCTAATTAAGAATAAAATTTCTATATTATTTTGTCTTACTGCTATTTTATCTGATTGACTTACTCCTTGATAAATACTGATTCCTTCTGGATTATTATGAAAATCTTCTGCTTGTTTTAAAATTGTCTGATAATCTCTATTAGTTTTTTTTTTTATCACTGCTCATAAACTAAGACCTGACTAATTGTTCTAAAATTTCTAATTTCTGTTTTAAATTATCTTGAAATTGATTAATCTGTTCTATTTGATTAGCTATTTGATTTGGAGCTGAAATTAATGTTTCTATTTCTAGCTTAGTGGGAAATTTTTCTAAATTTAAATCTATTCTCTTTTGTAGGATAGAACTACACTGATCTTGGATATAATCTAATTTTTTATCTTGATCTTTAATTAAACTGCGATTATTACGAAGATGTTCTATGGATGAAATAAAAAGATTACTAATTTTATCTATGTCCTTCTTAATATTTTCTGCAAAATTAATCTGATAATCTATGATACTATTTAGCTGAGGATTATTTTCACTATGAATCTGATGTGTAAAATTATTTTCAAAATTACAACGGAAATTATTTTTATTTATGCTAAGACGATGGTTATGGCTGCTGATTTCTAAATCTAGATACTCTACTCTTTTTATACACAAAATTAACTCCTATTTTAAAATTTTTAAAAACTACTATAATATGAAATTTATAACTAAAATCTCCAAAAATAAAAACTACTCTATTACCATAAGCAAAATGCATAGACTAACTTAAACTGTCCTAAAACCGAACACTGCTCTGATACCAATTTTTAGGGGGTGAGTTAGTGGTCTACCACTATTTGAGATTGGGCTGAGAATTATCTAATTAATTCTACAGTTATGCTAAAAGATCTTCAAGTTGTTGTATAGCTAATTTTAAGGCTTCTTGTTTTATAGTTAGCTGTCTATTTATCTGAGAAATTTTTAAACTGTAATTTTCTAGAGATCTGCCAGATGCTAATGATAAAAGAAAATGATATCTAAATTTTTGATCTTCTAATTCTTGTATTAACTCAATACTAATTTTAATTTTACTCCTAAGGTCTTCGTCTAAGGACATATACTAATTTTTTTTTTTTTTTATTATTCTTTATTTCTAAAGTCTAAATCTAGTGGATCTTTTGAAGACTAAAGTCTACGTCTACAAATTTTTTGATTTTTTAATTTTTATTTCTAAAATCTACGTCTAAGAACATACAAATTTTTTGGATTCTTATATAATATTTCATTAATATTTCTACTCGGGTTGCTCTCCTTTTATTCTAAAATTTTTTTCTATGGCAAAAATTCTTTTTAGGCAATGTTTGTTTTCATTACATGTACTCCCACCTTGAAGTTAAGCCTCGTTCAACATAGTATATTTTTATTTTCTATTTTTTACTTTTCCCTTTCTGCCTACAATTCGCCCTCCAGCGCCTAACCACGGCTCACACGGGCTCTTCAGCTAAGGTCACTTAGTAACAAAATAGAAAATTGAAGATACTACGAAGGTTCAAAGCATGTAATATTAATGAGCAAACAAGCATTCCATAAACTTAATTTTTCCCAAAAAGAAAATAAATTTTTAGAATAGAAGAGTTACCCTTTCGAAATATTTAAGGAAAAAGAGAAACTACTCACACTTCATATTAATAAGAAATATACTTACAAAGATTATATTACAGACTCTGAAATTCTGAGAATACACTTAGAGGTTTTTTGAGAGGGGTTGGAAATTACAAAGCAGAGTAAAGTGGTGTTCTGTATTTTTCATTCTGCTTAATCCGTTGGCCAACATGCCAATTTATACAACTTAGAAAAGGAATAAAAACAAAAAAAGAAGTTGTAAATCCATATCCATACCACGTCTATGGATTTTCCAAATTCACCACCTATAGACCTATGACTATTAGACCTTGAAATTTAAAACTAAATAAAGACAAAAATATATGCCTACAATTATATGCATATTTGACTCTAAACATTTAAATTTTATCAATAAAGTATTAGGATAATGATATCGGGTACTGCTTTGGGCCCCATCGCATATCATTCAATCCTCCATTTTTTGACAAAATTTTGACACAATAATTTATTATAAGATACGTATAAAGATTTTCGCAGCTTTTCTTTAATAAAGCTGGGTAAGAGTTATCCATACTTTATTAAAGTAGTGAGTGAAGGAAAATCTTTATCATTGACAAACTCAAATAATTACAGACACAAAAATATCTACAAAAATCTTTTTGTCTTTTCTTGGCGCGCATTTTTCTGATATCTGAAGAGAATCTTTATCTTCTATGGACTTTGTCTTTTTCTGTCTGAGAGCCAATTATTGATGGCGACTTGTGGAGTGATGCTTCTTGGCGGGACATTGAAGGTTTTGCAAAAATTTAAAAAAGTTAAATAACACATAATTTTTTTTACTCACCAAAAATAATTTTTTTAAACAACTTCTCAAATATATTAACTGTTCTATCTCTTAAAATAAATAAATAAATAAATTCTCAAAAAGGTCCAATGAATTACGTACGCGGCATTCGACGATAATTGTGTGGGATTATTGTAAAAAAAAAGTGAAACCTTCCCATGATTTTCAGGGTCTTTTTTTTCAAACACTGCACGTTACAGCCATTTGCGCAAGTGTTGTATGAATCTTCCCTATTAAATTTGTATGCTTTTTGCCCCCCACCATACTTTACCTTAAAAACTTGGATAGCTTTTACTAAATAAATAAAAGTGCAAATTATAAATATATTTTTGAGATTTATTTAAAATATGAATTGTCCTATATTATAAAAATTATAAATACACTTTTGTCAGAATTTTTTTATTTAACAGAATTAGCAAAAAACTATGAAATTCATAACTATCCTCTTATGCAACAAAAAAATTATAGAATTGTTGATTTAAATATATTTTTGTCATCGTTAAAAATTATAAATTGACTCAACAATTTATTAATAAAAATAATCATTTGTTATGCGATTAAAAATTTGAAGGAGCGAGATGTAATTTCTAAAATTATAGGAGATAATTTGTATTTTAATTAAATATCAATGATGTATTTATAATTTACCCAAAATATAAAAAGTTGGATAGCTTCAAATCAATAAATAAAGCTCACGTCTAGAGTGTTTTAGGGATGGGGCTGTGAATCATGAATTCGATTTTTATTTGACTCATTAATTTTTTTTTTAAATTTAAATATATTTTAAAACATATAAACTGATTTATTAATTTTCGTTTGTGACGAGTTCAAAAAAATAAGTTTGAACATATGTTTATATATATATATTAAAAATAGTTAAGTTTTAGAATCAAACTTGAATAATTTATTAAGAAGACTTACGTGTAGGTCTTAATAGATGGACTTATTGATCAATAAATAATAATTAATAGTGTTTTTATCAAACACTACTAATTGTCACAAAAAATATCACTAATTATAAGTTTTAGTAATATTTTTAAAAAATCGTAACAAAAAAAGTCATTAATTTTTAACTTTTAGGGACAGTTTGAAAAAATCGTCACAGAAAAATATCACTAATTGTAAGTTTTAGCGATAATTTATAAAAATCGTGACAAAAAAAAAAATCATTAATTATCAATTTTTAACGACATACAAAAAATCGTTACAAAAAATTATTTTTAACGACGATTTTACTATGATTTATTTTCAATAAGATTTGAACAAAATTAAGTCAAACAATTAAGATATATTATTAATTTACCTAATTTATTACTTGACTTCACTCGTTTATCACTCGGCTCGTACATAACTCGATGGTTGGGTCTTACACCGATCCTACATTGGATCATCCATCATCTTCTTCCCCAAAGATGATTGTATCTCTAGTCTACTTAAGTGGAACAAGCCGATCAAAAAAAAAAGTGGAACAATTATGCAATTAAGCTTTTAAAGTTACCACAGATTCTTATTTAAACATTCTAGATTGTTTATAATATAGATTCTTTGTGTGAAGAAAACACAATAAGATGGGTCAGGTTTGTAATCCCTTGTCCCCATGCTAACAAGAGGCTGGTAGCCCCCTACCCCTCTCTTTCAATATATGAAATTTTCATTTCACCCCATGCAATAATATAATTATGGATAAATTATAAATACATCTCTTGAAGTTTGTTTAAAATATAAATTGACTGTTATAATTTGAAAAATTATAAATATCTCCTTATTATAATTTTTTATTTAACAAAATTAATAAAAAAAATAAAATTCATAATTGCTCTCCTATACAATAATAAAATTACCTAAATTATTAATTGAAACATATTTTTAAAATCATTAAAAATTATTAATTGACTTGTTGATTTATTTACTAAAATGGGTGATTTATTATGAAATTAGAACCGTCATGGGGTAGAATATAATTTTAAAAATCACAGAAAACGATTCGTAAGTCTAGTTTTTCAATTTCCTAAATTATTATTATTTTTTTTTTGGGTACTTATTCCAATATTTTCAGCTTATCATTGTTTTCATTTACTCTTCATAAGTTTTTACAAATTTTATTTGTACTCTTTAAACTGATAACTATATAAAATGTATATTTATGTTCATTTTTTAAAAATTGAGAAAAATATTTACAAAATAAACTCCTCAACTCTTAAGTGGAAGCGGTGACATGGATTTCATAACAAATATGCTTCTTATGTTAATTTATCTAGCTGTATTACATATTTCGTTGATATCAACTATAATTAATATTTTTTAAAAGAAATTTAAACTATGATATTCTTAAGAATACATGAATAGCATCAATTAGTTATCAATATATAATTAGCACCATGGATATTGTATGTTTTAGAGCCAACAAAAAAATAAAAAAATCAATTAATGATGATAAGCTTCTTGTTAAAATCTATATGTCAATGAGGCTTTTAAAATGTACTAGTGCTAATATATATATATATATATATATCGAAAAAATTAGTGAATAAGAAGAATCATATTTTGGGCCCTCTCAATCATCAATTCTAGTTTTGCCCGTCCATCCAGAGCAAGGATCTCTTCCTTGATTCCCCTACTTAATTTCCTACTTGATGGGCCATTGGGTCAACTTTTGGGTCGAATTTTGATGATCCGAACCGTTCACATTTTAAAATTTGTCATGTATATCATACTTGTAAAAAATCAAGTCAATCGGATATTAAAAATCACGAGAACTAAAAGTTTTATTAAACAATAAAACTGTTTATTAAATTTTTTTAATAAAAGGTTTTTAGTTCTTCTGATATTCGATCAATTTGATTTTTTACAGGTATGATGTACATGACATATTCTAAAATGTGAACGGTTCGAATTATTGAAATTGAGCCAAAAAATGGACCCAATAGCCCATCAAGTAAAGAATCAAGTAGGAAAATCAAGGAGGAGATCCTTGCTGGTCCATCCATGCCCTCATTCTTATCCCTGTTCCCATCCCATACTTTGTCTTGGCAGGGAAAATTTGGGAGGTCGCAAGGCGGAGTAGGATCCAAAAAATGTCAGGATAATTTGTTACCTTTAAGAGCATATGGTACTAATGAGGAAGAGAAGATTTAAGATAAGAGATGGAGAAGTACTATATATATACATATATAATGTTTTGTTGTTTTCTCTTATTATATTTAACAAAATAAATTATATATACACATATAAAAGTTAATTATTTACTATTATAGGGTCGAAAAAATGGGGTGAGAGAGGCAAATACCATCCTCTCCCAATTTTACGAATGGGGGTAGGGGTAGGCAAAGTGTAGATCATTTAGATAAATTAGATTGATCTGTTAATAGTAACATATGATTTTATTATATATATATATATATATTTTTTTTTAAAAAAAAAAAACGACAAGCATACTTGTGAAAACATACAACAATTTGAAAAAAAAAAAAAACAAATTACACTAATGATCTTTATAGTTTGTGACTTGTATCACTTTAATCTCTAATTTTTCAATCGTGGCATATTGAATTTTGAATTTTGAATTTTGAATCTTGTTCCAAATAAGAACAATTGAAAATAATATTGCTTAATTTCAAGGGAAAAATCGTTAATTTAATAAAATATAAATTAATTTGATAAAAATAAATATCAAAAAAATAATTTTAAATTTTTAAAAATTATTTTTACTCACCAAAGATAAAATTATGTAAAATTGATAAATCTTTTAGATATTTTTTTTTACCAAATTAATTTTTATTATGTTTTTGAATGATGATCATATAATGGATGGTTGTTACGATTTTAATATATTTAATATATGAAATTGTGGAGATATATTTTCTGAGAACCAACACGTGGCAAGGTGACGTCAACGTGTCAGCCGAGATGCCACGTGTCCTATTCATGTCGCCGAGGTTACCTCCGAAGATATCGGAATCCGAGATAAGCGGATAAGGGACAAGAGTCTTAGAATAAAGAAAGACTACAGAATGGATAAGGTTAGTATTCTTAGGGAGTCTATCCTTATCTCTTGTAGAGTCCAAAGTAAGCATTAAATGAGAGTGCATAGAAGTCAGGCTTCTAGTGGGACTAAGATTGAGTAAACTATAAAAGAGAGGCACCCTCGTGGGTCTAAGGTATGCAATTTATATTCTGAACAGTGAATTTAGCACTTGATTATCTTTGAGAGATATACTGACTTGATCGTCGGAGTGCCCCCAGATGGACGAACCACCGCCGAAATCTTCTATTTCTGTTGCAGGTTAGCCGGGTGTCATCTATTATACTAGTTCTCTCCAGCTGATCACTGAGTTGGCAGTGTGGTCAGAAAATCACTCATACAATTTCGCGCCGTCTGTGGAAAAGATAGGAGAATAGATGGCCAGCAACGGACAGAAAGAAAGGATTGGGGACGACACTCCTGCTGGGAGTGGGAGACCTATTGACCTTGATGTTACAGGAGACGAATGCAACGCAGAAACTCGTGACCAGAATCACGGAGTGAAAGACGTCGGCCAAACTAGCGACGCACCAAAGAAACCAGATCGAAGTGGCTTCTACAACAAAGACGACCTCCAGGTATGGAAGGATAGATGCATGCGGAGGGACGAAGAGATGAAGGAGATGGCAAACAAATTGGTAGACCTGCAGTTGGTGGTCAATTTCATGATGCAAAATAACGTCATGCAGCCACCGTTCCCGCTGCAGGATACGCCTATTCCAGCAGCCAATGCCCAGAAGGGAGGGCAGAGAACAATCCCCGTAGCCCCTCAGCACAACGGGAGCGAAAGACACTCTCACCGACCTTCCAGGGAGGTCGGACGAAAGGAGCCAAGAAGAGAAGAATCACGGAGGACGCATCACACAAAGGAAACAGACCCCAACGGACATCGTCATGTTCAGGGGCAGGCGCTGTGCTTCAACACAACTCATGGAGAGGGGTAGAAGAGGACTCACCACGAAGCTGAAAGTAGTGCGCCGAAAAGACTAAAAGTAGGAGATAGCCGAGCTCCTGGGAGGACAAAAGAGGACTTAAGAGATTACCTCAAGAGGAAGCAACAGAATGCCTACGCCGAGGTAAACTCCCCAGATAAGCCGAGGACACCATTCTCGGTGGAATTGGACAGATTTGAGGCGTCGAAGAGATTTAGTATGCCGAGGTTTCAAATATACGATAGTAAGTGTAACAAGCCCACGGGGGACCTCGCTACAGCTCGGACTCGATTTTAGTGTCACGGTTCTTAATCTCGAACCAAAGAGTCCAAATCCGAAAAATCGATTTTGAAAACAGATTTTTTAAAAAGAAGTGCCAAACATGGACTGCTTTGCCAGATACAGAGTCACCACTTAAATATTTTTTAAATGGGAAATTTAGGAAACCCTGACTCGGTGCCAAAGGCCACGTGTCCGTCATCACCAAAGTTGCCTCGGCTTGGGAACTTGGGTACGATTGGGGAAGGTCACTGTGAGCATTTCGCCCGGTCAAAGACCGGCCTCTACTAACCATGATATCTGATTTTGAAAACATTATGCGTTCTTATTCCAGTTATTAGCCTAGGTTACTATGTGATGCACACAGCATACAAGTATAGACTGAACCGTCTGAATTGGAACAAAACACTTCATGTTTGTTTGTTTGAAAATGGTTTGCTACCCGCAGGTAGGCTTAAAATGCAGATTTTGCCACCCTCAGGTGGGCTTAGAAAAGATGGTTTTGCCACTATCTAGTGGGCTTAAAACTCACAGTCAATGCATTGTCCCAATCCAAATAACCTAACCTCCACCCACAGGCATTCAAGTAGTTATATCACATAAGCACATAGCCTCATGGTAAGCATGTTATTCATGGCAGTCACTCACACGCATGCAAGGATGCTAAAGCATAAAACTCACCGAGTACTCCAAGCCAAAACAAAAACTCATTAGAAATCATGCATGATCCTAAATATACAGGATTGCCTAATGCAACACATGCAAAAATGCAACTATAGCAGGCTCGGCTATCCTAAACATGGCATATGGAATGCTACAGCTATCATGTATTCAACTTGGAATTGAAAAACAAATGCAGTTAGTGTAATGCGCCGAGCCCGGTGCGTGCAAAACAGATGAATGATGCAAACATGCTGTCATACTGTATGCTAATTGAAATATGCCCTAATCTAACCATCATAAACAGGTAAATAAAAGGGAAGAAAGACATGGGGTTGGAAGACATACATCACACTCACCCACACTTATTACAATTATGCCCTCGCGCAGAGGGTCCAAATAAATAATACAGTCCCAAATGACAGAATGATACAGTCCAAATGATACAGTCCAAATATTTACAAATTCCTAATTAATTAACAAATTAAATAAGAAAGCTGTAAAACTGGCATGCAAGCCAGGGACTGCCTTGATTTTGATGAATGATGCATGTCCGGGTTGACTTATGCTGAAATCCTTCGATGCCCCAATTAGCCTCTATTTTGGCAACTCGTTCTTGAAATGCGTGCCAAGCCTCTAAGACTATCGATTCTTGATTTTGCCGCAGAGAGCAGGAAAGAGGCATAGCAATGTATTTCACAAATGTATGCATGTCTCGATCCTCGTGCCACCAATCACGCATCTCGATGCATGATGGCCGAGGAGCCGAATTGCACAACTCGATATAGAATGAATGCATATGAACACTACAACAAAACCTGACTCCATCATGGATAATCCGGAGCGTCGGTGGCTTGGGAATTGAGACACGTTCCGTCACTCGGAGTACGGAACGTACCTCGTTTCCCGTACCCGGGCTAACTCCTATCCCGAACACGATGCAATATGCATGACATGCGTGAAATGCAACTAAGATACAATCCTAACATACACGATGTTATGGAATGGCATACATGCTACACGAGGTGATACACAACCGAGCATACACAATGCTATGGATGAAATGGCATACGCAATGCAATATGGGCTTACACCAACATGAGAGAGCCTCAGCCACACTCACATAAGAGGCCATTAGATGAAAATGAGACAATTCGAAATACGTGCACGCGTGCACGTAAACCGAAGACCGAACCTACGGCACGGAATGCCACTCTAATGAGACATGGCAAGACACGGAACATGATATGCAAACATGCAAATTTCAGAGGCAAAATGACATGCAAAACAGCCCCGAAACATGGCAAAATGAAACCCGATGCAAGGAATGAGTCCCGAAACATGGAATTAAGCACATGAAATGACCTATAGCTATGCAATGCATGCATGATTCGTACATGAAGTGTGAAGACAGAAGCTAGGAATCCCCAAAACAAGAATTTTTACAGTTCGAAGCATGGCCAAACAGTGGGTACAAATAGGGCAAAATTAGCATGCAAAAATGGGGGGCCAAGAGAGGTAATGAAGCAAGTCACAGCTGCTGGCCCCAAATAGGAAAGGGGCCTTCTAAAACATTGAAGAGAGGCCAAAAATATGATGTTTTTCAGTAGATAACAAGCCCCAAAAACAGATACAAGTATGGAAAACAATTCATGCAAGAAATGGGCCAACAAAGGGGCAAAGAAGTAACTGATGTATGGGGGTCTCAAAGAAGTGAGGGACCTTCAACAATGTTTAAGAGGGTCCCAAAATATGGCATTTTACAGTATATTATCAAGCCCAAATCAGTATACAAACATGCTCAAAATGCAATGCAAGATTAAGGCCACAAGAGGGCTATAACATGAAGTACACAAAATATTCATTAAACAGCCAAAGACCCTTAATAAAACATGACAAGGGGGTCAAAATATGGCTACTTTCAGTTCTGATCATTGCCGAAAAACATAAGAAAGATAAGCTAACAAAACATGCAAAAATAGGGACCAAAGAGGGGTACAATGGCAAGTGATACATGGAGGTCCCAAACAGTGTTGAGCCCTTCTTCAATGTTGAATAAGGGCTCAAAATAAGCCTATCTACAGTTTATGACATGCTCCAAAACAGATCACACATAGGCTAAAAATATCATGCAAAATAATGGCATTCAAGAGGATAATGAAGAAAGTGCCAAAAAGAAGCTTCAAACTGCAATGAGCCCTTAATGAGACATGGAATATAGCTCAGAAAAATGATATTTTCAGTTTTGGTCGGAGCTCAAAACAGTAATAAAAATGTCTAGAAAAGTGTTGCAAAATTAAGCTCAAAAAGAGGGAATTGACACTTACCCTTGAAGACCAACCCTTGGTTGCTTCTTGGCTTGAGAAATGCTGCCTCCAAGCTGCTGGAAAGCTTCCCAAGTTGCTGGAAATGGAGTAGTGGTGGTGGTGCTTGGTGGTGATGGAGAAATGAGGTGTAGGACTTGGTGTTTGAGCTTGAAAGAGAGAGATGGAGGGAGATGTGTATGCAAGGCTTAAGGCAAATTCTTCCAACCCTCAAGACAGAGCTGGAGGCTCTGTTATGTAGAAAAAAATGGGGGAGAAATGGAGGGAAAAAGTGGGGGGGAAATGGATCAAGTTTCCCTCCAAAAGTTGTCCCCTAGATACAGGTTTTTTGGGGGAAAAACAGATATACAGCTGGAATATACACATTGCAAGGATCATGGCCGGCCAACTTTTCGAGTTACAGGTGGCCGGCCGGCCACCTCCTATGGCTGGCCGGCCAAGGGTCAAAATGGTCAAAAAGATTTTCTGGCCGACCACCAGATATTGGTGTCCTCCCAGGTGCCCTCAACACAACCCTGTGGTTCAAAACTAGCAACTGTAAAACAGGAGAGAGAACAAGCCATTTTTCAAAGGGGTTCAAAAGGTCCAAGTAGAATTAATGGCCGGCCATATAATATTTGTGTCCTCCCAGGTGTCTACAACACAAATATGGGGGTTAGGATTAAAGAAAGTGACCCTAGGGTGGTCAACATTGGCTGGGAAGTGAGAAAAAATGAGCGTCGGAGGGCAACGGAGGAATATAACTGGTTGTTGAAACAATTGCTGGCCTCCCACCCTTCTGTGGCCTTCCCGGTGATGAAACAGGGGTACCTGCCAAAAATGAACGAAAACCGATGCAAAATAAAGGTTCCGGGGCCGAAACGCGCAGTCCGAGGCCTCGAAAACTGACTGTTAAGCACCGAAAGTGGCGTTCGACCACGAAGTGGGTCTCTCAGACCTCAGTGTCCCTCAAAAGGGAGTAAACAAGATGCATGCCAAAAACCGGAGCAATCGGAGATAGTTAGGCGGTCCCGAACCGAGGCACACGGCCTGACGGCTCCGAAAACCGGGAACCGGGCTCCGAAATGGGCAAAATGGCCTACAGCCACAAAATGTAGCCCACGGCCACTGAGAGATGGTCTACGAGACCTCTCCCTCCCCTCAGGAAAAGAAACAGAGAAAATTGAGTCTGGTTCGCAAACTGAGGCAAGGCATGTAAGAGGTTAAGTCCGGAGGCGGCTCACGGCGCGACTCGAGACTTGAACGAGCCTGTCACGCAACATCACCGAGCACTCAATCGGTGACGTCTGAGTCTTAAGGTCGGTCAAAAATGGGATGTCTACAGTTGCCCCTCTTTGACAGAACTCGGAAGTCACAAGTGACGAGAGTGAATGTCAAAGCCTAGAGACGACCCATTTTTGACAAGGCCGAAGACTTAGACAATCAGACAAGATAGACTAAGATGTGCCCGCCGGCGTGCCCGCAGGCAAAGGGGGCAAAATGCAAAGCGATATGCACGGAGCCAGATATAACTTAATGATCATGCAAATGCAGCAAGCTGTAATGAAGCAAGTATTCGCAAATAGATGCAACAATTTTAAGCAAGAATGCAAAGCAACAACTACATTTCATGCAGTTAGGAATGCGGAGAATTATTCAATTCTCGTCGCGTCTCACACGGAAAAGATACGATACCTGCGCGATTCGTCTGCTCGCACCAGTCTCAAATGAACCATACATACAATATTGTGCCTACAAAAGAGAGAAATTCAACAAGCACAATATGCTAACAACATATATTCAATGTGATTCCGAAAGTTTGACACATGCAGTGCCGGCGAGTGAATGCATCGCAATGCGAGAAAGGAACGTGCGTGACAACGTATGCTCAAGCACAGAAGTATGGCAATATCAAGAAATGTGCATAATAATGCAAGTATGCTCATGAGAATGCAAGTTATGTGCCTGATAGTGCAAAACGAGCATAAATCAAGGTGCTCGTTTGTTACGAAATAACGAGCAAGGAAACGCGCGTTTTGGCAAAGGCGACTCGATCGCGGCCTCCGGTTCACTTCCCGGAAAGGTTACAACACATTTAAAAAGGATACATTTTGATTTCGAAAAATAATGATGAGACAGATGTCAGAACTTGAAGCTGAAGTTCCGGCGGAGCAATTTCGCGACAGAAAGTGCACTTTTCTTGAAATTTTTCAGGTCCCGGGAACTCCAATCTTCCTCAAAATTTGCAGAGAGCTAGGTGAGCATGTGGGGGATACCACCGGCCAGTTATTTTCCCAAGGGGAGGCCACCGGCCACTTTTCAAAAAGAGAATGGCTGGCTGTAACAGCGCCCGTGGGGCCTCTACGCTACAGTTCGGACTCTCCTTTTTGTGTCGCGGTTCTAAATTTGAACCAAAGAGTCCAACTCTGGCAAATCGTTTGAGAAAATAGATTTTTGAAAAAGTAGTGCCAAACATGGACTGCTTTGCCAGATTACAGAGTCGCCACCTAAATATTTTAAAATGGGAAATTTAGGAAACCCTGACTCGGTGCCGAAGGCCACGTGTCCGTCATCACCAAAGTAGTCTTGGCTCGGGAGCTTGGGTACGATCGGGGAAGGTCAGCTATGAGCACCCCCTTTCGCCCGGTCCGAAGACCGGCCTCTACTAACCGTGATATCCGATTTTGAAAACATTACATGCTCTTATTCCGGTTATTAGCCTAGAATTACTATGTTATGCGCACAGCAAACAAGTATAGACTAGATCGCCTAATTTGGAAACAAACATTGCATATCCGTTCGTTTTGAAAATGCTTTGGAATTTGCTACTCGCGAGTAGGTTAAAACACGGATTTCAATGAATTTTCCAACTCAAGCAACCCAACCTCCACCCACAGGCATTCAAACAGTTTATCTCACATAAGCACTTAGCCGCATGGTAAGCATACTGTCATGGCGACATTCACACGCATGTGGTATGCTAAAGCGTAAAATACTTACATCGTACTCCGTGCCAAAACAATAAACTAGTTAGCAAACATGCATGTCCTAGTTCATGTTAAGTGACTAATGCAACACAGGCAAGGATGCGATCTAGACAGGCTCGGCTGTCCTAAGCATGGCATATGGAATGCTACGAATAGCATATATTCAATTTGAAAATTAGAATACAATGCAGTTAGCGTGATGTACCGAGCCCGATGCATGTAAACAAATGCATGGATGCACGCATGCATCGCATAAGGTATGTTAAAATAAACGTGCCCTAATCTACCATCATAAGCAGGTAAATAAAAGGGAGAAAGAAATGGGGGTTGGAAGACATACACACACCCACACACACTTATTACAAATACGCCCTCACTCGGAGGGACCAAAAGAATATACAGTTCGAAAATAATACAGTCCAAATACATAATGAATTATTACAGAATTTCTAATTATCAAATTAAATGTAACAAGAAAGGGGCCTCAGCCCTGCCTCGGGATGCGCGAATGATGCATGCTCGAATCCGACTTGCCCAGAAACCCGCGCCATAGCACTGCTGCCTCTGTTTTTACTGCCCTGCCTCTCCAAAAATTCCCAAAGTCCCAGAATACCTTCTATATGAACTGCAGTACCCCACCGGCTAGAGGAAGTGACCATTGGCTGCTTAAATTGGCCACCGGCTTCTTGTAGAGTTCAACGGCACAAAAAGTGTGCCGGTCGGCACATTATCTTGCCGCGTAAAGTTCCTCGAGGGACATTTGACACCAAAGACAAACCAAAGAAGCATGGCATGGATTTTGAGCATATGTAAGCATAGCCAATGCCTCCTATCATGCTTGGGGACTCAAGGAGGCATGACTCTTGGTTCTTGGGCCATCAATTATGTATCTTGATGCATGATGGCCTAAGGAACCAAGGTTGCATTTTAATGGTAATGCATGCAAACAAACAAATGAAATCCAAGGCCTTATCATGTGTTAGTCAAAGGTCTTGGTGACCAAGAATTGAGACGAGTTGCACCACTTGAAGTGTGAACTCCTCTCAACCCTATGCTTGGCTTGACAATCCCCAAACCAAGCCATGGAATACATGTATGCAACATAGCTCAAATGATGCAACAATGAGACTAAGATGCAAGGCATACCAAGTGTCATACAACTATCACAATAGGCATGCAAAATGCTAGAGCATGCAAGGTATAAGTGGCATGCAAACATGGGCCAATCAAGCAATGGGACCAACCTACTACAACACTCGATGAACCAAGCATGCATCAAGCATATAATGAACATACAATGGTGGCCTTAACTTTAATGGGGCAGCCCTCAAACCACCCCAAAACAGTGGCAAAACAAGCCCTAAATGATGACCAAAATGCTATACAAACATGCAAGTTCATGGGCCTAAACCTAAGGCACCAAAAAAAGAGCATCTTACTACCACTTACACAACCACTCATGGCATGAATCTAACAACCAAAAACAGATTTTTAGTATGCAAAATGACACCCAAATCCCCTCACACGGCACCCCCAAAATGCATTAATCATGGAAGCATATACAAGGCCTATTCTTAGGCATAAAAGGACACACCTTTAAAGCATGAAAGAGATGACAAGTACAAACATATGAGCATGGATTAGGGTCTGAAATAGCATGTCAAATGATCCCAAATCATCTAAATAGACTACCCAATGCATGTACATGGATCACCTACCCGAGGCTTACAAGCCATCATGCAAAACAACCATGTCAAGCATGCTAAATATGACAAAGATAGTGGCCCACAGCCCTTATACATGGCAAAATGATGTTAGTATCTCCATGAAACTAAGCTAAAACATGCGAGAAAAACACGGCCTCAAAGCATGGCATATTTCTAGGCATAAGAGAGCATTTCAAAACAAACACAAGAGGCATGTTAAGGACCATAAAACCAACCTAAAACAGAGGCATAACATGTCATATGAACCACAAATATGCTCTGAAATGAAGCCAAAACCAACCATGCATACATGCCATTATTTGAGCCCAAAACAAAGGCAAACAAGGGGCCAAGGGGAGAGGGGTGTCCCTCCCCTATATAAGACTTAAAACCATCTTCCTCACCACTGAAAACCCACTGGTTTTCAGTGGTAAGAAGGCTAAAGAAAACCAAGTAAACAAGGCCTTACCAAAAAGACACCAAAAAGGCCAAACAAGGCCTAAAGGGGTGAGCCTTTACTCAAACCACAAAATGACCTTAATGAAGGTTCAAGAGCAAGTAAAAACAAGAGTTTTTTATGTTAAACACAAAACCAAAAACACAAAGAAAGACTAGTAGAAAGCTAGAGCAAGAATGGGGAATCTAAAGTAATGTTCTTACCCTTGAAGATCCTTTGAAGAACAGGTGGAGCAGCCCTCCTCTAGTGATCAAAACTAGTCCAAAATCACAACAATCAACCTCCCAAGTCTCTCAATCTCGAGCTAAGGTGTAATAGTGTGTGTAATGGTGCAAAAATGAAGTAAAACTACACTTTTAGGCTTAGAACACACACACACAAGGATGAGAGAGATGGAAAATATAGAGAGAGAGATATGTGAGCTTTGGTTTTTAGTCTCTCAAATGGCTAACCCTTAAGCCAAGAAGACAAGGTCTCCTCTTATAGAGGAGGCAATCTTGTAAGCTTAGCAACTAAGCAAACAAGAGGCTCATCCCTCCATACACGTGTATGGAGGGGAAGAAAGTGGTAGACAGCTGCTTAAAAATATCTCAAAAAGCAGCTGCACAGTAGTTGGCAGGGTAAAATTGTCATTTTGCCAAAAAAGAGTGCCGACTGGCACCAAAGAGTGCCGACTGGCACAATATAGTGCCGATGACAACATCAACCGGCCGGTGGCCTCTAGCCACTGCCGGTGGTGTGTGGGGATGCCTCAAAAGGCATTCCCTGCCCCTCAAAGGCAAAGCACAAGTGCTTGGTGCAAAACCAGACACAAAACGGTCAAGTTCAGAGGTCTTGAGGCAAGGCGCGTAGCCGAGAACTCCGGGAACTCCAAACGAACACGAACGTGGATAATCACCGGGTGTTCAAGCGGTGACGTCTAAGTCTTGAGGACGGTCAAAAATGGGGTGTCTACACCGGCCAGCCAGAAAAGGTGACCGGCCGGCCACCTGCCCAAACCGCGGGCAATTTGGTCTTTTCACCTTTTTTTTCTTTATATTCTCTCATCCAAACACTTTGAGCTCATAACCTCAGCCACGAAATCTTCTCCTCTTGCTTCCCAAACCATTTTCTCCCTCAGATCTGAGCTCTATACGCGTTTTCCAACGCCCCACGTAAGTTGTTTTCGCGAAAATATTCAGTTTCAAGCACTTTGAACCGATTAAATTTTGATTTCAGTGCTTCTTTTCTCATTTTCACCACTTGAGGTAAGTTTGTCTCAATATTTGGAAGATTTTCTCGGGGCTTGACTTTTGTTGACTTTTTCATTTCCTGAGAGTTGACTTTTGTTGAATTTTTCCAATTTTGGCTCATTTTTGCTCCTTTTGCAGATTTTCCGAAATGGCGGGTAATTTTCCTCATGGTGGAGGCCCTCCGGGTGCCGGGGATGATTTTGATGTCATGACTCTGCCTCCGAGGGTCCGACCTTTTATTCCCGAGAGGTACGCCTCACAAGACACATTCTTCCATGGCCGTTTTCCACTTCATCGACTTTAGTGATCGAAAGCACCAAGATCTACTTCTACGAGAGTGTGAGCATCACCTCTCCTACGAGGCACGAGAGGTATTTTACTTCATTTTCGCATTTTTCGTGCATTTCGTGCCTTTGCCATGCTTGAACACAGTTTAGCCTATGACATAGTACTTTGTTTGCATCCCTAACATGTGGCTTAAACACTTGAATTTCGAACACTCTACTATTAGTTGATTGTGAACGCATGGCACATTAGTTAAGAAGTGAACACACGGCTTAAACACGATTTGTCGAACACACACGGAATTTGAAGGTGAACACACAAAGACACAATCGACTAAGAGTAGAACACGCAATTTCAAACTCGATTTTCGAACACCTGCCGGATTGATGGTGAACACATGGCACACCGATTGGGATTTGAACACACACCCCAAACATTAATTCTCCAACACACAATTTCAAATTGATGGTGAACACACAGCCCACTCTGATTTAGAGTAGAACACGCAGCCCAAACTCTGATTTTCTGAACACACAGCTCAAATTGATGGTGAACACACAACACACACTGATGTAGAACACACAGCCTTAACTCAGATTTTCTGAACACACCGCCCGAATTGATGGTGAACACGCAAGACACATCGATTGAGAGTAGAACATGCAGCCCAAACTCGATTTCGAACACACAAATGGATTGATGGTGAACACACGGCACACACTGATTGGGATTTGAACACACAGCCCAAACATTAATTCTCTGAACACACAGCCCAAATTGAAGGTGAACACGTAGCACACACTGATTGAGAGTAGAACACGCAGCCCTAACATTTGAGATGAACACGCGTTCAAATTGAAGGTGAACACACAGACATAACGATTGAGAATAGAACACGGCCCTACTTTACTTCGCGACACATTTTATTCATTTCAGTTGCACACAGCTCATTTATTTCATTTGCACACAGCTCATTCATTTCATTTGCACACAGCTCATTTATTCTGAATGCAGGTTGGTTCTCGCACCGTGCGAGGATATGGCTCCACCACTACTAGAGAGTGGTATGCTGAGCTCCCGGAGGCCGTCCGGGATTTAGTTGATTTGGCAGGGTTCGGGGCCTTCTGCATGGGGTTATCGCATTGTCCGGCTAGGAGGACACTGTTGGCAGTTTTGGTGGAGAGATAGTGGGACACCACCAACTCCTTCCACTTTTCCGCCACTGGGGATTTGACTATGACCATTTGGATTTTCTTTGCATCGACCGGCTTTGGACATAGGAGGTTGGCCCATTCCTTACGACGAGGATATAGGCGAATGGGAGGCCGCTTGGATACATCTGCTGGGGGCCCGCCCGCCTGTGGATAGAGCTTCAGGGAGAGTCCGATACACCTGGTTCTCTTCCCATTTTCAGAGGGAAGGGATGGAGCCCGGGACCCTGAGAGTACGAGCAAGATACTGGTGGTTTTCTTATGTTCCTCTTCGACTACTCTCACGACAGAGGGAACACGGTTGGGCTATATCTGAAGGCCTGGTGGGTGGACTCCGTGTGCCTGACGCAGACGACCGGGTGGCGCCGGCCTAGCTACCCTTTACTGCTACATGAGCGCGACCTCCCGCGGGCAGGGAGACTTATTTGGCGGTTATTGGAGAGCCTGGGAGGTACTTTTTGTCCTCTCGATTTACTTGTACATTGCAACTTTACACTCAGATTTTGCCCTCAACATTTTGTATTTACATTACGCATTGCTTTCCGCTTATGGGTCATATTTCCGACATTAGCCCCGGCCCCTCATGACCCCGTACTCACTGGTATTCGAGGGCCAGCACTGGCCGAGACCCCGATAGACTCTCTTTTATCTACGGCAGTATTTTGACACTGTGCGGACGATAGATGTATTTCGGAACTCTCAGTTCCTTCCGTTTTCATCTTTGATCTGCCTTGTATATTCCGATTCGATTGGTTTATAATCGGTTATCTGCAGATTACATGGCAGCCCTGGGCGCCCTTGGGTGATGGTCTCTGATTTCAGTATGCCGGAGGATCGGGCACCTCCCAGTACAGGATCCTGCTTGAAGGACCAGTTGGTAGAGCATGGTTTTTGGGGGAACGCTTTTTGCGTCAGGTATGGGGGTACACTTCTCAGGATCCTCCCGCAGCACCTCTAACCAGTATGCAGATTGCTGATAGGCTCTCTACCCAGGATGTCGTTAGTGCTATGCTGGGCACTGATGCTTTGCTACATCTCGAGGAGGGGGACTATGCCACTTATCGCCATGTGTATCTGATGCCTCCCTTGACGGGAGTGCGACCACATCGAGGCTGGCCGATGTACCATCTTCGAGTTAGGCTCGTGCTACAGATATCCCTTCCTCCAGCATGGTTGGTACATCCAGAGGTGGGCGCGGATTCATTCCCCTGATTCCTCCGACTCTTCATCATCCTGGGTGGCCAGACATGCCGACCGAGTTGACGAGTTGGCGATTTGGGGTTCCTTACCAGGTCTCGCTGGAGCCTCTCCTTCCTGACCATAGATATGTCAGAGACCCGGATTCACCACTGGTATGTTTTACAACTTTGATTTATCAGTCGGATACTTGGACATTCATTCATTTACTGATAGTTTTGCATTTGTATCTGTAGCCTCCAGTTGAGTACGTGGATGAGATGCTTGGAATGCTGGCCACATTTGAGGGCATGATCCTGCGGAGGGAGGCATAGTTGGCCATTATGATAGTGCAGGTACTGTTCATCTTTCCTGCATTTATCATATTTCCTGATGACACGCTGGTTTTGAACATTCTACTGCGTTGATAGGTTGTTTGTGTAGAACACATCTGACACGCACCCCACTCACATACTGTACTTGCATCTGATTTCCATATTTGAACTGATGTATTGAACTCTTCACTTTCAGATGCCTCCTATGTATGCTCCGCCGCAGGCCGGGCTACCCGGGCCTTCTCAGGGAGGTCGATCGTCTGGATCTTTTCGAGGTGTTGGGCCATCTGGGCCCTTTCAAGGAGCTAGGCCATTCAGGCCTTTTCAGGGAGCTGGGCCATCCAGGCCTTTCCGAGGAGCTCGAGGAGGGTCCTCTCGCAGGCGCAGAGCACATGTTATAGAGGCAGAGCCCGATGAGGGGGAGGAGGAGGAGGTTGCAGACCATCAGTCAGAGACATCTGCTGAGGAGGGGGACTCCGGTCTTGGTTCCGAGAGTGGAGGCGAGGTCGAGGGGGATCCTGAGGATGACAACTCCGACCCGGATGATGATGGTGGTGCATAGGTTGTCCCGCAGAAGAGGATGAGGAGGGCCTCTCATTCCCGCTCCCGAGGGCATTGATGTTGCTGTTTCCGGCTTTATTTTCCTTTTTGCTAGTAGTTTGTAGCACTTTGCATATTGTTAGGCAGTTTTATTTTCTGTAAAACTTGTACCTTTGTTTGTTGTAAAACATGATGGAATGAAACAGCTTTTGAAAAGGTGTTTGTATTTTAAACTTTTAGCATCGTATCGCATCGCATTATTTTGCACAAAAAAGAAATTGAATGGAAATGTGCCTTGTGTATTTACCGGGTCAGGTAATGAACCGACGCAACAAATCAAACAACTCGACTCACTAAGAAATAACAGAATCTTAGCAAGCAAGTTTACAACTCGATAAGCAAAACTACAACTCGATAAGCAAAGCGTACTTTAGACGATCTGGGTGGTGGAACGCATCCGAAACTGAGAGAAATGGAGGCCTTTGACATTCCCGATGCATCGAAATGCCTCGAACTTCCTTCCGGAGGGAAAAACAGGACCAATGGCACACATTGGAGCATGGCCGGCTACATTTTGGAGTTGGCCGGCTAGCTTTTTGCATTTTGAAGAGCCATAGGTTGCCGGCCGGCCAGTTTTTGAGTCAAAGGTGGCCGGCCGGCCACTTTTCCTGCAACCCACAGAATTCTGACACTTGTCCTTCGAATAGTGTTTCGCCCCCTATAAAAGCTCCAACTTTGGAACTTATTCATTTCATCACTGTTTTGCACAAAAATGGAGGCATTTCTCGTAGAAAATCTCACATCTTGGATTTCTTCTTTAGATGGCTCGGAAAAGTTGAACTTCCGGGGTTTTGGCTTGAATGCATTATTCACGCTGGGCCGGACTCCACTGCACCTTCCTTTCCTCCATGCCGCGGCGAGGTTTTGGAACCTAGTGACGCACGTCTTTAGCTTCGGAGGGCAAGAGGTATGTCCCACTTTTGAAGATTTTCAAGTCTTGATGGAGTCTGAACGTTCAGAAGAGATCTTGCCTCAGTCTCGTTTTGGCCACGCCCAAGCTTTAGGGCGGATGTGTGGACTCATCGCGTATGACGCTCGATCTCTGACCTCTAATGGGGAGCTAGATAACCTTGGTTTAATTAATCGTTTTTCGGTTTGCCATCGCAATGACCATTATTGGCAAGGTTTCCGACAACATGCCTTTTGCTTGTGCATGCTATCTAATTTTCTGTTTGTCTCGGGCTCCGGAGGAGCTAGCATCCGTTTGATTGAAGTCGCTCAAGGCTTGAAGGAAGGAAAGAGCTGTATTGCTATGGCATTGGCCGAAACACTGATGGGCTTAGATGTTGTCTACCGCCGGGAGACAACTAGATTTGCAGGGAGTCCACTACTGCTGCAGGTAATGTTTCCTACCCAAGCTTACATATGTATTTTCTCACGCCGGCCCTCAGGCTCGTTTTTTTTCTCACAGAACCCTCATCTTACTTTTCTCTCATCGCACATCTCTCTCTTCTTTATTCTCTCATTTTTTATCCCTCCCCAGATATGGTTGATGGATAAATTGCAAGTTGTGGACTCTTGCCCTGCTTACTCAGCCCGCGGCTATTTCTTTCGACAACGCCTAGTCGACGCCCTTGATGAGGGATGGTGGTTTGAATAGATGTGCAATTTGTCTGCTGATTGCATTACTTGGCGCTGTCTTTGGCTTAACCTTCCGGCGATGAGCTATAGCATGTTCCAGGATACTAGGATCCGGCTAATCGGCTTGACTCATCACAGATTCTATTTCCCATTCCAGATTCTGCGCCCATGATCGAGACTTGCCCTCCTGAGGATTGAGTACCTGCCGCTTTCGGTCCGAGGTGCACACCTTGCCCGACATACTACTACCGGAGGACTAGAGAGCTCCCGCCCGCCTGCTTGGCCATTGCACTTTATCTGACGAGTGCTGGGATTGGCTCAATGAGGAGGCACAGATTAGGCCTAGGTTGGCATCAGAGGCTTTAACCAGCTCTGGAAGGGGGCGCAGGGACACCTGACTTGACTATGCCCCGGATTTATTGCTTTACTAGTACTTTCAAGTTTTCATTATGAGTGTAATAACAAGCAACTTCAATTGTATACAAGAGCAAGAGAACTGTGTTTTGAAATCAATGAAATTGAAGGTTGTGGTACTGAAAATTTTCCGCTTTGGTCCAAAAATGGTCTTAGTTGTGAAAAGATTAATTTGAACAAAGTCAACTTTTATTAAAACTTTTCAAAACTATTTTCGATATGGATCGAATCGACACGCTCGAGATCTCCACCGAGATGCACAACCCCGGATCCTAGCAACTGGAAAGTTGCCTCTAGTCTGAATAGTGCCTCGGCAACTCATAGCAACGGAAAGTTGCCTCTAGTCTGAATAACACTGTACTGGAGATCACGATAAATGCTGATGAATAGAGATGACTGAGATAATCAAATGGACAAAGTTGATCGGGGAAAAGATTGTGGTTGAACTTCAAGATGAAGCTGCCTACGTATCCCAAAGATGGGAATCAAGCCTTACGTAGTTCAGGCTTAGGTTCGCCGGGTATTTTCACTCTCCTTTTGCGCCTAACTTTTGCCAAGGCCGCCTTTATGGTTTTCAACCTTATGAGCTCGGCTTTTATAATTTCAAATTTTCCATGCTCGAAGTTTTGCCTAGGTTGCCCTTTTCGGTTTTCGCCTAGCGAGCATCTCAGGGTAGTATTTCTTCAACTTGTCTATGTTGATCGGTTGGGAAAACTCTAAGCCATCTAGATCCATCGTAACCACAGCTCCGACTGATTGACTTGATGATGTAGGGACCACCAATTGGGTCGAACTTGCCCTTGGGTCGTAGATAGGAGCTCGGTTGTCTTTGAGCACCAAATCTCCTTCCTTTAAATTCCTGAACTTAACATTCTTGTTGAAAGCCCGGGCAATTCTGCGTTGATAACCTTGGACGTGGTACAGTGCTTTCATCATTCTTTCTTTTTTTTTTTTGGTTCACTAATCCTAGGAGTGGGGAGTTTTTGATGGTTAGACTCAAATCCTCCCAATTCCTTCCTACCAAGTCAAGCCACCAACCAATTGGTGCTTTCATGCATTCTTTCATCGAAGAGCATGAGTTCCTTAAATCTGCTCTGCTGCTAATCCACTTCGGCTATCTGACACTCAGCCAATACTCGTAATGACAGGACCTCAATCTCAATAGGCAGAACGGCCTCCATCCCATAAACCAATGAGTACAGAGTCGCCCCAGTAGAAGTTCTTATTGAAGTCCGGTAGCCCCACAGAGCTTAACGGCAGCCTTATCCGCCGCCCGTAGGTTTCCACCATCTTCTGTAGTATGCGCTTGATATTCTTGTTGGTGGCCTCAACCGCTCCATTGGTTTGCGGCCGGTAGGTAGACGACTTATGAAAAGTCATATTGTATTTCTCCAACAAATCAATCACCTCCTTCTTGAAGTGGGAACCATTGTCTGAAATTATTTCGTTTGGGGCCCGGAGCCGGCAGATGATGTTGTTTCTGATAAATTTTGCGACGTGCGAAGCCTTCAACACCGCATAAGATTGGGCCTCAACCCACTTTGTGAAATAATCTATCGCTACCAAGATGAACTCATGCCCATTCGACCCCTTCGGCGAAACGGCTCCGATTACATCAATTCTCCAGACTGAAAATGGCCATGGCGAAGTCATGTTGTACAGCTTTGACGGCGGAATGTTCATGCGATTTGCATGAATCTGACATTTGTGACATCGCCGGACGAAACCAATACAATCCTCCTCCATGGTAGACCAGTAATAACCCTGTCTGAGGATCTTCCGTGCCAACATTACCCCATTCATGTGCGCACCACATTCTCTCCCGTGGATGGCTTCCATCAGATGCTTTGACTCTTCGGCATCAACGCACAATTTATGCATTTCCAGATGACCCCGTTTATACAGTTTACCCCCGCAGATGATGAACTGAACTGCCATTCTCCTGATTGCCCTTTTGTCTTTGGCATTTACCCCTAGCGGGTATGCTTTTTTCTCCAAGAAATTCCAGATGTCGTAATACTAGGGGTATTCGTCCTGAACTTCATCTATGGCTGCAATCGACTCATAGGCAGGTGCAAATTTTTGGTCAATGATGACTGGACGCATTCGGACTCCACACGGGATGTCTATCATAGAAGATAGAGTTGCTAAAGAATCTACGAACCTGTTGTTCTCTCTTAGTAGATGAGTAAAACTTAGTTTCTCAAACCGAGGAATCAGCAAATCCAAGGTCTGGTGATACATCATCATCTTTTCCTCTTTCACTTTCCAGTTTCCTTTAGCTTGAGACACAACAAGGTTCGAGTCCCCAATGACGTCCAACCGTCTTGCCCCTAGTTCCGTGGTCGCTTTAGACCAAATGATGCATGCCTCATATTCTCGCTTCATTGTTCGAGACTTTGAATCGGAGTTTGAAGGCAGAGGGATACGGAATTGTCAAAAGCACGAATACTCCTATCCCATACCTATGTTGATTTGACGCCGTCAAAGTACTTCGCCCAAGTTTCATCGCCGATATGCGTAATTGATTCATCCGGAACAGTACTCAATCGCTTCATCCTCAACCGGTAGTCGGCAAGGAACTCGCCAACGCTTCTTCCTTTCATCGACTTATGGTCACGACGTGAGATCAAATTCGAGAGCAACAAAGAACTAACGAGTTAGCCTACTCGTAAGGCCGGTTTCTAAAAGATATTTGATGGGATCAAGTCGTGAAACCAACATTACAGAGTGAGCTAACAGTAGTGTCGCAGCCTTCGGTAGCCCATACCAAAGCTAAGCAAGCCTTTTCCGGTGTATATCGTGGTCTCATACTCCAAAGATCTTCTTGCCGAGATAGTAGATGGCTCTTCCACCTTGTCTTCGATTCTTGTGCAAGCATGCAACCCATCGTGGTCTCAATCGACAGAGATACAAAATCAACGGTTTTCCGGTTCCGTGGCGATAAACCGGGCGTTCTCAGAGATATTCTTAACTGCTCAAATGCGTTTTGGCATCCGTCCCATTGAACTTCTTTCCTTTCTTTAGAGACCAAAAGTGGTTCACAAGTCAAGGTTAATTTTGAAATAAACCGCCTTATGAATTGCACTTTACCCGTAAAGCCTTGCACCTCCTTTTCACCTTGGTGGTGGCATTTCTAAGATGGCCTTGATTCGAAGGGTCGACCTCGATGCCCCTTTGTGTAATCAAACCCCAAAGATTTTTCCCAACAGAACACCAAATGTACATTTTTGAGGGTTCAGCCGCAACCGGAATTCCCTGATCCTTTGGAAAAACTTATGCAAGGCGGTGTAGTGGCCCTCTCTTTCTTTAGACTTGACAATCATGTCGTCCACATACACCTCAACCTCTTTGTGGATCATATCATGTAGTATTGTGGTTATGCCTGCTGATAAGTAGCCCCAGCGTTCCTCAACCCAAACGGCATTACCCTATAGCAGTATGTCCCCTACGGGGTCGTGAATGCAGTCTTTTCCCGGTCTTCGGGTGCCATCACTATCTGGTTATAACCTGAGAAGCCATCCATAAATGAGAGCAAAGCATGCCCTGCTAGAAATCTACCAACTCATCGATGTGCGGTAAGGGAAGTCGTTTCTTCTGACTAGCTCGCTCAAATCCTCAAGTCTATACACACCAATCCCGCCATCCTTCTAAGACCGAACAATGTTGGCCAACCAAGTCGATATTCAGATATCAACAGGAAGCCCGGCACGATTTGCTTGGTAACCTCTTCCTTAATCTTGAGAGCCCACCGGCGATCCTTTTGAGTTTCGCTGATGTGTGCCTCGGGTCAAGGGGGATCCGATGTCAGACAATTTCAGATCGATTCTGTGCATGTCTTCGTAGGACCACGAAAACATCTTTGAAATCTTTTAATAAAGCGATTGCTAGCGCGTTCCTCTAAAGACAACGTGGACCCGATCCGACCAAATGCGGGTCCTCCTCAAGACTAATGTTCACTAATGATTTCATCCATTAATGGTTTAACAAATCTCTCTTGCTCTTGCTCAATTAAACGTTGTAAAATCGGAGGAACTTCGTCCTCGTCGTTTTCATCAAAGTTTTGAAAGTCTGAATTAATGCAATAAATCAAGGGCACAGAAAAGTACTCGGAAACCACATTCACCTCATTCTCATTAAGTTCATCCAAATCGTCCGATTCATTTACAACAGACTCAAATGAAAAGGAAAAAGACGACCTAGACAGGACTGTGGTATCCGGGTTAACATCCCCAGGAGTACCAGACTCAGACTCAGTCGAGTTGGAATCTTATTCCGACTCACAAGACTCAATGGAATCAGATTCCGGCTCACTACCTGACCCGGTGCTGCTGGACAAAAATCCCTCCTCGTATTGCCAAATGAGAGAGGATGCGATAGATGCATCCAAGATAGCTGCTGGTTGGCTCGCAGCCGTTTCATCCCCAATCAAGGAAACCGCGAAGTTATCCCCCAAGCACTTATGGTCGATCGGAGGATCATAAAGTAGACATGCCAGCGCTACCCCCATTTCAAATTCTGTGCCCTCAGGATCCATCGCTTACACTATTCAAATTTCTAGCCGATGGGTCTGCTCGCTTCAGGCAACGCTATCCCCAGATAGTTGCAGTCAAGAAGATCTCGGCTCGCATGCACTTCTTCTCCGCTTATCCACGGCTCGAAGCCGCAAAATGGAAAGTCCTCCTCCCGGACAAAGCGCCCGCTTAGGGTACCGAATGGGCCTATGCATTAACTCAAAAGGCTTCTCAAATGCTTTGCTCGCCCTTCCGCCATTTCTTTTCCTTACCCAGTCCTCTTTGGTGGGCAGATAACCCAAGCCAAAGGTATGAGGATTGTGTGGCACTTCGGCCAGTGCTGCAACGCCTTTCCGGCCGCTTCTTCCTAATCCCATCCCGGGGATGTGTTGTAGCTTGTTCATGAGGTAGACGGATTGAGCACTGACGTACACACCTTCATTCACAGCCATAATATTCTGCACCACCCGGGCCTCAGCCAAAGTGAACCCCGATAAGAACACATCCTCCGTGCCATGTTCGATCTCTAGAACTGGTGTAGACACTTCCGGCGGCGGATGGATGGATGAATTTCCGAAGACAATAGCCACCCCCTTCCTGTGAGGGTACTTCAGCATTTGATGTAAAATGGAAGAGACTGCCTTTACTTGGTGTAACCACGGTCGCCCCAAGAGTAAGTTGAAGGTTGCGGGAATGTCCAAGACATGAAATTCGATGTTGTGTTGTCCTGGACCAACCTGGGTCTGAATCTTGACAGTCCCCATCACTTCTCTGCTAGTATTATCATACGCTCTGATCACCTGAGTTGTCGGGACGAAGTCCGCGGGCTTCAACCCGATTGCATACGTTGTTCTGGCTGGACAGACATTGATGGCGGACCCGGTATCAACAAGTACCACCGGTATCCACTTGTCTCTACATTCCACATAGATGGGTTTGTTATGATTTGTGCCCTCAGGCGGTAGTTCTTTGTCTGAAAAGGTTAATGCCGGGGAACCTCCTCCCGGAAAAACCAGCCCAACCAGCTGCTCTGGTGTAGTATCTATAGAGAGTTTGGCCTTGTCCATAGCAGATAGGACAGCCTGTCTGTGTACTCACGACGCCATAAGCAGTCTCTAGATGGAGATGTCTGCTTGTATCTTCTTCAATTGCTTGAGCACAGCTTCTTCTTCAATCTGTTTCTCCTTCTGTTTCTCAGCTTCTTTGTCTTTCCCAGACGCCTCAGGTTGGTCTAAGTGCTAGGGCTTGAAATATCACCCACTTCTTGTCATATGAGCGATCTCGTCAATATACCAGGTATCGTCTGGTTGGTTACTTCCCCAATCCTCATCCGTGTGGGCAAGACATAAGTCATCGTCTTTCCACTACATTCCGTCGACAAATGACAGACACTGTCCCCGGCTCCCAGATGATCGTGACTCGCAAAGACCTCCAAATTCTCATACCCACAACATTTTCGCTTCGCACACAAGACTCTCGACCCCCACATGGGCCTTAGCTTTTCGATTCCGCTTAATCCTCAAATCTTTGTTGTTCCAATCAACAAGATAGCCGGTTCAATATTCCTGATTTACAATCCCCAAATTTTGAGCAAAATTTTAGTGTCGGCTCCCATGGTGTATTTCGACTCTCGGCCCTTCCGCCACCATCGATACTCTTGCTCGCTGGCCTTGCTCGTTGAAATTCTACGATGTCCGGTTGATCATCTAACCATCCGAACTTCGCCGACTCCTCATAGTCGAACCAATTGATTGCAAAGATCTCTCGATTCTTGGTCATCAAGAACCGGAGGTTGGCAAGGTCCTCTCCCACCAAGTTAGATCATCTGTTCCTTTCAAATCTGTCCCCTCAATCACACATAACTCTACTTTTTCTCGGCAAATCTATACTCAACTCAGCCGCCCATCGACCGGATATATTCACTCGGATCATAGGCTCCTTCAACAAGATTCCTGCACTGCTCAATCTCGCACTCAAGAACTCCCTTTTCCTCTCGAATCGCCATGTCCCATCTTCGTGGTCACCACCACCGCTTAGATTGGGTTGTGGAGATGTCCATCATGCACAAGTCAGTGCAGACAGGAAGGATCACCTCCGGTTTAGGTAGGTGGGATGGGGTGATATAGATACTAGGATCGTAAGACACGACCTCAGTTTGGATGAAGTTGATTCTGTTGAGAGGAGGGGCTTGGTTATGTGGTGGGAGAGGATTTGTCGTGACGTTGGGTTTTTCGGAAGGCGCGATCACCTGCTTGTCAATAAGATCCTGAATCTCATGACGCAACTGAATAACGTCGGTGTCATGACCGTGCTGTTGGTGATACGCGCAGTATTTTGCTGGGTCATGAGAGGGAGGGAGTGGATTTGGTAGTGGCCTCGGCTCTAGGGACGTCAAATGCTTCTTCCTGATTAATACCCCCAGAGCTTTGGACAGGGGCATATATAGGGGGGTGAAGGTTCTTTGGCCTCTGGGTTGATATTTGGTGTTTTGGGTGTTGCTTCCAGATGCGCCAGAGAAAGGCGTGGCCGTCGTGGGTCTTAGGGGAGGGGGAGTGGTGGTGACCATGCTCACCTCTGAAGCTCGTGCAGTTGCAGCACTACTCGGGCCTGTGTTATTGTTACGGTTGAAAGTCCTTCTGGGTTGCTCCTTATCCTGGTCGATCAGACCTTGTTTTATGGCATCCTCAATCTGTACCCCTATCTCGTGTAAATCTGAGAAGGTAGGAAAGGGAAGTACGATCATTTTCTGCATCAATTTGGGTTGGAGATTGCGCACAATCATCCTGATTTGATCTTTGTCTGTAGGCCTCAAGGTCATCATCGATGCCTTTGCCCTCCATCGAGTTACGAAGTCTGAGAAAGTCTCCTTAGGTTCCTGCCTCGTTGTTTCGAGATCACGAGTTGTAATCTCGATCTGTGTATTGTACGAGCATCAGGCAACGAAGGCCTCACCATTTCATCCCAAATTTCTTTTTACCTCATCTTCTAACTGCGTACAGATGGCGGCCACACCGACAAAGTTCGCCAAACAGAGAAAGCTTTTGTGGTGGTCAGCCCATTGGCCAGAATGTCCGAGAATAGCCGAAGATGGACCATGGGGTCCCCTGACCCATCAAGCGGTCAATTTGTGGCATCTTGAATCTATCTCGTAATGTTACTACATCGGTGTACCCATCTTCGATGTTTGGAATGGCTTTCACCCTTGTGATTTCTTGAAAAGCTTCTCCAACTTACTCGCTTTTAGAGTCAGATGGTCGATTTCAACTCAAAGGAGAGTCCGAGTGGTTGGGTGTATGAGTCTTGGACGCTTGAGGCGGAAGTGGGGGCGAGCCACTGCTGGAAGGCTGTGTCCTCTTGAGTATTCTCGGACATTGGGTAGGGTATTCGGTGTTCGGAGGGTATTCGACCAAGAGGGTGCTTGCTCTGTAATGGAGCCCCGTGGAAGAGGAGCCTCGATGTGAAGCAGATGTCGATTCTCATTGCTAGCCTTAGTAATGAGTTCGGCTCTTGGGCCATGATCAGGCCTATTGCTTAGAAAATTCCGGCGGATGGCATCCTCTGCATCCGTCTCATGCTCTCTTGCATTTGACGATCATTTCCTCTATCCCGCCATATTCTCGCTGGTTCAACCGACCGACCTAAGTGTATCTCTATGGCGTAAACAGAATCTCAACCTCGTTTCTTTGGTAAAGTAGCCCGCTGCCCCGATAATCCCTGCTCTGACACACTACGCCTCCTCGGCCTTCTTCTAACAATTGGGGGTAAGGAGTGGAACACTAGATGTCCATCAACCAGATCCTCGGATCGATTGAGTCGGCGACCTCTCGTCCAAAGTGCTTGGGGAATATCTACTGGTTCGGAAGCAATCGTGCTAAAACTGCCCCTAGCAAAAAGATAAATAAAGCGAAAAGGAAATAAATGACCAGATAAACGGCAAAGATAACAAATTAAATTAAATACACAACACACATGCATACAACACACGGTTGATAAGTCAAAACACACTATCCTCAATCACCGATCATCGCTCTCAGATTACCGTTCTCAAAATCGAATCGATATTCGCAGACAACCGATTCTCGATATCGACCGATGCCCGCAGGCCTGATGCCCAAACTCATAAACTGATACATGCATTCCCTGTAGAGACGCACTCTAACAAGCACATAGCAGATAAGTGAGAGCCAAAACACCCCTATGTTGGGCTAGGGTTTCCCTGTCCTATTTTGTCAGGAATTAGGGTTTCACTACCCACGCAGCGGTTTCAAACAACCTATAAACGGGTAAGCAACCTGTCCTAGTTTGGAATGGTCACTATGGATCTGAATATGCACTAGGTCGAATGGTCAAAAAGGGTGCCCTGGTAAAACCGGGGTTTGTGTTCTATATCGGCAGAGCCGTGAATCGTCAGCCTTATGAACATGCCTTGACAAGACAAGCCTCCGGCAAACCGCTCAGGAATAGCAGATGGCAAACACGGTGTTCTAGGCACACCAATGCAAATGCAATGCAAAGAAACACACAAATGTAGTCAAAACCAGATATCACGAGTTCGAGTCAAGTTCTCTAAGTCCCCAGCAGAGTCGCCAGAAACTGTAACAAGCCCGCGGGGGACCTCGCTACAACTCGGACTCGATTTTAGTGTCACGGTTCTTAATCTCGAACCAAAGAGTCCAAATCCGGCAAATCGATTTTGAAAACAGATTTTTTGAAAAGAAGTGCCAAACATGGACTGCTTTGCCAGATACAGAGTCGCCACTTAAATATTTTTTAAATGGGAAATTTAGGAAACCCTGACTCGGTGCCAAAGGCCACGTGTTCGTCATCACCAAAGATGCCTCGCTCGAACTTGGGTACGATTGAAGGTCACTGAGCACATTCTCGCCGTTTGGCCAAAGACCGGCCTCTACTAACCATGATATCTGATTTTGAAAACATTATGCGTTCTTATTCCAGTTATTAGCCTAGGCTACTATGTGATGCGCACAGCATACAAGTATAGACTGAATCGTCTGAATTGGAACAAAACACTTCATGTTTGTTTGTTTGAAAATGGTTTGCTACCCGCAGGTAGGCTTAAAATGCAGATTTTGCCACCCTCAGGTGGGCTTAGAAAAGATGGTTTTGCCACTATCTAGTGGGCTTAAAACTCACAGTCAATGCATTGTCCCAATCCAAATAACCTAACCTCCACCCACAGGCATTCAAGCAGTTATATCACATAAGCAGATAGCCTCATGGTAAGCGTGCTATTCATGGCAGTCACTCACGCGCATGCAAGGATGCTAAAGCATAAAACTCACCGAGTACTCCAAGCCAAAACAAAAACTCATTAGAAATCATGCATGATCCTAAATATACAGGATTGCCTAATGCAACACATGCAAAAATGCAACTATAGCAGGCTCGGCTATCCTAAACATGGCATATGGAATGCTACAGCTATCATGTATTCAACTTGGAATTGAAATACAAATGCAGTTAGTGTAATGCGTCGAGCCCGGTGTGTGCAAAACAGATGAATGATGCAAACATGCTGTCATACTGTATGCTAATTGAAATATGCCCTAATCTAACCATCATAAGCAGGAAAATAAAAGGGAAGAAAGACGTGGGGTTGGAAGACATACATCACACTCACCCACACTTATTACAATTATACCCTACAGAGGGTCCTAATAAATAATACCCAAATGATAATGATACAAATAATACAGTCCAAATATTTACAAATTCCTAATTAATTAACAAATTAAATAAGAAAGCTGTAAAACTGGCATGCAAGCCAGGGACTGCCTTGATTTTGATGAATGATGCATATCCGGGCTGAACATTTGTATGCCATCTCAACTTTAGCATGCCATCTCAGCACTGAACATTTGCAACCTCCCCCATTTCTTCATTTTCCAATTTGATTTGAGAGTTGTTTGGCCTTAAGGTTGTGTTTAAACATGAGGTAGGGTTGGTGCTCAAATGGCTTCAACTCTCTTTTGAGGGTTCCTCCTAGTCAAAGGCATCATCCCTCTCATTCCTTAAACTCTCCCTTTTTTGTTGACCTCTTCTCATTAGAGGACACTCACATTACACTTAACCGGTTAAAGAATGGATTGGTAATGTTAAAATGTGAAACAAGAATCAACTAAGTAAAACATGCCAAGATAAGCATGTTGTTTAGGGGTGGGCGCGGGTCGGTTGCGGCCATGGAACCTCCAATCCGCCATCCGTCCGCCAGATTGGCGGATTGGAGAAAATCAATCCGCATCCGTCAGCCAATTCGACAGATGTGGATTGAGCAGATTGGCGGTTTGGTGGATGGATGCGAATCGGTTTGGCGGTTTAAGATTTTATAAATTTTCAACATAATTCAATTTGTGCACTTTCTCAAAAAAAAAAAAAGAAAAAAAAATATTACAGTCAATGACTTAAAAAACTATTACAATCATTGTATGTCTCATCCAAAAAAAGAAAGTTTGAAACTTTAGAATATCACAATCACTGCATGGCTCATCCACATATTACAATCACAGCATGATTGATCCACATAAAGTATTACAATCTGGGATTCTTAAAATATAATAACAATTCAAACTACCAAAACCATGAGCAGGGCAGTAGCAGAGATTTGATGTCTCTGTATTGTTACATTTATATATGTTTTTGAAAATAAAAACCAACCAGCATATATCATATTTTCTATTTATTATTTTTAGAGTTAAATTTAAAAACCAAAAAATATAGATAAATAATACGTTTATTTTTTTTAATTCAAAAAATATATTCAAGTTGAAAACTTTTTTTCAACAGAATATTTAAACTCTTTTTCAATTGAAAACACAAACAAAATATTTAAACAAATTGAAAACATAAAGTCTTATAAATTATTAGGGGTGCTCGTGATTTGGCCGTTCGGTTGCGGCCAAAGGAATCTCAAATCCGCCATTCGTCCGCCAAATTGGCGGATTGGAGAAAATCAATCCGCAACCGTCCGCTCGTCATCACGCATCCATCCAAAATGCGGCGGATCAGTTTGGTTCGGTCGGTTTTGGCGGATTGGTATATCCGCTGCTCACCCCTAGTTTGCATTGCATGGTGTTCAATCGGACATTATGTTGAACACAAGGTGAATTGGTCCATTTCATATTCAAATTGATGAAAATGAACCAATTCCCTTTGTCTCCATTGCCTTTGATCTTCCATGATAAGGTAGTGGACTTGAGTCATGTTTGCATTGCATTTATTGAATGTGTATAAGATTGGATCTTTGGCTATCATGCATTCCAAAAGCTTGATTGATGGTTTTGGATCCAATGGTGCCTCTCCCTTGATGTTTTGGGATGATAAGGAGTGGCACAGCACAGACATGTTCTTGGGAGACCCTCCATTTTCCTCTATTTTGTGCTCTGTTGCAGCTTGGTGTCACAGCATACCAATGGCCAGCAGTGCTACATTGATGGTCAGCACCCTTGCATTGTTGGCCGGCAGAGGCCCATCCTTGGCCGGCAGGCCACTGGTGCCCTCCCCAGCATGGATTTGGTAAGTTTCAGCAGAGAGTTCTTGAAGACACCCTGCAAATAGAGCCTCTAAAGAGCAAACCGGAGAGCTTTTCGGGGCGAAAACCGGGCATGTATCTTCTTCTTCTTCGAACAGAGCTGGAGCAGCTTAGTTTAATGCTTACTTGTTAGTTAGCATCAATTTGTAATTTGATTAATTTGTTAATTAATTAAGTGTTGTAATAATTAAGTAGCTTAGTTTAGCTATTTCTTTATTGGTTTGTAATAATTAGTCTAATTAGCTTAATTAGATTAGTTAGAGTAGCTTAGCTTAGATTAGCTTAGTTTATTCGGATCCTCTGTCGAGAGGGCAAAATGTTGTAATAAGGGTGTGTGTGTGCATGTCTTCTAACCCCATTTCTTTCTCCCTTTACTTACCGCTTTCGATGGTTAGTTTTAGCGCACGTTTTGATTAACATACCTTATGCTTGTATGTTTGCATCATTCATTTGTCTTGCATGCACCGGGCTCGGTGCATCATACAAACTGCATTGTATTTCAATACCTATTTGAATACGTGTTCAATAAAGATGTTATCAAGTGTTGTATTCATATGCCATCTTAGGTAGCCGAGCCTATCTTAATTGCATTTTGCATATGTTGCATTAGGCATTTCGTATAGTTAGGATCATGCATTGTTTCTAACTAGTTTTCTGCTTTTGGCTCGGAGTACACTGTAAGTGTTTATGCTTTAGCATCCTTGTATGAGCGTGAGTGTTGCCATGATAGCATGCTTGCCATGAGACTATTTGCTTATTTGTTTAACTGCATGAATGCCTGTGGATAAAGGCTCTATTACTTAAATTGGAACAATTCATCAAAATGTGAGTTTTAAGCCCACTTGGAGTGGCAAATCATCATGTTTTAAGTCCACCTTGTTTGCTGGCAAGTCTGCGCTTTAGCCTACTTGCGAGTAGCATCTTCAAACCATTTTCGAAAAACAAATATGAAATGTTTTGTTCCATATCGAGCGATTTACTCTATACTTGTGTGTTATGCACATCACATAGTAAGTTAGCTAATAATGAAACAAGAACATATGTATTTTCAAAAACAACATATCATGTTTAGTAGAGGCTGATACTTTGATCGGGCGAGCGAGGATGCTCATTTCATGATCTTCCCCCCTCGTACCCAAGTTCCCGGGCCGAGGCAACTTTGGTGATGACGGACACGTGGCCTTTGGCACGAGTCAGGGTTTCCTAAATTTCCCAAAAATAAATATTTAGGTGGAGACTCTAAAATCTGACAAAGCAGTCCATGTTTGACGTTTTTTGATTAAAATTAATTTTCTAAAACGATTTGTCGGATTTGGACTCTTTGGTGATTTATCAGTCTTACATTGCACTTTGTGAGATTAGATTTAGAACCGTGACAGGAGTCTGAACTGTAGTAGCAGGAACACAATTCGCGCCCTCTCCGAAAGGGGGTTGCGCGGAGAAAGTTTCGGGCGGTCTACAGCTTCTGGTGACTCTGCTGGAGATTTAGAGAACTTTACTCGAAACTCATGATATGTTGTTTTGTTTACACTTATGTATTTCTTTGCATTGCATTTGCATTGGTGCGCTTAAGTTACAGTATTTGCCATCTACTATTTCTGAACGGTTTGCCGAAAACTTGCTTGAAAAAGCGTGCCATAAGGCTGACCGGTTATGGGCTTTGCCACAATGGAAACACAAACCTCGATTTTGCCGAGGCACCTTTTTTTGACCAATTGACCTAGTTGCATATTGGAAGCCATAGAGACCATTCCAAACTAGGACAGGTTGCTTACCCAACTGTAGGTTGTTTGAAAACGCATGCCTGCGTAGTGAAACCCTGGCTCCTGACAAAATAGGACAGGGAAATGCTACCCCACTATAGGGGTGTTTTGGCTCTCACTTGCTTGATATGTGCTGTTATAGTGTATCTCTACAGGGAATACATGTATCAGTTGCAAGTCTGGGTATCCGTTTGAGGGTATCGGCTTTGAGGCAAAAGATTTTGGGACAGAATTCAGTAGAGAGCATAGTCATTCAGCTACGCTCATATCTGTTCTAGTGAAACCAGGCTGAGGTGCTATATGTTTTCTCTTTTCCAAGGTAGTCTTGGAATCATAGCTTCAGAAATTTCCAATATCCCCCGGGTACATTGGACTTGTGTTGATAGACTTTGTCAGGTCAGGAGATTTAGTTCAAGGGCAGCCAGTGTTTTTTTCGCTGTGGCAGGGCAAAGAAAGGCCAGTCAGGGCTCACCGGTTCATCTGATCTGATAGTCACCAGTCACATCACCTTTGTTCAAACTCAGCAGACCGTGATGGCACAGAGTCCGGAAGAAGTTGTGGCCATGATGACGGCATTAAACCAGGGAATCGCCATCCAGAGCGAGACTGATGCCAAAATACAACGTCCATGTGGGACACCTACCACACATCCAGTCTTGGAACCCCAATCATCTTAAACGCATGAACCCACTACTTCTGAGCTGGGGACTATGATTGAAGATTTGCAAAGAACTATGGCAGATTTAGCCTTTGGGATTTTGGCTCCATCATCGACCACATCAAGGGCCAGAAATTTCAATCCAAAAGGCTTCTTGATCTTGGGGCAAGTGGCAATTGAAAAGGGCCAACCTAAAGCCATCTCAGATCTGGGTGTTGGCGTGTCGACAACAACTGGGCTCCGCTCTGATATAGTGACCCAATCCCTTGGCAAAGTGGAGGCAAGTGGTAAGAACAAGGTAGGGGCAAGCATTGGTCCCTTTGAACATCTTCAGTGGGCTGTTGAGGCTTTGAAAGCCGAAGGGCTAAACAAACAACGAGTGCTTGCAGTTGTTGCAAAGATGGTGGATGGCACTTTTGCCACTCAGGATGAGAGCATTCTGAATCAAGGGACGAGTCGGGAAAAGGGATGTCGTGTCAGAAATGTTCCTTTTAGCTCTAATCCTACACTCGAAGAGATCAAACCCGCCAGTTAGCACCGCCAACCCCTTTGGGACATCCTAACTACCCTCAAGAACCTCGCAGTACCAACCCCGGGGCCAGAGGGCCTTCACCCCGCTTTACATGACCTCATCCAAGGCTCTTCAAATCCTTATAGAAAAGGGCCATCTTAAACCTCTTGAGCCTCGGCCTCTCCCGAATCCCCCTCCGGCCAAGCATGATACGGCCAAGTACTGTGCCTTCAATCAACAAGCCGGTCATGACACTAACATGTGTTTTCGTCTTCACCACGAAATACAAGATCTGATTGACAACGAGGTCATCGTCGCACCAGGCTCTGCAAATTCTATCGGTACTAGATCAGTGAACTTGGGGGGATAATGTGACTATGTGATCGGAGGGGATGAACCACCTGCTGATCGCACTCATTTTACTCAAAATATGGCAGATGGCACGCACTATTTTGAGCAATGTGCAAATGCTGGTTATTTTAGTTTCTGACTTGGGTATTAGGTCAGTCTTGTTGTGTTGTACAGAATTAGTCTTTTTATACTGAGTCAGTCGAGTCTGTCTTGTTGTATCGAGTCAGTCTTGTTACGTTGTAGTCAAGTGATTTCGGAGGTGTTACCTCGGGCATCACTATCTTTTTGTGTTTGTCTTTTACACTCTTTCTTTTGAGTTTGCTTTTGCCATGAAGCCAGTTGTGCTAGCAAATTTGAATTTTGAATGAAACCTATTTTTTTTGTGCCTTTAAGTCATTGCATTGACCTAAGTTTTTCAAAACTTTTCTAACACTGTGATGAAAACAAAGAGGGACGAATTCCTCTGGATTTGCAAAATTTGATCAACTGAGAGAAAAAGAGACATGCTAAGCCCTTAATGAATGAGATCATGCTTGTTAATGTGAGTACTGAGAAGGATCTTGGTTTGATCCAGATTGGTTCTACACTGTCTTCACGAGGAACTGGTCGCTTTCTCAAAAGATTTCAAAAAAATGTTTTGCGTGGTCTTGCGAAGACATGGGTGGAATTGATCTTGAGATTGTGTAGCATAGGATCGCTCTCAGCCTCAAGACTCAACCCCTTTTGCTTTCAAACCTTGAACTTGGATTCAGAATGTTCAATGGTCAACCACAATGTGAGGCTTGTATGGCCAGATTTGAAGCAGCCCATGAACTAGGGGCAATAAGGTCGTATGACATCAAAGGAGGCCCGCTAGGCCAGATTTGAAGCAACCCTCGAACTAGGGGTAAGAAAAGTCAGATCAAGAAGGTCAGATGTCATCAAAGGAAGCTTGCAAAGCTGAATGAGAAATAGCCCTTGAACTAGGGGCAAAAATGTCAAATGTGCTCGAAGATTCAAGATGCGTCATTCTGCAAACCAATGAAGACTGGCAAGAAAGCCAAAGTCCAGTAGTTGGAAGAAGAAAGTATTGCTGAAGGACAACCGAGTTCCTATTCATAACACTAGGGGCAAATTCAGCCCCCATTGGATGGACTCCTACATCATCAACGAATAGTAGCCATTCTCCTAGATTCAGATGGCTTTGAGATCTCAAACCGATCAACATGGACCAAAGTTACACTCTTTTTTTATCCTTGAGAGGTTCGCTGGGCCGAAAACCCAGAAGGCCGACGCAAGCAAAAGTTAGAGCAAATGAAAAAGAGAGAAAAGAAGAAAAAGAAAAGATGAAAACAAAATGAACAAATGAAAAGAAAACGAAAGAAGAAGAAATGAAAAGAAAAAAAAAACATAGCTCGCAAGGTTGAAAACCCGGAAGGGCGGCCTTGGCAAAAGTTAGAGCGTAAAAGGAGAGTGTCAACACCCGAGTGCATCCTAACCCGGAACTACGTCAGGCTTGATTCCCATGTTTGGGATACGTAGGCAACTTCATCCTAAAGTTCGACCCCAATCATTTTCAGCCTGCTTGGCTCATCCATGTTGATTGGTCTATCCTTGTTCAACTCGGCTATCTTGTTCATGTGCAACTTGGCTCGTCTTTATTCAAAATCGGATTGTGCTATTCCATTAGAAGATTCAGCTGCAAGATGATTCAAAGTTTAGATCTGAGGTTGTGCATCTCAAGAGTAATTTCTATGTTGGTTGAGCAGTGGCCATTTGCAAAAATAGTTTTTGAGAATTTTTAATGAAGTTGACTAATTCTCTCGAAAATTATTCAATTTTTCCAAAACTGGACCATTTCTTGGACCCAAAAAAGGAAAATTTTTAGTGCTCATAACCTGACTTGCATGATTTCACATCACAAAATTGAACAAGCGTGTTAATCAAATTCTCATGTTGGTCAAAATTGTTTTAGTAGAAAGCCAAAACAAAAAATGGTCAAAATGATGAACTAGGGGCACAGTTGAGTCAAGTTTCTTTGTACATTCCCGTTGTCGAATACTACTTGAGAAAGGGCACCATACTTGCTAGAAAGGGCACCGTATTTGCCAAAAAGGACACAACTAAAGCTAACAGCAAAGGGCCGAAAGCTCTCTCATTCTCCAAGCAACAAGGTACCAAGCCAAGTGCGAAGCATAGATTGAAAATGGAGTAAAATAATCCACTTCCTCATCTAGATAGGTCTGATCATATCCAAATTGGCTAAGGGCATCATCAACCGATGTCAGTTGCAAATCTACTGCACACCCAGTCGTAGCGCAACCCCTCTATGGGAAAGTTCATTGTTGTGAGCGAAAGAAGGAGAATCTAGTTGAATACTAGGGGCAAGAGCCCACAACTTCCTGCTTATCTATCAACCACCTGGGGGAGGGATAAAAAAATCAGAGAGATTAAAGAATATAGAGACGTGCGTTGAGAGAAAAGTGAGGAAAGGGCTTTTCAGAGAAAAAGAGATTGAGTGCCACAGTGATGTGAGAATCACAAATGAGAAAGGGTGGGAAACAATACCCGGAGAAACAAGCTCCTCTTGAACCGAGAGGTCTCTCACCATTGGAACACATCTGAGTGTTGTGTGTTTGTTTTTGTTTGTCTCGATTCTTGTTTTGAGTCGTTATGAGTGTCAATAGATGTGTTTAGGTTGTTTTACCTTTGTTTTCCTTTGTTCAATCGTTTTGGCGATGGTGGATCATAGGCTCAATACCCATTCAAAAACTCATTCTCAATTTTAATTTTAAAAATAAATCGTTTTGTGCTCGAGTCTTTGTGCCATTCTCTACATTTGTGCAAAACAAGATTTGTTCTTTCATAAATGCAGGTTCCAACGGTCATGTGAGAACAATAGAACAAGGACCTATCTAAAGCTATATAAGTTCCGAACTGCAAAACAAAAGAAAAGAGGGAAAATTTTGAGCATCTTAGTGTGTTTCAACTTCAGCAAATTCCGAGATTGTATTCCGAATGTACCTTTTTAGGTCTTGTCAATGCTCCGAAGTATGAGTGTGCCTCTACCTCAAGCTCAAGCTCAAGCTCAAGCCTGCTTCAAGCTAGAATGGTGATCAAAAGTGCTCTCCTTGAGTACCGTTCCTTGCCAGAGACATCTTGGTTATGTTTGCAATGAGTTCCTAGGAGACCAACTGAGACGGTGGAAACTAGAGTTCGAATGACTGATGCCTAGAACGCAAAGGTTCGGGATTTCCGAGGCAAAAGTTTGGCTTAAATACCTAGGGGTGTATCCCCGGCTTAAAATCTGTATGGAAGTCCCATAGGTTGAGGTAGCGGGTATGCGCCTTAATTCCGGATACTGAACCAACCTAGTCTGTCATCCTGTTGGAGAATAGGAAAAGTTGTGAACATAGCCCGGAAGAAAGGTAGTTCCTGTGGTTTGGAAGCACAAGATGCAGAAGCAGGAGATCCCCAACAGCACGGGGTGAAATCTCAAATCTTCCCCAAATCTGCCCTTGTTGGCCAATGAGAGTAATTTGTGGCCGATGTGTGGCCGGTGGCTTCTTAGAGTGGCCAGCAGGCCTTTAATACTCTCCTTGGTTATTGTTTTGCTGTTTTGTGCCTGGATCCTTTAAGAAATTGCAAGGGAAATACATTTTTTAAGCTCAAGTGGCCTGCGCGGAAGCTCCAAACTGTGTTTTCAGCATGTGATGCCCAACACATACGAGGTGTATCCTTTTAATTCATTGCAACTCCTCTGAGAAGTAAATTGGAGGTTGCGTTTGAATCAGTCTTGTCAAGACGCACATTTCTTCATTGAACATATTACATCGAATATGCATTGATTACTATGCACAGAATATGTATGCTGCATTGCATTGCATTCTCTATGCACTTCTTACACTTGCATTGAATATGCACTTTAATATCTCGCATGGAACATGCATTTATTACTCCCGCATCGGACATGCATTCATTATTCTAGTATAGAATATGTATCTCGATACTGCATAGAGCATCCATTTGTCACCTTTGCATTGTATATGCACTTCTCATATTAGAATGGTGCATCTTTGTCAAACTTGCATTTTTATCTTCTTGTATCTATTAAGTTTCTTTCTTATGCAAGCACGATATTATATGTACGGTTCATTCAGAGAAGTTCTGGTTAAGATTGATTATGTCTCGATAAGAGATCGCACATGTTCATTTTGTGTATCTATCGCACATGTTTATTTTGTGTATCTACCAGACATGTTCATTTTGTGTATCTATCACACATGTTCATTTTGTGTATCTATCGCACATGTTCATCTTTGTGTATCTATCGCACATATTCACTTTGTGTATCTATTGCACGTGTTCACTTTGTGTATCTATCGTATTTAATCTTGTGTGCCTCGGGCATTGTTGTTCTTTCTCCTTGCGCGCGCGGCGTGTTAGGTTGTCTTTGGTTAAGAGCATTTGGGCGTGTTCCAATGCTTATACCACTCCTTTGGTTGGAAAGCTAGGATGTGTCCCTATGTTTTCTCCTCTTTGGTTAAGAGCATTTGGAGCGTGTTCCAATGCTTATACCACTCTTTTGGTTGGAAGCTGGGATGTGTCCTTATTCTTCCCTTCTTTGGTTAAGAGCATTTGGAGCGTGTTCCAATGCTTATATCACTCAAAACCTTGGGGCGTGTCCCTATGTTTCTCTCTCTTTGGTTAAGAGCATTTGGAGCGTGTTCCAATGCTTATACCACTCCTTTGGTTGGAAACACTAGGATGTGTCCCTATGTTTCCCCTCTTTGGTTAAGAGCATTTGGAGCGTGTTCCAATGCTTATACCACTCAAAACACTAAGATGTGTTCCTATGTTTCCCCTCTTTGGTTAAGAGCATTTGGGCGTGTTGAATGCTTATACCACTCCTTTGGTTGGAAAGCATTTGGGATGTGTCCCTATGTTTCCCCCTCTTTGGTTAAGAGCATTTGGAACGTGTTCCAATGCTTATACCACTCCTTTGGTTGGAAATCTTTGGGATGTGTCCCTATGCTTCCCCTCTTTGTTAAGAGCATTTGGAGCGTGTTCCAATGCTTATACCACTCAAAACACTTGGGCGTGTCCTGTGTTTCTCCTTCTTTGGTTAAGAGCATTTGGAACGTGTTCCAATACTTATACCACTCCTTTGGTTGGAAACACTAGGACATGTCCCTATGTTTCCCTCTCTTTGGTTAAGAGCATTTGGAATGTGTTCCAATGCTTATACCACTCCGAAACACTAGGACATGTCCCTATGTTTCCCTCTCTTTGGTTAAGAGCATTTGGAATGTGTTCCAATGCTTATACCACTCCGAAACACTGGGACATGTCCCTATGTTTCCCCTTCTTTGGTTAAGAGCATTTGGAACATGTTCCAATTATTGTACCACTCCTTTGGTTCGAAACACTGGGATGTGTCCCTATGTTTCTCCCTCTTTGGTTAAGAGCATTTGGAACGTATTCCAATGCTTATACCGCTCTGAAACACTAGGACATGTCCCTATGTTTCTCCCTCTATGGTTAAGAGCATTTGGAACGTGTTCCAATGCTTATACCACTCCTTTTTCTTTCGTGTGCAACATGTCGGAATCTTGTTTGAGACCTTGGGTGTGTCCAACAGTCGCTTTTAGTGTTTTCTACATGGTGCGTGGTAAAGATTGCATGATTTTCTTACATCATTTCTGCATGAGATGTGGTTTGGTTTGAGTTTACTTGCTTGTGTGTGAGTTTGCTGTAGCATTTCTTCGCATAACATTTGCCTCTAGCTGCCTCATTACAGCTCTCTTTGCATAATCATAAGTAATGCTCTTGCATCATGCATGCCATTTGCATTTTACCCCAGCCTGCGGGCGCATCTCTATGTTGTTTTATTGAATGTTTGTCTTAGTCTTCGGCCTTGTCAAAAATGGGTCGTCTCTGGGCTTTGACATTTACTCCCGTCATCTCATGACTTTCGAGTTCTGTTAAAGAAGTGCAATTATAGACACCCCATTTTTGCCCATCCTCAAGACTTGGATGTTCTTGTAAGTTCATCCAGCAACAAGTTTGATTGCTCGTCGAGTGTCTGACTTTCGCAACGAAATGCTCCAGGTTTGATCCTTTCAAACACTATTTTCATTCTGTCTCATTTTTGGACCACGTGTTGGTCTTTGCTTTGTGGTGTCCTTGATGGCATGCCGGCCATCATAGAGTGCTGCCGGCCATGGGCTAGGCCCTGCTGGCCATCAATGAGGCACTACCGGCCACCTTTGTTTTAATAGATATTTTCTCAGATCTTTTGAGCCAGCTGTGGCTCACTGAGCTATCCTCCATACACGTATGGAGGGATTGAAACAAGCTATTAGCTTGTCAAGCAAGCCTTTGCTTGCATTTTCTATATAAGGGGAGGACTCTCCCCCTTGTTTAGGGTTCAGAAATTTTAGAGACAAAATCTCTCTCTCTCTATATATATATATATATATATTGTGCTCTATAGTGCTTAGAAGTGTGTTTTCTTCACATTTTTGCAAAGAAACACCTAGTCAAACACCACTACCTTGGAGCTGAGGTCCTTGAAGGTTTGTTTGGAGTTTAAAAAGCTGTTTTTTGGCTCAGAAGTTGCCCTCTTGCCCCTGTGCTTCAAGGGTGAGCATATTTCCTCTTTTAAGCCTATTTTTGTATACCATATTAGCCATCTTTGCATGCTGTTTTAGGCTTCGTTATTAACTAATAAAAACATTATTTTTAAGTGTTAAAAATGGTTGTTTGAGACCCTGTGGGAGTTGAGGGTGTTTCACCTCCTTGTATGTTTTATTTGCTAAGCTTTTGGGCCATCCTTTAAAGCTTTTGGAACTATCTCTTTTTGGCCTTTTAACAACTGAATTCCAGAGGAATTTCAGTGGTGGAAAGGTGGTTTTGAGGTCCCAAATAGGAGGGGGTGGTCCCCTCTCCTCTTGTCTTGTTTGCATATATTGATGGCCCCATCAAATGAGCATGTGTTCCTACTTCTTTGTGGCTTTGTTCAAGCATATTTTTGTGACTTTTTAGACCTGCCATAACTCTATTTTTGTCTTGTTTGACGATTGGTAACTTGCTCTTTACACTTGAAGTGTAATATTGCTCACAAGCTTTGCATGCTTGTTATTTTGGCCTATTATTCTAGCTTATTTTGGCTACACTCCAGCATGTTTTTGCTCATATTTTAGCATGCTTGAACTCTGTTTGGAGTGGTCTTGGCCCTTTGAGGCTTGCTTTGTATAGCTATAGCATGATAGGCTTTGATAGCTTTGTGTTTTGAGTCCTCTAGTATGCTTTGGTTGGGTTGTTTGCACGATTTGACATCATTTAATATGTGATTTCAGAGCATATATCACTGTCATACTCTCATATGTATCACTCTTTCAATGCTTTTGAGAAGTTGAGCCTCATGCCTTGTTTGTGAGCCAATACATGAGCATATCTTCCTTGCCATCTATGCTGCAAGTCTAGCATGTTTTTGCTACTGTTTCAACCTGCCTTAGGTCTGTTTTGAATGGTCAAGGCCATTTGAGCATTGCTTAGTATGGTTGTAGTGTAAGGGGCCTTGACTAGCTTTGATGTTTTTGGTCCTCAACATGCTATGCTTGCATTGCTCGCATGATTTAAGGTCTTTAGCATGCCATCTCAACACTGAACATCTGCAACCTCCCCTATTTCTTCATTTTCCAATTTGATTTGAGGGTTGTTTGGCCTTAAGGTTGTGTTTAAACATGAGGTAGGGTTGGTACTCAAATAGCTTCAACTCTCTTTTGAGGGTTCCTCCTAGTCAAAGGCATCATCCCTCTCATGCCTTAAGCTCTCCCTTTTTGGTTGACCTCTTCTCATTAGAGGACAGTCACATTACACTTAACCGGTTAAAGAGTGGATCGGTAATGTTAAAATGTGTAAACAAGAATCAACCAAGTAAAACATGCCAAGATAAGCATGTTGTTTGCATTGCATGGTGTTCAATCGGACGTTATGTTGAACACAAGGTGAATTGGTCCATTTCATATTCAAAGTGATGAAAATGAACCAATTCCCCTTGTCTCCATTGCCTTTGATGTTCCATGATAAGGTAGTGGACTTGAGTCTTGTTTGCATTGCATCTATTGAATGTGTATAAGATTGGATCTTTGGCCATCATGCATTCCAAATGCTTGATTGATGGTTTTGGATCCAATGGTGCCTCTTCCTTGATGTTTTGGGATGATAAGGAGTGGCACAGCATAGACATGTTCTTGGGAGACCCTCTATTTTTCTCTATTTTGTGCTCTGTTGCAACTTGGTGTCACAGCACACCAGTGGCCGACAGTGCCACATTGATGGTCGGCACCCTTGCATTGTTGGCCGGCAGAGGCCCATCTTTGGCGGCGGTGGTGGTAGCGACTCCTTATGGCGATGAGCCTTGGTGCACTCCTCAACATGGATTTGGTAAGTTTATTGAGAGTTCTTGAAGACATCACATGTGAGCCTTTAAAGAGCAAATCGGAGAGCTTTTTGGGGCAAAAACCAAGCATGCATCTTCTTCTTCTTCGAACAGAGCTGGAGCAGCTTAGTTTAATGCTTACTTGTTAGTTAGCATCAATTTGTAATTTGATTAATTTGTTAATTAATTAAGTGTTGTAATAATTAAGTAGCTTAGTTTAGCTATTTCTTTATTGGTTTGTAATAATTAGTCTAATTAGCTTAATTAGATTAGTTATAGTAGCTTAGCTTAGATTAGCTTAGTTTATTCAGACCCTCCATCGAGAGGGCAAAATGTTGTAATAAGGGTGCGTGTGTGTGCATGTCTTCTAACCCCAGTTCTTTCTCTCTTTTACTTACCGCTTTCGATGGTTAGTTTTAGGGTATGTTTTGATTAGCATACCTTATGCTTGCATGTTTACATCATCCATTTGTCTTGCATGCACCAGGCTCGGGACATCATACAAACTGCATTGTATTTCAATACCTATTTGAATACGTGTCTAACAGCATGTTATCAAGTGTTGCATTCATATGCCATCTTAGGTAGCCGAGCCTATCTTAATTGCATTTTGCATGTGTTGCATTAGGCATTTCGTATAGTTAGGATCATGAATTGTTTCTAACTAGTTTTCTGTTTTGGCTCGGAGTACACTATAAGTGTTTATGCTTTAGCATCCTTGCATGTGTGTGAGTGTTGCCATGACAGCATACTTGCCATGAGGCTATTTGCTTATTTGTTTAACTGCATGAATGCCTGTGGATGAAGGCTCTATTACTTGAATTGGAACAATTCATCAAAATATGAGTTTTAAGCCCACTTGGAGTGGCAAATCATCATGTTTTAAGCCCACTTTGTTTGGTGGCAAGTCCGCGTTTTAGCCTACTTGCAAGTAGTATCTTCAAACCATTTTCGATTAACAAACATGAGATGTTTTGTTCCAGATCGAGCGATTTACTCTATACTTGTGTGTTGTGCGCATCACATATTAAGTTAGCTAATAATCAAACAAGAACACATGTGTTTTCAAAAACAACATATCATGTTTAGTGGAAGCCGATCCTTTGATCAGGCGAGCGGGGGTGCTCATTTCATGACCTTCCCCCCTCGTACCCAAGTTCCCGAACCGAGGCAACTTTGGTGATGACGGGCACGTGGCCTTTGGCACGAGTCAGGGTTTCCTAAATTTTCCAAAAATAAATATTTAGGTGACGACTCTGAAATCTAGTAAAGCAGTCCATGTTTGGCGCTTTTTGATTAAAATCAATTTTCTAAAATGATTTGCCAGATTTTGACTCTTTGGTGATTTATCAGTCTTACATTGTACTTTGTGAGATTAGATTCAGAATCGTAACAGGAGTCCGAACTATAATAGCAGGAACACAATCCGTGCCCTCTTCGAAAGGGGGGGTGCGCGGAGAGAGTTTCGGATAGTCTACAACATATCACTCACGAAGAAGTGTCTGGGCCATTTAGGTAGCGTCATTGGCGGATGGGAACATGAAGCACTGCAATTTGAGCCAGACCACCGTGATTTGAGCCGGACTACCGTGATTTGAGCCACGATTTCTTGCTTTCTTCTTTCTCCCTCTAACAGTATGTCTTTCTCTCTCTCTCTCTCTCTCTCTCTATGCCATTGTAGAAGAATTTGACAGTGGTGTAGGTGATGGCCTAGTGTAAGCTACCGGTAGAATCGTTAGCTGTGGCCTCACTCATATGGCCATCACTTCTCTTGATCTCGTCAAATGTAATATGCAGATTGACCCTTCAAAGTACAAGAGCATCTCGTCCGGTTTTGGAGTCTTGATGCAGGAACAGGGGGTCAGGAGCTTCTTCAAGGGATGGGTGCCTATTCTGCTTGGTTATAGTGCTCAGGGTGCCTGCAAGTTTGGCTTCTATGAAGCCACTGTTGGTACTATTGTTGTTGTTGTTTTTGTTGTTGCTGGTGGTGCTATTGTTCTTTACTGGTTTAACTAAATAGTTCCGGCCTCTCTCTCTTTTCATTAATTTGCTTTAATTTTATTGACTTTAACACTCAGTGAAATTTTACTGAGGCAAAATTAGTGAAGTCAGGGAAATTTCACTGAGTTGAATCAAAGATATTTTACTGACTTTAACACTCAATGAAATTTTACTGAGACGAAAGCACTTAGTGAAATTTTACTGAGACAAAATTAGTAAAGTTAGAGAAATTTCACTAAGTCGAATCAGAGAAATTTTACTGACTTTAGCACTTAGTGAAATATTACTGAGACAAAATCAGTGAAGTCAGTGCTGTGAATGCAGTAGATTATCATGTATTACTGCTTTACACATTTTAATATTTCTGTTGCAGACTTGTAGTAGACTATTATGTAATGTAACTAAGGCTGGAAACAAAAACCGAGCTATTCATGAACAACATGAACTCGGCTCATTTGCAACTTATTCAAACTCGTTTAGGTTTATGAATGTTTGATATACTTAGACAAGCACCCGTACCTAATACTTCTCTAGGTAATTTTCTTTGTCTTATTTAATTTTCTCTGTGTTATTTAATTTTCTTTGGTTTGAACTCAGAGAAATTTCAATTTTCTTTGATTTCAATTTTCTTTGAGTAATTTTCTCTATGTTGTTCAATTTTCTCTGGTTTGAACTGAGAGAAATATTTTTGGGAAGTCCATAATTTCTTTGAAGAGAATTTCTCTGGGAAGAATTTCTCTGGATCAATGTTAACGGACCTTAAATATCATGAAAATATTGAATATCCTTTATACTATAAAATCTTAATATCAGGAATCTTAAAAAAAATCTCCCAAAAGTTAATATAATAATTTATATATATTTTTTTGTTATTAATATATAATTCGCCGCCATTATGATGAAATTTTGGATCCTATACGTAATATTGCTCATATGTATTTTAAATTCTTGATGACCAAATCAAATTAATTGTATAGGAATTATTACCATTGAACATAACACTTCCTGAAGGTTTACTCAACTTCAGCTACAATAACCCCCCCACTAGGTAGATGGGCACATTAACCAAACACGATTCCTCAACTTATGCAAATAATGTTATTTTTCAAATAAATATTTACAATCGTGCTTAGTTATATGGCAACATTGACCAATAAGACTAACTAAATAATTAAAATGGGACCAATATTATCTCTTAATTTACTGATCAAGTGATTGTGATTTATCCTCATTTAAATTAAGGGAATTTACACACAAATATTATTTATAAATTTAAATTTCATTAGGTCTTAATTAAAAAATTTTAAACTTTCAAGTCCCATTTGATGGTGCTACTAGTCCCTGAGGGACAGGTCGGGTTGATCCACGCCTCTCACACCGTTGTCCGGTTGTTGGGCTCACCAAGAGAACTGCACAAAAGTCCAACGGGGAACAAGAGTCCCCTAGCAAACCCTCCAGCGATCAAGTTATAAAAGAGAGACTAATTAAACGTAGAGATAAGGTAATGATAAAGAACTTAACCTTCTTTTTGTCTTAGAAACCTACTTATATCCTTTGTTCAACATTTCCTTGTCCACTCCGACCTGTCATGTTGGCCGAAAGTCTATGCTCTAGATTGCCTTGTTCATGATGAAATTTGTTACATTCCGGCGTGAAGGGGTTATCGCATTAAATCTTGAAAGGGTCTTCATTAATGGCTGATGTATGGTGTAATAACTCTACAGGATGTTTGTCTGCTTACGTGGCTGGTTCCTCTTTTGACAAGTGTTTAGATGTTATTAGCTCTTGGTGTAATGTTGGGTTCCAGTGATATTGGGCGTTAGTGTTTGAATCGTGTATTGGGCTCTAAATGGTGGGTCAATAGCCCCTATGGGCCCACCTATGTCAGTAGTCCCCCATTGCCAACTGCAGCTTCAGTCCAACGAAGGGAATAAGGAAGAAGACGGGGGTTGTGGGTGGTCAAGTGAGAGAAGATGGTGGGAGTTGAGCCGACCGAAGGGTGGTGAGTGAGGAGGTGGCGGGAGGAGGCCGACCTCGAAGCGTGATTGAGTGAAGAGGCCGACTAGGAGGAGGCCGACGCTAAGGTGACCGAGTGAGGTGACTAGGAGGAGGCCGGTGAAGGGTGACCGAGTGAGCAGTCATTGGGAGGATTGCTAATTCTGAATAATAATGACCGAGTGAACAGTAGGCCGATGGGAAGAGGGCCGACATGAAGGGTGACCAAAGTGAGGAGGCTGGAAGAAGGGCCGAAGGGTGACCGAGTGAGAAGGAAATGGCGGCGTGCGGGGCTCGAAGAGCGGCGGGGCACGTGGTGATGTGAAGTGGAATAGACAGGGAAGGGAAAGAGAGTAGTGGATCGTAGTCGTACACGTGACATAATCCCGTAATGAGGGAGGTGATGCGTTAGGAAGAAACGAAGGGATAGGCTAATATAGGACGTTGAAAATACGGGGCGGAAGTTTTCGAAATTTTTCAAACTGGCAAAATTTAATCTCGAACCTTGGAATATAGGCAAACCGTGGGCGTTTGGAGTTATTCTCTTTACTTACATTTTTGCAAAAAATTTACACATCCCAGAAGTGAACTCATTTGTTTTGTGTGACACGCCTCTGCAACACTTTGCGAACTTCCTTGCGCTAGCATCCTAAGTGATACGTAGACACGTAGGAGGAATGGCTTGAGATGAAGTGTCAACCATGAGGCTAGACTCATTGGGAGAAGACGATGCAGTGTAGTTGGCAGAACAGTACCAAGCAAAGGAAAGGAAGGAGAGGGGAGTCGGGCAAGAGGCGCGGGCTCGCCTGGCGATGATGATTGTGGCTGCTAGGCCAATTAACCAAATGGAGCCGAACCACTGGCACACCAAGGCCGACAAGTCTACGTTTACGGCGAAGGAGTTAGAGCAGGTACGAAGGAAGTACCAAATTTCGGCGGAGGTAGAGTTGAGGCTGTCCACATCTAAGGAGAGGGCGTCGGATGCACGACCGACAAAATTCACGTTGTATGAGGAGGCACTGCGAGGGGGCCTGAGGTTACCACTCCTCCAAATAGTAGTGGACGTACTTAATAAGCTGGGGGTGGCGCTAGGGCAGCTAATCCCCAATGCATGGAAGATACTGATGGCATGCGCGGTTTCATGGCCACGGGCGACTGGGGGGGCAGCTATGACAGTGGAGGAATTCTTCTCCTGCTACAAGGCCTCCGGTCAATAGGGGATATGGGTGACCTTGTAGGCGGTAGCGAGCTGGGGTCTAGTGGCAGGCTTGCCATCTTCGGTGAAGGGATGGAGGCTGAGATGGTTTTATGTATCAACGAGTGGTAGAAGAGGAGTTCGCACAACATGGAAAGTCCCCACAAAATCGGTGAAGCCAAGGCTAAACGCGAAGGCTAAAAATAGGGTGAAGAGAGTGAAGGAGTGGAGAGAGAAGGAGGGGGTGAAGTGGGATGACCTTATCCTTCCTTTAACCCTATTTACCCTAAGCTTGGGGCCGCAGCCGACGGTGGAGGATCCGGCAAAGGAGGAGCTGGAGGCACTGAGGAAAGCGGAGGAGACGGAAGAGAGGAGAGTGTTCGCCAAAGCGGACAAGTATAAGGAGAGACAGTTACGGCCCGCACCTAAACTAGTGATGAAGGAGCGAGTCCGACCGCGTCCCAAACCGTTGGGGGACAAAGACCTGACTGACTTTGCCCCACTACCGCCCCCAGTAGACTCGCTGAAGGAGAAGGGCAAACAAGAGGTAGAGGCAGTGCTAAAGAAAATGAAGAAAAAGAGGGCGGCGGCAGAGGGTAGTAAGGACGCCCCTGCCTTGAAGAAGATAAAGGAAGGGAGCGCGGAGGAGGCGCCAGGGAGGGAAACTGCCCAAGTGGCGAAGGAAGGCATGAGCCCAAGAGCCCAAGCGCTAAAAGAAGACATGGGCCCTAACGCCCAAGTGCTGAAAGAAGACGTGGGCCCAAGTGTCTAGGCGGAGGCAACAGTGGGGCCTATGGTAGAAGTATCTCCCAGTCCTGGTGAAGGGAAGATTGAGAGTAGCAAACCAGAGACAAGCGCCGCGCTGAAGACCGCCATGTACCGCGCGCGCACATTGGCAGGTCGCTTGGCAGAACAAGGGGGGAAGGCCAGGGTCGTAGCCGACCGACTCGTTGGAGTGATGGAGGATGCACCCATGTGGTCAATGGCGCGGCTAACGGAGGTTGACCTTCTGAGAGGGGTTTGCTCGTCCCAGATGGAGGCAGCAACCTTGGTGGCTACTTTGATGAATAAAGCAGCCCGCATGAAGATGGAGGTAAAGCCGCTGAGGGCCCAGCTAGAAGGGGTGAAAGCGCAGCTGCAGAAACTAAAGGTTGAGACAACGGGCTGGAAGAAGGCCGCTTGGAGTGCGTGCGCAAAGGGGCTAGAGTGTGCACAAAGTGCAAAGAAGATAGAAGTATTGTGGTGGTGTAGAGCTATTCAGCAGAGCGTGCTGGTATTGAACTCCTTGCGACCAAATCAGAGCTGGAAACGGAATGCTGCAAGGCTGTATCACTAGAGTTCGAGCTGGCGAGTGAGAAGAGGCAGCTAGAGCTGGTCCAACAGGCCTGCACCATCACCAATGAGAGATGGGAAGAGGCCCTTACCAACAATGAGGAACTAAGCGACTAGTCGATCAAAGACAAAGAAGAAACGAATTTTCAGATCGCAGAGTTGGAGAAGGCCCTAGCGGAAGAAAGGGCCAAGTTGGCGTCTGAGAGGGCGGCGTACCCCAACTTATGCATAGCGGCCGTAGAGCAATTCAAGGGGTCCGCCGAATTCCAAATAGCCATTGATGCCACGGTCGCCGGGGGCTTGGTAAAAAAGGGGATAAGGGGCCACTGGAGATAGGAGTGAAGAGGAAGTGATCCAAAGCTTCTAGTGGTCTGACTTTTACAAGCACGAGATGAGCCAGTTCTGGGATAGCGGCTGGATAACTTTCAGGTAAAAGGCGCAGGAGCTGTTCTCGGACATGGACTTCAGCCTCGTGAAAGTAAGAGAAGACGACGTCGCTCAGACTTCCCTAGATGAGGGGGTTGAAAAGGAAGATCTCGCGTCGAGCGAGGGAGATTAATTGTATAAAATTATTTGTTTTTGTTTGTTTGTTGTTGTTGTTTTTTGTTTTTGTTTTTGTTTTTTTTTTTTTTTGTAATAGAGGTAGTCTCAGTAATGAATTTGTATAAAAATGCAAGTTTGTTAATAAAACAACGAGTTTTATAATGTATTGTTGTTGTCGTTATTGCTCTTATTTGTAAATTTGGAATAGTGAAAATGGCTTAGCAGAACTCTATAAAAAGTTGGTGTAAAAATAAAACTTGTGCATAATTTGTGAAACTTGTAAGTAGATTGTGATGTAAAAATGTTAAAAATTGGCAAACAGACTAACTTGTATGACTAGTGAAAGTGGATGGTCATGAACTTGGATTTTAACTAAGTATGGCAACAGCTGAGACTAGCTTTGATTCAGATCGGCCGATTTCTTCAGGCTAGTTCTGACTACGACTTGGAGGGTTCTGTCGAGTTGAGGCTTAAGTTAACTCAGTCTGGCTGAGCCTTAGGTTAACTCAATCTGGCTGAGCTCTTCGTGCTCAATTTGGCTGAGACTTAAGTTAACTCTTCGTGCGTAGTCTAGCTGAGACTTAAGTTAATTCAGTCTGGCTGAGCTCTTTGTGCTCAGTCTGGCTGAGACTTAAGTTAACTCAGTCTGGCTGAGCCCTTCGTGCTCAGTCTGGCTGAGGCTTTAGTTAACTTAGTCTGGCTAAGCTCTTCGTGCTTAGTTTGGCTGAGGCTTAAGTTAACTCAATCTGGCTGAGACTTAAGTTAACTCAGTCTGGCCGAGCTCTTCGTGCTCAGTCTGGCTAAGGCTTAATTAACTCAGTCTGGCTGAGACTTAAGTTAACTCAGTCTGGCTGAGCTCTTTGTGCTCAGTCTGGCTAAGGCTTTAGTTAACTCAGTCTGGCTGAGCTCTTTGTGCTCAGTCTGGCTGAGAATTAAGTCAACTCAATCTGGCTGAACTCTTCGTGCTCAGTTTGGCTGAGACTTTGGTTAACAAGTAGTTATTGAAACACAACGCAAATAATGAAGATATAAAGTCACGTACATTCAAGGCACAACCAGTTGATCACATGTTTACACCATATATGGAAAGGGCAAAAAATGAACAAGTGAGCAAATCGTCGAAAAGAACATACAACAATCAATCAATACAAAAATAGGAGATGCCATTTTACTAGAAATATGGCTTCAAGTGCTCGACGTTCCATGGATGGGAGAGGTCTCTACCTTCTATGTCTTGGAGTCGGTAAATGCCTGGGCCTGGCCTTAACAATGTAAGGTCCTTCCCATTTGGCTGCTAGCTTACCATCTACGGTATTTTTGGTGGCAAGAGTTGCTTCGCGCAAGACTAGGTCCCCCACTGCGAACTTTCTTGGTCAGATTTGCGGTTGTAATGTGTTCTCATTTTCTGTTGATATGATGTCCATTTGACAGCAGTGGTCTCTCAGAGCTCTTCACTCAGGTTCAAGTCAGCCCGACGTAATTCCCTGGGAGTCCCCAGGCCGATTTCCACTGGGATAACCGCCTCAACGCCGTATGTTAAGCGAAAGGGGGTCTCCCCAGTCGGGGTCCAGGTGGTAGTTCGATAAGCCCAGAGTACGTTTGGTAGTTCCTCAGCCCAGAGTCCTTTAACGACTTTGAACTTAGTTTTGATGATCTTCAGGAGAGAGTGATTGGTGACTTCGACTTGCCCATTGGCTTGGAGATGACCTGGGGAAGAGAAACATGGTTTGATGTGGAACTCTGCACAGAATTTCCTGAACTTGGCATTGTCGAATTATTTTCCGTTGTTTGAGACAATGGCTTGAGGGATTCCAAATCGACATCGATCATCGCCGGATAAACCTGGTTGTGTTCCGCTCAGTGATTGTAACGAAGGGTTCCGCTTCCACCCATTTAGTGAAGTAGTCAATGGCAACTATAGCGAACTTGGTTTGGCCCCTTCCGGTGGGCAATGGACCAACTAAGTCGATGCCCCACTTGGCGAAAGGGTAGGGACTGCAGAGCGTAATCAGTTCTGTTGGTGGGGCTTGAGGGATGTTGGCAAAGCGCTGGCACTTATCACACTTAAGCACAAAATCGGTGGTATCTTGGTGGAGAGTAGGCCAGAAGTAACCGGTGCGGATGATTTTGTGGGCCAGAGATCTTGCACCCGAATGATTACCACACACACTCTCGTGGACTTCCCTCATTACGTAGATCGCTTGAGCAGGACTCAGACACTTGAGGTATGGGCGTGAAAATCCGTATTTGCACAGTAGGCCGCTGATGAGGATGTAATTGGACAACCGGGCTCTGATTTTGGCGGCCTGCTATTTATCGGTTGGTAACTCCCCACTTGTCAAAAACAGAAGGATGTCTGCAGCCCATGGAATAGGTTCATTTTGGATGAAGTGAACCTCCTGCTGGTTTTGGCGAAGTAGCCGGATGGGCCTGGTATCACTACAACAATAATTGCCTATAACCACGTTTGTTAGACAACGTTTATTGAAAAACGTTGTAGAAGACATAAAGTAATATTAAAAGACACGCATTCCACTTTATATTGTGCTCCGTCTCCCTCAGTCTCCATTTTGCATTCCGTCATTTTGCTTTCTCTCTTCTCATTTTCTATCACCGTCCAAGAACTAGGGTTTTCTGTCTCTCCTCATTCTCTTTGAGAGATTCACCAGGTTCGATTCCGATTACTTGTTCAGTTCCATCGATTCACATCCATCGATTTTGCTTTCTCTCTTCATTTCTCTCTCTTTTCATTTTCTGTCACTATCCAAGATCTAGGGTTTTCTGTCTCTCTGTATTCTCCTTGAGAGATTCACGAGGTTCGATTCTGATTACTTGTTCAGATCTATCGATTCAGATCCATTGATTCTTGAATTGATTTGGTTGAAACAGGGACCAAAATTGAGATCGGTCAAGTTGCAGCAAGATGAGGAGAGGAGATAGGTTGATTCGCAAGAGTAATAGAGAAGATGATGGTGAGGACAGTTCAGAGGAGAGTGTGAATGATGAGGAGGATGATGACGATGACGATTACGATGGAGTCGCCACCGCATTGTCGATCTATGGTTTGATTGGAGCTCTAGGGTTTTAGAGCCCCTCGAGACTTGTCATGGCTACTCCGTTTCACATGCCCGTCACCACTACTCAGGTCCTTTCTCTCTTTATATATATATTCACTCTTTCTCTCTCTAAAAAGATGGGTGTTTGGATTTCAGGTTGGGACGTACTTTGTTGGGCAGTATTACCAAGTACTTCAGCAGCAACCAGATTTTGCTCAACAGTTTTACAATGAGGCCAGTACTATGCTTCATATTGATGGGAACTCAAAAGAGACAGCCACGACAATGCTGGTATTGTCTTTTTAGGTTCTCTCTGTATGTTTGTGAGTGTGTGTATGTACTTGAATTTATGTATTTGAATTATAATTGAGGGTATATTTCCAACAATCAAATATGCATGTACCTTATCGATATCGGGTGTAATGTTCAATGTTATGTACTTGTCTAAGTAAGACCTGCAAATGTTTTTGCTGTGATGATTTCTCTGTTTTAATTTTACTTTAAGTTTCTTTGTCATAATTTCGTTGTTTTCTCTAAGATGTAAATGAGATGTGGGCAGGTTTGGGCTATTAAGACGGGCATGATATTTACTAGAGGTGAGCTCTTTTTTTGACTCTTGTGCAGCTAGATATTTGTAACACTATTTGATATGAATCTATTTCTTGTTGGATTTCATTTGGTATTTAAAAATGGCATTCTTAATGGATAGGATGTGCTCTTTCAAGTTCATTGGTTGATAGCGATACTAACCAATTTCTTGTTATCTAGTTGCTTTAAGTTCTTGATGAGTATTTGGTTTCACTTTGCTTATAGTTATATTGGCTAAGAATTTTTAGTAACTTACCTTGGTTGTTTTCCAGAACGATCGTGATCCATCCAAGTTAGTGGCAGAGACTCCATGTGAGCTACTAAGGTATTTGGTCTTGTAAGATAGAGTGTTCTTTCTTATAAACTTACTATCTTTTCTTGGCATGATTTTCATTCCTTTTAGGCTATTCCATATATGTATATATATATATATTATGAGTGTAGTTATTTGCTTGATTGAATAAATTTTATCAAGGGCTTCCCTCTGTGACACTAAATTCCAAGGCCATTGCACCTGCTATTTACATGAGCGATATGAATTTGCGGACTGTCCATGACATAGAAGACTTCATCTCTGTTTTCATGTTTCTATTTTTAACTTAATAGCCAAACTTGCTAATATTGTGCTAGTCTGTTCAGTTTTCAAGTTTTTAGTAACTTAACATAGGAGACTTCATTTTAGTTTTCAAGTCTCCGTGGTTTGAATTGCTAGGATTGAGGTTTCACATGTTTTATTATTTTCAAGTATGATAAATTGTACCCACCCAAAACAAGTATGATAAATTGTGTATTTTTATATAGAGAGGTTTTATGATTTGATCTCAAAGTGATTTTTGTCCTTCAAAATTTATTGAATTTTACCTCTTTTTAGGAGCCTTAACTGGTTTTTACTATTTGATTCTCCTCATCTTTGGATTGCTGAGAGAGAGAGAGAGAGAGAGAGAGAGAGAGAGAGAGAATTAGAAATGATGTTCTCACATTAACATCTTGGAGAGATCAACAGTTATATCCATCTTTGACATTCCTGCGTGCTCATGATTCTAATGCAGATTTAGGTCCCATCTAATCCATGAGGTGCAGAAATATTACCCCCAGCCATTGTTGTTGCAACTTGCAGCTGAGTTAGACTTCTAATTATCTATGGACAGTTGCTAATTATTTTTTTGTTGCAATTTTCTTTTCAGTGTATACTAAGATATTGTATTCTTCTCATTTGCCTTTATGTAGCTATGGCTTTGACAAGCTGGCATCTTCTTGTCACATTCTGTTCTCTTCAAGAGTGTGGTTTGAGATTGAATTTTTTGTGATTTTTTTTTTGCCAAATCACAGATTGTACATATTATATTCATGCTTTCTTCTTAGTTAAATTGGCCCTATTTTATGGTATATTTCAGAATCCGAAAAAAAAAATGGCATTTTTTTCAAAAAACGCCACTAAATGATGTCATCATGACGTCATACGTTGTTTTGTGACGGAAATGTAGTGGACGTCAAAGTTTTTGCGACGTTTTTTAAAACGTCGTCTAATGTTTTTAGCAATGTTTTTAAAACGTTGTAAGGTTATGACGGCAGCTATATTAGCGACGAAAATATTAAACGTCGCTATAACTTATGATGGCATTTTTAAGGCTTATCGTGGTGTTTTTCAAACGCCACTAAAAATTAATTTTCCTGCAGTGTATTCAAGGTGGATGCCATGGCTAAGATCTAATTGGTCGGCCGAGGCTAACTGGGCTATTTCGTCTGCCTTGGAGTTTTCTGACCGAGGGATGTGTTTGATATGGAAAGTATTGAAAAGGCGAACAAGAGGGAGTGCTATGTCTTTGTAGGCTTGCATCGTGTCTTCCTTCGCGTCGAATTTCCCCGTGATCTGCCCGACGATCAATTGGGAGTTACTGAATAGTTGGATATGGCTTACACCAATGTCTTTGGTTAGGCGAAGACCTGCTATCAAGGCCTCATACTCAGCTTCATTATTGCTTGCACCGTTGCATAAGCCTGCCGGACAGCTCTGGCTGTTGCATTACCCTCTTCAGAGGTTGATCAGTGAGGACCACTATGGAGTGAGCTTCGAAATAAGGTCAGAGTTGTCTTGAGGCTATGACCAAGGAGAGGGCCATTTTTTTTCCAGCAGAAGGTAGTTCTGTTTTGCTCCCCTGAGAGCTCGGCTAATGTAATAAACCGGACACTGTACTGAGCTGTCCTCCCTAATGAGGGCCACACTGACTGCGGTGTTTGATACAGCTAAGTAGAGAAAGAAGGTCTCGCCTGAGAACGCCTGAGAGAATAGGGGAGGGTTGGCCATGCACTGCTTCAATTGTTGAAAGGCCTCTTCAGATTTGGTGGTCCACTCAAAGGCCTATCGAAGGACTTTGAAAAAGGGAAGGCACTTGTCTGTTACGTGGGAAATAAAATGGTTGAGGGCAGCGACTTTGCCGGTAAGCCATTGAACCTCTTTGACAGTTCTGGGAGACTGCATTTCTATCAGGACCTTGATCTTTTCGAGGTTGGCCTCAATGCCCCGCTAACTGACCATAAAACCTAAGAATTTCCCAGATCCTACGCCGAAGGCGCACTTCACCGGATTCAGCTTCATTTGACATTTGCGTAGGGTTTCGAAGGTCTCTCACAGGTCTGTCAGATGATTAGAAGAGAGTTTGCTCTTGACAAGCATCTCATCAACGTAGACTTCCATGTTCCGACCTATCTGGTGGTGAAAGATGGCATTGACCAACCGTTGGTAAGTTGCTTCGGCATTTTTCAATCCGAACGGCATAACACGATAGTGGTAAGTTCCTCTATCTGTGATGAAGGAGGTGTGTTCCTGGTCAGCCGGGTGTATCAGAATTTGATTGTAGCTGGAGAAGGCATCCATGAAGCTGAGCATCTGATGTTTGATAGTGGCATCGACAAGCAAATCTATGCGGGGGAGGGGATAACTATCTTTGGGGCAAGCTCAATTAAGATCGGAGTAGTCGACACAGAGTCGCCATTTACTGTTGTTTTTACGCACCAGGACCACATTTGACAACCATTTGGGGTAGTCTACGTTCTTGACGAACCGTTTCTCCAGTAGTTTGTCTACCTCAGAGGCAATAAGGGCATTGCATTCCGGGTGAAAGACGTGCTGCTTTTGACGGAAAAGTCGGAAGTCGGGCTCGATGCTGAGACGATGAGTGATGAAGGAGGGATCGATACCCGGCATGTCGGAATGGATCTAGGGAAATACATCATTGTGCTCGGTTAGGAGTGCTGTAAGGTCGGCCTTGGCTTACGAGGATAGTTGGCTGCTGATCTTGGCTATTTTTGTTGGATTGGTAGGGTTGATGGGGACTTCAATAAGTTCTTCCACTGGTTCTGTAACAACCCTCGTACTGATTACCGGATAACCACTGAATTATATACTGATTAATGCTAAACCGAACTGATAATGACTGATAAGTGAACTGGATGAACTACTGAACAGACTGAATGGAACTGAAACTGAAATTGAATGAGTTTGTCTATTATATTGCATATTGTATCTGTTTGCTTGAATGATTATCTGTTTGAGTTATGTGTTTAAACTGTTAATTGAAGGCCTTATCGGCGGCCGATTTAGGAACCGTTTAGTGTTTTATAATCAGTGGAATATTTGTGATTTTATTGTATTTTTATCTGAAAATTGATTAGGAATGATTAAATTAGATTAAAAACGAGTTAATTGCAAACTTAGACTTATTTACGGATTTGCCACCCATAGTGGACTTCATTACATGTTGAACCAATCTTTTCATCAGCCTTCTAATTGCCTTTGACCGACCAAACAAGAAGAATAGAGTGAGGGAGAGAGTTTAGAGAGAGACTTGAGCTCACCTTGCCATTGTTGTGGAATTGCTTGAAGACTTGAAGGTTGATTGTTAAATTAAGCTTGCTAGACTTGAAACCAACACTCTAGGTAAGGAAATTCATTGTCTTCTTGTTGTCTTGAGCCTCATTTTGCATCATTCATGTCAATTGTTGAGTTAGAGTGCTTAGAGGTTGGATTATGTTAGAATTGTTGCATGCATGTTGGTATTGTTGGTTCTTGAGGTTGAATTCATGGTCAATTGGTGCATGCAAGCTCATATTCATATTAAGTCCATGATTTCATTTCATTTGCCAACTTTGGAGCTCTTTGGAGCAAGATTTAAAGCTTGAAATTGGTTTAAAGATCATGCATGTCATGTTTTGAAAGTGTTCTTGAAAACGGTTTGAAATTGAGTTTGAGTTAAACACCCTTGGGCCTTGATTTCTTAAATTGAGTTTTAAAACTTGTTATTCTATGTGTTTGAAAGAGTTTTCTAGAAAATGGGCCCAAGAGGATCGAATTTGGAGCATCAAAACTTGGTTTGAAACTCAGAGGTCGAATCTGGATTTTCCAGATTTTGGACGTCCGCGTCGGCGAAGTGCGCTTCGGCGAATTCATGCTCGATATTTTCTTGCATTGTTTCTGATCCGCTCGGCGAGGATTTTAACGCCGAAAGGAAAATCGCGCATCCAGCATTTTTGCACCTTTCATCAGTCCGCTCGAGCGGCGGAATGTACGCTCGAGCGTGGGCCTTTGTGTGCTTGTCCGCCGGCGAAACTCAAGGCCGGCGGAGGCCCTGTTCACTGAAAATTCTGGAATTGCTTCCTTAGTGCATTTTTGCATCCTCATCGCATCCTAGGCATTCTTAGGCCTAGTTTAGAGCATCTTAATGAGGATGTAGACATAGAACCACACCGAGGAATTTAGGGATTTAATTCTCATCCTTTCCAACTGTAAACTTAGTGTGTGTTCTATTTTTATTGATCGCTTAGGGTTGGCTCACGGGGACACGCTCTAGCTGATAGCCCAATCCTTTGTGAGTAACAGTTGCGTAAAGATATGTTCAAAATGGTTATATTTTGATTCTTGAATCGAACTTTCATCGAATCGATATTGTTTATTGAATGAATGTATATCCTGTATTTGAATCAGACAGGCATCCTTAGCACCCTTGTTATTGATCGTTACGAGCTCTGTCGGTTTCCTTATGGAACCATCTTGATCGATGGCCATCATTATTGTTGGGTGCATTAAGGCCGGTCCTTTTGGACCCTCTGTTTATAGGCTAATGGATGTACCACATATGGTGATTGATTGAAGTATTGATTGGTGAAATCTTGAAAGATTGAAATCTTGTATAATGAATTGATTTTATTATCGTAAGGACATTCATTCATAACCTCTTTACCTTGTATGTTATGCATTGGTCTTTATCTCTCTGTTTATATATATATGTAGGTTCTCAGCAACCAGACCGGAGCTAGGAGCATGGGATTGGTCCCCAGTTTTGTCAGCCAGCCTATGTGGCTCACTGTGAGGTTCCGAGACGCCATGCCATGGCTTGGGGTGTTTTGTATCCCCACCGTCTCCCTACCGCTTTTGTACTTTTGTATAGACTGCCATCGATCTTTATCGAGGGATTGAGTCACCATACTGAATGTCTGTAAATGATTGTATAGAGCGTGCTGTTCTGGACTGTATGAATGCATAAAATGTTTTTGACATACTGATTTTCACTGACTCGATGGACACTAGTTACTTCTTGTATTGGCTTCCGAGCCCGAACTCGCTTTGATCAGTATTCGATCAGAGGCCTTGGTAATCTCGGATTCTTGGCGATTCTGATGCTAAACCCATAGGGCCGGGTTTGGGTCGTGACAGAGTGGTATCAGAGCGATACTTAACCACGAGTTATACCGCACACACATGTCCAAATGAGCTATAGGGTGTCCTAGAAAAGCAATTAGGGCATCTCATGAATTTGAAAAGTGTGTGCTTATGACTGACTGATTATATGTTAAAGTGTTAAACTGTTTAATTGTACAACTGTTTATAATGATAACTGTTATAACTGCTATAGTGAAATGGATAATGCAAATGAAACTGAAGCATCATCCTCTGAGGCGTAATGGCGAGACTTGAACAAATGATGGGACCGATAATTGAAAGACTCGAACAACAATCAACCAATGTTTCACCTCCTCCTCCTCCTGCAACCGAATGTAGAATGTACAGAATGTGAATGCTAATGAGGTGGACATTATTGCACTGACTCAGAAATTCAGCAAAATGAAACCGCCGTCCTTTCAGGGAGGCTTAGAACCGTTAAAGGCTGAAGCTTGGGTTCTTGAGACCGAAAAGTTGTTTGAGGTTTTTCCGTGCTCCGAAGCAAACAAAGTATTGTTGGCAACCTTCACCCTTCAGGAAGAAGCCAGAAGGTGGTGGATGTTGACCCGTGATGCAAATACCATTCTGACTTGGGCTCAGTTCAAGGAGTCCTTCTTTGAAAAGTATTTCCCCCAGTGCATTAGAGACAGAAAAGTGACTGAGTTTGAACAGTTGAAACAGGGCAAAACGTCTGTTGCCGAGTATGAGAAGCAATTTACCGAACTTGCTAGGTATGCACCACATATGGTGGATACCGATTATAAGAAGGCCAGGAGGTTTGAAGGCGGCCTTAGTGTTGCTATCCAGGACCGAATAAATGTTTTGAAAATGCCAACTTATGTAGGTGTTCTCGACCGGGCATTGATGGCCGAGACAAATATTGCAGCAGTGAAACAATCTGAAACACCGACAAGTGAGTGGCAAGGGAAAAGACAGGGTTTTAAGTTTAAGAAAGGTAAGCATAACCCAGCGAATAAGAAACAGAATACGGGGTTGACTACTAGCCCCAGCCAAGGGAGTGGGTTTACTCCACCCTGTTCCACATGTGGCAACAAGCACAAAGGGGTTTGCTACCAGATTTCTGGAGCTTGTTTCAGGTGTGGCAAGGTGGGCCACAGAATCAAAGATCGCCTTACGCTCCACCGGTTGGTAGTAAAAAGACGAGCGCAAAGAAGATCAAATGTAGCACCAAAACCGAACCCCAAAGCTACCGGAAAGAGCCTATGAGGCGAGGGAGTGTTTGCCCTAATCCGGAGGCGGCAAAACTCTTGAGACCGTTGTGACAGGTATCCTCTCTATCTGTGCTCAGAATGCTTATGTATTGATTGATTCGGGGTCTACACATTCTTATGTGTCGCATGCTTTTTCGCGTAAATTGAATAGACCCTTAGAACCCGTGAACTATTTGTTAGTCATCATCACTGTTGGGGATCCATGACATGTGCATATATGTATCTGCTTGTGAGATTATTGTTGGGGATATGCATCTTTTATTGATTTACTACCATTGAACATAGACTACTTGATGTAATATTGGGGATGGATTGGCTACAAAAATATCATGCCACTATAGACGTGTAACAAAACAAGTAGTTTTCCGTCCCAAGGGTTTGCCCGAATTTGTGTTTAATGGGAGTAGAGTAGTACCACATCCATATCTTATTTCTTCTGTAAAGGCTGTCAAATTGATTAGAAAGGGGTGTAAAGGATATCTGTGTTCCGTGTTGACTGTATCTGCTAATGATAATGTTAAAACTGATGTGAATTGTATTCCTATAGTCGAGAATTCGGATGTATTTCGGATGAATTGCGAGATTTGATTGTGGAAATTGAATTTATTGTGGATGTGGTTCCGGTACCCAGTGACATCTAAAGCCCCCTATAGAATGGCTCCAACTGAACTGAAAGAATTGAAGGTACAATTGCAGGAACTGTTGGACAAGAAATTTATCAGACCCAGTACGTCACCATGGGGTGCACCTGTTTTGTTTGTAAAGAAGAAAGACGGCTCACTGAGACTGTGCATTGATTACCGTGAACTGAACAAGGTAACTGTAAAGAATAAATATCCATTACCGCGTATTGATGATTTATTTGACCAGTTACAGGGTGCACAAGTGTTTTCCAAGATTGATCTTAGATCAGGGTATCACCAATTGAAAGTCAAACCGGAAGACATTGATAAAACTGCTTTCGGAACGAGGTATGGCCACTTTGAATTTTTAGTTATGCCGTTCAGAGTTACGAATGCCCCTGCCGTATTTATGGACCTCATGAACAGAATTTTTAAACCATACCTTGACGATTTTATTGTGGTATTTATTGATGACATATTAATCTATTCTAAGACTGTAGAAGAACATGAACATCATCTGAGACTTGCCCTGCAAACCTTAAGAGAACAGAAACTGTATGCTAAATTGTCTAAATGTGAATTTTGGCTTGATCATATTATGTTTTTGGGGCATGTTGTTAGCAAAGATGGAATTTCTGTTGACATGAAAATTGAAGTCAGTAGTGAATCGCCTAGACCAACGAATGTAATCGAAGTCGAAGCTTTTGGGATTTGAATATTCTGAAGGTTTGTCAAGGACTTCTCTAAGATTGCCTTACCAGACTCAATTGACCTGAGAAAGGGTATCGTTTGATCGATGACTAAAGGGAATCGGCATTTCAAGAATTGAAAACCCGACTTGTGGATCGCGATTTTGACTCTACCTTGTGCGGATGGTTATCTTGTTTTTAGTGATGCTTCTCATAAGGGTTTGGGGTGTGTTTTAATGCGAGAATGGGAGAGTTATTGCTTATGCTTCCGGCAGTTGAGACCACATGAAAAGAACTACCCGACCCATGACTTAGAACTTCTTTGCGATAGTGTTTGCATTGAAAATTTGGCGTCACTATTTGTATGGAGCAACATGTGAAGTGTATACTGACCACAAGAGCCTGAAATACTTTTTCACTCAGAAAGAACTGAATATGAGACAGCGGAGATGGCTTGAACTGATAAAAGACTATAACCTACAGATTTTGTACCATCCGGGAAAAGCCAACACCGTTGCCGATGCATTGAGCCGAAAATCGATTGGGAACTTAGCCTGTTTGTTGAATGAGAAAGAGTTGCTTCTTGATCTGGAAAAGTCTGAAATTGAAATTGTTTTGAAAGAACAAGGTGGAACCTTAGCTGCTATTTCTGCTCAACCAGCATTGATTGAGGAAATTAAAGAAAAACAACAACTAGATGATTTCTTGAAAAAGGTTATTGAAGAAAGAGATTCAAAACCGAGACCGGGGTTCAAATTTGAGAACAATGTATTGAAATTTCAAGACAGACTGTGTGTACCGAATGACACTGAATTGAAAAGGAGAGTTTTACAAGAAGGCCACAGTTCGAAGTTTTCTATTCACCCAGGGAATACGAAAATGTACCAAGATTTGAAACAGAATTTCTGGTGGCCAGGAATGAAGAAGGAAATTGCCGACTTTGTGTCTAAATGTCTTCACTGCCAACAGGTCAAAGCTGAACATCAACGACCTGCCGGATTACTGCAACCCTTACCCATACCAGAGTGGAAATGGGAGCATATCACGATGGATTTTATCGTTGGATTACCTCGCTCCAGGAAAGGTATGGACTCTATTTGGGTTATTGTTGATAGATTGACTAAATCTGCACACTTCCTACCTGTCAAGACAATTTATAATGCAGATAGATTGGCTGTTATCTATATTGATGAGATTGTGAGATTGCATGGAGTGCCTGTATCTATTGTTTCTGACAGGGATTCGAAGTTTACATCGAGGTTATGGCGAGCCTCTGATCGCATTGGAGTCGAATTGAGGCTGAGTAGCGCCTATCATCCTCAGACAGATGGCTAGTCAGAAAGGACCATCCAGACTCTAGAGGATCTACTGAGAATGTGTGTCCTTGATTTTCAGGGAAATTGGGAAAGCCATCTGCCATTGGCTGAATTCGCCTACAACAACAGCTACCATTCGAGTATTGGTATGGCGCCTTTCGAGGCATTGTATGGCAGAAAGTGTAGATCTCAAATCTGCTGGGCAGAAGTTGGAGATGGGCCGTTGCTTGGGCCCGAGATTGTATATGAAACGACTGAGAAAGTGAAATTGATACAGCAGAGATTGAAAACTGCATGAGTAGACAGGAAAAGTTATGCGAGATGTCGAAGGCGGGATAGAGAATATGAAGTGGGTGATCACGTGTTTGTGAAAGTGACACCAATGAAAGGCCAGACTCGCTTTGGAGTCAAAGGCAAGTTAGCACCGAGATATGTCGGACCGTATCAGATTATTGAGAAAATCAATCCGGTGGCGTATCAAGTTGCACTTCCTCCTAAAATGGAGCATATGCATTACGTCTTCCACATTTCGATGTTGAGAGACTATCTTCGGGATCCGTTTCATGTGATTGAGCCTACTCGGATAGTGTTTAGTGATGACTACACTTACGAGGAATGGCCTATACAGATTGTAAACCGACGGATCAAGAAACTGAGAAACAAAGAGATTCCGCTAGTGAAAGTTGACTGGCAGAACCATGGTGGTGTGTATGCCACTTGGGAAAGGGAAGATGACATGGCTAGGCGATATCCGGATTTGTTCCCGCTGGACCCTGTTTTCTTCCAGACTGAAGGTAACTCGAGTTTAGAGGACTAAACTCCTTATAAGGAGGAGATCAGTAACAACCCTCGTCTTGATTACGGATAACCAGAATTATATCTTGATTAATGCTAAACCGAATCGATAATGACCGATAAGTGAACTGGATGAACTCTTGAGCAGTGAATGGGCTGGCCCGAAATTGAATAAGTTTGTCTATTATATTGCATATTGTATCTGTTTGCTTGAATGATTATCTGTTTGAGTTATGTGTTTAAACTGTTAATTGAAGGCCTTATCGTGACGTATTTAGGAACCGTTTAGTGTTTTATAATCGATGGAATATTTGTGATTTTATGGTATTTTTATCGAAAATTGATTAGGAATGATTAAATTAGATTAAAACGAGTTAATTGCAAACTTAGACTTATTTACGGATTTGCCACCCATAGTGGACTTCATTACATGTTGAACCAATCTTTTCATCGCCTTCTAATTGCCTTTGACCGACCAAACAAGAAGAATAGAGTGAGGGAGAGAGTTTAGAGAGAGACTTGAGCTCACCTTGCCATTGTTGTGGAATTGCTTGAAGACTTGAAGGTTGATTGTTAAATTATGCTTGCTAGACTTGAAACCAACACTCTAGGTAAGGAAATTCATTGTCTTCTTGTTGTCTTGAGCCTCATTTTGCATCATTCATGTCAATTGTTGAGTTAGAGTGCTTAGAGGTTGGATTATGTTAGAATTGTTGCATGCATGTTGGTATTGTTGGTTCTTGAGGTTGAATTCATGGTCAATTGGTGCATGCAAGCTCATATTCATATTAAGTCCATGATTTCATTTCATTTGCCAACTTTGGAGCTCTTTGGAGCAAGATTTAAAGCTTGAAATTGGTTTAAAGATCATGCATGTCATGTTTTGAAAGTGTTCTTGAAAACGGTTTGAAATTGAGTTTGAGTTAAACACCCTTGGGCCTTGATTTCTTAAATTGAGTTTTAAAACTTGTTATTCTATGTGTTTGAAAGAGTTTTCTAGAAAATGGGCCCAAGAGGATCGAATTTGGAGCATCAAAACTTGGTTTGAAACTCAGAGGTCGAATCTGGATTTTCCAGATTTTGGACGTCCTTCGGCGAAGTGCGCCGGCGAGGAATTCATGCTCGATATTTTCTTGCATTGTTTCTGATCCGCTCGGCGAGATTTTAACGCCGGCGGAAAATCGCGATCCGGATTTTTGCACCTTTCATCGATCGCCGGCGGCGGAATGTACGCCGGCGTGGGCCTTTGTGTGCTTGTCGCTCGGCGGGAAACTGCGCCGAGCGGAGGCCTGTTCGCGAAAATTGCGGAATTGCTTCCTTAGTGCATTTTGCATCCTCATCGTATCCTAGGCATTCATAGGCCTAGTTTAGAGCATCTTAATGAGGATGTACACATAGAACCACACCGAGGGAATTTAGGGATTTAATTATCATCCTTTCCAAGTAAACTTAGTGTGTGTTCTATTTTATTATCGTTTAGGGTTGGCTCACGGGGACACGCTCTAGCTCTTGATAGCCCAATCACTTGTGAGTAACAGTTGTAAAGATATGTTCAAAATGGTTATATTTTGATTCTTGAATCGAATCGCTTATCGAATCGATATTGTTTATTGAATGAATGTATATCTTGTATTTCGAATCAGACAGTGGCATCCTTAGCACCTTGTTATTGGTATTCTGAGCTCTGTCGGTTTCCTTATGGAACCATCTTGATCGATGGCCATCATTATTGTTGGGTTCATTAAGGCCGGTCCTTTTGGACCTACTGTTTATAGGCTAATGGATGTACCACATATGACTGATTGATTGAAGTATTGATTGACTGAAATACTGAAAGATTGAAATACTGTATAATGAATTGATTTTATTACTGTAAGGGACATTCATTCATAACCTCTTTACACTGTATGTTATTCACTGGGCTTTAGCTCACTGTTTATATATATATGTAGGTTCTCAGCAACCAGACCGGAGCTAGGAGCGTGGGATTGGTCCCCAGTTTTGTCAGCCAGCCTATGTGCCTCACTGTGAGGTTCCGAGACGCCATGCCATGGCTTGGGGTGTTTTTGTATCCCCCACCTGTCTCCCTACCGTTTTGTACTTTTGTATAGACTGCTTACTGTACTGTTATCGAGGGATTGAGTCCCCATACTGAATGTCTGTAAATGATTGTATAGAGCGTACTGTTCTGGACTGTATGAATGCATAAAATGTTTTTGACATACAGATTTTCACAGCTCAGTGGACACTAGTTACTTACTGTATTGGCTTCCGCCAGGCCCTGAACTCTGTTTGATATTCTTGATCTCAGAGGCCTTGGTAATCTCGGATTCTTGGCGATTCTGTGCTAAACCCATAGGGCCGGGTTTGGGTCGTGACAGGTTCCCCTCTGACTAACTCATCTTCGTCTCTGACGTCGAGTCCTTCAATGATCATAGCCTCCTTCAGCTTGACCTCTTTGAGTGAAGTGACATAGCATTCTCTGGCCACCATATGCTCTCTCCTCACGATGCCGACCCCGAGGTCGGTAGGAAATTTCATGGCCAGATGGTATGTGGAAATGACAACTTGAAAAGCGTTAAGGGTTGTACGGCCAAGGATGATGTTATAAGCGGAGGGGCAGTCGATGACAAGGAAAGTGAGTAATTTGGTGGTTTGCCGTGGATACTCTCCGATGGTGATGGGAAGATCGATGGAGCCTATAGAAGTCACCCGATCCCTCGTGAAGCCGACCAGTGGGGTTTGGAGAGGGGACAATCTTTCTTCCCCGACCTTGAGCTGGCGATAGGCGTTCAGGAAGATGATGTCTGAAGAGCTGCCGTTGTCGACAAGCACTTGTTTGACTTTGTAATTGGATAGGAGAGCAGAGATGATGAAGGGGTCATCATGATGGTAATGAATGCCTGTGCAATCGGCCTCCGTAAAGGTGATGGGTTCCATCCACTGTTTGGGATGTTTGAAGGGGCGATCCAATGTCGCAACTTCTTTGTTGGAGCCATGTCTGATTTTTCTAAGTTCGGCTCGCTGGGCCGAATAGAATGGTCCTCCGTATGCAAGCCCGCTAACAGTGACTCTAATCTCTTCAACTAGGGGAGCAGGGTTGCCTTGTGCTCGGGGTTGTGGTAGGGGTCGATCATTGCCTTGGTTAGGTTGTGTGGGTTGTCGGGGAGGGCTGTGTCGGCGGTTGCCCCTGGTAGGTTCAGTCCTTGGCCGTTGTTGGGGATGAGCTGCCGTGAACCAACTGAGGCGCCCCTGGCATATCAAGCTCTCTACCTGGTCTTTAAGGTTAACACATTCCTCAATGTTGTGGCCGTGGTTCTAATGGAGACGACAGTATTTGGATTGGTCCCGCCGGTTGAAAGAAGACCGCAAGGGTTGTGGTCATTTCAAGTTGTAATCTTGTTGAATTTGGTTCAAGACTTGTTCCATGGGGAAATTGAGGGGAGTGTACCGCTCGAACCGATTGGGCGGTCGGATAGATGTCAATCGGTCTGCTCGAGTAGTTCGGTCGGTATACTGAGGTGCTTGCTATGTGTATTAGGTGGTTCTGGTTTCAGATTTCTTTCTCTTTTCTTTGAGGGTTGGATTTTTGGTTGTAGAATCTTGGCGGGCGGCCAAAGAATCTTCGGCGTTCATATATTTTTGAGCTTTGGAAATGAGGGTTGCCATGGAGGTTGGAGGGTTTTTTTAGAGGGAGAAAAGGAAGTCGGATGATTGTAAACCAACCATGAAAGCTGTGACAATGACCTTGTCATTGTTTTCCGCCACCTGCAAGGCCTCGGTGTTGAAACGGGTGACGAAACTACGTAGCGATTCCCCCTCCGTCTGACGGATGTTGAGGAGTTGAGTCGTCGGGCACCAATGAAATGGCTAAGAAAGGAATCACTTAGGTGTTAGAAAGTAAAGACGGAATCCGTCGGCAGCTGACTGAACCAGAGTCAAGCCGACCCTTTGAGTGTTACAAGGAAAGCCCGACACATGATCTCATCAAGAAAAGCATGGAGGATCATTAGGGTCCTGTAAGTCTCCAAGTGGTCGATTGGGTCCGTTGTGCCATCGAAAGAGTCGATCGAGGGCATTTTGAACTTAGGAGGTAGGGGTTTGTCCCTAATGGAGGCAACAAACGGTGAATTGGCTATTGTGAAGGGTTTATTCTATATGTTTTGCATGACTCCTTGAAGCTGGAGTTTCATGGCTCGAAGTTCTGCATCCCATATAGGAACGTTGTCACCACCAGAATACAATGGAAGCTGGACACTACTGGCCTCTCCCTCGGGAGCAGGTGCTTGGACTGATGGATGTAGACCCCGAGGTAGCGGGTTCATATCTTGGGGTAGGGGTCACAAACCCTCAAAGTTGGAGGGGTGGGCTTGTTGGAAGGGATGGTTTCGGGTTCGTTCTCGGTTAGGTGGGATATCTTGTGGTGGTGGAGGAGGCACATGGAGGTCTCGCTGAAGCAAAGCATTAATCAAGGCTTGGTTTTGTTCGGCTAGGCGGTTGATGCTGTTGGTGAGTTCTGTGAAATACTAAGGTGGGTTGTTTAGGTTAGGAGGGTCGGCAACGTTGTGTTGAGAAGCCATGGATCTCATTGTGACCATCCACCTTGGCGGGTGGCAAGGAGGAATTATCGAGGATGGGTCTCTGGCAACAATGAGCACAGACTGCGCCAACTGATGATACTACTAGTTCCTGAGGGATGGGGGTTGATCCACGCCTCCCACACCGTTGTCCGATCTCTGGGCTCACCGAAAGACCTACACAAAAGTCCAACGGGAAACAGGAGTCCCCCAGCGAACCCTCCGACGATCAAGTTAGAAAAGAGAGACTAATTGAACGTAGAGATAGGGTGATGATAAAGAACTTAACCTTCTTTTTGTCATAGAAATCTGCTTATATCCTTTGTTCATCATTTCCTTGTCCACTCCGACCTGTCATGTTGGCCGAAAGTCTATGCTCTAGTTTGTCTTGTTCATGGTGAGGCTGTTCTATTCCGACGTGAAGAGGTTATCACATTAAATGCTACAAGGGGCCTCATTAATGGTTGATGTGCAGTTTAATAACTCTGCAAGATCTTTGTCTGCTTACGTAGTTGGTTCCTCTCTTGACAAGTGTTTAGATGTTATTGGTTCTTGGTATAATGCTGGGTTCCAGTGATGTTGGGCCTTAGTGTTTGAATCGTGTATTGGGCACTAAGTGGTGGGCCAATAGCTCCTATGGGCGCACCTATGTCAACATTAAATTTTTAATAGTCAAAATTGCCATTTAAATAATGTTTATTTATCATTTATGATTATTTATAAAGGAACATGATAATTTGACATTTGTTTTGATTTTCAAAATTTCAAAATATCAACTTTTAAATTGAAAAAACTAAAAAAACATTATGTGCAATAAAAGAAAAATTAATCATTGTGTTTGGTTTCTGTTTTCTAAACTCATTGTTTTGAAAATTAGGGAGTTTTTGTTTGGTTATTTTGAAAATCGGACAAAGTTTTAAAAAACTAACGTGGAAATATTTTTTGATGTGACAATTTTTTTTTAAATTGTCTCTATCCTTAAATTGCAGAGACACTTGAATTTGTAATAATGCATTTTTTTGAAAACCAACAAAGACCCTTTTTCAAAATAGAGTTTTCAAATCAGTATTTTTTTTTTTTGAAAAATTGATAAAATTGATTTTTTTTTTTTTTATGCAAAATTGAAAATTTTGTATCTGTAAAGGAGCATGAGAATGGAACATTGATGTGCAAAACTGAAAAAAAAAATTAAAAATGAAAAAACTGATGATGTTCTTAGTTTTAAAACTAGAAAAAATTAATAATGTTTTCGGTTGTATTAGATAGTTGAATCGAATCAATAAGTAATCTCATACTCTATTTTTTTCACCAGTTCGTGAAACAATTTTCTGGAACATTATTATGCAAAATTAATAATATTCTTAGTTTTAAAGCCCTGAATCTATAGCCTATGTCACCGGTACAAGATATGAAATAAGAGTAAACAGATATGGTAATGCCCTATTGACTACATCTTTCTAAGACAGAACTTAGTTACAACAAAAATGAGTTTATATTCAATACAAATAAAGCTCTAGAATTGTACAAAATAAATACAACAATAAACAAAAATATAAACTTTTGACTCCAAGTCCTCCCAAGTTATTGCCTTGGTGGAGGCATGTCATTAGTACCTGGAAATGGTTTCCTACATAGGGTGATCCAAAACTTAGTAAAAATACTCTAACATAGTGTATGAATCTTATCAGAGTTATGAGGTGAATGCATATGCAATGCTCGTGTCAAAACATTTTATATCTTTTTTCAAACCATGCTATGTCAAGTTTATATCACAATTCATGAAGTCAATTCCATTTCAGTAAAAAACATGACAGTGGATACAACATTGAGAATCTCTAAGATGTGTCTGCAAGTAGGCTACAAGCACTACCAATTTGTCATTTTTACCGATATTAACCGGAAGGCTTGACACCTAATCGCGCGGATTTCTGAACTTTCACCAAGGACACACAAGCCAACATAATACCACAACTACACTTCTACCCAGATTCACCAAGGTATTCACCCATTTTTCTCAAACAATAACAATTCCAATATGTTAATTATGTTACAATACCCAATACAAATGGATGAGAAAATAATTTCAGTTTACCTAATTCTCATGCAATTTTTACAACAATCATAATTATCTTTCATCGATAGTCCAAAACAGATATCTCTAAACAAATACAAATAATTAATTTTCAATACATATATACTTTCCAATATTTCTAAGTAGGAGTGATAATTTATATCTAACTCCACCACCATCATCATCATTATTTCAATTCCATAAAACTAACATCAATTTCATTTCTCTTAACAAAATTAAATTTTCACAATTTAAGGCAAAAACCCCCTTTCTTAAAAAATCAATCTCCATGGATAAATCCACCATTTATCACAACCCAACTATTTTTACAAAGTCACAATCATATACAAGAGCCTAATTTGAAAATCCTTCTTTTAATTTCAAAACCAAACCCTAGGTTTTATTCAAAAAGTTTCAAATCACTACCTTGTTTGAAAAAGCAAATAACTAAGTTAAAATCATAAAAAGGGTCAAAGTAATCCCTACTTCAAAGACAAGAACCAAGAAGAACAAGGGTTGAAACTTGACAAAGCTGAAAACGAACTTTGCTCCGATCAAAACAAAGCTCTAGGTGAGCTCTACCTTTTTAACAAAGAAATGGATCAAGATGTATTTGAGTTTTAACGAGGGTTTTCTAGAGAGAGAGAGTAAGTAGATATAGGTTTTGAAGTGTTTTAGAGAGAGAGAGATATGAGAAAATGACTCAAAATTGACCCCCTTTGGACTGATTACGCCGAGCAGGAATGGTCGCTCGACCGAGAACGAAGACACCGCCGAAAGGTAAGAATGGTCGCTCGAGCGTACAATGTACCCCTCCTAGTAGTTTAGACTTGCAAAAGTTTGCTCAAGCACAAGAAGCTTCACTCGAGCATAGATATCAAACTCTCAATAGTTTGTAGACTGTAAAAAGCAGCTCAAGCGCAAGAAGTGTCACTCGAGCGAACAAGTAGAATTCTAGACAATCAACTCTTTGAAAAACAAGCTACAAACCTGTTCCAAACACGACAATGATACTGCAATAGCCAAACTCAATGAGATATAAGATGAATAAGGAGTTGAACAAGTAATAAGACAAGGGAATTCCGTATCCAAAACAATAAATGGACCGCGTCCAAACTAGAGTCGTTGTAATTCAGGTAGGAGAAACTAGATTAAGTATAAAGATATTATTTTAAATTTTTATCAATCAATTTAATCTGACTGGTTCATGATAATTTTGAAACTTCTTAAAATTTAAGAATAAATCATAGTTTAATGTTAATAAACTTATGCACAACTCTCAATTCATGCTATGATTTTTGCTTCAATCAAAAGATGATTTTTTAGGAATATCTTTAATTTAGAACATGAGTTTATAAATTAAATTACAAAGGTTTAACTGATAGCAAAATATTATCAAAAACTAATGATTAAGCCCCGGTTTGGTTTTCCTTCTAAGCTAAAAAATCACAAAAGGACAAAATAAATAAATAAATAAATAAATAAATAAGTCAAAAATCACAAAAGGATAAAGAAATATTTGCCATTCCAAAACCAAAAGGCCAAAAAAAAAAAAAAAAAAAACCAAACAAACAAAAAAGTCCCAAGATAAAAAAGTCAAAAAAGTGAAAAAAAACCAACTAAAAAAGTTATTGCCAGACGACCCCTAAACAACACATGTTTTTTTTATATTTTTATAAACTCAAAAAATTGAAATATTGTTTACGTTTATGCCTAAAATTGTTCAAAATAAGATTTTATTTCTAAAAAAAATTAAAACTAAATATTTTTATATAAATAATTCAAAAATGCAATAGTGTAATATATCCATGTGTATATAAACATCACCATATTGATAATAAATCAGCAAAAATAAATGTGATTTGAAATTAATAACAATTCAAAATTTAATTTACTTTCCAAATTGAAGTGATTTGACGATTATTAACATATGAACCAAATAATTAATTATTAATTACATTTAAAATATAATAACTAATGAATGAATGACATGTGTATTTATGTATTTTAAAAATTCAAAAAATTAAAAAATTTGTATTGAGAGTTTCAAACTCAAAGGTCTCATAACGTTTTTACTTATATTATATAATACTCTTCTATTCATTAATAACACTTCCTTTTTTGGTGATTTTTTTTTTTTAATAAGAAGAAAAGGGTTTAGAGCCCTAGATGCATGCTCTAAGAAGTTCACCTCTTTGCATAATTATTAGGGACATAAACATAAACAAGTGAAATTGCTTGCTGGCGGCACGATTTGTACATATTCTCAGGTGTAAATACGAGTTAAATTTAAATATTAATCTTGTTATATCTAATTACTGCTTAATTAATATAGAATTCATGCACCACCAAACTTGGTGGCACACGCATGACAAGAGCTAGTCGCCAAGTCCTATATTGTAATGAAATGAATGATTGCATTTGGAGAGCAAAGACAAACAAATAGATATCTGAGTGTGCTCAATTATTGAAACATACATGGCAAATTTATTCCTCTCATAAATTGTTTAGAGTTGTATTTGATTCATGAATTTGGATATAAATTTGAAAATAAAAAGAGAAAAATTACGTGAAATGTGAATTAAATATAGTTACATTTTACACATTTTTTTTCCTTTTCCTTACCAATTTTCTATACAATCTATGAATCAAACAACACACAAATGTTTAATTTTGTTTTATATCTTAAATTATCATAATTTTTTCAAGCTCATTCATAAAATATTAATTTTATGTATGTAGTCTCTAAAGTTCCTTATTATTATTATTATTGTTGTTGTTGTTGTTGTTATTTCAGATTACATAGTCTAATTAGAGACGATTGTATAAATCAATAATCTTTGAAATGTAATTTGATGGGAAAAAAAAAAATCATTTTATAGAATTTGATAACTTAAAAGGGACTCCGGTCATAAGTCCAAACTTTTGAGATAATAATCTAAAACTCTATTTTTTTGGTGTCAAAAAGACAATAATTTTGAAGATCATATTACTCTTATACTTATCTATCTATCTGTCAATTGTTCTCCTATCTATCCATCTCACATATATACCTACTTATCTGTCCACGTGTCATCTATCTATCTACCTATTAATCCACATGTCATCTCCTATTTGTCCACATGCCATCTATCTGTCAACATAATCTATATGCCTTTCTATATCACCAATCGTTGCCATCTCCGGTGACATTGACGACCATTTCTCTGGTGACTTTTTTGGCGACCATTTCACGTAGGGTAAAAATGAGAAAAAAAAAAAAAAAAAAACCTTCAAAATAATAATTTGTCCTTCTCACTAAATAAATTTACTAACCATGTCCACATCTCCAAAAATATCAATCCTTAGACCTATTGTCACATCCCTTAAAGAAATGGACATATTACCAATAATCTTTTGACTTTAACCATATAACCAAAAACTTCTATTTTTTCTTACTATTTTGAACAAATTGCACCTAGAATCAATTTGATAGGTGTTTGATTGTATGATTTAGGTTGTTCAAATTGTATAATTAATTATACAAGAAACCCTAGTTGTTCTCTTTCTCTCTAAGAAACCACAGCATTTCTCTCGTTTTCCTTTTTTCTTTAGGGGGAGATGGTGGTGCTTCTAGCCATCCTCTCCCATTTGTTTCTTTTTTCACAGTTTATTCTATTTTCTTTCTTATTCATCACCATACTAGTCACTACCACTCATCTTGTCTCTATCATCGACATGTCACCAAGGAAGTTTTCAGATCCTTACTCAGATCTGATTCTTGACCGAGCCTTGACACTACTAAATGCACTTTTATATGCTAGGTGGCCATCTCAGATTTAGAATGTTTTATTTTATAATGTACAGATGGAAATTAGGGTACCACAGCTACTAGTTGTGACGATGAATATATTGTGAATGTGATTGGTAATGCTTGTTTGGTGGTGATTTTTTTTTTTTTTTTTTCAATACCCCTCTCTTTGTTGAGGTTTTCTCCTCATTTTATGAAGGTTTTCTCCTCCTTATGTGGAGGTTTATTGTTCTCCCTATGTGGAGACTTGTATCCTCTTTGCATGAAAGTTTTTTTTATCCCTTTTTTGATCTATTTTGTACTCTAATATATTTTAATTGACGACTTATTGTCAAATGCGCAAAGTCTCCTGCTTTTTCATTATAAAAAATTGTATAATTATATTTTGCCACATCAAAATAGGTTCAAACTGTTGTTGATTTATATTTATCTCCAATTAGATCACATGAATTCAAATTAATTTTTTTTAGATGAAATTGATATTTTAGAGATGAAATAGAAAACAAAAATATCAATAGTTTAAGAAATGCAAGTGAAATTAACTTTTGTTTAAATTTCTAGATAAATTAATGATTAATAATTTAATATAATATCAAAATAAATAATAAATTATTTATTTAAATTTTATTATTTTATTTAATCATGAAAGAGGCTCTCGCCACGCCTGTGGGGTCCATATATTAGCATTCAAGAATGAAAATAAGAAAGTCCAGGTGAGCAAATCAATTATCAAAACAGGAAAATAAGAATGTCTTTCCTGGTTATGACCTCTTTTTAGATTTAGGGTTACTGTTACGCATGACGTGCAGTAATAATTGTTGTGTATCTTATTAGAAATTTTAATTCGACAATTTAAATTATTCATATTTTAAAAAATATTAAATAAAATATGCTTATAAAAAATTATGTTAATTTAATATCATTATCTTTTTCATCAAATCACATTTACATTAAATTTTATATTTCAAATTATATATATTTTTTTGTTTAAAATACAAATATGATTTGACAAAAAAATCTGATTGATGTAATTTTTTATTAATATATTTTATTTGATATTTTTTAAATTATAAATAATTTAAAATATCAAATTAAACTATGAAATAGGCCCACTATAATGCGCAACAGTTGTTGCGTACTATGAGCAACAATAATCCCAGACTCCCTTTTCGAGGGGCTTTTATTAGTTGAGATTGGTTGGTGGGAGAGAGGGAGGGAGACATAGGCCCTATTTGTTACTGTTTATTTTCAGCTTTCAGCTTAATTTAAGCTGTTTTGATATGTTTGGTTTAGCTTATGCTTATAGCTTATAGCTTTGTGGAACTCAGAAATCAGCTTATTCTTTGAGTGGGCAGGAGATGCTTTAAGAATAAGCTGGAAATCAGCTTAAGCTGAAAGTTATAAGCTCTAAGCTGTTTGGGCATAAGCTATAAGCAGTTTCCCACAGCTCTACCAAACAGGGCCATAGTCACATATAACGGCTAAAGTCAAGTGCACCAACCTTACTCTACCTGAAATGACTAAAATCAATCCCTATTTGCATTAAGAATTTTTTTTGGTACCTTCTATTAAAAAAAATAATAAATAAATAATAACTCCGTTTTGTAACTTGAAACTTATGAGGTTCGAATGGTCCGAGTTAAAATGACAATGTTTTGGTTTTTTTTTTTTTTTTTTCTCATTTTTTCTGAAGATGAAGAACATGACAGTGAAGAAGAATAGGAGGAAGAGAAGAGGGAGCTGGAGCTGGACAACTTTATCAACATCTTCATCAACAACAACAATAACATCTTCATCAGCATCATCATCAGCAGCAGCATTTTCATCAACATCATCATCATTAACATCACAAACTACTTAGATCTAGATCTACTTAGAAAAAAAAGAAGAAGCAAATTCACTTTCAAACCCAAAATCAAAATTGAAATCAAACCAAATCACAAAACTGAAATCAAAATCAAAATCAAATCCACTCGCAAAAAATCAAACCCATCCACCGAGAGAGCATCAACAACACATCATTATCATCATCATCAACACACACAGATACACAAGAGATACACACACATGTAGATCTTTCCCCTCCCTCTTCTCTCTTTCTCTCTCTTCTCTTTCTTTCTCTTTTCTCTCTCTGTTTTCAGCGACACAAGAGGGAAAAGAAGGAAAAAAAAAAAATACCCAAAACGACGTCGTTTTGGGTATTCAAGCCAATTTGAGCCAAGTGTTTCTCGAACTACCAATGATTATTCAATAAATAAATGCATTTGCACTATTTTTAAGTCGGGGCTTGGTTTGGAAATGACAGTTTGGGAATAGGCTATTAGTAACTTTCTAGTTAGGGTAAATTATAAACATATTTCTTAAGTTTTGATTAAAATATGAATTATTTTTTATAATTTTGAAAATTACATTTCAAAATATTTTGATTAATGACAGTTTGGGAATAGGCTATTAGTAACTTTCTAGTTAGGGTAAATTATAAACATATTTCTTAAGTTTTGATTAAAATATGAATTATTTTTTATAATTTTGAAAATTACATTTCAAAATATTTTGATTAATGACAGTTTGGGAATAGGCTATTAGTAACTTTCTAGTTAGGGTAAATTATAAACATATTTCTTAAGTTTTGATTAAAATATGAATTTTTTTTTTATAATTTTGAAAATTACATTTTATTTTTTAATATTTTTAATTTCATAATAAATCGATTCTTTTATTAATAAATTATCAAATAAATTAACAGTTTTTAATGATAGTAGAAATATGTTTCAATTAATAATTTAGGTAATTTTATTAGTGTATAGGAGAATAATTATGAATTTCATTTTTTAGTTAATTCTATTAAATAAAAAAATTCTAACAATGAGATATTTGTAATTTTTCAAACCACAGGAGTCAATCTTTACTTTAAGTAAACATTAAGGAGTGTATTTGTAATTTATCTTTTTAGTTAAAATATAAGGTGAAAAAAATTGTATGCTTTGGATAATCTTTTAGCTTTTATGAAAAACATGTAAAAAGTACAAAGAAAGGATAATCTTTGATTTTTTTAGTTTTTTTTTAGTGATTTTTGACTTTTTAAAGATGTTTCCAAACCAAGCCTAAATAATTCAAAAATTAGAAAAGTTGACTTGGTTTGGAATTTGCTTATTTTTTAATTTATTGACTTTTTACGAAAAGATATATAAAAAAAATAGATAGGTAATACGACAAACAACTTGTAACAAATAAGAAAATAAGTTGTTTATTTAACCTCGATTTGGGAAGTGTTAATTTAACCTGACTTTTTAACTTTTTGATTAATTTAGCATGGCTAAATTAGTTCCTTTTGAAAAAAAAAAAAATTGACATTTTTTTGCTTGGATGTGATAGTTAGGAAAGAAAATTTGAAATAATTATGGTTTGGATGTGGCATTTTATCTTGTTGGTTAAATTAGCCTATTTTATTTTTTTGTATTAATTTAGTTACTTTAACTCTTGCCAAATGGGACCAAGGGATGCCATTGTGACTAAGTCACAGCAACGATTTGTGGTGCCCCAGTGGAGACTTTCTCTGATTTTTTTTTTTTTTTTGATAATTCGAACCGTTCATATTATAAGGTTCGTTGAATATATCATCCATACAAAAAATCAAATTGATTGGAAATGTATAGTACTATAACAAGAGCACATTTATATTTTAAAAAATAAATGGTTAGCATGATCTTAATAATTTTTATAAAACAATTTGAAACTGATCATGTGATTGCTAATTTCTAATTAACTTGATTTTTTATATAAATGATATACTTGACGAACCCTACAATATGAATGGCTCACATTATCGAAAAAAAATCTCCCATCAGGGCACCACAGATCCTTATAGGCCTAACTTGTAACCAAATCACCAAAAAAGTCAAAAAGCTAGACAATTCTACAAAAAAGTCAAATATTTTATTTTTCTCTTTACTTTTTACACACTTTTTCATAAAAAATAAAAATAAAAAATTATCCCAAACAAACTATTATATTTTTTTTTACCTCATAATTTAACGAAAATGTTTGAGACTCACAAAAAGCTTCCACAATTTGACCTACATTGACATAGTATGATAAGTGTCAACTTTTAATTAATTACACACCAAATGATATACGACTTACATTCCTTACCACATTATTGTGAGTAAAAATATGAGTCTTTAACATTACTCTAAATAAATTTCAAACTGTATATAAATTTGACTTTCTTTATTTTCTTGAATGATTTGTTAATGAGCATACGATTCGAGCTTTGATGGCAACCCAAAAAAAGGTCACATCTTTTTTGAAGTTTTTTTATTTTTTTATTTTTTGTTTTAATCTTTAGTGATTTTTTTTTTTTCAAAATTATATCAAAATTTTTTATTTTTTTGGTCCATCGTATCAAGACGAATCTAAAAAGTATTTTTTTAAAAAGAATTCCAAAAAAATTGAAAAAGCCAAAATAAGCCAAAAATGATTGCTTATTTTTGCCTTTTCTGAATTTTTAAATAATTTTTTTATAAAAACTTATAATTTTTCAATTTTTCTTGTCGAACTGACTTTAAAAACCTAATTTTTTTTGAAATTATTTTTAAAAAATTCACTAAAAAAAGTAAAAAATAAATAAATAAACAAACCCCAAAACAACCCTTAAATTGATTCATTTTGGCCCCGTTTGGTGTAACTATTAAAATAGATTATAGATTATAACTTAACAAATTATAAATTATGACTTTAATCAAAAGCTGTTAATCTGTTTAGTGTATCTGTTGGATTTAAATAAGATGTGAAGTAACTTTTTCAATTAACTTTTATTTTTTATTATTCACTATTTGTTTATATTTCTCATAAAAAATAATTATTATAATCTACAGTCCATTTAGTTTTTTTTCTTCTATTTTTAACAAAAGATAAAAAAATAAAAAAAAATCTAAGAGTGTAATTGTAGATTAACATGTCCACAACAGAAACTGATAATTAGAAGCAATGGGTGAGCAGTTTTTCAGAATTAACTTTTTTGAGTTAAAATAAATTGTTAGAATCAGAAACTATTTGAAATAAATTTAACCAAATAGTCCAAAATAATTTTTCCAAAATTAGAAGTTATAAATGGACTCAAAAAAGTCCAAACAAACACCCTTTTATAGTCCTGCTTACAACGTCATATTTGTCTTTCGAGAATCATATTTTCATACCTTTTTTTCAACCCCAAATCAATTACAAATGTATGGATCTCACACGCATGTGAGAGATTTAGTAGAATATTTGGTAATTCATTTAGGATTTATAACATTTTCTTTTTTTTAATTTATTTTAATTGTCCAGGTGGACATGGAGGAATTATAAAATTCAAGTTCCACTTCCAATAATAAAGAAATAAAAAATTGAAAATCTATGGAAAAAATTATTAAATGCCTTTAGGGCATTACCTCATATCAATCATCAATCATCAGTTGTTTATGTTGTCCTTCTAAAATACCAATAAAAAAGTAATAAAGTCTCATTGTATGGATTAATAAAATGTATATTTAGACACCACATTATAATGCCTCTAGACAAATATTTACGTAATTGCGTGTTGTTTGGAACCAAAAAAGAATAATACTTAGAATTTTATCCGAAAAGTTAATTGTAGAGCAGATATGAACTCTATACCTAGAATGAATTTGAGCCATGTATTGAATTTCTATGTAAATTTTTTAATACAAATTCCTAATACGTAGCATTGTTGTTCTGGTATAACCTCTTGGGCTTTACTTGAGAAGTAGGTTGTGTTTCATATCTCTCTCACCATCGTGATTCCTTTCCCCCTAGCCCTACGAGCACTGTGATCGCTCTTCTATCCATATCCATTTCTTAACACCGTCATGCTTTTCTCCTCTATCGAGATCTATAGTAGCCTTCTCTCTCACTTTTCTTTTCTTCATGGTCCTCTGAAAACTCTTATTAGCTCACCACTCTTCTTCTAAAAACCCTAGATTTGAGAATCTTGGGTCACAATGATATGGAGGTTAGAGGGTTTGGTTATGGTGGTGGTAGTTGTTGTGAGTTTATAGAGTTAAGGTTTGAGGAACGGGACAACTGGAAGGAAGAAGGGTTGGGCAACGGGTGGTAATGGAGAAAAAAGATTAGAGAGAAGCATGGTTATAGTTAGGATTAAAGTCGAGATAAAAGTTTGAAGATTATGGTATTATGATAATTAGGTGGTGTGAACTAAGAAAGAAACACAAAATCAAAATTGTATGTAGAATGAATTGAGTAATAATGCAGGATGAGATAAAAAATGGTAAGCAAAGAGAAACTCCCTAATTCACCAATCATTGCACTAACTAAAATGACACGAAGGCACCCATGATCTCCCTAGGCCCATTGAACTTCCAAGGCCATATCAGTATTAAGAGAGAGCCCTTCATTAAACTTTTTAAGTTTATGACCAAATTGCCTCTCAAGTTGACATGGAAGCAAAAGTGCCATTTGCATCTTCAAGGATTAGGTTTGCCCAACCCAATAAATAAATAATACATTTGACATCATGTATAGGGTGTGGTTGTTTAAGGCCAAAAGGTCTTTAGGAAATAAAACAGTGTACTTGCATGTTAGACAATGAAAATTACTTTAAGTCTTCTTTGAAAATATGTTATTTTAGTAATTTTTTGATTTTTTATAAAAATATGTGTAGAAAAATAAAAAAAGTAATATGACAACTTATAATAATTTTTTGACTTTTTGATTAAAACAAAAAATTACCAAACGTGACCTTAGCATAAGTTGTAATTGTGACAATGAAAGAAAACGTTGCCTCTAAATAATAAAAAATACAAATGCCATATGTATAATTTTATTTTTTATTTTATCTTCTCATTTTCAAATACAACTGATATGTATTTATTAATATAAATTCTATTATTTTATGTTTTGGGGAAGGAAAATAGAATAAAAAATAACATTATTTACAATACAAACCTGCTGCAGACCCCCAGTGGCGGTCGCACCCCCAGTGAGGTGGTGCGTTCCCACTGGCTGAAACTCAAAAAAAAATAATAATAAAATAAAACAGTTTTGTTTTTTTGTCCAATCATAGTACGCCACCTCACTGGGGGTCGACCCCCATTAGGGGTCTGAAGCATTTTTCTTTACAATATTACTAAAAAATAATAGGTTAGAACCAACCTAGGTAGCTCACTATTTCATGACGTGGAATAGGCTTGACATTTGTGGGTTTTTTGGTGGCCTTACAGAAAGTAAAATTCTGATTAAAAAAGTCAAAAAAATTATTAAATTGATTGTCATCAAGTTTGGAAAGTCAAATATCACATAATTGTTTTTTACTCACCAAAAATAATTTTTTTTAAAAACTTCTCAAATATATTAACTGTTCTATCTCTTAAAAAAAAAATAATAATAATAAAAAAATAATAATTCTCACAAAGGTCCAATGAATTACGTACGCGGCATTCGATGATTGTGTGCGGTTATTGAAAGAGTGCTAAGTGAAACCTTCCCATGATTTTCAGGTTTTATTTCAAACACTGCACGTTACAACCATTTGCACAGGTGTTGTACGATATCTTCCCTATTAAATTTGTCTGCTTTTTGCCCCCCACCGCACTTTACCTTAAAAACTTGGATAGCTTTTACTAAATAAATAAAAGTGTAAATTATAAATATATATTTTGAGATTTGTTTAAAATATGAATTGTCTTAAGGATAGGGCTGTGAATCAAGAATTCGATTTTTATTGGACTTTTAATTTTTCGACTTTTATTTTGCTTATTAATTTTTTTAAATTTAAATATATTTTAAAATTTATAAATTGCTTGATTAATTTTCATTTGTGATGAGTTCAAAAAATAAGTTTGAACACAGTTTTTTTTTTTTTTTTAAATATATTTTAAAAATAGTTAAGTTTTAGAATCAAACTTGAATAATTTATTAGGGAGACTTTATAGGTTTTAATAGATGAACTTATTGACTAATAGATGATAATTAATGGCGTTTTTATCAAACACTATTAACAAATGTCATTAATTGTTAATTTTTAGTGATAGTTTGAAAAATGTCACAAAAAATGTCACTAATTATAAGTTTTAGTGATAATTTAAAAAAATTGTCACAAAAAAAGTTGCTAATTTTCAACTTTCAGTAGCAGTTTGAAAAAATCGTTATAGAAAAATATCACTAATTGTAAGTTTTAGCGATAATTTATAAAAATCGTGAAAAAAAAAAAATCACTAATTGTCAATTTTTAACAACATATACAAAAAATTATTTTTAACGATATTTTTACAAGGATTTATTTTTAATAAGATTTAAGCGGAATTAAATCAAACTATTAAGACCTACTACTAATTTACCCAATTTATTACTAATTTACCCAATTTATTACTTGACTTGACTCGTTTACAACTCTGCTCCAACATAACTTGATGATCGGGTCTTATACCGAGCCTACTTCAAGTTGGGCATTGGATCCTCCTTTATCTTCTTCCCCAACCCTCAACAAGAAGATTTTATCTCCAGTACGCTTAAGTGGATCAGTTATGCAATTAAGCTTTTAAAGTTATCACAAATTCTTATTTTAAAAGTCTATACTGTTTATTGTATAGATTCTTTGTGTGTAAGAATAAAAACACGATAAGATGGGCCGGGTTTGTAATCCCTCCCAATGCTACTAAGAGGCCAGTAACCCTCTGCCCTTCTCCTTCAATATATGAAATTTTAATTTAACACCATGCAATAATATAATTAAAATATTGATTCCCAAAGTCTAAATAAATTTCAATTCCCTAAACTTCTTTTTTTTGTTTTTTGTGGTACTTATTCCAATATTTTCAGCTTATCATTGTTTTTAGTTACTATTCACAAGTTTTTACAAATTTTATTTGTACTCTTTAAACTGATTACTATATAAAATATATATTTATGTTCATTTTTTAAAAATTGAGAAAAATATTTACAAAATAAACTCCTCACCTCTTAAGTGGAAGCAATGATATGGATTTCATAACAAATATGCATCTTATGTTAATTTAATCTAGCACTATTACATATTTCGTTAATATCAACTATAATTAAGATTTTTTAAAAGAAATTTAAACTATGATAGTTGTTAAGAATACACATGAATAGCATCAATTAGTTATCATTATATAATTAGCATCATGGATATTATAAGCTTTAGAGCCAACCACAAAAAAATAAAAAGTAAAAATAAATAAATAAAATAATAATAGGCTTCTTGTCAAAATCTATATGTCAATGAGGCTTTAAACATGTACTAGAGCTAAAAATATATATATATATATATCGAAAGAATTAGTGAAGAAGAAAACACATACTATGGGTCCTCTCGATCATAAATTCTAGTTTTGCCACTGTCCATCCCTCTCCTCCTTCTTATCCCTCTCCTCCTCCTTATCTCTATTCCCATCCCATTCTTTGTCTAGGCGGGGAAAATTGGGGAGGTTGCAAGGGCGGAGTGGGATACAAAAAATGTCAGGATAATTTGTTACCTTTAAGAGGAGACGGTACTAATGAGGAAGAGATGTTATATCATAGAAAAATGATCGCGAGCCCCTTTTTCCCCACTCCCTTTAACCCCCTCTCTTTTTAATTGGTCAGTTTTTTTTTTTTTTTTTTTTTTTTCAATCACCACCCGCCACATGTGTGTGGGGGGTGGTGATTGGAGGGGGTCTCAATCACATTTGTATCATGAAAGAGAATATTAATGAGTAATGTGAGCTAGAAAAGATTTAAGATAAGAGATAGAGTGGTAACATATACACATACGTTTTGTTGTTTTCTCGTATTATACTTAACAATATAAATTATATATACACATAAAAGTTAATTATTACTATAATCGGGTCGAGAAAATGGGGGTGAGGGAGGCAAATACCATCCTCCCTCAATTTTTATGAACGGGGGTAGGGGAAGGCAAATTGCCATCTTTGCTTGAGTGTAGATCATTTAGATAAATTGGATTGATCTGTTAATGGTAATCATATGATTTTATTATATATATATATATTTAAAAAAATAAAAATAAATGATAAGCATATTTGTGAAAACATACCGCAATTTAAAAAAAGGAAAAATTACATTAACAGTCTCTATAATTTGATACTTATATCATTTTGATTTCTAACATTTTAATTGTGACACAGTTGATCCTGAATTTTGAATCTTGTTTCAAATAAGGACAATTGAAGATATTATTGCTTAATTTCAAGGGAAAATTTGTCAATTTAATAAAATATAAACTAATTTGCTAAAAATAAATATCAAAATGAATATTTTTAAAATTTTAAAATTATTTCTATCCACCAAAGATAAAATTATGTAAAATTGATATATTTAATATATAAAAAAAATTTAGTTTTGGATTTTTTGATTTAAAGGATTGATTTAATAATGATATCAAAATTGTTGCAATATTTAACTTTTGAAAAAATAGAAACTAATTTAATGAAAATAAAAATAACCGCCCATTAAGACAGGGGGTCCCTGCTGTGCCCGCCCTCCCTGCTGTTCCTGCTATGCCGTTTTACGGCACAGTTTCTCCATTTTTTTTTTTTTGGTCACTATGTTTTTTTAAACTCTAAAATTAAAAAAAAAATTAAGAATTAAACCTAAACTCTAAACCCTAAACTCTAAAATAAAATAAATAAATTTTAAAAATTAAACCCTAAATCTTAAATCCTAAACCTTAAAATAAAAAAATTAATAAATTTTAAGAATTAAACCCTAAACCCTAAAATAAAATAAAAAATAAATTTTAAAAATTAAACCTAAACCCTAAAATAAAAAATAAATTAAAAATTAAACCTAAACTCCAAACCTTAAACCCTAAAATAATAAATAAATATTTTTTAAGAATTAAATCCTAAATCCTAAACCCTAAAATAAGAAAAAAAAAATAAATTTTAAGAATTAAATCCTAAATCCTAAAACCTAAAATAAAAAATAAAAAAAAATTTAAGAATTAAACCTAAACCTAAAATAAAAATAAATAAATTTTGTCCTAAACTTTAAAATAAAAAAATTAAATTTTAAAAATTAAATTCTAAATCCTAAACTCTGAAATAAAAACATAAATTTTAAGGAAAAAAAAAAAGAAAAAAGAAGATGAAAGCTGTGGTTTTACTGGACAAGAACTTCTGACGAGGAGGGCACTCTGGTGACCCGCTCCCCACCCATTACATGATCATTATCCAAATACATAATAAAAATTAATTTGGTAGAAAAAAAAAATCTAAAAAATTTATCAATTTTACACATTTTTATCTTCAATGGGTAGAATTAATTTTTAAAAATTCAAAAATATTTTTTTGACACTTATTTTTGTTAAATTAGTTTATATTTTATCAAATTGATAATTTTGTCCTTGAAATTAAGTAATGATATCTTCAATTATCTTTATTTGGAACAAGATTTAAAATTTAAAATAAAATATGTCACAATTAAAAAGTTAAAGATCAAAATGACACAACTACAAACTATAAGGACCGCTAATATAATTCGCCCTTAAAAAAATAATGGATTCAATTGGAATGTGGGTTGACTTTTTGATTTTTTAGCTATTTTAGTCTCGAGCTAAAAAGTCTTGTTTGTGATAGAATTTTTGACTTTTTTTATTTTTGTGAGAGAAAAAATAAAATAATTACAGTTTGAATATGATATTTTATTTTATTGGACTAAAAATTTACCTTATCTTTTTATGATTAAAATAACTAAAAATTTGAAAAGCCTGACATGCCAAACGATGGTAATATGGGTAAAGTTGAGCAAGGAATCCGTGAAATCCATAATCCGATCCAGTCTAGTCCAATTCAGTAGGTTTGGATTGGTTTTTTGAATCTGTGGTTCAGTTCCAGATTGAAAAATTAAAAATTGTAGTTCATGATTGGTTTCGAATTGAACCCCACAGTTCCGGATTGGAACCAATCCGAACCGTATACAAATAGTCTATATTTTTATTATATACTCTCCTGCATAATATTTTCTCTTATTTCATATAAAGCTTAAATCCAAACTTAAACTTGCATAGTATCTTCTTTTATTACTTTTATTTGCTAGTTTTTAGTGTTAATTTCTAATGATCTAAATACTTATGGTGGAGCCAGTTTTCTTATATGAAAAGACATGTTATTATTGTGAAACTAATATGGTACTATATTTATATTTTTATAAAATTAAAGTGTTATATATATATATTTTTTTGTTATTTAATTATGTAAATCCGTGATCCTAAACTGATCCAATCCGTGTTTAAATAGATTGGATCGGATTGGTTCCATGATTTAAACGGATTGGATTGGTTCCAATTTTTCAAGAACCGTAAATAACGGATTGGTTCTGATTTTACTCCAATCCGCTCCAATCGAACCATGCTCACCCCTAAATATGGACTTGTGATGAACGCAGGTGCCCAACTATGCACTGTTTGGTACAGCTAAATGCACTACATACAAGCAACTCACACCCCTGAATACATAATTATTCCTCAAACATATTTTTAAGGGCATTGATTTAGACCCTCTTAAAACACCCACCCCCACAACCTCCTCACAAACATAGAGGTTGGGGATTGGGTGAGAAGAAAAAAAAAAAAAAAAAAAAAGTTGACCAATCAAAACTAAAAAGGGTGAGGGGGTCTCAACCTTTATTCTATTTTTAATTCACTGGTTCTTGTAGCGGATTCTTATAAGCATATATTTTTAAAGTTTTAAGCAATACTCAATGAATTTGCTATTTTGTTATATTGTCAAACCAATGACCTAATAAAGACTGGAAACATATTATTTTAATAATTTTTGAATTTTTTAGTTAAAATATGAGGTAAAAAAAATTAGGAGGTATTTGGTTTTCATTTTTGGCTAAATAATCATAAAAGGACAAAAAAAAAAATCAAAAAATCACAAAAAGATTAAAAAAAAAAAAAAAAAAAACCACCATTCCAAAGTTTAAAAGTCAAAAAAACCAATCAAGAATACCTAACAAACAAAGAAGTCCCACGCTAAAAAAGTTAAAAAGTCAACTAAAAAAATTATTGTCAAACGAAAGCTTAGTATGTTTGGAATGACTTTTTAATTTTTTATGAATAGATGTCAAAAAAATATAGAGAAAATGGAATCTTTCACTCTTTGGTATAAATTATAAATTTTTTGATTTTTTAGTATATTTTTGGCTTTTAAGCTAAAACAAGCACTTGCCAAACGAGATTTAAATAGCACAAATTATTTCGAATACATATGAAAGTATATTATATATTAAAAAAATTATATCGATATAATAATCATGACATCATTTTATTATGTTTGTCCCAAAGAAATAGACGACAGGTATGTTTTTAAAAATAAAACATATAATTTCTTTAAGAGGTAAACATAATAAAATAAAAAATGTTACATTTCATATCGGCCTAATTTTTTTCATCAATGATTATATATGAAAGAACTTACAAAATGAATAATTTAGATCTATAGATCCTACATCAATGATTATATACTAAAGAACTTACAAAATGAATAATTTAGATCTATAGATCTTACAGATTCTTTTGAAGTTTTTTGCCCACTAAAAAAAAAAATAAAAAAAAAAAAGAAAAAAAATGAAAAAAAAAGACCAATTCTTTTGAAGTTTATACTTGAATTTGAGAAATTCACCAGTAAACAATAGAAAACATACCCTTCATGTATATAGAATTATTAATGACATTGGAAGATGGTAAAAAACAAGAAAAATATACCTTTTCAAAAATACTAGAGGTCCTAAAGATTTTATCAAATGTCTTACATGGGTGTGGGACCTACATGAGATCCACATTGTGTGGGTCTCACACTCATATGAGATATTTGGTAAAACTTTTGATAGAATATTTGGCATCTCTACCATTACTCATTCCCTTCACCCTTCTTTAAAAAACATCTAATGAATTATTAATTTATTAATTCAAAAATATTAAAGATTTCAAAAATGTGTGGGTCCCACAGACATTTGGTAGAATTTTTAAAATCTTTAACATTACTCTTATTAATTTGTGAGTGATGTTGGAGACTTTAAATATTCTATCAAACTTCTCACATGGGTGTGTGACCCACACACATTTGTATAAGTCTCACTCCATGTGAGAGGTTTGATAGAATATTTGAGATACATAGCATTTTTGTTAATTGGTTGACAAAAATAAAAGAATACAATTGATGCATTACTTAAGTTGGAATTTAAATAAATAGAAATGAATTGTTTTATCTAATGCATTAGAGATCGTTCGATCAATCTAAAGTCAATTTTTAAAAACATAAAAATAAAAATTCAATTTGTGACCCAAATTTGTTCTAGGTGTGATTCCATCGCATGCCAAAAATAATAAATAAATAAAAGTTTTGAATACTTCTTTTTTTTTTTTTTTTTTGTTGAAGAATTACCATTAAGAGGTAGTTTTTAAAAATCATTGCAAATTCGTTAAGAAATTTATCATTTTAATTATTAATGTTTATAATATTTACCATTTATTTATAATTTTGTTTATTTGTTTTTTGTATACCACTGTTATGTTATTTCCCTTTTCTTTTCTTTTTTTTTTTCCCCTTCATGTAGGATTATATGTAAGATTATTGAATTTCAAAAGCATTTGTTGATAAGATCCTGTAATTAAACTTTACAATGGGACCAGAATTTTAAATTATAAACATTTGGTTGTGAAAAGTTTGGTAGCATTTTAGAGTCGGTAAGAGAACTTTACTTTTTTTATTTTTTATTATTATTATTTTTAAAGTAGTTTTTGACTTTTTAATTTTTTTTTCATGAGGTAAAAAAAATTATGTGTTTACGATGATTTTTTTAATTAAATGGATAATTATGAAAAAAAAAATTAATTAATATATATAATATGATATTTTAATTTTTTAAATTATTTTTCTCACTTTTTTAACCAAAATAAAACATGTTGCTAAACAAGCTCATAATCTACGTTTAAAAAAGAACCTAAGAAAATAGAGCTAACATGATTACATACCTCGATAGAACTAACCTAAGAAAAAGAACCAAATTTGAATGATATATATAAGTGTATTTTTTAACTTTTTAATTAAAAAAGTAAAGAAAAAATTGTATGTTTGGGATAACTTTTTGACTTTTTACGAAAAGATGTATAATAAAATATTATAGTAAAATTAAAATAACTATTCCACCCTTATTAACTTTTTGACTTTTGAATATTTGAATTCAAATGGCAAAATAATAATTTTGCCTTAAAAGTTTCTCTCACAAGTTTCCCCTAAACAATATGGACTTTTTAATTTTTTTAATGATTTTTTGACTTTTTAACTTGTGTAAATTATTCCAAACATCTACTTATAATCAAAAATTGAAATTTACTTATAGTTTAATTCTCCAATATTAACTTTAAATATACATCATTAATTATAAAATCTTGTGAGATTAAGGCTTATTTTAAGAAGTAAGTTAACAGTTAATTTTTTTTAAAAAAATATAAAAAAATTAAAATGCAATATAACTAAAAAATGTCAAAAAATTAAAAAACTAAGGCTAAGTTTGGGATATCCCAAATAATCTAAAAAGTCAAAAAGTTACTCAAAAAGTTAAAAAGTTAACACTATTCACCAAAAGTCAACAATTACGGCTGCACAACTCTCAATTCAAATTTTCCTCTAAAAACTAATTTTTACAATTTTTTATTACACATTTTTTCATAAAAAGTCAAAAAGTTAACCCAAACATCTATATTTTCAACCTCACTTTTTTAGTCAAAAAAGACAAAAAGTACACTTATTTAGTCTTTTCAAACAAGGCCTAAATTTTAACTAAGGCCAAGTTTGACTATTCTAAATAAGTACACACTTTTTATTTTTTTATGTTTTTATGTTTTTTTCATCACATCATCTCTCTACTTTTCTGCACATCTTTTCATAAAAAGACAAAAAATACACTTAAATTCTCAAAATAAACCTAATTATTTGGATTCTTATAAAAATTTCAATCAAATCAACTGTTAGTGTCAACTATATCTTTTTTTCTTTTTTTGTTTGTCCAATTCAAAATAACAAGGTAGAGTAATCTAGCACCTAATAACCTAAAGTCATAGGATAGAGTAATGATTGCTAACTATGATATAATACTCCTCATATAATAATCTACTGTCAACAAAAAATTGGCTACAATGTTGGACTTAATCTTAGGTGTCACTTCATGCAAAAAAAAAAAAAAAAAAACAAAAAAAAAAAAACACGTTAATATCATCAGCGCATGTATGACTACGAATCACAACGAATGTTTCGTTTCATTTAACCACATTTAGGACGGTTTTGGCGACATGCATAACTTTTAACTCATTTTAAATTATATTATTTTTTATATAAATTAATAAAAATATTAAAAAAATTAAAAGATTAATTTTAACTATTTTTTTAAAACAACTCTTAGTTTAAAATAATACAAACAATTCTAAAACAAAAACAAAACAACTTTGTGTAGGAAATTTGTGTCATTGCAGGTTTTAAAAAATGGTTAATAGCTCATTTGGGATGTCTCATGGGGACTAAAATAATTCTATAAGATAAAATAAATTATTTTAATTAAATAGAATAAAATATTACATCTAAAAAAAGATGTATGTTTGAAATAATTGTTTGACATTTTACGAAAAAATATGTATTAAAATATTATATCAACTAACAAAATCCTTTGAAGTGTCCTACGAAACCTTGACTGCTTGTGTTGTGTCGATGCCTTTAACTGCTTCTTGGCGTTGTTGTTTTTTTTTAAATTTCTGTGCATGTCAGCAAGGGTTTTTTAGTCCTTTTGCCCTTCGTGTAGGCTGACTTTTTTGATTAGTGAATAGTGTAAACTTTTTTTTACTTTTTTAGTAATTTTTTGACTTTTTGCCTATTATAAATGATCCCAAACAAGCACTTAGAATGATGTGGTGAGTCTGTGTAATTTGAAAATAATATTTGGGTGTTTTGAGAAGATGGTAAAAAGTTAACTTTTGACTTTTTACCAAGCCTTTTGACTTTTTTAAAAAGTGATTTGAGAAGTTAGTAAAAAGTGACTTTTAGCTTTTTTAGTTAATATTTATTTATAATGTCACATCACAATAAAATGATCAAACTACCCCACCCAATTTAGAAAATTTACATTTCACCCATGTATAATCCTAAATAACATAAAGGATATGATTAAAATTTTATATGTAATTTTTTTTCATCTTGTCAAATGATTTTTTGCTAAAAAAAACCAATGTAATTTTTTGAAACCAAGCTGCAAACGCAGCTTTTTACCATGTTGCCAAGTGGGCACATTATGTAAAATAAGTTGATGTATGGTGTGGGGTTGGTGGGTTGAATTTGAATAATTTTTGTACTTAAATATATTTAGAATGATTGGGGGTGAATCTGTATAATTTGCATAATTTACAAGATTCAAATTATAAAATTTAATAATTTGAAAAAAAACATAACAAAAAAGAAAATTCATAATTAGTGTCAATAGATTATCTTACAATTGTTATATTTTGTAACTCAACATGAAAAAAAGTAATAAATTTATTTGATTTTAGTTTTTTGAATTCAATTTTTTGAGAATTAAGTGGGTGTTTGGCATGCACTAAAAAAGTGCATTTTTTTTTTTTTTTTGGTTTGTTGCATATATACACTTATTTGAATTATATCAATCAATGTCTATCAACTTCTATCAATATCTCCTCTCTATTTTTCTATTTACTTCCTCTACTTTTTCACACATTTTTTTTTTTTATAAAAATCAAACAGTGTACTCATTTTTTTTGTTTTTTGTACTTTTTTTTAGTGAATATTTTTAAAATTTTAAGCAATTTTTCAGACATTTTTAGATGCATCTTACGTAGATGTATCTAAATAGTAAAATATTTATGAAAAAATATTTCAAAAAATTAATAAATACACAAAAATACAAAAAAAAAAGTACTGAATTTTTGTATTTTTTTTGTATGTATAGTATTTTTTAAAGATTTTTTTCAAAATATTATACTTTTTAAGTGTATTTATGTTAAGTGTGTTTAAAAATTAAAAAAAAATTACTTAAAATATTAAAAAAATCATTGAAAACATTAAAATACGGAAAATAAAAAAGTAGAATTTTCTAAAAATTGTTTTCTGAAAACCAAAGCCAAACAAGATGAATATGTTTATTTATATGCATTTTTAATTTTTTTTTTCATATTTTATGTCAATAGAAATTGGGATATTTGTACACAAGTCATAATTTATGAACTTATACTCCATTAAGTCATAACTAAGATTTTTTAGACCTTCAAGCTCTATTAAATTTTTAATTATCAAAATTACCCTTCAAAAAATGATTGTTCATAATTTATAATTATCTATAAAGGAACATAATGATTTAACATTTATTTTGATTTTCAAAATTTTAAAATATCAATTTTCAAATTGAAAAAACTACAAAAAAAAAAAGAAAAAAATTTATGTGCAAAAAAAAAAAACTAATCAATGTGTTTGGTTTGAATTTTCTGAATTAAGTTTTTGAAAAGCGATTTTTTGTTTTTCGTGTTTTTTTGTTTTTAGTGACTATTTTCAAAATTTGAAGTATTTTTTTTACTTTTTTAGATGTACCTTACTTAGATATATCTAAAAAGTATAAAATTTGTAAAAAAATATTTTAAAAAATTAACAAATACATAAAAATGGGAAAAACATATTAAATTTTCATATTTTTTTGTATTTTTGGTATTTATCGAATTTTTAAAAGATTTTTTTCACAAAATTATACTTTTTATGTGTATTTATGTTAAATGTGTCTAAAAATTTAAAAAAAATACTTAAAATATATAAAAAAAAATCATTAAAAACAAAAAAAATAAGAAAAACAAAAAAGTAGAATTTTCTGAAAACTGTTTTTAGAAAAACGAAACCAAACAAGTTGAAATATTTTTTTTTTGAAAAAATTGAAAAACTGAATTATTTTTTTTCTACAAAATTGAAAATTTTGTGTTTATAAAGGAGCATGATGATGGAACATTGATGTGCAAAACTGATAAAAAAAACTTTAAAAATGCAAAAAATTGATAATGTTTTTAGTTTTAAAACTGAAAAAAATTGTTAAAGTGTTGGCTACATATTTTGTAAATGCTAATTCTGAGTTCGACACGTGGCAGTAATGGCAATCTGAGGAAGAATGTTTAATCTTCAATCATAATCATACACGTAGCGGTTAATATTGGTTCTTGCGTAGTCTGAGTAGCATTGGATCAGCGAAGAAATACAAGGTAACGTGGCTTTAACGGTTACTCACATTCAAATTCAAATATAGGAGGGAGGCCCAACTGCAAGTAATGGCGTAATGGAACTACTTCTAAGGCAGCATGATCAAGCAATCATGGAGGAGCAGTTCGACGGTTTGAAGTGCAGTTCGATGGTCATCCTTGAGGAGTATAAATAGTAGGGAAGCCCCCAGAAAAAAGCCCCCAGACTCAGATCCAACAAACCGGTCATTTACTTCATATTTTCTTTTCCAGTTTTACATTTCCAGTCTTTACATTTCCTACACTTTAAATACATTCTTTACATTCTGCACTTTAAATTCTGCCTTGCACTTCGTTCATAGGAGTAGTTTCAAGTAGATTGTTGTTGTAAACCTCTACGAAATTTGAGTTTGGATCATTGTAAGTTTTGATCTTAATGAAATACTTCAATTGTTCGTCATTTAACTGTTATTTTGCTTAATTTCTCCTAAGTCGAGCCATCAGTAAAAGTCCTCTTCATTGAGGCTGAAAAAACTAAAACACAATCGTCTGATAATTGGTTGGCAATTATAATTTCTGTAAGGACTGATTGATCCTTGCTGGCACGCTCGAATTTACAAAAATACGCTTCGAAAGCCAAAAAGCCAACATATATTTTTGGCACGCCCAGTGGGATTCATTGAAATGGCTAGATGAAGAAGACAATGAGAAAATAAACGCTTGGAAGAAGGTGTAGAAGGAGAGGTAGAAATACCTAATCCAGAGGATAATGTGGTAACACATCTTGTGGAAACTCCCATGTTATCAAAACCTATGGTCGAACAGACCAGTACTTCGGGACAAGAACCATATGTTCATAATATTAGACGAAACCAAGGAATTGGACCATCCACTGTTCCATCTACTCAGCCAACAAATCCATGGGATGGCCTAGTAGATGCTATGGACAACAATTAATGAACACAATGGAAAGGTGGGCAACATCCTTTTTGGATCAAATGAATAACCATCAACCAACAAACACAAGACACACAGAGGAAGTTTTAAATGTCCCTCAGCAAAGATTGACTAGAGATAAACAGCCTATGTAAGTTAATGGACATTCTAATGGTCAAACTAGTAATCAGAACTATGAAAGACCATCACCTCAGTCTTGGTATGAACCCATTTTGAGGCCTATAGCAGGCCAAAATGCCTCAGTACTCAACAATGAAGTCACACAAGTTGGTGGATCTGGTCAAGTACAAGAAACTGGCGTAAGAATGGTTACAAATCCTATGTTCGAAGCCATACCTGGCACTAGGGGATATAATAATCCCTTATTCGAATTTATACCCGGGGGGTTGGAAGGTTGGCCTGCAAATGGAAAGGACACAACACCTGTTCCAGCACCTTTCGCAGGTCCTTTCGCAGGACAGGCTCAAAGGGGTTACTCACACCCTCAACAGCAACCTGCACCACAGGGACAACCAGTCCCAAATGTACCACCTTATGGACCAAGAGGACCACAAGCATAAGTTTGTCCACCAAATCTTGTGTTTGTCCCTCCAATAGTGGTTCAGCAGGCACAAAATATGGTCCCTAGGGACCAAATTGCTGATATTGTTAGGGAGATGTGTGGACCGATGGCTCAGGGGGTCCAGACTCCTGTATACAGAAAACCATATCCAGAATGGGTAGATAGGGTATATGAATACCCAAGGGGGTTCAGGATACCAGATTTTACCCTTTTCTATAGGAGTGGAAACCAATCAACAATAGAGCATATTGCTAGGTTTGCTGTTCAATGCAGTGAATTTACTAATCATGACTATATGAAACTAAGATTATTTCCAAATTCTCTAACTGCGGAAGCATTTGTATGGTACATCAACCTTACACCTGGCTCCATTCAAAATTGGCAACAAATGAAAGAGGCATTTCATGCCCAATTCTTCCAATCGGAGCTAGAGGTTTCTATGGCAGACTTCGCTAGATTGAGTCAAAGGCCTGAAGAAAAGGTTACTCAATTTATTGCTAGATTTAAAAGGGCTCAAAATAAATGTAGAGTCATCTGCGAGCTAGAATTAAAAGATTGGCTCAAAATGGCTTAGAGTTCAGGTTTCGAAAGAAGTTTGACTCAACTGAATTCAGAGATTTGGTGGAACTAACCTATAAGGTGTCTAGATATGAAGCATTACTAGAGGAGGAACAAGATCGAAATAATGCCTCGTACAAGACATATTATAGAGATTCTAATTATGAGATCGATGCAGCAGAGATTGTGGACAAAAAACCTATGATCTGTGAGGCATTAATTCATAAGGATACAACAATTGACCAGCAGTTTAAAAAGAAAGACTTTCATAGAAAATATTCTTTTCGATTTAATAAAAGTGATGACATTTTGATCATTTGCTTATGCCAACTTCCTTAAGTTATCTAAAGGAGTAAAATTGCCATCTCGAGATGAACTTAATGGAAAAGTATATTGTAAATGGCATAACTCTTGGTCTCACTCGACTAAAAAGCGCATTGTTTTTGAGGCGGATCCAAGAACAAATTGAAAGGAAGTTTGAAGTTCGGCCAAAGCAGAAAAGGCCATGGGGATCGGCGGTAATCCATTTCGAGAGATTAGAGGCGGCGACCAATGTCATTCGTCAGACTTCGAACTTATCCTTGTGAAATTGGAAGAAGTCAATGTGCGAGATGCATGTTGCTAACGGACAACCATTAAAAAGGACACGAAATCGCCGGTTATTGGACAAGGTTTCTCACACGGAAGAACACTCGATGAAGAATCCTCGGATGATGATTCCTTAGAAGCGGCGATAATGCAAAGGATGTGTCCCAGTGCGGTGAGTTATAAGTGGTTGAAAGGGCTTCCGGTTGATGGGAAGCAATATTATAGGGATGTCTGAGGCGTCCTAAATCAACCAATGCTTACAACAAAAGGCCGTGTCGGCTAGTGATAGGCGGCGACCACTAGTGGTTGAGCACGCAATGGGCGAATGCATGCTAAAGGCAAGAGGCCCTTATATGAATCCAGGCCACCTAACTATTACAGAATGGAGAGCAGTTATTCTAAAAGAAGACTAGAGAAAGGCTCAGTTCATGGGATCAAAGCCAGAGATTGGCCCCCTAAACCAGCCTCACGCAGGACAGAAAGTGGCTACCTTCATCGAAGGTCTGAATCAGGCTCGAAACATGAGGTCAGAGCCAAGCACTTACTTTCACAGCCAGCTTCAAAGATGGCTTCGAATGTAGAAAAAAGTAGTTCAACGTCTGAGTCAGTAAGTTCGTGGGTACTTGGAGTTCTAGACTGGTTTGTAATGCAAAACAAACCTAGGGAAATGCCTACCCAGAGAGATGTTGGAAACCAAGGTAGGATGGTCAAGCCTCCTTTGGTGGCTCCGAACAATTGGGTATTGCTTAAACACCCAAAGACAAAGGAACCAGATATGGTCCCAGTCATTTCGAGATCACAAAGGAGAAAGATTCAGCGCAGGTACACCCAGTACCAGAAAGATATGAAAGAAAATGGAGAGAGCTTTTCATTGGTCCAGACAAAAGGAAAGAAGACTCTAAAGTCAGACCATACTCCAAAGCCAACTCTACAAAGCAAAGTGGGTTGCAGCAGAGAACAGTTGGCCAAGGTTCATTCTGAACTAAAAGCGAGAGAAGTCTAGCTTAGCAAGATTGGAAAAAGCTCTGATGGAGATTGGCATAAGACAAAAGAAAGAGATGGTGGAGGAAGAAATGTTCGAAGCCTTCATGGCTGAGCAAACATTTCTGGTTGAAAAACCAGTCGAGAAAAACCATTGAAAGAACAGTTAGCAATGAAGTGCGAGAATGCGGCATGGTGGATGCTACGAGGTAATCGATCAAGGTAGCCAAGAGGAAAGCAGAACCTGACTAGCCATCCAATTTGGCTCATTTCCTCCAGTATCAGTCAATATGGTACACATACTGCCTCATGAGTTCCAGGCTGGAGATGAGGATCAAGATGACCAAGATATGGATCCTACTCCTGTCTCTAGTGAAGACTTACAAGTAAGTATGGTACAAGATGATTCGGGAATGGCTACCCCAATGGAAACTGAATATGAGAGTGAAGAAGAGGTGAGCATTAACCTCTCGTATCCTTTTGAGTATCCCTCGAATTCTATGACACAACATGTCAAGCCTTTGTACATCAAGGCTTTCTTCGATGGGATACAACTGAACCGAGTCCTGATAGACAATGGGCCAGCAGTGAATTTACTACCGAAATCTTCTTTGAAGAAACTAGGAAAAAAGAATCCCAGGTTGATCCCAACCAGCACAACCATCGCTGGCTTTGTTGGAGACAAACAGATGGCTCAGGGGATTCTACTCATTAACTTGAGTGTAGGAACCAAGGACTGTATGACAGCATTCTTCGTAATCGACAGAAATACTAAATACAATGCTTTACTAGGGAGAGATTGGATCTACACTAACAAATGTGTGCCTTCCTCTTTGCACTAGAAAATTATGATGGCCTTAGGCAATGGAGAGACAGAGGAAATTGATGCAGATCCTCAACCCTTCATAGCCTATGCAGACTTTGCAGAGGCCAAGTTGTATATTGAGGGAGTGACACCACTCAGTATACTGAGGAAAGCTGATGGCTCAGCCGAAGTGACGGCTGATGAGGAAGTGACACATCTGAAGCACTTAGTCCAAGAAAGTGCTGATGAAGAGATTGTCATTAAGGATGATAATGATGCTTGGTTGTAGGCAAAGAGATGAAGAACAAGAAGCCAAGGCTTTGGCTCTAATTAAGTTTTCAACATTGGATGTAAAATCAATAGTCTAGCAAATGCGAGAGCAAGAGAAAAGCCATGATAATTGGCTACAAGCAGAGCGACAACAGTCGAATTTTGACCCTTGGTAAATACTGTGCATTGGGCATTGAAACAAAAGTCCAGGAGATACAGGAAGAAGATGCCTTATGGACAGATTTTGTCTATGAGGAGGAAGGCAAAGATGTTGAACTAAAGAACCTGGGAGCAAAACAAAGCGAGAAGGTTGCTTCGAAGGTAGAAGAAACCAAGGAAGAAGCTTCAATAAGTTCTCAGACACAAGACCCCTTAGAAGAAGTAAATTTAGGGGAAGGTTCTATACATGACCCACCTATATAAGTGCTTGTATGAATGATGCGGGCAGGGACCAGTTATTGGTTGTTCTAAAGAAATATAAAGATTGCTTTGCATGGTCTTATAATGAACTACTAGGATTGGATAGGTCATTAGTGGAACATAGGCTCCCTATGAAGCCTAATTTCAAGCCATACAAGCAGAAACCAAGAAGAATGAGTCCAGAAGTAATTCAAAAAGTCAAGGAAGAGATTCTTAGACTACTCAAGGCAGGCTTTATTAGGACAGCCAGGTATGTTGAATGTCTATCTAATATTGTGCCTATAGTCAAGAAGAATGGTAAAATGAGGGTATGCATTGATTTCAGAAACTTAAATCTAGCAACTCCAAAAGATGAGTACCCTATGCCTATAGTGGATCTGTTAGTAGACAGTTCAGCAGGGCATCAAGTTTTATCAATGATGGATGGACACTCTGGTTATAACCAAATCTACATTGTAGAGGAGGATATCCACAAGACAGCATTCAGATGTCCTGGGAATATTGGCACCTTCGAATGGGTTAAAATGCCATTTGAGTGCGAAGAATCTTTGAGGCTACATATCGAGGGCTATGAACACTATCTTTCATGACCTCATTGGAGGGTATTTAGAATGTTATATTGATGACATTGTAGTGAAATCGATCCATGGAGGAGCATCTGTTTCATTTAGAAGCGACCTTTGAAAGAATGAGAAAGTTCAAATTGAAGCTCAATTATCTTAAGTGTGCTTTTGGCGTATCATCTGAAACTTCTTGGGCTATGTGGTACACAGAAAGGAATCTGATTGACGAATAAAGCCAAAGCCATCATTGAAGCCAGACCTCCATCAAGTAAGAAAGAATTACAAAGGTTCCTTGGGCGGGTGAACTTTCTTGAAGGTTCATTCCTAACATTGCAGGAAAACTAAAGTATTTTCTTCCTTGTTAAAATTTGAAAGATAAAGAGGAATTTGTGTGGACAGTGAGCATCAAATTGCTTTCGAAGGTATCAAAGCCTACTTGGCCAACCCTCCAGTACTAATGCCACCAAAGGGGAATAAGCCCTTGAAATTGTACATAGCTGCAGCAGAAGATTCATCGGGAGCTTTCTTGGCTCAAGATAATGAAGAAGGCAAGGAGCAAGCTATTTATTACCTTAGTAGGTTTTTAAATTTTTGTGAATGTAAATATTCAGCTATTGAAAAGCTGTCTTGCTTTGTATTTTGCTGCAATGAAATTAAGGTACTATCTTTTACCTACAACTGTCTTGGTAATTGCAACCACAGATTTGGTTAAGTACATGTTATCTAGACCTATGTTGAGGGGAAGAATTGACAAGTGGATACTAGCCTTATCAGAGTTTCATTTAGAATATGTCCCTCAAAGGGCAGTAAAATGGCAAGTTTTAGCCAATTTTCTGACAAACCATCCATCTCAAACAAAGAGCCAAGAGATAATGGAACTTGGTATGGCCAGTGTTGAGCCATGGCAGATATGGTTCGATGGGTCAAAAGTAAATGGCTTAACTGGAATTGGTATTGTGATTAGGTCTCCACAAGGGATAGAAACCACACATGGTTTCAGAGTGGATGCAGCTACCTGTTCTAATAACCAAGTTGAATATGAAGCCTTACTAGTGGGACTAGAAATTCTTATTGGATTACAAGTTCATGCAGTTGACATATTTGGAGATTCTCAATTGGTGGTTAACCAAGTGAAAGGGATTTTCAAGTGTCAAAGCATAAGTATTTTACCATACTATGTTGTTGTATTACATTTGCTTTCTCAATTTCAAATAGCAAATGTAACTCATGTTCAAGATTCTTGAATAATAGAGCTAATGATGTGGCTCGAAGCTTGAACTTCAAGAGAAGGGATAATACCCAAAGGACATAAGCCAAACAACATATCGAAATTGATACCACCTTTGAATAAAAGGAATGTGGTCTTGGAAGTTAATCATAATGACTTACAAGAACAAGATTGAAGGCATCCAATAATGCAGTACTTGGCTGGTCTATCTTCGAAAGCCATGAGAAAATTAAATTGCGAGTCTATGCAATATATGATATATGGTAATGCTCTCTACAAAAGGGGAGATGGCTTATTCTTTGGAATGTTTAGGCCCAAAAGAAGCATTAACAGCTATGACTGAAGTTCATGAAGGCATCATGGTGCTCATCAGCCTGGTGTGAAGATGAGATGGTTGCTTCGAAGGTATTCCTATTATTGGCCAACTATCCTTAAAGACTGCATAGAGTATGTAAAGGGTTGCCAGGCATGCCAAAAGCATGGCACAATAAGGCATGTGCCCATAACTGACCTACATGTAGTAGTGAAGCCTTGGCCATTCAGCGGATGGGCTATGGATATGATGGGAAAAATACACCAATCTTTTTCGAAGCATCATTGTTTCATTCTAGTGGCTACTGATTACTTCACTAAGTGGATCGAAGCTAAGCCATACAAGGCTGTAGACTAGACAGAGGTCATTGGGTTCATTAAAGATTTGATCCATAGATTTGGCATCCCACAAACCATAACTGTGGATAATGGAACTGTGTTCGATGGGAAAATGGTGAAGTCTTTTGTGGCAGAGTTTGGAATTAGCCTTGTTAATTCCACACCCTATTATGCACAAGCCAATGGTCAAGCTAAATCATCCAATAAGTCCTTGAAAAAGGGAATACAAAAGGTTATGGAAGATAATCCTAGGGATTGGCATAACCTGTTGTTGGATGTTTTAATGGGCTTCTGAGAACTTCCCAAGGTCAAGCATAGAGTCACTCCTTATGCCTTAGTATATGGGCATGATGCGGTGTTACTGTGGAGATTAATGTTAAATCTTTGAGGGTAAGATGCCAAGATCGTTAGATCTGGCGATACCATCAAAGTATGTGTTTGGAGTTAGAAACATAGATGAAGCGAATTTTGGCATTAAATAGCATTCTTTTCCAAAAGAGGAAAGCGACCAAAATTATAATAAGAAAGTCAAACACAATGGCTTTGATGAAGGTGATTTGGTATGGAAAACAATACTCCCAATAGGAATTAAAAGCCATAAGTTTGGCAAATGGTCACCTACAGGAAGGACCATATCAAATTCATAGAGTTCTGCCTTTTGGAGCATACCATTTGAGAAATTTGAATGGGTATATACATCCCATAAAGATTAATGGCAGATATTTGAAGCCTTATTTTCCAACCATTTGGGAAACACAAGGAATAAAATAAACATTAAGTACAAGAACATAAGATTACTCAGATGACAGATAAAAATTTGTTCTTTCATAAAGAATTAAGTACATTTTGCCACAAATTGATCCAAAAATTATTACAGTGTCTTAGTTGTTCTTTTACAATGGATTTCCTATTGCTAAGTGATGAAACTAGTTGAATAGTGGCCATCTCTTTTTTCGATCGGCCAGTCCTTGGTTGGTGATTTGCAATTTGATGTCGATTCGGACTAAGGCTTGATTCATTGCGAGGCTCCTCTTCAAGCTCGACTTTCTTTTCCGGTAATTTGGACTCGAAAGTGGGAGGCAGAGGAGTGTTGTTCTTTCAGATTTGACACTTCGGTGTGCACTTGGGAAACAAAACTCTGATCTCTAGCCAGTTTCTCATCTGCAGCCTTAGCAGCATGACAAATGCTGAGGTAGAAGTCGATAGTAGCTGCTGCCTGAGATAGATGACTTGAAATATTAGACGATTGTGTTTTAGTTCTTTCAAACTCAATGAAGATGACTTTTATTGGTGGCTTGACTTAGGAGAAATTAAGCAAAATAACAGTTAAATAACGAACAATTGAAGTATTTCATTAAAATGAAAACTTACAATGATCCAAACTCAGCCTCGTAGAGGTTCTGACAATAATCTACTTGAAACTACTCCTATGAGCGAAGTGCGGTCACGAGAATTTAAAGTGCAGGAATGTAAAGAACAGTATTTAAAGTGCTGGGAAATGTAAAAACTGGAAATGTAAAAGCTGGAAAAGAAAATATGAAGTAAATAGTGGTTTGTTGGATCTGAGTCGGGGCTTTTTCAGGGCTTCGCTATTTATACTCCTCAAGGATGACCATCGAACTGCACTTCAAACCGTCGAACTGCTCCTCCATGATTGCTTGATCATGCTGCCTTAGAAGTACTTCCACTACGCCATTACTTGCAATTGGGCCTCCCTCCTATATTTGAATTTGAATGTGAGTAACCGTTGAAGCCACGTCACCTTATATTTCTTCGCTGATCCAATTCTACTCAGACTACGCAAGAACCAATATTAACCGCCACATGTACGATCATGATTAAACAATATTACAATTGTGACTAGTTATATGGTAACATTGACCAATAAGACTAACTAAATAATTAAAATGGGATTGATATTATCTCTTAATTTATTGATCAAGTGTTCATGATTTATCCTCATTTAAATTAAGGTATTTATATATAAGTCTTAATTTATGAACTTATATTTCATTAAGTTTTAATTAAGATTTTTTAAACTTTAAAATATTAACTTTCAAATTGAAAAAACTAAAAAAAAATTATGTGCAATAAAATAAAAACTACGTTTTTTTTTTTTTTTTTGAAAAAATTGAAAATTTTGAATTTTTTTATGCAAAATTGAAAATTTTGTGTCTATAAAGGAGTACGATGATGGAACATTGATGTGCAAAACTGGAAAAAAAAATTTAAAAATGAAAAAATTGATAATGCCATCAGTTTTAAAACTAGAAAAAAAAAACTGATAATGTTTTCGTTTTATTGGATAGTCGAATCAAACTAATAAGTAGAAAGACAAAAACGTTTAATCTCATGCTCTGTTTTTTTTCATTAGTTAGTGAAACAATTATCTAAAACATTACTGTGGGCGCTGATTTCCGACCACACTACCAAACAGGAACTCAGCAAAAGACCACAGGCATAATAGATTATGCCCAAACAACCTGTCACAGAAAGATAAGACTCCGGTGGTAGTTCGTCCACCCGGGGCACTTTGACGATCAAGTCAGTACTCAGTTATCTTTTAAAGATTGGAAATAGTGCTTAACTCACAAGCCAGAATACAAAAAGCGTACCTTAGACCTACGAGGGTGCCTTAGTTTTATAGCCAGCACTAACCTGATCCCTGTAGAAGCCTAGCTTCAATAGACTCTGGCTCAATGCTCGTTCTGGACTTCCAGCCAGATAGAGATAAACTCCCTAAGAGCCTTATCTTTATCCAGACTGAGATCCTCCCCCATTCAAGGGCTTTTGTCCTTTATCCGCTCATCTCGGATTCTGGTATCTCCACAGATAACCTCGGCTTAGCCAAGATCAACTCGGCAACATGACCAAGACACGTGGCATCTCGACTGACACTTCAGTGCCACCTTGGCCACGTGCTGTCATTAATAAAATATGTCCCTACAACTGCCCCTTAGGTTCTATTACCTCGACATCCTGAGGTGATGGAACCTATATCGTTTGTCCATATAGCACGTCGGCTAAGACTTACTCTATCCTTTATGACCGAGATCACTGTACGTCGGCCTCATATAACCAAGACTCCGTAGTCTACTTTATCAATGACCAAGAACCAAAAACCAATTTCTTCAAGTTCTTTAACCAAGACCGTTCCTGCAGCCGAGGTTCTTGCTCCATTAAATCAAGAACGCCAGGAGTTCTATCTGCACATGAGCTATCATGCACAGTTTTCTCAACCGTTTCCGCCATGCGTTCTTTTCTCATTGATTTGTACCTGACACGCGCCATCAGATCGTGTCGCTTTTGCGTACGCCACCTGACAAACACGTCGTCCAAGGCATATCATTATGGTTTGCTGCCTTTTCACGTTTTTATAAAACATCTCCCCCTCTCTCCGTCTCTTCACTTTACATTCTTGCATTCTTTCTGCATTTCAAGATTTTCTCTCTCTCAACAAATCCTCTACCTCCACTGTTGTTTTCATCGAGCTCTTTGCAACTGTACTCCATTCATCTCCTTTGGCGAAGCTTTCACTATTCTGCTCCATTCATTTCCGCCGTCTGACTCCGGCGTACCTCGACCTTGGACCCAACTGGTGAGTTCTTTGTTCCTTTTCAATTTTCAGTTTTAATCTTCCTTGATTTTGAATACGTTTCTCCCTTTATCACCTGCCCATGTTTTGCTATTGAATCACTTGGGTGTAAAACATGCTTGCTTGCGATTTTGTGTTGCACGATCTGTCTTTGGGTCTATATATGCACACACGAATTGTTCACATGATGTTTTAGCTATTTTGCCACAGTTATTTGGTTTTTGCACATCTGCACACGCTAACACAGTGTTCTTGAATTTCTGTTTGTTTTCTTGAGTCTGAATCATTACTCTTTTCTGTTTTTCTTGTTTATTTCTAGATCTTTCCCTTGATTTCTTGTTTTCCATATAGATTTAGGCTTGGGTTTTGATAAACAAATCACATACTTAGGAAAATTGAAACAAACTCCCTTAGATCTTGAAAAACCCTTGCCCCTATTCCTATTTAGGGTTTAAGCCGAGGTCCTTCAAACCCATATCAACCACTTCCCTGAAATCTTACACCTTTCTTTTTTAGTCGACATCATAGGTACGTCCAGGTAGAGGGTAGATACCCTAGAAAAACTTGAGTACTTTAGGAGAGAGTTCTCCATCCCACCCGATGTTCACCTTAGGCTGGCAGGGGAGGAGGACTCTATCATGCTTGATGGGGACTTCATGCCTTTCCCTGTAGTTGCTTTCATAGAGTGTGGACTTAGGTTCCCTCTAAACATCCTTTTCCGACAAGTCCATTATTACTACAAGCTCAACCCAATGCAACTGGTCATTAACTCCTATAGAGTCACTAATGGTATAATTGCTCTAGCTAGCCGAGAAAATGCTAGGATAACACTAGCCGATATCCAATACTGTTACACCATGTGTGGCTTGAAATCCGAAAAAGGCTACATCTATTACCTCAAGCTGAGATCCACAGCCTACAAACTCATAGCTGACCTCCCAGATTCCAACAAAGGTGCTGGAGATGATTATTTCATCGTCTTGGGTAACTGGGAGTTCTCAGCTGATGACGACCTCCACCTCTATCCTTTGAGCCGAACAGTGTTTAAAGAGGGTGATAGTAAGAACCAAGTGTCACTTTACATGCTTTTAAGTCTTATTACTTTATTCCCTTATATGTTCTAATGTCTGATTTTTGTACTAATAGCTCTCTCTCAGCCATCAAAAGATTTTTGTAAAACCTTTTTCCCCAGCAAAGACTGGAAGAAGCTGTTGGGCTTGCCAGTTGACCAGCGTAAAGCCCCCCTACTGCTCAATTATATACCGACATACAAATCCGCATTGCTCGATGCCCCCAAGAAGGGCAAGTCTCCACCTTCAGCAACAAGTCCCCCTACCACTTCATCACTACAGCCTGACCAAGCCTCAACTTCTGATCCAACGGAGCAGCCATCAATATCTGCTCCACAACTAATTCCTACTACCCAACGCCAATGCCGACGCCGAGCTCTAATCTCTGCTCTTGCTGGCAGAACTCGTAGCCGAAAATGCCAATCCTTTGAGGCGTTAGCTTACAATCCAACAAACCCACCTACTGCACTGCCAGCAATCCGCTTCGATACTAAGGTTACTGTTGCCACCACCGCCGAAGAGATAGGTTGTGCAAAGATCATTCCAGATAACCTTTTAGATGACATTCTGGGAGCGGTGTCAGTCCATTCCTCTAGTCCTTCCCAGGCCTAGCCAAAACCCAAGGCAAAGAGGATTAAAAGGGCCAAAGCCAAGCCCAGCACCACTAAGGTGGAGTCGGAGGACACAGTACCCATCTCAAAATTGGCCGAAGTAGAGAAGTTGGCCGAAAAAAGGCCTGTCGAAGCCAAGGCATCCGACCAACCCCAACCAAAAAAGCCGAGGTCCAGCGGTTCTTTTGAGCCTTCTGGGTTTCGCGCTGACGCTCCTTGGACCTCGACTGTCAATGTCGGAGACTATCTTCTTCTTGCCGGGGATAGTGCCCTTGAGAGTTTGGAAGTTGGAGCCACCATTTCTACTACTGTTCTTCTCCTAGCCGACATCAATTGGATGGCCGAGCTCTCGGAGTATGAGAACTATGCGATGATGATGCAGCATTGCGTCTTGGTAAGTCTTGTAACTTCTTATTTAACTTTTAGCTCTGGTTTTCATACTTAACTAATTTCCTTTGCAATCTTGTAGGATATCCAGCATGGTCACTCCCTTGCAGTAAACACCAATGAATTTAAAAAGAAACTGACCCAAAAAACCAAGGAGGCAGCCAAGCTACTGTCCTCTTTGAACAAAGCTGAGGCCCATATCCGAGGCCTTCTTGACCAGGCCAAGGTTATTGAGCTGGCCCTAAAAAATGTCGAGGACCGTACCGAGGCTACAAAAAATGTAGCCGAGGTCACTAAGGCCGAGGCAAAAGAGGCCAAAGAGAACGAGGTTGAAACCCAAACTGAGCTTCAAACGGCACTAGCTACGAAGAAGGCCGAAATCAAGGCGGTCGATGAAAAGGCCTACGTCGAGGGGCCGGCCAATGTACGTAACGAGTACCAAAGGGAAGTGAAGCAGGCATGCAACAAAGCTTACACCCTTGGTTGGATGGCTGCCTTGAAGGAGTTGGCAGTCCCTGAAGGTTCGCCAATGTATGATGCCGACCGACTTGTTTTACCACTCCCGCTTACTCCAAGCTAGTCCGAGGACGAGGCTAAGACATAGAAGGATGTCGAAGCCGATAAGTCTGGTGAAGTTGGTGCTGCTGGGGCCAAGTACCCAACTTTGAATGAGCAAGTCCTAGACTTGACTCAGGATGAGGAGGACGAGGTCTTAAAAAGTGCCTCCCCCAAGAAGACTACGCTCGAGGTGCATACTGTCGAGAAGAGCCTCGATCAAACTCTTCTTGAGGGTGATGCCGAGATCGAGGCTGACAAGACTGTCGAGAAGATCTCCCAGTTGTCTTCTGAGCCCCAAACCCAGCCAGCCAATGACGCCGAATAGTCTACTCAGAAGCTTTTCCTTATTTCTACTTTGTAATAATTTCTGCTTTAGTCTTTGCAATAATGTTTTAATTTCAGTCTGGCTGATGTGCCTTTTTGTACTCAAACAAGTTTAACTTTTGAATGCAAATCTGATTTCTCTTTCAAAGTGTTGTATGCCTTCCTTTTTCTCATGTATAACACTTTCATACTTAGAATAATTTGGTATGTCTTCAAAGTACACCTTAACTATGCAATATCCTTGGGGTAAAGTACCTCGGATATATCTTCTGATTGTTTATCTCGGCCTTGGCTTAACACTTAAAAATATTTTGAAATATATTTACAAGTATTGTTTCTTTAAACTTGCCACTTCACTCTCACTTACTATTTTCTACCAAGACTTCCGTCTTCTATCCTTCCCAAGTTTTGGCCACCTGGTCATCTCGGCAAGTACGTATGTTGGGTACCTTTTCTAGTATAACCTCGGCTAACTTCAACTTGAAAATTTTTCTGAAATTTCAACAAGTGTTAAATTTTGACAAGTCCAAAGCACTTCAAAGTTTTAAGTTCATTCATCATTCTCCAGCTCTCTACCCCCTAATGTATAGTCTTTCGCCGAAGTTAGATTCAAACAAAGACTAGTCGAGGTTCTCAACCTTGGTTTCTCTGTTAATGCAGTTAGTTCTCTTCCAAGTTTAATCCTACTGACATGGCAAGTCTAGTTTCAATTCAACTTAGTTCAACTCTATTATATGCAAGTATAATTCAACTCTACCATATAATAAGTTATTCGTCATGTTTCAATCAGAAACATCGCCAACTTAGTTCAACTCTATTATATGCAAATATAATTCAACTCTGCCATATAATAAGTCTAAGTTACTCGTCATGGTTTAATCAAAAACAAAGCCAACTTAGTTCAACTCTATTATATGCAAGTATAATTCAACTTTGTCATATAATAAGTCTAAGTTATTCGTCATGTTTCGATTAGAAATATCGCCAACTTAGTTCAACTCTATTACATGCAAGTATAATTCAACTCTGTCATATAATAAGTCTAAGTTATTTGTCATGTTTCAATCAGAAACATTGCCAAAGGACTCGTCAGTCCTATCACACAAATTTCACATTCTTAAAAAATTAGGCTAAAAATTTTTATTACTACCTTGGCTAAGAAAATTATGACATATATTTCGAAAAACAAAAAAGTCTAATGATAGAAAAACTTTAAGTTGCAAGTGTTCCAAGGTCTTGGCAACTCTTTGCTTTCACTATCTTCAAGCCGATATGCCCCATTGCCGGCGACCGAGATGATTCTATAAGACCCCTCCCAAATTGGGCCTAGCTTTTCCTCCCTAGGATCTTTCTTGTTGCTGACCACTTTCCTTAGTACCAAGTCCCTAATTTTGAACTCTCTTGGGTTGACCTTTTTATTATAAGCCCTAGTGTAGACACTCCATTTTTGACCGACCTTAAAACTCAGGCGTCATCGTTTGTACACGCGGTGATCGCGCATGTTTGTGCTCGTTATGAGTTTCCGGAGCTCTCGACTGTGTGTCTTGTCTCGGGACCTCTTAACTCTCTTCTTCTTGGCCTGGTTTTTGGACTAGACCTTGGTGTCTTTGCCTGGAGGGAGAGAGAGGCCTGTAGGCCACTTTTTGTAGCTGTAGGCTACTTTTTCCTCTTGTAGGCCACTTGTAGTGGCCCGTAGGCTAGTTTTCGGGGCTTCCGGCTAAGCGCCTTGTCTCGAGGCCTCTTGGATCCCTTCTTTTTGGTTTGTTTTTGGACTATACCTTGTTACCCCTCGCCTAGAGAGAGAGGAGGGCCTGTCGGCCACTGTTGGTGGCTGTAGGCCACTTTTTCCTCCTGTAGGCCACTTGAAGTGGCCTACGGCTATTTTTTTGTTTTTGCAGATAGTTTTGGTGCCAGCTGGTGAGCACAGAATATATCCTCCATACACGTGTATGGAGGGATTCAAACAAGTTCTAAGCTTGTCAAGGAAGCTTGCCCTTGCATTGCTTATATAAGGGGAGCTCTCTCTCCTTTTTTGGAGAAGCAAAAATTTCACTCTCTCTCTCTCTCTCTCTCTCTATATATTGTGCTCAAAGTGGCGTTCTTTACATTGTGCCTACAACCCTCTTCACTTTGCCTTGTTCTCTTACCCAAACACTCTACCTTGTTGCTGAGATACTTGGAGGTCTTGTTTGGAGCCTAAAAGGTTGGTTTTTGGCTTAAGAAGGTGCTGTTGTTGCTGTGCTTCAAAGGTAATCCCTTTATCCCCTTTTAAGCTTGTTTTTGTATACTCTCTTAGCCATCTTTGCATGCTATTTTAGGCTTGGTTTCTAACTACAAAAAAGCTTTGTTTTTAAGTGTTTAAGATGGTTGTTTAAGGCCTTGTTTGAGTTAGGGGTGGTCTACCCCCTTTGGTGGCTTGTTTTGCTTTGCTTTGTGCTATCTCTTAAGGCCTTTGAGATCACCTTCTCTTGGCCTTTTAACCATTGAATTCTAGAGGAAATTTAGTGGTGGAAAGGTAGTTTTGAGGCCCCAAATAGGAGGGGGTCATCCCCTCTCCTTGTGTCTTGGTTGCTTGTGTTGATGGCCTCATACTTGAGCATATTTTTCTAGCATGAGTTGGCTTGATCTCAGCCTATTTTTGGTCTTATTTTAGTATGTTATAACTCTGTTTTGGATTGGTTTGATTGCCTCTTGCATGCTTCACACACTTGTAGTGCAATCCTCCTTATAGCCTTAACATGCTTGATGCTTTAGCCCACCTTTCTAGCATGTGTTAGCTTGGTTCCAATACATTTTTGTCAATGATTTAACATGCTTTAGGTCTGATTTGGGTGGTCTTGATCACATATGCTTTGCTTTGTATAGCCATAGTGTAAAGCCCCTCCACTAGCTTTGTGTTTTGAGTCTACTAGCATGCTTTGTTTGGGCTATTCGCATGATATGGCATCATTTGATATATGATTTCAGAGCATGTTTCACTATCATACTCTTGTATGTATCACTCTTTCAATGCTTTTGGAACTTGAGCATTATGCCTTGTTTGTGAGCTAATACATGAGCATATCTTTATTGCCATTTTTGTTGCAAGTCTAGCATGTTTTTGCCATTGTTTTGACTTGCCTTAGGTCTGTTTTGAGTGGTTTAGGTCATTTGAGTATTGCTTAGCATGGTTGTAGTGTAAAGCCCTTGACTAGCTTTGTAGTCTCTTCAGCTTTTTTGAGCTATTTGCATGATATGGCATCATTTGGCATGGTATTTTAGAGCATATACTTCCATCATACACTCATATATATCGCTCTTTAAGTGCTTTCAAGAGTTGAGCCTTATGCCTTGTTCATAGGCCAATGCATGAGCATGCATTTCTTGCCTTTCATGCTATCATCTCAGCACATTTTATTTGTCTTGGCGTGGCGTGCATGAGGTCTGTTTAGGGCTGGTTTTGTCCATTGAGCATTGTATTGCATAGTCCTAGTGTTGTGTACCCCACTAGCTTTAATGCTTGAGTCTTCTAGTATGCCATACTTGTGTTGTTTGCATGATATGTCATCATTTGGCATATGATTTCAGTGCCTATATCTCTGCCATACTCTCTTATTTATCACTCTTTCATTGTGTTTAAGAATTGTGTTTAAATGCTTAGCTTGCGAGCCAATGCATGAGCATGTTGTTGTAGCTTTTGGTGCTTCATTTCCAGCATGATTTTGCCCTTTGTTTTGCGAGGTGTGGAATGCATCCATAGTCGGTTTGACCATTTGAGATGGATAGTGCATGCCTCATGTGTAATGTTCTTCACTTGCTTGAATGCCTAAGTCCTCTAGCATATCTTGCATGCATTGCCTTCATGTGTTAGATTTTTGTTTTTAGCATGCCACTTTAGCATTGAAAGATGAGCATGTTGTTTGCATTTCTCAGTCGCCAACCCTCTTGATCATGCATGATAGAGGTGGAGGCTCTTATGTGTTGTTTGTGCATTCAATAACATTATGCGAGCTTGGCTCTTTGGCCATCGTGCATTGAGATGCGTGATGGGTGGCTTGAGAGTCAAAGTACTACGCTCCTTTGAGCTTAAGAAATGATAAGGAGAGTAGTTGCACACACATTTCCTTGTAAATGCATTGTTGTGCCTTTGTTGATCTCTGTTGCAGCAAAGTTGAGGTTCTAGAAAGGAAAGTGGTCGGCCGGCCACTTGCACTATCCTGCCGACCACTTAAAGTGGCCGGCTGGCCAGTTGGGGTAGCCTGCCGACTAGTTAAAGTGGCCGACCGGCCACTTGCAGCATATTTGTCCAAAATGCTCCTGTTTTGGGGCAGATGCAACCTGAAAGTGCGTTCGATGTTCTGAGGTCACCGTGAGTGCAAACAGAGACAACTTATGGCATGGCAATGCATTTGCGGGCGAAGCAAACCGAGCATGCATATCTCCCTCGCCTCGAGGCTCCTTTTAACTGCTTTGATTAACTAGTTAATTCGTCGGTTTTGTACTTAATTAGTTAATGTACTTAGCTAATCGACTTGCGTTGTAATAGCTAATTAGTTAACTAGAATAGTTAATTAGTTTATTTGTAATAAAGTAGCTTAGCTTAGCATAGCTTAGCCTATTTATTCGGACCCTCTATCGAGAGGGCAAATGTTGTAATAAGTGTGCGTGTGTGTAAATGTCTTCCAACCCCACGTCTTTCTCCCTTTTATTTACCAGCTTTCAATGGTTAGTTTTAGGGCATGTTTCAATTAGCATACTTATGTTTTGCATGCGTGCATCATTCATTTGTATTGCATGCATCGGGCTCGGCATCATTCAAAGCATGTCGTATTTCAATACACTTTCTTGAATACGTGTTTCAAAGCATGTTATCAAGTGTTGCATTCATATGCCATTCTAGATAGCCGAGTCTATTTTAGTTACATTTTTACATGTGTTGCATTAGGCATCTTAACATAGCTGGGATCATGCATGATTACTAACTAGCTTCTTTTTTAGCTCAGAATACACTGTGAGTGTTTATGCTTTAGCATCCTTGCATGTGTATAAGTGACTGCCATGATAGCATGCTTGCCATGAAGCTATGTGCTTAAGTGATTAACTGCATGAATGCCTATGGATGAAGGCTTCATTGCTTGAATTGGAACAATTCATCAAAATGTGTGTTTTAAGCCCACTTGAAGTGGCAAAATCATGTTGTTTTAAGCCCACTTGAGAGTGGTAAATTCGCGCTTTAGCCTACTTGCGAGTAGCAATTCCAAACCATTTTCGAAAAATAAGCATGAGATGTTTTGTTCCAAATTGAGTGATTTAGTCTATACTTGTATGCTGCGTGCATCACATTGTAAGTTAAGCTAATAACCTAAACAAGAACACATGTGTTCTCAAAATAACATATCATGTTTTGTAGAGGCCGATCCTTTGATTGGTCGAGCGGGGGTGCTCATTTCAGGACCTTCCCCTTTCGTACCCAAGTTCCCAAGCCGAGGCAACTTTGGTGATGACGGACACGTGGCTTTAGGCACGAATCAGGGTTTTCTAAATCTCCCAAAATAAAATATTAAGGTGACGACTCTGAAATCTGGCAAAACAGTCCATGTTTGGCGCTTTTGATTAAAATCGATTTTCCGAAACGAATTGCCGGATTTGGACTCTTTGGTGATTTATCAGTCTTACATTGCACTTTGTGAGATTAGATTCAGAACTGTGACAGGAGTCCGAACTGTAGTAGCTAGAACCCAATTCAGCGAGTTAGGGTGGTCTACACCTAGCAAGTTGTTTCTGGTATGCCCCTAGTCGAGTTGTTGCTCTCTCCATTTTCTCCTCAAGTAGGTCTAGATCTCACGCTAGGAATGCCTCGTTAGTTCCAGTCTCTACTCCTTGGGTTCTAATCCCTGGGATGCCAACTTCCAGTGGGATAATTGCTTCTGTGCCATAAGCCATGGCAAATGGGGATTCCCTAATTGAGCTTTTGGCGTAGTCCAATATGCCCAGTACATTGGGCAACTCCTTTACCTATTTTCCTATCTTGCTTCGGCCTCTTCTTGATCCCATCCAAGATATTCTTGTTGGATGCTTCTGCCTGACCATTACTCTAAAGGAAACTTGGAGTGGAGTAATAGTTCTTGATTTTGTGCTTTGCCTGAAGCTTTTGATTAGCTTCTTGTCAAATTGTGTACTATTGTCTACTATTATTGCCCTTGGGATCCCAAACGTGGTAATGATGTTCTTCCATATAAAGTTCTTCACATCAATATCTTAAATCTTCGCAAGGGGTTCAACTTCTACCCACTTTGTGAAGTAATCAGTTGCTA